>CM072788.1:51822-703671 GCA_036983795.1 Megachile lagopoda | reverse complement strand
AAAATTCTTGTACGCTACAGTATATTATTACGACAGACGAATGTCCAGTTACATATTCCCCACAAGGTGATAAAGTTTTATAAATGAGTGGACGTAACACTTCCCCCTCGTTAGTTTATAGGTCTGGTTTAAATCTCTTGAAAGTGTAGTATAAACAATATCTTGAATATGAAAAGATCCACAGATGACAAATTGTGAAATCTTGCAAGTCACTTTGTAGCATAATCCAATCCGGTTATTGTTAAATATACTGTTTTCAAAACTTTGTTACCGGTCTGCAATTATGAGAGGGAACCCTGTCGTGATGGTAATACATATTTTATATGAGAAACACTGCTAGTGGTTTCCAATAATTTTAAAATTCAATATTTAAAATTTATAAGTATTTATTGCACAGTGAATGGCGCACAGTAAATTACTTACGATAATTTTAGATGTCTAAAGCAAGTGTTTGGACTTGTACGCTTACAGGAAAACCGTTACATTGTAAACAAAAACGTGCAGCACAGGCACAGGACATTTTTTTACTTTAATTTATTACAGTGCACCATAAACATCGCCAAAAAGCTACATCGGTTAAGTGGTACTATAAATCTAACGCATCTGCAAACCATAAGGAAGGGTCATGGGGTGCTCGACCCATACTTAGGACTTTTGGAAATTCCCGGACACTTCACTCGCACTACCTGAGGATGACCAGAACATTGGAGGCGTGAACTTGCCTAAACGACAGAAAACACAACCGCCTTCTTGCCGATTGGAGAACCAATCGGAGAATTCACCCCCATCACCAACCCTCAAACAGAACTTTTAAAAGCAACCTTTTTCGGAAAAATATCAGATTTTTGAAAACTCGTACGAACTAACGGTGCAAAATTCTCCAGGCGTACTCCTGTGTATTTTTCTAACTATTCGAGCGGACTCTCGTATAGTCGTGACATTGTCACATTTTGTAACTTAGGTTTATTTCTATTTCAATATATTACATTTAATTATACGTACTTTACACAGTGCACTCTGAAATATTTTATTCCAAAATTTCCCGGTGCATAAACAGCAAGGTTTCTTATAAGAAGGAAAACTTGGTCGATTTAATCAATCCGCACAATATTCGGATTCAGAAGTGCACTTCACTTTATATGTAGTCGAAGATTACTTGGCAGTTGTCACGAGTCCAAATAAACATCAATTCCGCGCACGAGATTCGTACCCTACGAGACGTTGAAAAAGTCTACCTATGATTGGGATTTTTTCTGACTATGTAAAATTTCGTTACAAGTTAACGGCACAATTTTGGCGGGAGAGTACTCCCGATGAAAGTTTGGCAATGCAACGGAATTTCCTGTAGAGAGCGTCTATATTATGCTAGTAACTGGTCTTAGCAGCCTTGCCATTAGATAGATAAACTTTTGGGCTTCTTGCTTTGCCTGAACCAGGATTATCCTTGGGAAAAGAATGCAAGAAAGAATTCAAAATCTCCAAATCCGTACATCCACAAATCCCTGCATCCCCAAATCCCTAAATCCCCAAAACTCTACATCCCCAAATCTTTAGATTCTCAAATTTCTAAGTCCTGAAATCCCCAAATCTCCAAATCTTCAAATCCCTAGACCTTCAGATCGCTGGATTACCAAATTCTTACATCCTCAAATCCCTACATCCCCAGATCTCTATATCCCCAGATCTCTACATCCCCAAATCCCTACATCCACAAATCCCTACATCTCCAAATCCCTACATCCTCAAATCCCAACATCCCCAAATCCCTACATCCCCATATACCTACATCCCCAAATCCCTACATCTTCAAATCATTATATCCCCAAATCTCTACATCCCCAAATCCCTACATCTCCAAATCCCTATATCCCCAAATCCTTATATCCCAAAATCCCTACATTCCCAAATCTCTACATCTCCAAATCCCTGTACCCCCAAATCTCTACATCCCCAAATCCCTACATTCCCAAATCGCTAAATTCTCAAATTCCCAGGTTTCCATATTTCTAAATCCTAAAATCCCTATATCCTCAACTCTACATTCCCAAATCTTTAAATCCTCAAATTTCTAAGTCGTGAAATTCCCAAATCTCCAAATCTTCAAATCGCTGGATTACCAAATTCCTAAATTTCCAAATCCCTAGATTTCCACACCTCCAATTTCTGAAGCTTTGACGGCAAAGCAATGAAAGAAAAAATTCGATTACCTACTAACAAAGTTATTGGCAGCAGTTACTAGAATAATACGGACAGTTCTTAAGGTCCCAAGAGGTCCATGTGTTTTCTGACGTGGGTTGTTTGACCTTGTCGTACAGGCCCTTTAGAAACTCACGATTTCTGACATTTGCAAGAGGCCGTTCTTTTCATTTCAGGCTGTTCGCGCTAACGGTTAGAAATCATGCGTTGCTAAAAATTAACTAGTTACGGCTATCCCAAAAATGTTTTCGAAGGTCTACTTGTTATAAATCGGTCTAGTTGTTTCCGCACAATATATATTATGTAAGCTAGCTCCTACATAGCTGAGATTTTATATAATTTTTTACAATCATATAAATATAATTCTTGTATTTCGAGGAAGTGGTCCAAATGCAGTATAAGGCCTAAACATGAGCTAGTTGAAGCATAGGGTAATATTAGTCGCTTCATTATGGAGGAAATAGGATAAAACTATGATTCAGAAGGATACGAAGTTGAAGGAAACAGACAGTCGTTTATATTTGTTAATATAATATTATATTTGTTGTAAACGTGAGATAGACCTGTATGAATACAATTTTACCTCTTGTATCGTTTTAAAGATTTTGTGGGTGTGTTACTATTTTATACATGTCATACTGTTAATAATTATTTGTTTATTAAGATTGGAACAAATTCAATACAAAGCGAATATAGATGCTTTTTCTACATTTAATATATTTACATCTTTATAAATACAAAAATATTATTTCCTAATAGGAATGTAAAAAAAAGGAATTATTCATTAAAAAAAATATAAAAATGAAGGAAATTAAGAGTTGAAAGAAAATGAAAATGAAGATAATTAAGAAACTGTGCATATTTATGGATTAGAAAATTAAATGTTAAACATCTTTTCGAAAGTATTACTTCTAAGTTACACATATGGGACAAAATGTTTAGATATGGACCTGTTTATCTTTTATTTAGATGACCTAGAAAAATTTACAAGCACGCAGATATGAGTTCTTCTTGCAGCAGATAATTTGGTAAAGTAACTACAGTACCGAAATTTGAAATTATTTTATTATATAAAATAATGTAACAAATGTTCTGTTACTTAATAAATATTATCGCGTAATAAACCGATATAGAGACTATAAACCTAGCTCCATGGTTTAACTAATATTTATTACACTTTTTAGGATGTTTCAGCATACCCAGAAGTATTCGAAAGTTCACGCTATTACATCAAGAAATGTTGGAAATTAGAATATTTGAAAGTGTTGGAAACTAGTGAAGTCTTATTATGTTACATTATGTGAGCATACAATGGCTCTGCAGGTATTGAGAAAGGCACATATGTACATTTGTAGCCACTATATATTCAATGATCTATTGACGATTAGCATTTAAGTTCATTTTTATCATCATTTTCGTCATGATTTTAAATATTTTAATCTGACAATATGTAGTTTTTAATTTTTTTCTTGATTATTTTATGACTAGTCCATATTTCGGCCACATTTTTACAAATGAGTATTTTAAGTAAATTATTTCAAACAAAAACTATTTGTATGCAACTTACTGTAAAATTAACTTCATGAAATATAAACACGTTTCATTGTTAGATGTAGATAAGCACATTGATGTGTTATATCTCAAAAATGTTTAATAGATTTGGCAACAAGTCTTGAAATAAAGGCGGTAGCACATATTTGAACCATTTGTTTTAACAATAAATTATAGAACAGTATGTATATACGTATATAAGTATACATATAATGTATATATATAACCTCTATCATATATATTCATAGATAAATATTCAGGTTAATATGTTACCTTGTCTTATATAATTTTCTATAAAATTTATTTATTAGCTTTCCAATTTTTAAGTTAATTTTGTAATCTTAAAAGTTAACGAAAAAGTAATTTTGTTAATTTTGTAATCAGTAATAACATCTGAAGTGAATCACAAATATTAGTCGAAGCGTCACTAATAAATATCAAAGAATAAACTTTGATAACGGAGTTTTATACTGTCTGAAGTTGGTAATTCCTTCATTTTAACATAATTAGTTGGAACATCAATGGGTAACTTATTAACATGTTAATGTTGCCATTAAATTAAGCTAAATACAACTTATAGGCAAAAAATTACCATGGCTTATTGGCAAAAAAATGGTACCACTCATATTTATAAATTGCTAGGTATGTATTTTATAACTTAATATTTTATTATGTGTATATATGTTACTTTACCATTTTACTATTTTATTATTTGACAATTTAACTACTTCACTATTTCACTATTTTCCTACTTTATTACACTGCTGGCCAAAATTATCACATTTCGTTTTTCAACTAGTCTAATTTATGCATAATACTATAATTTTTTTTCCGTAGTATCACGTAAGAATATAAAACAAAACAACACATGCAATTAATTATTATTTTTCTTATGGAAAATTCTATTTGTAGGTTAGACAATACTATAACCTTACTTATAAAAAAATCATTTATTTACTAATTAATTACAAGAGAAATTGTTTTTAATAATCAATTGCTACTCTCTTGCGGCCAATTAATTGAAAAATTTCGGTCCTTATTCTTTATCAAGGGATTCAATTAACTTTTTATCAATTTCTTCTTTTATTCGATCAATAGTGGTGTTTAACTCTTAAATTGCTGTCTTATAAATCTTTTTTTCTCTTCACAAATACTAGTATTCCCTATACATTTTCAATAGTTTTTATATCTGGAGAATCTCTAGGCCTTTTTAAAGTTTATAATCAGTAAGCTATGTTGTATGCTTGCACTGCGACAAAGAGGAGGAATATCCCGTTAAAATGTAAATCATCGTTTATAAAATTCCTTTGTGTTTTTGACTATTCATATTTACAATAAGGATATTTGCAATTTCATATATTAACCCTTTGTCGCAAAATATCGTGTCACACTTGTGACGCGCACCACAGTTCACACTTGATAAGCCAGACTCGTACTTTTATCGCAAGTGAATTTTGGGTTCACTTCTAAATATAATCTTCACAATCAAGGATCATTGAATACAAAACGTGCCTAACTTTTTAACTTTCTCTATTCGTCTTCTCATTGTAGCAATAATTAGTCATTTGTGCATGAGGCAACTGCTTAAAAAATTGTAGGTTAAGGGGTTAAAAGCTTTCCGTACCATTTCACTGTCTGCTACAAAATGATGTATAAAAAGACATATCTTCTTTCCTTCTGAATATTGTTCTAATAAGAATTGGAATTACTAATTATTATGGTCCATCTAAACTGAGATTCTAACAATTGTTAATTTAAATTGAGATTTTATTTTTCTGAATGCATAATTTTGACGTAGAAAATGTGATGGTATGATTACAAGGCACAATTAGAAGGAGAAATAATGAAAAATACCAATAAATTTTAAATTCATATTTGACGGCTTGTCTCAAAAGAATTATGAAATATTACACATTTTAACAGGATAATACTTTTGTTCACCGTAATGTAAGTACATAACATAACTTAAGGATTACAATATTTAAATTTTAGTATATCTACACTTACCCCAGATATAACACTGAAAATATACAACGAATACGAGTGAACTGAATTTATAACGAGAACAGAAGTATTCATCGGTTCAGTAATTAAAAGCTGTCATTGTTAAAATGTGAGAAGGAGTTTATAAAAGTTTAATCGAAAACTCTGTTAAGAGCATAAGATTACGAGTTTGCGGTTAATTCATCGTAAAGGAGTAACCACTTGATTCTTGTAAACAATTTCTATTGTAATTAAAGACGAGTAAATGATTTTTAAATATGCGAACTTATAGTTTTATCTAACCTACAAATACATTTTTCCATAAAAAGGGTCAATAATTCATTGTACATGTAAAAATGATAAAATCTCATATCATAGACTACCAGTGTACTTTTCGATTCTACTACTTTACTATTTTATAATTTTACCATACTACTATTTTATTATTTAATTATTCCAACGTATTACTATAAACCCACATTATTATTTCATTATTCATTATTCCACCACTATTTTATTTAAGCAAACAAACTTTTATGCTTCTAATACATAAATTATATTCAGGTTCCAAATTAAATAAAATTTAATTATTAATTTTATTAATTATTATTATATTTCGTACATATAAATAATCCACATTTCGACCAAATAACAAGTAAAAGCGAACACCTCGTAATTCATGATAGAGAATTGAAAAAAACAAAATAAAATTTTTTCATTTTTGATTTAGTTTTCAAGAAAATCAAGTTTGAAAATTTAATACGCGTCTGTGCTATTACGGTAATGGTATTTCCTGTCGAGTGACGTAAACATGTGTTTTCACAACACTTCAACTGAAATGTAAAAAGATTTTGAAATAATAATTATAATTAATAATTATTGGATTTTTATCTATCGGAATACATTAAAGAAAGAGTATACAGTGACAGTATCGAAAGTAGTACATTAAAGAGAAAGTGTACAGTAAAGATATCGAAATGACGCATTTAAGGAACTACAAAGTCAAAACACATCATCGAGGGTACATGTTTCAGTAATGAGATGAACATATGTAGCTATGTGGCAACATTGGCAACAATTTCAGCAATTTTGTAATTGAAGAAATAATGTTATTTTCATTAAAAATTTCTTTCGTATTTTCCTTTTAAGCCGACATGTACAAGCTTTGTAGACATTGTTTGCAAGCACAATACGCGTTTACGTCGCTTGACAGGATACAGCATTGCCGTAACAGCAGAGGGACATAGCGGATCTCTAAACTTGATTTTCTCGAAAACTAGGTCGAAAAATAAGAAAATTTATTCTATAATCTTTTTTTATTTTTCCATAAGGTATTTCATGATGTTCACTTTTACATATTATTTGGTCGAGCCCTATATGGACTATTTATATGTACAAGAAAACCCCATTTAGCGATCGAGCCCTATAGAGATAACAGAAGAGGAACAATACAAGTTACGACTGATGAAGGTCTTTCCAGCGACGATCTGAAAGAATCAGTAGAACAGAAATGCACGAAGATGACGAAACTAGCGTTTGTGAAAATGAGGAGCAACAGGAACTTTCGATACATTTTCTACAGAAAAGTTTAGCCATTATACCGGAAGTTATGGATCAGTTTATAAAAAATAATTTAAATTTTGATAAAAGTTTAAACTCAAGACGAAATGTCATTGAGCGATGTCTTTCTATCGTCAACAACTTGCCGAACAAAGTAGGAAAGGACAAACGACGTTAGATGACTTCTTCAGAAAAAAGCAAAAAACGTCAAATGTGGAAGAACCTTCATCATCACAAACGTAACTTCTTTACTCGAACTTTTTTCTAGCTTTCATGAATGTTTTATAAATATTCCAGGAATGTTTTAATATTTTAAGAAATTTTTAACAATAAATATTACAAAATAAAACAAAAAATGATCAATTTTCTTATTCTTTGTTCTGTTTCACTTATCCTCATTGTTATAGTTATAAGAAAACCTTATTTAACGTTGTTTCATTTGGCGTTATAACTTATTGGAACGTATCCCCCGTATTAAGCAGGATCTTACTGTATATATAAAATATATTAATAACGAATAAAATTTATAATTAAATTCTGTTCAGGCTTTCAAATTTTGCTAAAAATACGAAAGATGCTGAAAACTGTGAGCGTGAACCTAATTTTTTAATCAGTATCCCTACATTTCCAAGGACACAATATTAATCCCTTGTGATACAACGGCAACATACACTCGTGATGCACTTCCAGTTCAAGTATGGTAAACTTTTCTTATGTCAAATGTAAAATGGGTATAATTTCCTTTAGCCAGCATAATATTGCACCAATGAATATTTCGTTATGTCTGCCGTATCTAGCAAATAAATGGTAGCGTAAAGGGTTAAAAACCCCTATACTCTTTGAACCGTGTTAGAGAAGTGGTGTTTGCTCGAACTCGTTTGTATACCTGTAGGATGGTAGCATGTGGGATCGTGATGGCAAATGATATTCGTGACACATCCCACGTGCCGGAATTCCTGTATCCTAGCCATTGGATCCCGCGGGATTTATTTTAAGATCGGTATGACGCCACCGTGGGTTTACAGTGAGGCCGGTGCCGCCACGCAGCCGCGTCAAGTCGCATCGCGTCGCGGCGCGGTCTCAGTGAATCCGTGGCTGGCTCGTATGCGAGTCACGCGATCGACGATGCTGCACGCCGATAGCGATCGATCGATCGATCAAACGGTTCGTACGCGGAAAGAGTCGTGATCCGTGTTTACGTAACCGGATTCCAGAGGTGAGTTCGATCGCGGATTCGATCGATCTTTCGATATCTTCGTTCGTTCTTGCTGTTTCTGCTGTTTCGTGACGTTTGCTCGAACATGGTTGGCTGTTCGTCAAGAATCGATCAATGGTTTGGTCGGATTGTTTTCTCAGTAGGAATACGTAAATGGAATGATTTCAGACTTGCAATGATTTCACCATCTTCGCTCAGGTGAAGATGTTAGTGTTCTTACGAAAGATGGATGCCGAGCAAAAATTAAAGAAAGCTACTTGTTGCTGCAGATGTACGCGTTCTAAATGTCAGATTACTGTCTTGTAGCATCTTAACGCGTTGACTGACAACTATAAGTTAGTTAGTATTTGTTTGGTGTTTAATTATGAAATATTTAAAAGAGAAAGTTTCAATGTGAAAATTTTTATGAAAAAAATTCGTTCGAAGAAAATTTTAATGTGATATTGAAATTAAATTATTTACACAAGGTAGTAAGTGTCAAGTTTACATTAAGAAATTAAGTAACTGCACCCTGAATATTTACAATTATAACTCGTTCTACCACACACGGTTTTTTTCACTATAGCAGTCATCCTGTTAAATCAGGTTATTACGAAATTTAATGGTGATTTATGCTAAGAATATTCATTCTTGATACTAAGGATGATTATACTCATTTACCATTAAATTGTACATTGCCGATCATCCTAACCTTTCCTAAAAAAAAAATCGATGCAGAAATAGTATAAATACATAAACAGCATCAGCCCAATAATCATACACTGCAATTCATGATTTTAAAAAATACATTATTCTAAACAAATTTGAAATATGCCATAAATATTAAAATTTCATCGAAGAATCTTATATTCAACGAAATTAGGTCAACAAAATTTAATTAATATTATCGCGTTACATCTTTATAACTTTAATAGATGTTGTCGCCTTGCATGAAAATGATTAGAAACTATATAAAAGCCTTGTGTATTTTTTACATTTCATCTACTGATACGTACGCTCATTTCGTAGTTTTTCGTTTCATCCGGCTAACTGACTATATCTTTCCGAGATATTTTGAGATCTGTGGGTACAGTTGCTGGCGGGACGTCGATGCCGGAAACCAGGACACCTTTGAACTTACAATTAGTGTTTCGTGATCAAATTCGTCGAAGGGAGCCTCGTGGAATCATACCTTCGAGCTATGTTTCGTTTCATTTCGTTTATTGATCTTGTTCGAAATCGGACTTGCGTTGTTCCTTTCGCGATATTTAGCCCACCATTCCGACGAATTGGAAAGGAAGTTCATTTCTTGGAATGAATGCACTATGATTAAGGAAATACAGTACAGAGTTCGGCAACACTTCTTCTCTAACAAAAAATCATGCTATAGAGGAAGAAGTCTCCACAATACATGTGAAAATTTTGATTAATATACATTTTAATTAACATTTTTCAATTATCAACTAAATTTAATAAAATAATTCTCACAGTAGTGATAGGTCCCTTTTAAAAAAATAACGATGTAGGGAAAGCAATGTAAATCTTCGTTCAAAATAATTCTATTTAAAATTTATTTCATTATTCGTATATTTCAGTTATTAATTAAATTTTGCAGTATTTAATACATTAAAGTACTAAATTAGTTTTAATGTTTTCAAAAACAATAATATACTTTGAGAAGTGTATTTTTAAAATAATAAACATTAAAATAAATACAGTGAAATCTGGTCATTATAATGACGGATAATTCTATCAATCGGCTATTGTTGTCATAATCAGTCGGTCGTACAATAGTCTATTAAAATGGTTTAAATACAGGGTGTTACCTGTAACGCTACTCACGATTTTTCTCCCAACTTACAGCCACCTTACAAAAAAAAGTGTGGAATAATATTTGTAAGGTATGAAGTGCACAATAAATGTTAGCAAAGCAAATTTCGAAAACAGTTTGTGTTCTTGACAAGATCAAGGTCACCTTGGGTTTTTTAAATAGGAACATACTTTTTTTTTATTCATAGCTTTAGAGTGCATCCAGACGAATTCAAAACATATATTACATGATATTTTTATTAACATATTTTTCGATTTACAGAAGTGGAAATGTGAAGTACTTAGCTTTTGACTTTGGTAGTGCAACCATTATTTGATTCCAAAGAGATTACTGAATGTAAACACACGACTAGAATGTAAGAAAAATAGACTTTATTTAATTACATGTTCAAAATGAATTCCGCCTTCCATCAGGCAATATTCCGCTTTTTACCTCGCATTTCCACTTCTGTAAATCAAGTAATATGTTAATAAAAATATCATGTAATATATGTTTTGAATTCGTCTCAATGTCTTCTAAAGCTATGAATAAAAAAAATGTATATTCCTATTTAAAAAACCCAAGGTGACCTTGACTTTGCCAAGAAAACAAACTGTTTTCGAAATTTGCTTTGCTGACGTTTATTGTGCACTTCATACCCTACAAATATTGTTCTAAACTTTTTTTTGTAAGGTGGCTACAAGTGGGAGAAAAATCGTGAGTAGTGTTACAGGTAACACCCTGTATAATTCATCTATTATAATAATACGTCTACTATTATTATCAATTGTGATAACTATATTTACGATTGGGAACAGATGATAAGAATTGTTAGCAAATTTGTACTAAAGTGATCTTTTCATCAGAATCGTTTAACCAAAGCATATGAGCGTTAAATAACACTTCATAAGTTTTCCGAGTAGATGCGATATTGTTTTCAAATATAGAGTTGCTGTACGAAATGTAGCATTCATGTATATGAATATGAAATATAGCATATATGTATAAATATGTATTAAGCTTATGATAAATATAAACTCTACGAATGTTGCACAATGAAACATTATTTATAGTAAAGTGAATTCAATATTGACAACTTCTCCTGTTTCTGTTAAATGGGTTTCTGTTAAACCTATCATTTAACATTATCAGTTGGTTATTACTGTAAAAAGTTCTAAATTCTAAGATGGTAATAAACGAATTCAACTGCGTTAAAATAACTTCCTCAACTTACCATTTTATGTAGCAAAAGAATAATTCTCTTAAAAATTCATTAAGTAGCTGCCTCGTGAATTAGTCCGATCTTTCTTTATTGAAAAGAGAACGCGCTATAGATTATTTTTAAAACATTTCCAACGTGTATAGATTATTTTTAAAACATTTCCAACGTGTATAAATTATTTTTAAAACGTGTCTAACGTATTAATAAATATGACCAACAAAATGATTTTCATACATGTTCCCAGTATAATTATAGTTTTACCGTTTACATGATTTTGATTCTCACAGTGGTCTAATTAGAAAATGGATGGTTTTTTATTGAATTTTCGTGTACTAATGGTATTTTAAGGCAGATTTCCATATTTTTATGCACTAACAAAATTATGTTATTTATACAAAACGTGGCATATCATGTAAACACGAATTTCCTTATTGACGAAGAAGTACTTTAAAAATTAAAATACAAAAAAGAGTCGCTTGTTTCACAATAGATGATTTTGGCAATGACATGTACATTCAATGTCATGAAAAAGTATTAAAATTTGCAAAGGTATCGTGCTGACATTTACTCAAAAACGTTTTATGAGAAAGGCTCTTGAAGTTTTACATGATATTTATTATTAGCTGAAATATGTACTGGTTTATTGATCAATTTATTTCCCTTCGGTTGGTTTAGTTTCTTTAATTATATATCGAAAAACTTGTATATCAAAATTATTGCTGATTACTTCTCATGCACGCAATAGAATTGTCATAATTCTGATTATAAGATCGTCCGTTTTCAGAATTTTCTAATAAAAGGAACTGGTGCGGAGTTTTCAAAGTTTACAGTTAGGCCAATTACCTTACTGATGAAGCCTCTAGCAAAAAAGAAACGATAAAATCTGAAAAACAGGATTAATTAGGGACGTAAAGAATTAGTATTATTTTTTTTATGATTGCTCCTTCTTAACCTTATAATTTCGATATAACATACCTGCAACTTATATAGAACACTTGATTTTAAAAGCTTGCCAAAAGTAAAGGCATGTTTTTTTTTCAACGGAACTAATGCTACAATATGACATAATAGATATTCGTATGTTAATAGTTAATTACGTGAAATTGTATGTGTTTTGAAATTGTGACAAAAAATATAAAAATATGAAAATATAAAAGTTCGAAAAAAATAAGCTAAACAATGATATCAACAAGGATATGTATGAAATTTGTAATGGAAATGAGAAAATTTCACTTTTATTATTAAAAATAAATATCTATTTAAATAAAAATGACTAATCAAAAAATATTTTCTACTTTTTCAAAATTTGTCGTATATGATATTTCTCAACATTTTTTTAACAATGCGAATACATTGAGCTCACTTTTATCTCATTATTATAATGTACTCAGAATGAAAACTATATACCACATAACACAATGTAACATTAGCAAAGAACATTTACCTTATATTGAACAAGTTCCATATTACGCATACTAAACGTATTACATATGGTATCCATGCGTATTTCGATAGAAAAATAAAAATCCTAAGAAGAAAAAAGAATAACGGTAAATTGCTTTTGAACACTCGAAATCAAACAAGTTGAATAAATCATGCAAAAGTGATATATAACTTACCTTCACTAAAAAATTAAAAAATGTTACTTGCTTTCTAAACATTTTTAAACACTATAAAACAAAAGAACCCATTACATTCAACGACATATTTTCGACTGCAGCTCAAATGATTGTTCTTTCTTCACAATGACATGTTTTACATGGTCACTGTTAGAATTAACTACTAAGCTGAGAAATTGTGACGTACCCGTATTAGGCGCTGCTCCATATTAGGTACGATTATCCTGATCATTTGATTTGACCGAGTTCTTATTTAGCGAGATTTTTAATTTCACGAGAGTTTTGATTTGTCATTCTGATAAAATTGTAGCAGAATATTCATGTCAGGTACAATTAAAGAAGTAAATTAAAAAGAAACGGTTTTTTGAAGTTTCCAATGGCGTACCTCGTTAGAGAATGAAATTGGCAGGAACTAGAATAGTTGGACGGAACTGCGTTTCTACTGGAAAAATTTCAATATCCTAGTCGATTTTCCGCTAGATTATTTATAACCGGTGCATATAAACACGCGTACTTTGGCTTCCGTGCAAACCAGCCGTCATTTCTCGCCAGTACGGATGCGAAACGAGCGGTGAACGTTACGTTCTTGCCAGACGTTTATTTCGACGTTGTTGTGTTACGTGTTAACCGAACCGGGATTTCGTACCTTTTTTTTCAGTGTTTTTGTGTGTGAAAGAAGAAATGAGATAAGTTGATGCTTTGTTTAGTGTTTGTTCGATTCGTTTCTAAATTTTTGTAATAATTTTAATGAGCATTCATATGGTAAATAATTAACTCTACTTGGAGTAATCGAAATGACAGTAATGGAAGAATAGAGATTATATTATAGACTATCAAGATTGTTACACGTAATTCGTTTAAAAAGTGTTTTCATACTTTTCAAAATAGAATAGCTCTTTTAAAATTGAGACAAATGGCTTGAGTTTTTCAGAAAAGCTAGAAAAATATTTGTCGTTTTGAACAAATTGTCGACAACTTGTCACAAAGTTACTCCCTTATAAAGAAAAATTTTTTATTCGCTTTTTTGTGACGTATATACAATACATTAAATATCTGATTCTGTAACTAAGAAAAGGTTGATTTTACGTAAAAAAACAAGTGGATAATATAGAGTACATTTTTTTTATACGTGGGTTCGTTTTAAATACTAATTGTATGAGCGAAGGTATTAATTGTACCACTGCAATAATGCACACATAATTTGAAATTAAAAATAAAGTACAATAACAAATAAACAAACGATTAAATATAATTTAATATACACAATAATTCTCTATCTGAATAAAAATCAACATAGATTTAAAAAAAAATACCTTAACAAATTTTATTATTTAAAATAAGAAATTTGTGGACTGGTCATTTAACCGATTTGGTAGTTTTGGCGTTAAAAAAGTTTATTTGAAAAATTTGTCTAAATGTTAAAAAAGATAAAAAATGTTTAATTTGTTCATTAATCTAACAGTTAATGGATGTTTCAAACCGACAAATACATGTTAACACTTCTAAAATAAAATTTGTTAGTTTAATTTTGTCGTTATTTTTCATGAACTTTTTGATGCACTAAAGCATAGCATGATGAATTTAGTCGCATGTATGATAAGTCGAGGCATAAGTAACAATACTGTAAAAAACACTGACTAACAATACATTTTAGCGATATCAATAATTGTATTTATTAATTTATAAAATTAATTGTTATATTCCAGAAAGATTTATTAAAATTCTCATTTTTCTTGACATAAAAAAATTTCGTAAATATTGTGAAAAAATTTCCAATTCAGTTTTCTAGTGAATATAGCCTAATGTAAAATAACTTTATTTTACCACCAGATTGGTAAAATCCTATATAACAAGTAAAATAAAGAAAAGTAGCCAGATTTCAATAACTTTACAAGAAACAAAAGATTATCAAACAAATTTTGTACATCGTGAAATTGTATTTAAAAATGATTTTATATAAAATGAAGTTCATTAGTAAAACTAATTTTTGTGAATGTAGTAATGTATTTAGGTCAATGTATTAATTTGTGAACATTGAATTTGGTTCATGTTGTTTAGTAATTTCAAACAATCCTACATCTGTTAACACTAGTATAAACTAAATATTGAATGCATTCATGTTAATGTAACTGGTAAACATACGGAAAGTATTTTTTTTTAATAAATTGTTGTTCGTTCTCTAATGCCGAAAGAGATATTATTTGTGACGTCTTCAAATTTCGAACACTTTTTCTTCCTGTACCATATGTTTCCTTCCGATTAAAAGTACACTTTTCTTTATTATATTATTAATGTTTAAATTTGTTCACACAATAACATTTTTATTTTTTACTTTACTTTTTTTCATAATCAATAAGGTTCAATTAAGCTATTAAATTTTTCTTTGTGTTAGTTGCGCATCAGAGCTTGGTAATTAAAAGAAATCTCGTTTAAGTCCACCAAAGTAGGTAGGTTTCTTCATTAGTAACAAAGTATCTTACCTTTTCTCAACGTCATTGGAAACCAACCACCCGTTTTTCATTATCCTTTTCTTTTATATATACGTCATAATAAAAGCGATTAAAAGATCTTATTCAATGTATGAACGGGTAGCTTTCCGACAAGTTCGTTAAAATTACAATTCAGAATAGCACAGAAAATAGCAAAGGTTGTTTTTCACAACCCTTTTATTTTAGCCTTTAATGAAACTTGCAGTAATACTTTTTATACATTTGAGTAGGTTATATAGATGTCGACAGTTTCATTGAAAAGTATCGGAGGACATATCGTAATAGATAGCTACTTGTATGAGTTTATGTCGAAATAAAAAGTGAAAGTTGAAATCAAATCTTTTAAGGAAATAATTAACGAAATCGCGTTATACTGATCTTCACGCACAATACTTAAAAAGTATTTTACCTCCTTTCAACACTTATTTCATTATGTCCGTCTCAGAAACTGTAAAGCTATTTTTACTTTAAAATCAAAGAGACCGCATGATTTTTGCGACGTAGATTTTTTCAAAATTTTTGTATAATCATAGGCCATGATTATAGCAGTAATTCTGAAAAATCATAATATGCAGTTTTCTGAAATAAGTCAAAACTTTATATTAAGTTTTTTAATTTAATAGTAAAGAACTAATCTAAACATTATGAATCAGATTTACATACGATTTGACTTTTAAATTCTAAAACTTTTGCAATTTTTTATATTTAAAAATTTTTTATTTTAATTTTCAAATTTTTCAAATATTTAAATCTTAAAATTTTCAATATAGACTAATAGTATATTTTTCTTATTTAGGAGTAGTGTGTCCCTATAATTTTTCAAGGTACATTATTGTAGTAGTACGGAGTTTGGGTTCAATAGTGTTCGAATTTTGTACCTTTCACTTGTTAGCCCGTATCAAGAGAATCTAATAAAAATAAATTTCAAAACAAAAGTGAATTTTAAAAGTTAATTTTACCTTAAAAAGTAATGTTCTCCCTTTAAAATAAAATATACGTAAGGTGAAACAAGTTACGATTAAATTCACCTGTTTACTTTTTCAGTCACGCTTTCAAACTTCGCGTGAACCCATTATTTACTCATAACCGAACAACCTGTTTTTCGAGAAAAAAGAAACGTTACTCAATATTCATTACACTCGCTCCTCCCCAACTGAAAGGGAAAAACTCTCGCGTGCGGACGTGAATAATAAATGTAAACACAAAGAAGCAGGATCGTGGAACTGCATGAAACCATTTCGGAAGCGACACAAAGTCAAACTTCCTCGATTTTGACAAGCTGCCAAATGTTTGAGGTCACGTTGCATAAGCGACGTGATTCTCGTACGATCCTTCGTCGAAAAACAATTTTCGATCTTATGGATATCGATGGTCATCCTTCCAAAATAAGCTAACAACAATCCAAAGCAGAACAGCGTGAACGAATGTGAGACAATGATCGATGTCGCGATCCCTAATGCGTCTGCCAATTGATTAACGAGGCTGAAAGGGAAAGCAAACAGCGCCCGTTGAGTTTCGAGTGATTTTCGTGGTGAAAATATTTGTGTTCTGTTTGAAAATATTTTATCAGCTCGAGTAAATGTTTGACTTTCGATGATGGATACGGTGTAGCAGGTTCCGTGCAACAAAGTGAATGGACCTGGCAAGTGTTACAGCGTGAAGACTGTGTTTTCCACGGTTTCAGGTGTTGCTTCGAGAGAGTATAACGGTCTCAATGTTTTCTAGACAACAAACAGGACTTCGTTAACTTCCATCAAGACTTTGTTCCGCTATGAAATAGTCTCGCGAGATAAACGAATATTTGTGCATCACGGTGCAGAGAAATGGTCACGCTTCGATATTGAAGTCTACTTTAGAATTGTGGATGTAACTCCTGATTTTAACTTGCTTCTTCAGCTTAAGTGAATTACGTTTTGTTGCTGATAATGTGCAAATATTGATTCGATTTCAAAAATATGATCAAATTGCAAATATAAACATATTTCAAATTTAACGGATAGATAGTTTGATCTGAAATTCTCAAGGAAGAAAGGTGTCACAGTGAATAAGAGTTCGGTATTGATATTTTTCTTGAACACCTTCAGTTGACTTAGATTGAAGTGTACTCTGTCAAAAATTCTTTTCAACGTTCCATCGAATTACAAAAACATTTAAAATCACTTTCTTAAAAAGACATTTAAAATTATATTTATATAAGCTACGTAACCAGATTCAAGAAATACATGATAATGCCATAACTGGTGACATTTTCGTACGGGTGTTTTCTTGTAGTTATAAATGCAATCTTGACAGAACTGCAAGTCCACTATCCTCTTGAAGATTTTCCTTAAGCTGTTACTGAATTCTAAATCCGAACGCATTGAAAATCCGATTAAAATTCATAACTCGATTCAAACAATTCAGCAGAGGAATGGAAACATGTTTGAATGATGAAATTCCAAGTCAATGTGTCTTTTGGAGTTACAAATGAAATTCTGGACTTTATTCGACACTCTATCTGAAGTAACGATACTCAAATATTGACAAAGCTTCAAGAATATTTCTCTCTCAAACATTCTCCTAAAGTTTTTACCGAATTTCAAAAATCAAATTCAAAACGGAAATGATGACACTATAGATAGTAAAACACTTATATTAATGTATATCCTGAAACCACGAACATAAACCTGGATATCAATTTCATACTTCAGCCAAAATAATGATATTTAAATATTAGTTCTACATTATCAAAGTGGGTGCATTTTAAATTCAACACTAATTCATAAAAACCTAAAGGGATTCATATCAAAGTAAAAATCTCATTAAAACGATAATTCCCAGTTTTATTACGTTTAAAAACAGCGATATCGTGTGAGTAGACTCTGGCAAAACGCTGAACGATTCCCTGAAATCATTAAGGGACCCTCGAAAATTTGCGGCGGTCCTTAAGTTGAAGGTGATCGAACCCGCGGCAAGAAACGAACCTCTTCGTATTCGAGAACCGGAAACATGAAGAACGCTCACCCGATTATAAAAGCTGCATCGTCGAGTCTGGTCAATCCGGATTCCTCGTCCTCCAATGAACTTACGGAACCGATCATCAGATTGAAGGTGGACAAGCCGCCCCACTGGGAGTGGGAGCTGACCACGTCGGCGGACACGCTTCCTGTCATCCAGCTGTTGGACAAAGATGGCCGCCTGTTGGTCGAGACAACTGGAAGAACCGCGCAGAGGGCTAGAGGTTCCTTTCGAGAAGGTCTCAGGTCGCACGAAGAGTTTCCGAGTAGTGAGAAGACCTCCACTGTTTCCACGTCCTTCTCTTCGTCATCGACACCAAGCACGATTATACTCCCAGCTCGAGGGAATCGGAACATTGACGGGTTCAGCACGAAGTTTGGAAGCTGCGATTTCGGATACAAGCCGAGAAAATCTCGAAGCGAGGTGACAGTGAAGGAGAAAGAGAAGAAAGGAAAGAAAAGATATTCTGCTGATTCAGAAATGAGACCGAACGAGGATACAAAAACAACCCCGAAGAAATATTCCTTGGGCGACTATCTGCGACAGCAGATCATCGACGACCTTCGAACGAAGAACACATTGGGCAAAAGTCCAGAGGAGATCGCTAAAGAGAGATGTAAAAAGGTGAAGGCCTATTTTAGAAGCCAGAGTGAGACTTTGCCGAGGCTTGTCCACGTAGAGGAGGAGACTAGCGACGAATCGAAGTCGAAAATTAACGAGGAAGAAGAAAATCGATGCAGGAGAATCGAGGAAGGCTTGAATCGCCTACGAGAAGCGATTAAACAAGAACACGCTGAACAGCCGTTAGAATCGAATGGAACTTCGGCGTCGACGGATAATGTCAGAAGTAAAATTAAGAAGGAGGAACTGGAAAAAGTAAAGGCGTTTTTACAGAGAAAGATTCAGCAGAAAATGGATCAAGAACGATCTGGAAGCTCGAGTCGATGCGACACATATCAGCCGGAAGGTGGAATTAAAAAGAGGTACTCATATTACGAACGACCCGAGGATCCCAGAGGTTATCGTACTCGAAAGGTGCGCAGCGAGACGAGTGTCATCAGGTTCGAACCGGAAATTCTTCAGAAGGACAGGCAGAAAACGAGGCGGCAAGTCGAGAGGGAGAGATCGAAAGCTGACAGGTCACATTTCGAGGATTCGTTTAGACAAAAAGCTCACCAACGATCAAGAAGCAAGACGAATCTCGAAACGTCCAAGGCGACGGAAGCGACTGGTCGACAGAGATCCCAAACACGAGAACCCACTGGCACGGAGAAGCGGAAACTGTATCGAAAAACGAAGAGCGACGTGCTGTTAGGTCAAATAGGAGGCGATTTTGACTCGGAACAGGAGCATCCTCCGAGACGCATTAAGAGCCAGGACAACGTCGACTTGTCCTGGCGGGAGTACAAAGAGAGAAAAAAACAAGAGAGACTGCACCAGGAGTTGGAAAAAGATGTGAAGGAGGAGGACTTCATGAGCAAGCCAAGATGGAAGGATCTTCAGGTGGGTCTGTGTTCCGCCAGGAATTGCAAGGTCTGTCAGAACTTGCAGAATTGCTTGAATCCGTTAGAGAAACGAGACGACAACCCCAAGACCCAACGATTCCCTGAGGATGGACCGACGAAGGATTCCTCAGACGTGATCTCCGATTGCTCCGACAGACCCAGCACCAGCCTGCAAGAAAATTACTTGGTCGTCGATAAAACATCTGATGGTTCGAAGAATCCCGCAACCACGAAGATCCAAGCGAAGAGTCATGGAAATAACGTTTCTAACTTGAACTCTCCCGATTGCGGCTACAATACGATTCCAAGAAACGCGACTAAAGATTATAAGGAGCTATACACGCGATCGAACGTGAAAAAAAGCGATACGTTCAAGATCGTGGATGGTAGCGAGGACCCTGAAGAGACGGTGGATCGAAGCGATTCTAAGAGAGAGCTCGACGAGGAATCGGTTGACAGTTTCGATTGCTCGAAAGGCGAGGGTTTACTAACGAACAAGTCGAACGAGGATATAGCTAGAGATTACTTTAAAAGAGTGTACGAGTTGTTGAAGAAGCGTCAAGAAGAAGCTAGAAAGATCGCGAAGAAGCAAGAAGCACCGGGTTGCGACGATTCGTCGTCTTCTAATTACGCAGAGAAGGTGCAGAGGAGAAGGCTTCGACGCAAGAAAAAGGAGCGCAGTGTTCAAGGTAAGGATTGAATTGCTTTTGTTCTTTGTCTGTTTGCGAGGAATGTGAGATTGTATTATACGAAGAGGAAGAAGTTTTAATTGAGTTTGATCTAGGGTAACGTAGCTTACTGATACCGATGAAATAGTTATGAAGAGAAAATTGTTTAGCTCGATAGTTTTTGACTTTGAATAGATTGCATTTGAAGCAATGGAACTGTTAGATTCAGAATTGTAGACCAATTAGGTAGCCGGAAAGATATAACTGCGCACTAATTAGGACAAGTGTACTAAAAAATAAAAGAAAAATACTGGTATACTTCAGATATAAGAGTTGGTTAATGAGACTGTTCCAACGTGCATAAAAATAATGAACCCACGAGTTGCTATTTTCTTAGAATTAAATGAAAATTCCGTGTTCGTTTTAAATGTTTCATAGAAATAAGTCAAAACAGCGTAATATGAAATAAGAACACATTAAATACCTGCTGAAGAACTTGGGATATTAGGATGCATAGGGCGTACAATTATTACGTGTCAAATATTCTCGCATGTTTGAAATATTCAAATTGTTCTGACTTTAAATTGAGAAATTTGGTAATTCGGAAATTTGAGATTTTAAAGAGAGAAAGTTAAAAATTTAGGAATTTGAAAATTTGAATTTAAGAATTTGAAAATTGCGGTTGAACATGTAGAAGTTTAGAAATTCAAAAATATAAAAATACAGAGATTTCAAATAATCAGATTCCCAAATTTTTTAATTTAAAAATCCATTCCTAAGCAAAAAAGTTTTGAGAAAAGTGAAGAAAATTACTTCGAGTTAACATGTTTAATTTTCAGATATTTTGTAGTGTACGACCTGCTGAATAAAACGAAAACGTGAATTATGATAGTTTCTGTTTTTCCAGAGTATTGGTCAGATATTCCTAGTCAATAAATGGAATCTAATGATCCGAAATTACATGTTCATACTCAAAACTCAAAAAAATTAATACTTTTTCAGAAATGGTTAAGAATAACCGAATTACATAGGGTAGGACTTCATGAAAATGGCACATCAAAATTGTATACAAAAACTGGCAGATTTGATGAGATCTATTAATGAAATTAGTGTCATTACGGTCTTGGGGCTTAGTTTCTTCTCTGTAAGATACAGGATATTTTAAATAAAATTCCTCTGCTTCATACTACTTTTTGATTCTATATTTTAAAGCAAAAATACTTTCTACTAAATTAACTTTTCTGAACCTATTCCGCAAAACCCAAAATAACTCATTAACTTTCATCTATCTTAACTCGAAATATTATTTTGAATAAATTGGAAGGAATATACTAAAAATTAATAAAATCCATTTGATACAGAGTTTTTTCGATTTTAAAGCTAGAATGTAACTTTACAATAATAGAAAGTGTTATTTGAAAATGTCATCTGGAACTTCATAGAACTCAAAATGGAAATCGACACTTTTTGTTGTAAATTTTGATTTCACGTTTTAAAATGAAAAGATTTTGTACATATTAAGTTCTCGTTTATCATATATTCTAAATGCTCAAATGTGAATTTCCATTTCGTGCCGCATCAAGTCTAAGATGACATTTTCAAATAACTCTTTTCTTGCTGCTGCAAATTTTTATATTTTACTTAAAAATGAAAATGCTGTTTATCAAATCAATTTTGGGTACACTCCTTTCAATTTATTCGAATTAGCGTTTAAAGTTGAAAGAAATGAAGACTAAGTGAAGTTAAGCAAAGTGAAAACATTTTTCGTCTTGTGAAACTGGTTTAGAAGAAACTGGCTAGGTAAAATTATTTTGACTATATTGTTCGAAAAGTTCTGCAGCATTTTGGTTCTGTTTAGTTCGAAGGAGGATTATAATATTTAGTCGATAAAGTAATTAAACTGTTATCGTTACTGCATTGTTTTATGCACCATAACCTATATTTTCATTAGCTCAAATTAGCTGAAATGGGTCACTTGTGAATAACCATGGAGAATCATAATTTACGTATCGCTTTTCTGCACGAATTTAAAAACGAATTATCTGCTGCTGAAACAGCTCGTAAGATTAATGCAGTGTTTGGCATTGAATCAACTACTTTTCGCACAGTTCAGCACTGCTTTTAAAGATTTCGTGGATGAGATGAAAACCTTGAAAATGTCGAACGACCTGGCCGTTGCATCGTTGGTAATAGTGTCTTGAAAGACTGGTTGAGCAAAATCCAAAAACTACAGAACGAGAAATTGCGGTAAGAATTATTTGCATCTGTTAGTACTATTCATGGACATCTAAAAAGCATAGGAAAAATTAAATGAATGGATATGTGGGTTCCGCACAAATTATCCGAAAATCAATAAATACTTCGTGCTTCCATTTATTCTCATATTCTATGGAATCTGCATGATCTTTTCTTGGACAGAATCATTACCTACGATGAAAAGTGGGTACATCATGATAATCAGAAAGATCTGAATAGTTGTTAGATAACAACAATTCACCTAAAAATAATATTATTTGTTTAGTGGTCTATGGATGGAATTTCTCATTGCAATGTTATAAAATAGGCAGAAACTATTACGTCAAATAAATACTATAGTGAAATTGGTGAAATGCTTAAAAAACTGTCAAATATCTGTCTAGAATTAATGGACATAAGCAGTCTGATTCATTTACACGATAACGTCAGACTGCACGTAGCGTTAATTACAATAAAATCGTTTAATAATTTAAGGCACGAAACTTTGCAACACCCAACCTATTCTCCAGATGTTTCAGAGCGGCCGTTCCGTGTCCCGCCTATATTAACGCGATGCAACTCTGGCGCGGAGCACCACTGTCCGTTTTCCGTTTCCCGCGCAGCTATTTTGCTTGTAGCATCGTAAAAAAAACGACGTTGCAACTTTGTATGGGTACTTTTTAAAGGTGAAAATCTGCTCTATCGCGTGATATAATTCGATTTTCCACTAGACCCTTACTTTTTAAGATAAATTAAAAAATATACCTAAAAGTTGGTGCAAAATCCGTGCCTCTCGGCGTTCAATGATTGTTTAAACATGTTTAAATATTCAGAATGCATAAAAGCCAGATATCGTTGTATTCAGGAAAGTCTATAGAATCTTATGATACAAACAGAATCTTAGTATCTTTTACAGTTATCTCACAAAATTGGTTCAAATTTTAAAAATGTGTTTTTTTTTCAAACTCAAATTTCTCAAAAACTGTACGTGCTGGAAAAAAACGGACTGCAGATTCATAATCAGCGCGAAAAAAACCTATAAGAATCACTGAACGAAAATAGAAACGTCGAAAAAAAGTTAAAATTTGTTGGACAGTGTTATCATCTGTTCGAACATTTTGATTATTTTGTCAAGGAGAAAACGTTTAGAAACGAAGGTGATGTAAATTGGTCTTTGCAGATTTTATTGCCTCCAGAGGACATACCTTCTTTGATTGGCGAAAATGATTAGATTGCAATGGAACTTATTTTGAATAAATATGATAACTCTTGGAGGATTATTATCTTGGAGTTATATTAGGAGTTATGATTATTTAAATTCAAACGATGAAATATGATAAAACTGTCCGAAAAACCAATATTTTAAAGTGTGGAATCAAAATGTAGAAGACAAAGGGAGTAAATATTTATACTTGTGGTCAAATGTGCCAACAATTTAATAGTATAACTACTTCATAATGAAATGATGCGTACTTGATCAACAAAATTTTTTTATATTTTTTCGTGCGGCATCCTCTCAATGTGTTCACCCGTATGAGTTCGGAATTTCATATTTTTTATATATTACTCAATTAAATATTAGGGGGCATTACCAGTTATTGAACTTTGTGTTTCTCGAGGGAAAGGATACAATTTTCTTTTCGAAATTATTATAATTCTAAAACATGTTTATTTTATAGTGAAATTATTACTGCGAAATAGATTTGTGAACCGTTTCGCATTTATAAAAATCTACTTCGCAAATAATATTATTAGGCTGATGAATTCGATTTCTTAACGTAAGGATATTTCTGACGAGATTAATTGACTAATAGCAGTAGATACTGAATTTTCCTTCATCGTTGGTATATAACTTGTGAATAATCCGACTGTCGGATTTATTAAGAACTTGGTATATGAATTTTGTCATTCAAAATATTAATATAAGCGGCTAGTACCCTCTAGGATATTATAAAATGTAATAAAACTTTAAGCAAGCCAATTTCTTAGCATAAAAAACAGAATGTTAAAATATCAAAGATTAAAAGTTGAATGTTAAATACCACCGTATTCAATATGTAGAATCCGTAATTCCAAATTTGAAGTATTTTGGTCCATCCAATTTGGAAATATGCCCAATAACAGGCCATTATAGTATGTACCATCAATGAATAATATGTCATCTATAAATTACCTCCTGTTCTAAAAATAAATGTTCCGTTCATAGGATCCTTAATTCCAAATTTGAAGTATTCGAAACCACTCAATTTCAAGCAAGTCAACGTTCATATACTTATGCTTATCCATAAATTATACCTCCTTCTTGACTATAATGTCCCAATATTTAATAGTAGAAATGCTTCACAGATAAAATTTTTAATTCCACATTTTAAGTATTCTGATCCATTTAGTCTGAAGATGTAAACCTAAAAGCAAGTTCACATATGTAGATTCTCGTATACACTCATCTATACACACAGAAAATTTCATGCGTTTTTTTTTGCATTTCATCTGTAATATGTTATAGGAGGTATGAAAGTGAAAAAGATCTGATTAAAAGTAGAACTTAATATTATTTTTATCTTAAAGTTAACGTTACGTATAAATATAAATCATTTATTTTTAACGAATATCTTTATAAATTAAAAAATTATAACACACTTTTGATTTAAGCGAAAGTAAAAAATTTCTCTCAGACGAAATTATAGGAGATTAATATATCAAACACAGAAAATTATTATGAATAATTAAATATAATCGTCGAAATAGTTATAATACTATTAGATCAAACTTTCTTTATTTTAACATATTTTTTATTTTACATCGATCAATTTGATAACCTAGTTTAATTTTTTGATCGATTTGACAGATTTTTGTACAATTTTTCTGTACGCATTCATCAAAGACTCTGTGTACATACATAATCACTGTTTTTAACTGTTTAATATTTGTATTAAATATTAATAACAGTTAATAATTTTGAATACTGCTACATTACTTGTCGCCTTTATACAGTATTTTACTAAATTTTCCCTGTATATTTACTTATTTTGAGAACGTGCTGGCAAGTCTAAAATTGGTATATTTTTGGTACTAAGCTATTTATAATTTTAGCTTTATGCACACGTACATTGTCACGCTGGAAAATTAAATTTTCTGCAGCTGTTGTACTGACACAGTTTTAAATTTAATTTTTGCTTAATTTTAACACGTTTGCTACAGCCATGTAAGAAAATGTCATTCTCCGCGGATTCAATTCCATATTATAATTTTATATAATTTATATTTTTATAAAATTGTATTTTAATATATTTTATATATTGCTGCATATGCTTTTAGATGTGCATTATCGGTGTATAGATATGTGAGACTAAGTTTTGGTTATACAATGTATACTTCTTTCAACGTCTCTCATGCGTGACGCTTGGCAACACACATGTTAAGTAATCGGTACATTTCATTCCACCATCAACAAATTTGATTTCTGTCTTTTGGCGGCAAGCAATACCTGTTCATAACATTATCGAACCTCCACTACACCGATGCTAATTTAAAATTCGTTCCTTTTTTTCCAAGATCATGAAAGTCGTATTTGCGGTCATCAGGACTATCCAAATTCATCTTCTCATCTATAAAAAGTATTTTTCGCCATTTTTGCTCTTTTATTGAAAATGGCTGAAAGTAAATCTTAACCGACGCTTTTTGTGCATTGCTGTTAATGGCAGTTTAATAACAGACTTTTTCTTTTCAGGCGATTTATCCGCTCTTTTCACTATTTCCACTACAATATTTAGATGATATCCAGCTACACTCTGACCAGAAATAGGAGTTGAATTTTATACATATTTTAAAATCGCTCTCTTATTCCTTGAAGACAAAGTTGTAAACTCCACTCATTTCCTTTTTTCTGTAATTTTGCGGAAATTTCGTATAATGCACTAACTATTTTTAATTTTTAACAAAAAAGTTAATACACGCATATCTCGTTACAATGATTTTCTCTGAGAGACTAATCTTAGTGTTATAATTTTTTCCTATCTGACTTTTAAAACATTCTTTACAGAGAAATGCTTTGACATTTTTCGTTCGTTTATATCCTGGTGACATACTGAGTATACGCTTTTTATACCTATTTTTCTCCTTACTTAAGTGCACACGTTTATATAGAGTAACCCATTTGAAATGACTTTCTTGAATATTTTCAAAATGATGCAATAGACATAATTTGATGTTAATAAGTTTTTTGTGCGTCAAAGCGTGAAGAACGCAAGTAGGTTAACTTCATTATTTCATTCTTAATGAAAGTACATATCTTTTAATACGCCAATGTTGTAACATATGTATTATTGTCTGTAAAAAAGTCATTCATTTATTTATGTTGAATAACCAGTTTAAAAGGTAAACAGACATTATTACGTAAGCTGTTTACAAATTACTGCTATAGCAGTATTTAGATAACGTGTAAAAAAAAAAATACGAATTAGGTTATTAAAATGATACATTAAATATCTCTTAAATTAATTCTTTCTCAATCTGAATAGGTGAATAATTTTTATTTGTAGAAAATGATGAGCTACATTAGTCGCTGTATTAAAAGTATACTATTCTATTAACAAAAAAAAATTGCTCATTTAATGTTCTCTACTTACAAAAAAGCAAACATTATCAAACTATGGGACACTTACAATTATTTCAGTTTTATTCCAAATATTTTCCGGTATCAAAAAAGATTTCGGAGATATTCGAGGGGATCACTTCAAATCGAACATCCTGTATATATACATATTTGTGAGAATTAAAACATTATAAGTCAACATATATTTATGTTCAACATTGCAAACTGGCGTTCAGAAGTATCATCGCAAGTGCAAATATACAATCACACACTACAAATACATATGTATAAACGATATGATTAGAATTTTAATGTCTGCAAAACTATCGACTTTTTATATACTGTTTTTTAATGTTATTCTCATAAAAAATGCTCTAAAAACTTAATCTATGTGAAAACTTATATGCCATCTCATTTAAAAATTTAAACATCCTCCGTAGGATTTTTCAAAGTTATCATAGGATCAACCAGTCAAAAGTAATAATGTTATCGCCAATTTTAATTTATTATTATACTGTTGTGTTGCTAGCGGTTTAACTTAATGATAACGCAAGCTCGTTTAGTTGTGTATCAGTGACACTTCTCCGATAAAATGAACGAACAACTGATTTAGGAGATATATGTTTAATTTATTTAAAAATAAATGATTGCTTGTAGAACTTTAAAAATGAAACTTCGTAGCTACAAACTTCTTAAAAATATCGTACTTGTTTCGTTGAGAGCTGACGAGAAAATCTGTTTAGTCTAAAAAGAACATTCTCAACGAAAATTGAAAAAATGGAGAGGGATCGACATGCTGCTGGGGGTGGACAAGCGACTTGTTAAAATAAACTATTGGATTGGCTAACAAAATATTAAGGGAAGGGGACAAACACCGCCCTTACAAAATGTTCGTACTTAGGCTACCTCAGTGACCTGAGATACAGACTACGCCGTCTCTCATCACCTAACGGCTTGACAGTAATAAAACCATAAAATGGCTGGGTCTTGACAAAATATGTTAAATAAAACAATTTGGAAATACAAATTGTCCGTAATAAACAGCTGTAAAAAGTAACGGTCGTTTGGTGCAAAATATTCCAAAAAATAAAAATAAATTTGATGGTTTTACGATTTTAAGAGTGCGTTGCAACATATAGCATAAATAGATTCCATACAATTTTTGTCGGTATTTTTCTAAATAATAAAAAAGGTATTTAATAAATGATTAAATAATCATTAAATTATGAAAAGATGATCAGAAGATATATTTGAGCGTTGCCAGATTTTTGGCATATTCTATATATAAAATTCACAATTTTTAATTATTGAAACTTTTAAATATTGGTAAAGCTATCGTTATAAACTTTTTTATTATTTAATTTTAGAGTTTAAAACATTAAGAAGCTTCGAATTTTAATAAGCCTGTTAATTATTAACTTTTCGAATATATAATTTTAAATTTCAATATGAACTTATATTTCAATTTATTGTTACATTTAAATTTGAATTAGCGTATATTATTAATTATAAACCATTAAATAGATATTGTCTTTGGATTATAGTGAAGGTATCTTTACCGTTGTGCTGTTTCGTTCAAACGAGGTTTACTCTTAATGAAATAGGTATTTTCATAAATAAAAGAATTCCATGTAACGTGAAATTACTACACTAATCTGTAAATGAGATTTAACACTAACCGTACTGGCGTATAATGCACATATGCTTTGAAATTAAAAATTAAAATAGCAAAAGAAACAAATCAATGGTAAAAAGATTGATTAAACAAAAATCAGCACAAATTTCAAGAAAAGCATGTTAAGAAATTTTGCAATTTATAATAAAAAATATGCAAACCAGTTATTTGAGCAGTTTGGTACAGTTAGTGCTTACAGTTAGGTTAACTTAGAAAGATTTAGAGTTATTAATATATATGTATACATGTATAAAATTATCAATATTTATAAATAAAGGCAGTTTGTAGCTAGGAAGTCATAATGAATTACAATATTTGTACGTGTATATTATTTTATCTACGCAACTTCTATATATAGAAGTAATATAATTTTATACATTATTTATAATACTTCCATCAAGTAATATCTTAACATAGAAAAGAGAAACCAGAAGAGTAAAGTGCCGTGGAGTCTTAACAAGAGATACTTTCCTATGAAACAAACAAATTTTTCATATGGTGTAATTTTTCAAAATATATTTCTACGTTTGTTGGTACCCTAAATGCAAAACCAAAGTTGAATATGTAACGGGCATAAAGATCGTTATTCTTCTTCAAAATTTAAAAGAGTAATAATCATAAAAAAGCATTAGATTATTATTCGAATTAGTTAACATTTTGCATATACAATGAACAACCTTGGATGTTAATAACATTTATGTAAGGAAATATTATAAAATTCTCTTTATATCAGGTAAAGCTCAACCTAAAATCATCTAATTTATAGTCTAAATATTTCTTTCTTTTTATTCTAATTTTTCTGTGTAACCCATTTCAGTTTTCATATGTTACCACGCATTCTGACGTAATATGGAAATCATAAAACTGTATTATGTAAAAATAACAATAAAATCCTCACAAATTTTCGTTATTTCAATCAATTTTTGCTGTTTATACATAATATTAAATAAAAGACTTTTAAGCTTTTCTTGTTTAGATAAATAAGATAAATAATATTTGCATGTAATAACCGCTGTTTATCGTTTTAGACAAGTTCCACATTGTTTGCTTTCACGTGTGTAACAGCAATTGTAAATAGTCATAATTAACTTCTGCATTGCGAAAAAAATGGTGTAAGAATAAAATGTTACATTTCGTTGCAACTAAAAGATAAAATAGGATTAAATAAATACGAACGTATGAATATGTAACTTCAATCTTAGTATTGCCGATAGTTCAATTAAAGTGATAACTGAATATTTCATAAGTGACTTACAAAAGAAAAAGTAAGGAGAATATTAACTCATGTCGACGGTTTATCTGAACCAGGTTGAAATCGTCAAAAAGGATATTTTCATGAGTAAACTCTTTAATTGCCACGAAATCTCAAGGATTTCGGTTCTCGAGGACGAATAATGCGGGGAATTATTCTTCAAGCAGGTGGTCCACGTAAACGGACGTCTTTCGCTAATGCGAAAACTTTTGCCTTAAAAGCTCGCTCGCTTTTCACCGCGATCCGTCGTATTTACCCGACACTGACTCTCGATGGCATTCGAGAAATATTCAACGTACCGTTATGACGAAACTTTTGCATTATATCAAAGAGAGTTCGTTAATATTGTTCCGCGAACAATGTTAGTTCTTGCTATTTGTATGCGACTCGTGGCCGATAATACACGCGAGGACGACGAAACAGAATGATAAGTGTGATTTGAATAAATGTCGCGTCTATCAATGTATACCACCTCCGTTTCGCGCTGAAAAATGTTTTCAATTCTTTTCACAAACGGTCCAAAATGGTTTAGTAATAAGATTATTAAATGATTTAATAATCCTCTTTATTATTTTATTAAGTCTTGATTTAAGTCTTTAGTAAGACTGAACTTCAAGCTTTTTAGGCACAAATAAAGTATAATATTCTGGTTTACATATATGGCGTGTTTAAAACGTAAAATGACTGATACGGTACAATTTTGTACTAAAAATTAAACTGCAAATCAACATTATTTTCTTTAAAATCGTTTTATTTATAAACGACCAGAAACTGATTAAGAGGAATTTTACTTCATAGATTTTGAACATAGTAGATTTCTGTTGCATTGTCAAAAGTAGCGCTATAAAGTTAAAATATTTTTCTAATCGGCAGTATATTGTGTTGGCAAGAAGTTCTCTTTTAGGATTATGGCATTTTCTGTATATCTTTATGCCCCGAATGCTAGGAGGTCGTATGAGTTCGTATAAAGGTGACGATATTCTACTGTATTACTTGTAAAAGTATGTAGTTACATTTTATGCATTTGCGGAAACCCGAGAAATAATTGGATCGCATGAATAACAGCTTAATTTTGTTATTATACTACATTGCTAAATAAAAAGTTGACCTGAGAAATCAATAAGCATAATAGGAATACAACATATCCAAGCTACTTTTATGCTAAATAAGTTGAATTTTTAACTAAATTATATCGTATGCTAAATTAATTAATTTTTCTTTAAAAAAGAGCTCAGCTTCTTAATTGCTATAATTCATCATCGATTTAAAACTGATTAATTTTTCTTTGTAAAATTATGAGATCAAAAATTTGATATGAGTACTGTTATAATAAAATTACGTTTATGAAAAAGGCCGTTAAAAATACCATTGTAAAAGCAGAAAGCTTTAATGAGATACATTTTGCATGTGAAAAGACTGACATTACGTGTAATTAAAACCATAACGGTGTAGGGAAACTAAACGTATATTTTTAAAGAGTGGGTTAAAATTTTTAGTTTAAGGAATATAAATAGGAAAAGATATCAATTGGGCCAATGGAAAAATAACCATAAAATAGATCTAGAATATTCAGGAATTATCGGTGAATTTTTCTCTCAATGTTTATATATAGTTGCAGGTCCATCGCGCGCATAAAATAACAAAAATCGAGCCAAACTTGAATAATAATTCAGCCGCTGCTATGATCGCGTCTACGTATGTGGTTAGATATAGCTAACGTTCAATTCTCATTGGAAATTGGATTACTTGTCTCTTTGAAGCTTTTAGTGATTTCTCTGCTGGAGTATTCCGACGGAATGCCCAACGAAATAAAGGTCGGATTAAAGTGGCTTTTAAACGCTTCCTGACATTTCAGTCTGCACTCGATAATGTCGCAAATAAATTTGGGAGACACAGTAAACTATATCAGTTATTAATTAACGACGCTATACTTAAAAGTATATTCTAGTGCAGTCACACGTTTTCGACGTTAAGGCAAATTATAAACCTATTAATTTCCAGGAATTGTTGATATTTTTACTCTTCTATTAGGTGCGCAAGTATTTAACAAATACATACTCGGCGGTCGGACTATGTTATGGTAGTTGGAGGTCATAAAAGTGAAATCTGCCAATTGCAGACCTTCCAGGACGGTCTTCGGGAATCATCTACCGAGAATTACTGCAAATCTCCGTTTTCTAGAATTATGAATTTTTAGAATTATTATTTGTGATTATTTTGCAAAAAGTCACCCATGAGTCTCGTAGATACATACGCGACTAACGGAAGGTTAACATTTTATTTTTATACTTGTTTACACAGAATGTTTCAAAGAACTGTTCGTTCAGAAAAATGTGCAGCTCGGTTGGAAAAATAAAGGTTACCTTAGTTCTTTGAAGAATATCGCAAAAGTAAAAAGTTCGTATATCCTGTTATGTTGACTGTGAGAAACAGTGAAAGCGTTTTCTTTTTCTTTTTCTTTTTTTTTATGTTATTTGCAAGAAAAATATTGACAGATAATACGGCAAAGACCCTATAAGGTAAACGTACTTATGGAAAATCGGAGCGAGTTAACACAGAGACAGGTTGATGCAGTGACATTTTCTATAAACTGTATATGTACACGTAACTCGACCTAAACGAGGTGTTTGAACTTTGCTATGAATTTAACTGTTTATCATATGTCTGTGCGTACGTCCTTTTCGTTTTTATGACAAAACTGATGTTGATTCCTCAATTCGTTTGGAGATACTATATAAAAATTTACACCCTGAATTGGATTGATTTATTTCAAAGTGGGTCTACAAACCAGGTGCCTCACGCGAATTCGAATTAAATTATACCTACTGAAAGCATGTAGGTAAAACAAGAATGAGATATAGAGATTTTAAAGTCGTTCCAAACGATTAAACGCAGCTGAAACTATTGAAAGCGACACCAAACACGATTATTGTTGATTTGATAACAACTGACGTGAATAATGACAAAGTATTGTCTTTAACGTAGTTCCAGTCAATTCTGTGTATCAAAAATTATCGAATACGGCACTAAAACACAGTTTTTTATCAACTTTTATCGGTCCGTGTATTGCCGCCAGAATCTATAGAGCAAAAGGGTGTCTCACGAGTTTACCTTCAAAATTTCAAATCAAATAACCCAAAATTGCTGCCTGTAGCATTGTACATACAAATAAACAATCGTATAAATGCAGATCGTGTCGCCCCAGGAGCCTGACTGTGATCGGAAATTACGTCTTGTTACTCTGTTTATATGCTTCACATCATTACATGATGTTTCTATACAGGTGTCTCAGCTGTTTACCACAAAGCTTCACCAACATATTCCATATGCACAAATAAGGAAATAAATGTTATATTAATATAGTTTTAAAAACTTCATTGAAATGTTATAGCAAAAGTATTAAATGACTTCAAATGACTTTGTTTTTCGATGCCACATACAGCATGGTCCAGTTTTGTACGGTTTTGATCAGTATCTATAAATGAAAGTGATAAAAAAAATATTACATATACATAAGCTTTTAAATGTTTTATTAAAAGAGTACGAAGAATATACAAAATGATAATGAACAATTTTCTCTTTCAACAACTACAAGAATGAATAATTGTCGATTTTCACATTTTTTTTATTAACTGTTAATAATGAATTAAAAAAAAAAAAATAAAAAATATTTTTCATTGCCGATATTCATTTCCTATGAGGGAAACATATTTCGATTGGTTTTAATAGTTAGTGGTGAGTAATACTTTAAGTAAATATTTTGGTTGCTCAGTTATTAATAATAAAAATTTATTTCAGATATTCAAAATAGTTATCAGTGAAAGTCCCCTTATTTCGATCGCAAATAATAACTATCAATAACAAAAATATCGTTCTTGTTGCATTCAATCAATAACATTTTTTATTTTACAATTGATACATAACTTTTAGGATAATATCATTTTTAGTACAAATGACTAATAATCAATATCAAATTCAAACAAATTATTTGAGATAAAGTTATTCGATACTTTGACATTAATAAAGTACGCTAGTTTAGATTTTCAAAAACTGTCCGGATTATAAAAAATTATATTTATTAATTCCTGGTCTATAATTAAATTTATAAATTGAGATTTAACAAATATAAGTTTTTCTAAATTTTATCGAGACAAATTATAACGCTAGTCATCTAATACTTTTAAAACTGAAAACCTTGTTTTCAAAACGCAAAACTATATTCTACATTATTATGAACAATTAAAATTCAATTTTTCTCATCGACAACTGTTACAAATAACCGAAATAACTTTCCCTGATTGATAATAATAGTTATGATCAACCGACATAGAGTTTTCTTCAACCATATCGGTTATGGGCAACCGAAATAAATTTCCTTCATGAGTAACGATTGTGATTAATCAATAATATAAGTTTCTCTCATCGATAATTATTTTCTGCGACCTAACTCTAATTTCTCTCGTCAATAATGGTTATCGAAAACGAAAAAAATTGTCGGCCACTAGTAATCTTTATTTGTAACCAAAACGTTCAAATATCAGAATACGTTAAATTATGAGATTACTTTGAAAAACTTCGTTCATATTATATGATTAATATCTTTAACTTGACTAAACAACAAACTTTTGTCTTTGATTTTTTATTACAAACGTTTGAAATAATAGTTATTTTAGGTTCTCGGATTTTATTAAATAATTAAGAGGTTATAAAAAGTATGCAGATTACGTGGCTAAAGTGGTTGAGTAATGGGGTATTATTGATTATCCTAGTCGTTAGAACTACATTTACTTTCTGTAAATACAGTTACTGATTAATTTAAAATAAATAATACAAAAACAAAGATTGATAAAATGACAAGACTTTAAAAGGGAAACTGAGTTTCACTAAAAAATTTGTACTTCTCGCACGCTGAATAAATAATTTTAAGATATAATATATAAACGTTTTCAGATCAAACAATAGTTTGAAATGTATTTGCGCAAATGCCTAGAAAATTTGAAGCTGATCCATATATTCGTTATTATTTAAATGAAAAGTTTGTCCTGCATTTCATTTTAATTAATAGATTATTATTCTAAGATTATTCATTATTTTTCAAATTTTGCCTGTACCAATAGTGAAGATTATTGAAAAAAAGAACTATAAAGAACTGTACATTTTCAACGAAGAATTTTTTCATTTTATCCATTATTCGTTTAAAAAACATTCAACACTTGCCAGTAGCTTCTGAGAAAAATGTACATCTAGATGAAAAAAGTAATGGTTTTCCAATAAATGCTTTTAAATTATGTGATAATCTACAATATTATTACAAATGTTTCCAGATAATGTTTATTTCTTTTATGAAACTTTTGATATGCGAATATAATATAAAAATTTATATTTTGTGGATAATCAGAATGATCCGTGTCAATATATTTAGATATACCTACTACATAAAAATCGTATGAAGCAATTCCAGGACTGAGACAACTAATTTGTAATATTAATCGCTTTTACGTTTCATTAAAACTTAGTGAAAATATGGAGAAAATGAAATATTCTGAAAGTGAGTAATAGTTTTAAAACAGTGTCAAATAAGACATCTAGACTCTTTAAGGATATGGATATTAATAAAACTTTCTACTGGATATTGGAATTATTTGTACGTAAGGGTAAATGAATTTTCGTAGCTGGATTGAAATAAACTGTGAGTATAATTTCACACAATGCCTTCCTCGATAGCAGATAGGTGTATAACACAAAACTGCAGCGCGTGCAGTATTCTACTTTGTTGAATAACAGTTCGTGAGCACGAAATGCAATAGTGATAAAGACTGCTACGTAGGGAACTATTACATCGTGATAAATGAACATTACTCCTCGTAGTAACCGAACGTTAATCTACTAAATGTTGCTGTTGATTTAATGTCCTTTTTTGGGAAGAACTTTCATGTTACCGATAAACTGAGCGTATTTTCACGTTAAGAGAAAGTTATTGCGTGCAAATGGGTACTGCAAATAAATTAATTGTCTACGTTAATTGAAATTTACCGATGCTTACAGTTTTTACCAAAAATAATTGTTTATCGATACATAATTACTTTGATTTCATTGATGTTAGTAAATAAATTCTTAATGCTATTTTTTTGTGAAAAATAGATTTTGACAAAAATTTGTTTCGTTCATCTATTGTGAGAAATGTTTTATCTATTTTACTTATTTATTTGTTATCCAATGGGTATGATATTATTATCTGTATATTAATGTATACAGGGTGCTCCACGCAACTGAAATAGGCTATACCTCCTAAACGGCTGGAAATAGAAGGAGATGTTAAGTGATAATTCAGGAAACTTTTAGCTGCGATAACTTTCTAACGAACAAAATAAGACAAGTATTTTAATACTTTTATGTAGAACACAGAAAACTGTATTAATTGATGCAGTCAGAAACATAGGTTTCCATTTAAAAAATAAGCACAGTTGCATTTTTCTGATGCACTAGTGCATAAACATGCATAAAATTAGCTGCACGTTATGCACAACCTGATGCCATTTAACTTTTGCTTATAACATCTTCTATTCCCATTCGTTTAGGTGGTACAGCCTGTTACAGTTGCGTGGAATACCCTGTATAGTTAAGTGTTTACAAATTATTTATATTATAAACTGCTGAAACATAAGAATCAGAGGAGAACTATGCAAGAAAATTATGCAAGATTAACAATTAAATAATATAAATAAATAAAAGTAGTAAAATATTGAAATCAAATCGTTTTGACTACTGACAGTTTTAAAAGTATTGTTGACAGTTTTAAAATTATTTAAAAAATATGGTGGCCCACTAATTGTAGTGCATATGTGGAATATTTTATTTTGTCTACTAATATAAAGTTCACATAATATATTTTCCACGTAATAACATTATATTTTTAGATCGATTGAATGCTTCTGGAATTAATTCTGTAGACAGACTGATTATTTTAATAATAGTGATTCACAGTGTTGATTCATTTGATAACAAAAAGAGATTCTAATTTAATGTGGTGACGTGAATTATTGCTTTTTAGAACTAAATTTAGATAATGCCTAAAGATACTAACTGGCAGAGATTCTTTTACAGTTTCCGGAATGATCAGTATATCCACTTTTTGCTCTTTTAATTTCGTTTTACCTCATTCCATTTTTATATAAACTTTACCGAAAGAAATAAACTATACACATACAGGGTATTTATATATCTACCACTCACGGTATTTTATAAACTGTAAAAATTGAAAAAGTACGGGAAAGGAAAATGTTTTAGTATATTATACTGGCAATACAGGGACATATATTAATATTACATACTTGCATTATTTCTCACGAAATGGAGGTGATCTTCAGTTTCTGAAATGCAATGCTATATTTTTTTGTATTGTATGAAATTGTGTGTCGAAACAAATTTAATCATATACCACACAATGACCTAAGATCAGTTCATGATCAAAAGCAAAAGAAATACTTTGAATATTTCCTGTTATTATCACTTATTGATTTTTCTCATTGATATACAGTGGAGGACAAAAGTATTCGTACACTTGAAATATAGGAGTAAAAGCAACAATATTTTCTATATTATTAAGTATATTTAATCATATATAGCTGTATATTATACATAACACTGACAGCATCAAATGACCCAAAACCGAAGGCAAGAACATCATGTAGTAACTTGAAATGACTGGAAATTTACGAGATCGTAAGATATCGCCGGGACAAAAGTATTCGTACATTATCAGTTATGTTGATAAATACAACAATTGCGATGGCATCAGGACATTCTGAACAATTTAACCATTGCATTGGTAGATATTATGTTAATTTAGTCAGTAAAAATCGTGGCGAGTACACTTTAACACTAATATTTGTAATATGGGGAGAAAACGCAATGAAACAACTTTGGAAGAAAGAAAAATTGTTATATGGTTACATGAAGAAGGTAAATCAAAAGAAGTCGATCAACTGTACAAAGTCTTATAAACAAGTATAAAAAAAAGGAATATTACAGAATAAAGAAAGAGCCGGTATACCCCGAAAATTAACTACGAGAGAAGAGCGTAAAATCGTCCGAACTACTAAAGAAAAACCAGATACCAATGCATCTGAAATTGCATCATACCTTAAAGAATATATGCTGAAGGAAGTTCACCCTAAAACAGTACAAAGAGTGCTGCATCGGGCCAGGTATAACAGTAGAGTTGCGAGGAAGAAACCACTCATAAGCAAAGTAAACAAAAAAAAGAGATTAGAATTTGCAGAAGAATACATAAATAGCGACAACTTCTGGAAAAACGTAGTATTTTCCGACGAGTCAAAATTTGTCAAATGTATGTCAAAAGTATGGCGGAAAGCTACTACTGAATTGGATTTCAAAAATATTCAACCGACGACAAAATACGCAGGTGGAAGTGTGATGGTGTGGGGAAGTATTGCTGCTTCTAGAGCCGGCAATTTAATAATAATAGATAAAATAATGCATAAACATTTATATTTAAATATTTTAAAAGAAAATTTACAAAATAGTGCAGATAAATGAGGCATTGGGAAGACATTTTATTTTCAGCAGGACTGTGACCCGAAACATACAGCCTATATAGTGCATTAGTGGTTGTTATACCATACTCCTGACAGGTTAGAAACTCGTCTACAATCGCCTCACTTAAATCTTATCGAACATGTATGGGCGAAACTAGAAAAAATGTGTGAAAACATGATATAACGTCGAAAGAACACTTGAAAGAAATATTAAAAAGAAAATGGTGTATTATAGAACCTGACTTCGTTAAAAGTTTAGTGTTGCCAATGCCCGATAGATTATGTGAAGTGATTCAAGTCTCGTGAATTTCAAGTCATTTCAAGTTACTACATGATGTTATTGCCTTCGGTTTTGGGTCATTTGTTGCTATAAGTGTAATGTTTATTAAAGATTATAAATTAATTATGAATTAAACATTATTGGTTAATATACAACTATATATGATTAAATATACTTAATAATATAGAAAATATTGTTCTTTTTATTTCTATATTTCAAGTATACGAATACTTTTATCCTCCACTGTATTTACATTTTGTGTTCAACGTAACTTTTATTTCAATACTATATAACCCCATAACATGACTGACATATACAAAAAATCGTGTAGAAGGAGATCAAACACGACTTTGGCAGTATGAAATTCCGACTGAACACCCTCGAAACTTTCGCCGAAAAATAACTGAAAGTGCCAAAAGGAGCGAAAGTTAGCTACAATACACTTTTAGTGATTTATGCTATGGTCTTTTGAGATATTAATGCACAGGCATCTGTTATTGTTTGTTCTAAATCATTCACATTGGATGGCGGTGCATCGTAAACGATATCTTTGACAGTGTTCCATAAAAAAATCCAAATGAGACAAAGAAGACTTCGCCGACCATTTCACAACTCCATACCTTCTAATCTATTTGTTTGGGAATATGCTATTTGCAAATAATTCCGCTCTACAATTATAAGACAGAGTTCCACCTTATTGAAGATAAAAATCTTTTACAATGAATGACTTTAATATTTTTAAGTAGTTCTGAAAGTGTGTAATCAAAAACTCTAAATATGTATATAACACCATTCAGTGTTCCACTATAAAGGCAAGGTCCAATAAACAATCATCACTTAAGCCGTTATTTTTGAAAGTATTCAATCATTATTTTAAGTAAAAAGTAATAATAAAAACAAGACATGCAAGTACGCAAATATGCATGTTTACTGAGAATTAATTTCATTTATATTAAAAAGAAAAATTAAAATAACAACACTTGGCATGAAATATTCATGGTAAATAGGTGGTATGTAAGGCAGTAAACTCATCATATCGCTCTATTTCTCTTTTGTTATAGGTCTTGAAGTTCTATATAGTGGCAACATAGTAATTTTGCTGAAATGTATAGGTCTTCTTTGTTTTCTGAGTAAAAAAATACCTTTAAATGCAGCATTTCCTTCCGTATTAGCTTTGTACAAAAATTTGTGCAGTTCATTTGTTTCAAACCTTATCCAGCATATTTTCAACCAATTTATTATTTTTTCATCTGTATTTTTCTCCTGTTTAATATTGCCTTTTCTAGATATTTGGTTGAAACGCAATCTTCTCGTTTCATATCATATAAAGGAAGCTATTTTTTCACACTTTGTAATAGAGGTAAATACTCTGGCGATAACTACACTAACATAACCATACGACAAATTATCAAAGTGTATGGCATTCTAGCTAAAATCAACATCGAAGTACTTTTTTTGTTTCTGACCTTAGGTTCACTCCATAAGGCAGGCAATCGCATGGTACATGGTTGAACTCGTTTAAATACACGATTTAGTACTCATTTTTGTATGGTATAAAAAGATATGTAAAATTCCAACTTAAGAAACTGAAGATCATCTCCATTTTTTAAAAAATGATGCAAGTATAAAAGTTTGATATACGTCTACCTATTATCAGTTAAATATACTAAATCTTTTTTCTCTTCCATTTTCATTACTGTTTACGGAAAAAACACTGGGTATTAAATGTATGAACACCCTGTATATGCTTTCTGGACAAATTTATATTGTTATAATTTGATAAATTCTACTAAATTATTCGTTAATAATTCATTTTTATTGTAATACTCAATTTCAAAATTTGAATCTCATTAAATTATACAAATTTTTATTTAACTACACATTATTTTACTTATTAATTTTTCAATATAATTGAAACAATTGTAATTTCAAAATATTTTTGTACTTATTGTTAGTATTTCTATAACAAAAGTTGCTTTCGAAGTATATCTGAAATATTTCAAAATTTATGCACTTTCAATAAATAAATTTTTAAGCCTTCCACCTCGTATTATTTATTTATTATTAAAATTGAGAAATGAATATTATTCGAACGATCTTTTAATATAAATTCGGAGTAAAAGCAACGAATGACATTTCATCCAAAGTACTCGAACCTGTAGAAATTGAAAATAATTGGAATTAGATTTACATTTGCAAGTTATTCCAACAATTCCCAACTCTGCTGGAATGAACGATTCCGAAATTAATCACATACCAGTATGCATATTTCGATAAAGTGAAAAAATAATCATTAATGCTGAGAGGTTCGAATAATTTCGGGGATTAATATTTACGTACCAGTGTTATTCAATGAATAAGAAATCGAATAGATGATCTCTATTAATAAATTTCAGTATTATTTCAGTAGCTAAAGATATCTCGAATATATTCGATCTTCGAAAACAGGATAAAATTTTTTAGATTATTCCCAGTCGACTTTCAAAGGGTCTGAAAGCTTTTAGAAAAGGCATTTTAGCAAAAAGAGCTTCACCTAAGGACAAAGATTGACACAGGGATAGGACGCTTAACGCGTACATTAAGAGAATAGAACCTCTGAGCTCGTAAGTACTTTACGTATATGCTTCTAGGTAATTTCTCATACATGTAAGCTCTGGAAAGCTTATTACGTGATTGATGGTGTTACTAATAGCACAATGTCAGCAGTATGCTAATACCATAAATACACATTCGAGGTGTGCACAATATAATATTTAAGGAAGAAGATAAGGAACACGTTCAGCGTTAGCTCCAGTTTGATATAGTGTCTGTTTAAATTATTTACATACATAAAATTATCTGTTTGTGTTAAAGATTAAATTATTTGTTGTAAGTGATATTTGATTACATTTTTAATGGTATATAACATGTTTTTTATAAGCACGACATATGTGTATATTTATTGAAAGCAATATACATACTTTACTATGTGAAATTGTAGAAAGTTATGCATTTTCCTTAAAATGTTCATTTCTCGTTAATGGGTAACATGATAGAATGGGGATTATTCGAAGCGGCGTTTATCCGATCTAGTTATTAGAACGTAGAAATGTGTTTCAAATTACAATTACGGTATTACAAATTCTACGTTAATACTGTTTATACTTCAAAATTTATATGCATTATGGTTTAATTATCTCAGTATAATATCTCGTAAATGTTACACTGAAGTACTTGCCTTTCAAAACTATTACACATTTATCGTATTATTATGTAGATACTTGAGGTTTCAATTTTCCTAAACTATTCTAACGATGGTTTACGGATACATTTTGATGTTCAACCAATTCAAGCAATTAACATTCACACCGTATCCTTGTTCTAGATACTTTAAAAATTTGGTTCAACTAAAAAAAAAGGTTTGGTTCAACTAAATAAATATTGACGAATAGTTGAAATGTAATTGAACAAAATGATAGTACAATTGAAAATATTTCAAAATTTAATACAATTAGTAAGTACTTACGTCATTCATATTTTATGGGTTCGTGAATATGAGAAAATCCGTAACACCCTGTATATTACATAGAAATTGTATCATACCTGCATATAACTTTCGAACTATTATAGTTTCGAAACTATCGACAAGTGCGGAACGAAGTGTTCAAGCGTAAAATGGATATTATAAGTACACCATTCAGTTAACGCGTATTCGCAGTGCATTTCAACACCGCTTTTGCGTGTATTTCTGTTCAAGCTGTTGGCATTAACTCGAAAGTGTTTAACAGTTCTTGTCGCATAACTATCGGTTTGATCTCAATGTCGGCGAGCAGACGTTCGCATATAGACGGAAACATCTACTTGTTGCTAGACATGAGGCGATACAGCATTTTATGTTGGCAGAGGAACAATTGGCGTGTGCCGTACTGTCACCTGTAAATTGAGTTTCGTTTAAACATCATCGTGATGTTTACAAACCCAGGAATTCGAAAGATCATTCTCGACATTCTTTCATAATCGATATGGCGTGGAATTATGCACTTTACTTCAGCGTCTAATTTTATGTAACTATATAATACTTGATATGATATGCTGTACTTTTAAATTAAGTTATTGAGTATGAAATGTCAGATTTCGAAACATTAAAATTCTGATGCAATTTTATGACATGAAAGCGCTATAAAATAATACTTACAATAAATGTCGTACATATATTACGAAATACGTCTAATAAATACGTGTTATATTGTATAATATGAATTGGCTGGTTACCAGAAAATCACCTGAATTACACTGCACAGTGCGCGATAAAGATAGCTATCCAATAGTCAGCAATTTCATATTTACACCTTAACAAATTAGCTGAAAAACTATTAGTGGAATACTTTGTATAGTTATTGTCAGCAAATGGTAAGGTGACTATTTCCCAAATACACTTTATTATAAAATTTCTTTCAAATTTAAGTGAATGTGAAATATAATGAATATAATGAATTTCAGAAAACTGTACTAAAGTGGAAACTGTACATAACTTCTCTACATAATATAGTTACGTACAGTATACAAAAACTTCAAGTACTTATAACATAACGCTGTCTTACATTTTAATTGAGAACTAAAGTATTATAAAATGACATAGAATTACTTAAAAAAAAATGAAGATGATTTACATTAAATTTTAAATATAATTTATGAAGTAAAATTATAAATTTTAATGAAGAGAAAAGTACTATTTGTTAAATAACCGTAAGCAGTAATAAAGTAATATATCGAAAGGGGACCACGTTCTAATGATCTTCATTTGGGCATATATACAAACACCTTCTGTGAGTAACTTTTTCTAACCACTCAATCGTTGGTCATCATTTATTAAAAAGTTATTAAGAAATAAATGGAATGTCTTAGTTTTAAAAACTTATTTATTTTCAAATTTATGTATAACAGGCGCTGTAATTATGATGAAAGCATAGATATGTTTTGCAGTATAACGAGTTCAATGTATTCATCACAAACAAATAAATCAAATTTCTCTTCAATTTGTACATGTCACAGGTAAATGATGAATATAGGGATTTGATCAAATCTCTAAGGCATATGATCAATTCACGGAAAATGTTAAAATAACAACTCTGTGAGGTGATTTCCCTGAAGAAAATAAGTGTTTTAATCAAATCCCTTAACTGCTTTAGTAAAAAGATGAAATAATATCGTTTAGATATTAAAAGTATTTATTTACTAAACCATGCACTATTAAATGTAGAATTGTTAATACAACGATAGCCATTGAAACACACATTATTTATTCGAAACTAATTAACAAAAGAAATAGGTACTTAAGCTGATATTTTTAGTGAAACTTTAAACATTTTTCGTGAATGTAATCAACAAATATTTATTAATAAATGTTTATTCGTTTTTGTTAAAACACGTTGTTGACTTGTGGCATCTCGAGTTACAAAGTTGTTATTTTAACATATTCCGTGTATTGATCATATACCTTAGGGATTTGATCAAATCCCTATTTTTATCATCTCCTTGCCACATATACATATAAAGTTTTCGTTATATCACAAGTATTTCTGTATTCCCGCTTCTTTAATAAATCTGATACGGAGTTCTGCCTTCCATATGACAGGATTTCATTACAAAAATATCTATCGTAAAATATCAATAGACATTAAAAATATCTACATATATGCACTTATATAGATTGAAAATATTCACTTCCAAAAACATCTTAACTTAATCTAATATATTTGTAATCTCATTTCTATGTCCTATGACTCTAATTACAAAATGTTAATCAGGTTAACCCTTTCGGTCATGGCGTCCTCATATAAGAACATACTAAATAGATGCTTGGTGTATCTAAATTCGGTAAATTTTATTGTTTGTAAACGTTGTCCTCATATTGTCACAACCATAGGTTCTATTTCTTCCTAATATTTTGAAGATATTTTATACAACTGAAAAGTCATAATTTAATTTAAAGAACTACTTAGCAAAAGGGTTAAGTTATGTTAGAGATAGGTTTTGTTTATTTAAAAGCAGGAATGCATAAATATACAGGGTGATTTAGGGACTTTTTACAGATTACTGTTTTTTTTTAAGTGAAAATAGAGAAAAATGATAGAAAAAAACATCATATGACCTTATTTCTTGTATGGATATGCGAATGCATCTGCCAAGTGCAATTGCACTTTATTCTATAATGCAACCTAATTTTCTTGTTGTACCAATCGATCCCTTTTATTGCCCTGCGTATAAAAGTAGTAACCCAAGGACTTCGACATATGAATACTTCACGAGATATTTGACATTTTGCACCAAAAACCTACTTTATTAAAAGTGTTCGATTCCTTCGCCACTGCATTCTAAATGTTTTTTAATCTTTCATTATATGTTTTAGTTGATTTGCATCGACATTTGAACAATTGAAACGCATTAGACTTCTTTCTTCAGTGTTATTTAGAAGATGAAATGAATTCATGTCCTTCGGTGTTGGTTGCCGATTTAAACGAGCTTATGAAAATGCATTGTTCGGATATTAATGCAAATCAAAGATAAGATGTAATAAAAGACATAAAAATACGCATTATAAAACGTTTGCAGTGCAATGATTAAGCATTCAAACAGTTATTGTAATAAAATATGTTTTTGACATAAAATATAAATTATCTCGTTGAAGTTAATTCAACAAAAAAATTAGGTTGCATTAAAGAACAAAGTACAATTGCACTTGACTGGTACATCGGTGCATCCGTATAAAAAATAAGGTCACTAGAAGTTAGGATATAATATTTTCATCTTTCATTTTTTCTATTTTTACTGGAAAAAGAGCAGTAGTCTGTCCCAGTTCTTAAACTCTGCATAGCTAATATAGGAGTACTTCGTGCCAAGAAAATCCAAATTTTTGGAAAAATGACAGCAAATTTTTCAATCCTTCGTTATTAATAACTTTTTTAATAAACAATGGCCAAAGTTAAATTATAACGAAAATTTACACAAAGGAGTGGCCTGTATAATACATATGAAGGCCAAGGTCATCGGTGAGAAGTTCCCTATACGACATGTTTACCGCAATGAACACTGCGGGTTCAATTACAACTAAAATATTTAACATCAATCATCACATTGGACTGTGACATCATATGCACCCACGATAGAGTTAAGGATATATAAGTTTGGACATTGTTATCATGGGCTACAATTCCCTTCATGTGGCTTAGTCTGCATTAGTAAAGTAAATGACAGAGTATTATCAGCACAAGTGACCCGCCAATATCCTACAATCCCATCAACATAATTTATTATTTGTTCCATCAAAGTAAACTGTGCTTTTGAATTACACCAATTGCCTGTCCAATCGTTTACATAAATATACAGTCGAATGTCAATTACTCACACTAATTGGAACAGAATTGATTCAGTAAATCGAATTCTTTGGATAATTAAACATGCAGCTACTGTCTCAGTTAATAATTGTATGAATTAAGCATAAAATTATGTATTAAATACAAAAATATCATTTCTGTAATCTGAAATATGTTTGAAAAATTGCTTTAAAGTAGCGATTTATAATTATTATTAAATATATTACTAAATTATTAAATATATATATACGTATATCCTTTGATGTGAATAAGATATGTACAAACTTGTTTAGTATAGTTCAATTAATTTATTTTATAAGTTCGTTGAACAGTACAAAAAATTGGTATACATAGAGACAAAGCAGCACTAGTTTGGGTAACCGAGGTTTGAATAATTGACATTCTGCATGTTACTTGTTCGCAATATTATTTTCCACAGTCCCAAAATTCTGAAATTCAAAAATTCCGATGTTGCGGTATTCTGAAATTTCAAATGTTCAATATTTCAGGATTTCAAGGTCTCGAAGTTGTAAAATTTCAAAATTCCAAAACTTTAATCTTTCCAGACTTAAAAGTTTCAAATTTTCCAGGTTTCAAAGTTTCAAAGTCTTGTTATTTCGAAATTCTGCAGTTACGGAATTACGGAATTCCAAGATTCCAAAATCCCGAAATCCTGACATTTTGAAATTCCAAAATCATAGTTTATAAATTTCGAAATCATAAGGTCCGAAAGTTCAAAAATTTTAAAGTCGCAAAACTCCGAGATCTCATTTTCGAAAACGGTAATTATTTACTATCTGTCAATAGAAATGTAACGGTAATCTGCATTACGTATTACCTGTATTTAATGATTTTTTAAAGAAAATCATTCAATTTTGAAATTCAACATTCATAGATACATGTCTTGTAGTCAAGTTTCATTTCAAATTATGAAATTATGAAATTGTAATTTGTATTAGAGTATTCAGCAATGTTGGAACGTTTTGGTTGTATGTGTAAACAGTTTCCTGGATGTACTACTTTATCTTCCATTGAACAAATTGTATAATCTATAGCTGGTGTGCAGCGTAGAATCTGAATTCTTAGGCCACACACACTGCGTAGTGAAGGTTCTAATCATTTTCAGTAAATTACTACTATCTAAGCTAGTTTCTGCAGTCGTATATCAAAGCCTCTTCCGTACGATAAGAAGGGCTTAACGAGAGCCTCCTCTAAGCGGTTCCCTTTAATCAAAATGTATCGTATCTGCGTGTACGTAGGATATACATGGTATGCATGTTTAATGCACGCAAGTAAGCGTGAGTACAGAGTGCTTGGTCGGAAGAGACATAGAAATGAAAACAGAAAACTATGTTCGACATCAAAACATACGTTGAAATGTGATCGATTAACATGTTGATTAATACAGAAGATGTACTCACATCTACGTAATCTAGTACATGATTTACATATATAGTTACTCACATTAATAAACGGACATTGCAGTAATTCTGTATTTGTTACTGTATACAGGGAGGAATGCTTTATATATTATACTGCTTATTTTGTAAAAACATAAATCATTTATTGTAGATTGAAAATATATAAGCAATTTATAAACTATAACTTTTCGATATGTAAAACATTTCAAACAACAGGTTGTCACATTTTCACAACACATTAATGTTCGTATATTTTATGAAAAATGAAGAATTTGTATTTAAAATGTAGGAAAGACTACAATTTTAATCTTATTGCAAATTCTTTTTAACAGAAAATTGTAAATAAGTTCTATCAAATATTCTGAAAAAGCAAAATGCCATATTTCTTTCAGCTGCAACTTTTGAATTTGTTGATGATCTTCTAACTTTGTGGTCTAATTTAGCCCACACATTGTCAATGGGATTTATGTCTAGGAATTGTAGAGATGTATGTAAAATTTCTATAGTATTCTAGCTTTGGTTCATTACCTTGATAAAATTTGAAGGTATTTGTATTCTCATATTCTTTGCACTTTTTAGTAATTTTTTGTAGAATTTCCAAATATTTATTTTTATCTAAAATATCGTACATGAACAGCACTTCACTAACGTTTGCACTGAAAATACCCACCCATACAATCACAGAATCTCGTCCATACTTTAAAGTAAATTTTAGATTTTTTAGCTTTAAAGCTTTATTTACTCTTCGTCACACGATACTTTTTCTGTTCAAACCAAAAATACAATATTTACTCTTGTCAGCGAAAATTCTCTAGTGAAAATAAAAAAAAAACTTTTTCCGATTTATGGCATTAACGTGCAGTGTTCTCTCTTTCTGTTCTACCATTACACCCGCTGTTTCTCGTTATTCTACGCACAGTTGTAACACTGTTTTTCTTTCCACTTTCATGCTAAACATCTCAAGCTAATTGTACAGCACTGCAATGCGGATTTTTTTAATTCAGCGTATTAATTTCCTTTTTCTTCCATTCAAAACTCGAGGTTGTTCCTTTTGTTTCTTAAATTCGATGTGATTTTCTTCCTTATATCTTTTATTGATATCTTCTACTATACTCTTCCTCCTTATTAAAAACTGTGCTATTTTTCGATAAGTTTTACATTTCTCGGTATTATAAATTACAAATTGTCTCTTATTAATACTGGGATTCTTTCCTCTTCGTTCGTTACGCATGGAAATGCAATTTTATACCGAAGTAGAATTATATTCCAGTCATTTGAATACATTATAAATCTATTCCGCAGTTCAAACGGCTTCTAAGTGCGCTAGCTTGTACAAAGTGTTCCGGTATCCGAATATTAATGGAATGTGAAAATATATTTGACATAAAATGATTTTACTACATTAAATATTAAAATAAAAAGAAGTTGTTGATATATTTTTAATCTACAATAAATGGTTCATCTTTTCGTAAAATAAGTAATATTATATCCAAATTAATTCCTCGTATGTAAGGCAACAAAGTTAGGGGTATTATTGTGCCCGAATAATAATGTGAGTTACTGCAATAAAAATGAATGTCTTAATGTGATATATTGCTTTGAATAATTGTAATAACATTCAAAGTTTTACTTTCTCGACTATTCTACAGCATAATCCATTTAATTAAGGCCACCCAAACATCTATGAATTTTAGTGGTACATGGAATGTTCTGTACGCTATCTAAACGGCATCGTGCAGCAGCATAGTACAAAAATACTTTTTTGTGGATCATCTTCAGAGTCTTCATTGATACATTTCGGGGCGATTCTGGAAACTGAGACAGGTTTTGTAAGTAAAAATAGAAACCTGTGATTCACGAAGGAATTGTATGATATAATTCATCTTAATTTTCCATGACTACTTTTTATCCTGATACACCGATGCATGAGTCAAGTGCACTTACATATACTTTATTCTTTAAAGCAACCTAATTTTTTTGTTAAAGCAGTCGATCCTTTTTATTACTATGTGCCTAAGAGTATCAATCCAAAGTCATGCTTTACGAGATATTTGAAATGTCAATGCTTTACGAGATATTTGACATTTTATGTCAAAACCGTACTTTATTACAATAAGTGTTTAAATACTCCACTTTTGCTCTGTAATATTTTCTAATACGTATTTTTACTTAATCTGCATTGAAATTCTAACAATACATTTTAATATGTTCTTTTCCTTGAATCGTCAAAAGGACGCGTTCAAAATGCATTCGGCATTCAATTCGTCAAAAGAGATCCAATGTATTCAAATTGTTCGGATACTAATACAAATCAACTAAAAAACGTAATGAAAAATGTAAAACACATATCTCGTGAAGTATTGATATTTCGATAACCTTCAGTTAGTACTTTCATACGCAGGACAATAAAAGGGATCGATTGATTCAACAAAAAAATTGGGTTGCATTATAGAATCAAGTACAATTGCACTTGGCATGTGCATCGAAGCATCCGTGTAAAAAATAAGGTCAAAGGAAGTTAAGACGTATTATATTGTATGATCTTTTCCTCCACCATTTTTTTCTATTCTTATTGAATGAAGAACAGTAACCGTTTCCAGTTTCCAGAATCACCTTATATATTTTTGCTTTTTACATATATTTACATATTTTGCTTTTTTTTATATATTTATTATGCTTTTTACTGTATCATGTAGATGATTAGAAAGCATATTTAGACATTTATCATAATGTAACTTTAAAATGACTTTGAATTAAAGTATTGACGTAAAATTTATCTGTAATTTATTATTGTGTCGCATCCATTCTACTGAGAAAGTTGAATACGATTTCTAAGATCTATCTCATGCAAATCCTGTGGACTCTGATTGTGGGTAAATTTTTCTTGCATTATCGGTATTATATTTTTTCTCGAAATACCACTTTCGTACTGAAGTTGCCTTGCACATATATGAAGATTCTCATTAATTTTATATGGAATAATTCATTTATTTCTTTCGTTTCTAATTTATTTAATTCTTGCATGTTTTGTCATAATACTATCAGTTTCACGAAAATTATGGACTATTCGTATTCGAAAATTAGCTTTCCACATTCATTATTTTTGCCATAAATGAATATCTGTTTTTGTGTTGATTAATTTATTGTGAACGGTTAGAATTACGCAGTAATAAATCACGACCGAGAATAAATGAACGGATGTTAATCCGAATATCAGTTTATTAAAGTCTCTTCAGTTTATTAAAGTAATACAATAAATTGATATGAATGACACGAAGGCAATTAGACGATAACAGAAATACACGTCGTTGTTCACGATTATATAATGTAACGAGAGAGTAAACTATCTATTGTTTATCGATTGATATATCGAATTCATGTACGATAATTTGCTATATGCTTAACATGAACACTAAAGTACATAAATAAATTAAAAATGATTACGATTTCGAAACGTTTGGGATTATCAAGATTGCTACAACAAACTTTGTTTACTTAGTTATATAGGTACTGAATTGCCGCATTCACACTAAATTACTCCAAATAAGAAAACATTGATGTAATATTTATTTCTGGAAGAAACTAAAGAAGAATTCGCAAAATTTGAAGCAATTAAAAAATAAATTAGAAATAAATTTTACGTAAAATTGTAATTTTTGTAATTAATATCATTTCATGGTCGTGATATTATACATGTCTAAACAAACTTCTTAATTAGTTACGCTGTGCAATAAACAAAGTATTTAAGTATAACTTCTTTGATTGAAATAATTTTTCTTTACTATAGATTTTTCGTCATAGTCAATCGAAATCTTTGAAATAGGGTTCGAAGATCTGTCTATGTATATGTATAGGGTGGTTCACTTAACTTGCATACCTCGTATAACTTCTAAAGTACACGTTGTAGGAAAAGCTTTTTTATACAAATCCTCCATAATTTAGATGCATACATTTCGAAGGTTTCAAGATCTGTCAATAAAGCGAAATTATTTATTACTGTTAAGTCAGGAGTTAATGATGATTTTGTTTTACTCAAAATACAACATACTTGCACATTTTGCTAAAAAAAATATAGTATTCTGTTTAAAATAATAGTTGTCCTTGATATCGTCGAAACGCTTTCATCTATAAGAACAGTATGTACGTTGTATAACGTGTCTTTTTGATAAATAGAATTTTTGTATAAAAAGATTTTTTAGACAATGTGTGCTTTACAACTAATTCGAAATATGCAAGCTACGTGGATCACCATGTGCAGTGCATCGACAGTCATTTAATTTTGAAGAAAATTGCTAAATATGTGTCAAAGATACTTTGGTTTAAATATACGAATTGAAACATCTGTGACAGTATAAATAAATATTTATTATCGAGTTTGCTTGCCAATAACTCAAAACTTCTTACTAATTTTTTGTACATAATTATTATATACACTTAATTTACACTCATGGATTTAATTCTCAAGGTTATTTAAAAAATGGTTCTTTGAACAATATCATAATTTAAAATATGTTTATTTCATACATCTTTTAATCTAACGATACACACTAACCAAACTCACTTTTGTTGGTTTTATATAATTAAATCAGAATGGTCCTGAAATCTCATTGGCATTTTTTAAATTATTTGATTATTTTCTTTCACAGTTAATATGTATTAAATAGTTAACACTAACATAATATTTCTAATTACAATTGATTTTTGAGACAACTAATGTGTTAATAAATAATAGGTTCCGCACATAGATTTGATTCTACATATCAGTTGTTTATTTTGAATTGTTTAAACTGGATAATTTGAAAGTGAACACTAGGAAGTATATTTATTGCTTTGATTCTTCGAATTATATTATTTCCGTGTAATTTAATTGAAACAGTAGATCGAAATTATGCTTAGTAATTAACATTTATTGAACGGTGTTAGTTTTGAATATGACGAGTTTCATTAATCCATCAATTATCTGTATACTATCGATTCTGCGTAATTGCAATTAACAGTATAATTTGAAGCTTGTTTGTACTCCGGTAATGTAGTATTTGTTTATCTGATCCGTTTGCATTTGGTTACTGCTTTGCATATTAAAATTTATAATGTTCATTGAATTGCAATCAAATCTTTATTGTAAAATTCAATAAGTTTCCAACAGTTAACTGATTGTATGAGTTATGTTTGTTGAAGAGAATTTCATAGAGTTACCTACAGTAAATTTAATATTTCCTTATTAACCCTTCGAAAGCGAACGCTTTGTGACTAGCGTTGTAATCGAATACAAAGTCACTTTGTCCTGTAATAATGTCATTATGATCGTACACAAACTTTAAGGTACATTTCCGTGACTAAACGTATTTAGCAATAAATAAATATAACAAGGAATATACGTACATACAGAAAGTGATATACAACTGGAATTGAATCAAAATGATCTTGCATCAGGCGTCCGAGAGTTAATTTGTGTGTGTCAAATAATAGAATATACAGTCGTCATTATTAAAAATAATTTAAGACATGAAAATTAATGTTTAAAGACTTGTTTCATCTGAAATAAATAACTTGTTCAGGCGACAATATTAACCGAACAAATTCTTGCTATTAAAATATCTGTACTTTATGAGATAAAACAAATTTCTACAAGAGGAAAAGTAGTTTTTATCCTATCAAGGAAAAGTCACGTAGTTCCCTTGAATTTAGGGCTCGTGTAATCCTAGAATTGCTTAGGTAAGGACATTACACTTTCAGCTTACTCATCAGCATTGCCAAAAAAGGAGATTTGCACTTTAATCAAAAAGGGGTATTGAATTTTGTGAGTGAGATATGAATCTAACTAGTGATGTAAATGATTGAAACAAGTTAGATGAATCACACTGTATAACTACACTGTAAGTATTTTTGTCAGATGTAAGGAACTCGGCCAATTTTCTGCGGCGAAGAATTATTTTTAGAGGGAAACATTCGACTAACTTAGTTCAGCATGAATATCAAAATTTCATTCCTCGAAAACAATATTTTGAAAACTTCATTCATTCGTTAACAAATTCTCCCAGTTTTGTTAACGAATTTAATAAATTTTTCCAATATGATTTGAGTCATATGGCGAATACCCATAAGTTATGCACATATCAACGTGTAGTGCCCGTTGCTTACATTAACGAGATCTGAGAATTGACGTCAAGGACAGTATGTACTTGCAGATATGCGAGGTCGAAAGTGAAAAATCTTTCATGAATATTCACCATTTCGCTCGGCACTGCTACTATCAAACTTAATAAAAATGTCTTGAACATATTCAGAGGGTGATTTAATACGTATACATTGAAATGTATTACATATTCCAGGTATCATGTTATTGCTATAACATGAATATCCCACTGTACAAACTTCATTTTTATATGCTTTTCTTTTACTTGACATGTGTCATTCAGGCGGTGGAATCTCGCAACCTGATTTTAACACAATTCTAGACAGTTCGCAGACCGATATAAGTCGGGTGACAATACAATATTGCATTGTTAAACAACCATTTTGTCATCATCCCCTATCTTAAGGATGAAATAAAGGTTGCGGAGGTTAAAGAATAAATAAATTTACGAAGTTGCAGATTCTTATCTTGTAACCCTTTCAAAGTGTTCCTCAAACACCAAAAATTTTTAATACACGCTTTCCTTAAAAATAAATCGTACGAAAAAGTAAAAAATAACCTTTCGCAAATATAAATTTTAACAATGTTATATTTATGAAAGTCTGAAAGAAAAACATGGCGCACATATTCATATACAATCAAGTTATAACTTCATCAATTTTGACATAACATTACAATAAACAGTTTTTTTTTTTAAATATACATGTTATTTTTACTTTCATAAATAGTAAAATATGCTTAATATCTCATTAATATAAAATAGCTTGGTAGCTCTCATTAATATAAAATTCCTTGAAGAATCCACCAGTGAATATTATTGTATATAAAGCGATAGCATATTCTTTTAGTTTTCATAAATAGAACGTTGTTAAAATTTATATTTCCGAAAGATTATTTTTTACCTTTTAGTACGATTTAATTTTAAGAAAAATATGTTTTAACACATTTTTTCTTTATTTCTTTTCTTTATTATAAATATGACAATACGTTTTTATTGTTATTTGTTTTGTTATTTTTTCCAATCGGTACATCAACGTAACATTTTATTATTTTGTTTCTTTTTGTTGCTAGAGAGTGTGATATTACTAAATGTTTCATTCAAACGCATATGCATATTTCAAAATTGTTCACAAATGGCTCAAAATCCATATAAATCGGAACACGGTACTCCATCGAACATTGTCAAAATGTAATTTTAAACTAATGAAAACTAACTGCAGAATTTAGCTATTTGCGAATTTTTAAATCTTGCAGAATTATTCGCTTTATTTATACATGAACTTAACTAATATACTACCGAGCATTATAGACTGCCCTGGAAAAAAGAATAATGTATGGGAAGTAAACCCCATCTTTTGTATGGCAATAATTATCTCTGTAAAATTCAATTTAATACATGTATTATTATTAATATTTCTTAATTACAAATTGAATTTTACATTTTGCAACTGTATAGTGTTACATTAAAAATTTATTGAACTAATTTTCTAAGACCATTACATTATTAATACTAAAAGTTTGTTTTAATTTAATTTATGGTAATAGTACCAGTAGTAGACCCGTTAAGAGAAGTCTTCAACGTGAACAATGGTAACCGCTTGTTCTGTCATTAAATTGCAAGATTCGAGGAAACATTTTTGAAGCCTTCTGGTTTATGTAATAAGACCACTTCTTAAAGGAGTTAAATTGTACAAATTTGAAATGTATAAAAAATTCAATAAATGCTTCAGAGGTTGTCCATTCTTAAAAATGAATGAAATAGTAATTGATCTTCCGTTCGTTAGTAGCTTATCACTTATACTAGAAGAAATATATTTCATTCGCGAAATGTTCAAAATATATCAACTTTTTTACCTGAACTGCACAGCTTTCTTAACAAAAACTTTTTGGAAAATGGAGATTTTCTACGGGATTTTCTATGGAGTTTTCCAACAACTGGTCAACAAATAGAATTGCACAACAATTATTGTCACAACTCTAAGATGTCGTGAACAAATACACCACATACAGGTTACAAACTTGGATTCATACGTTAGCCAATACTTGAACCACTTTTTGTTGTATTTCTGGATACCCAAAACTACTCTAAAGTACGTTTAACGGAACAAAAAGAAGTGGAGGGAAGAAGGAAACTTCAGGTGAAAAAGTCTTCTGTTGTACATATGTAGAGAAGTAATGTTTGTATAGGTGATAAAAGAAGACATACATTTGTGACCATTGTAAATAGACTACCAGCATTTAAATTTATTATTATCAACATTTTGAACATGTCTCTAAATATTTCAGTCTAAATGAAGGAGTTTTTAATGTTCGTTTAGTTTATTTTCTGTATTTTCTATATTATTTTATTTATTTTATCTGTATTTGGATCTTACGTTTGACAATAAACGTTTTCACTTGCATTTTAAATACATAATTTGGAATAAATGTTACTTTTATTTAGTTTACTTTAATTTACTACCATAGCGTAAACAGAGTCATGTATGTATATTGAACTGTTACATTTTAAAAGCCTTTGATAGGTTTGATAGTAAATCTTGAAATATTTTAGCTACTTCCTGCAGTATAATGTCTTATGTAAATTGAGCACAATAACTCTTGAATGTTGCGACAAATGGTGGAAGGGACTTTCTTCTCTTGCAACGCCATTTGCCCTAAGGAAGCTTACCGCGCTTTACCTCAACGATCGTCGTAACTAGACTTCAATCTTCATACAAATCTTCTTTTTAAAATTTCATTCCCAACTACCAAAACATAATTTTCAATTAATAGATTTAAATTACGCAACATATTTTTTCAGTAGAGTCCATTTAAACACTCTATGGTGGATCATAATTATCATGATAAAATATAAACGAATTATTTCAATCAAAGAAAAATTATGTCTGTGGTTGCTGCCTACGTTAAACATAAAGTTCTGTATTTATTACGGATCAAAATTTAGGGATCTGGAAATTTGATGATTCGTACATTTGGGAATTTTGAGAACTGGAAAATTAAGAATTTGAAAATATCTCACTTAAAAATTTGTTCATTTTCCAATTCTTCGATTCTTCCATTTTTAATTTTTCAATGCTCAAATGTCTAAATGTATAATCATCAAATTTTCAAATCCTCAAATGTACAAATTCTTCAGTTTCTAACTCCCTATATCTTTAAAGCTACTTATTTCTGAATTTCTTGAAATCTAAATTTGAAAATCTTTACTTTAAAAAATTTGCTAATCAAAATTTCTCTTACATCGTCATCTTGTCTGAGGGATCTCGTTCTTCTCGCTAGTATGCATATCAAACATCAGTTAATTTTATTTTTACTTTTATTATAACATGGTTGTGTTAGTTTATTATATTATAGTGTGTTACCATAAAAGCAATTGAACATAATAAAACAAGAGAATATTACGTAAATGAAAAGTGTTTCTAACGTAACGCAAAACGTATTAAATCCGCAGAGTCATCCAAATTTATTAGACAGATTACATATTTAAATGCAGTTTTCTTGAATAACGATCAACCACGGACAAGTAAAATTGCGGGTATTCAATCCAGGAGATTAGGGTGTTACTGTACCGCGTTATATAATAGTATTGCGCCACCATCATGGTGGCAAAATAAAGAAACCTCCGCGCTACCGAAGAAAAACCACAATCCCTGCCCAAGAAGTTTCGATACCTGTTTGTACGACCATGCTTTATTGTCGCTAATAAAATCTGGTCCATAAACCTCACAAAGCTGCCTGTGAAATTCGACAACAATATGTATTTTATTCTTGGTGGTAAAAATCAGATAACAGCACGAATTTTATACTCATCGGGATTTTTTATTGCGACACATCCTCCAAATTATGGATATTAAGTTACAAATACTAATCTGACCAACGATATTTATACATAATGGAACATTTAAATGATCATTTTTATTAGTTATTATTAGTTGTATGAAAAAATTCCACAGGACAAAGTTATACTATTTTGAGAGTCTAATTCGTTAGTAGAAAAGATTTTTTTTTAAAACCATATTTTTTACAAGATTTCAAGTTCATCGTTATTTTATAAATGAAACTATATATTTTCTTGTTTATATTCTGACAGAGTATAAAATTAGAAATGCAACCACCTAGTAACATGTACAGTTTCACTCATCTGATCCCAAGATTTTTACTGTTTACTTACCGTAATTATGCCAAATAGGGGGCTCTGCTTCAATGATGTTGACATATCAAGGACATGTCCCAGAATAACTTTCTCTAATAACATAGCGATCGCTCATTACTTACTAAAAAGATGTTAACACAAAAGTGTAAATAGAATACAAATAAAATTTAAAACTAGTCCAAAGGGGAAAGTTAGTTAGGAACGGTTATTTCGGAGACGATTAGTTTGTATCATAGAATAGAGTATAAATGAAGAATTTAAGCGAGGTACAGAAAAGTACAACATGACGGAACCCTTTATTTGCTCTTGTTGAGTTTGAAACAAAATCTATGCTATAAGCTTTCGTTTCTATCTTTTTAATAAACCGCAAACTACGGTTAAAACTCTGTGTATATTACTCAGGGACCTGTTCTTGTCAACATATGTCAAGGACAAGGTTACGAGGACGAGGTCTCCGAATTGGCATTTTACCCCAAAATCATATGCTTTGTTCAAAGTAATCGCTAATTGTATTGATACTAAATTCTCTGTGTATATGTAGTATTTATCATATCCTGTGACGTCATACATGTGTTTTTATAAATACTATTTTTTAGTATTACTCATAGATAGAAATCTAATGAAGTGAAATCCGGAGGACGAGTTGACTATTGTACTTTTCCCTTTCGTCCGACCAAACATAATGAAAATTTGGAAATACTCCGTTGTTAAATATACATTAGTCAATGTATCATCAGTTAAATAAAAACAGTGATATATGATATATGAAATATAGTATACCGGAGTACATATATTACTTTAGGAATATTTATAAAAAACCGATGGTATAATGGATACATAGTAATAAAACATGCCATATTATATATATTATGTATACTGTAAATTTAATTGCATTTCTTGAACTGAACTCATTGAATTTAATTGCATATTGCATTTATACTAGGAACTAAGGTCAAGACGTAATTACATATACAGAGTGTCTCACAACTAGTATAGGTCCCTGAAATGGGGAATAGCTGACGTGATTCAGAATAAGATTTCCCTTTGCAAAAATGGGGTTCGAAGCTTCGTTTTTGAATTATTATCTTATTCAGAATCACGTCAGCTATTCCCCATTTCAGAGACATATACTAGTTGTGAGACATCCTGTATAAATAACGAATTCAAAATGTTAACCTTGACAATGTGTTCCAAGGTCATAAAAATCGGTGAAATGTGTCCCTTTTGTAAATAATAACCACATTGTAAATATTTTTGCGAATATCACTGAAATTAAAGCCGAACAGCAGTTATTACGTATGGAGAGAAGTTGCTCGAAATGAAAATAAGATCTTTCACAGTCATTGAAATTGATGAGATATGTACTTTTCCATATTATTACCTGAGTAGCAATAAGAGTTAATATACTGCATCATCAATAAACATTCGACAGTTAATTAATGAATTAAAGAAAGATACTATACAATTGGAATCCTGTTGCCATATTTGAACTGTCGGTTTTAAAGAGGTCTTTATATAAAAAATAAGCTTAATGTACAGGACGTGCCAAAACTACGACAATTCTAAAAAATGTCAGGAAACAAGAATGATATGAAAAAATGTTTCGGATAAAAATAATGCGGTATTAATCAGCATATACTATAACCTTGTCTGTTTGATTTTACGATGACCTTGAGAAATCATGTAAATATCATGCTTCATTTTTTAACGGACTGGCATTTTTTTGCATAGATTGAATCTTTAGAGTATTTTGTATAAAAAAGTACTGAGAAAAGTATCAATATTACAAGAAAATAATATGCATTCTTCGATACCGTGCAATTTTTATATTCAACACTTTCAACGTCGAACAACAATATATCATTATTAGCAACACTTGCTAAATATAAATTACATTTATTTATTATCCCTTTATTTCGTAATATGCTCTATTCTGAATTTTGTAAATATTATTGTTACCACTTTTTTATGATTTTTTTTCTAACCATACGAAATTTTTTTCGTTTCTTTTAGATTCAATATTAAAAGCGTTAAGCGTTTTCAGGTTTTAGGCATATTTTTTATTTCTATTTCGATCCGAGTTAAATTAAATATGGTCACAAAATACCAAAAAAACGTTTGATCTAAAAATTTGATTTTGTCGTCGCTTCGTTTAAATCGTTCCGTTACCTTTTGATGAGCAGTACGTCTGATTAGAGAATCGAAGCCGAAGCTGAAAGAAAATGGACGCAAACGTTATTTTGTGGCAAATGTCTTTGAGAATGAGCTTGGCAATGGGCCAAGCTCACCGTCGTTGATTTTACTTTCGTACACGGTAATAGATTTCGTGTGTCAGTACAAATATCGAAATGAAAGAAAGAAAAAAAAGAAAAACGGAAATAGGAGGCTGCACGTTTGACCGATTCTCGTTATGTAACTTCCCGGCACCGATCGGAAGGACGAACTTTTTTATTTCCGGCTAATTGGGTCCTCATTATCTCGAGATCGAATCAGGTACTCATCTATGAGTCATTGGTGAATTATAAATGGAGATATTGATGACGTACACAGGATGTCCTGAATTTAAACGTAATCGTGCGATGTCGTTTTAATTCAATGCGGATGTTTCCTTCGAGGATGGCCGAGAATATTGAACCTATTACAACTTGGCGTGCGTTCGAATGTGTTTAGATATTCACAGAAATGAGATATTCGAGAATTTTCAAGGTGATTAAATGTATTTGTTTGATAAATTAAGCATCAAGGTATAGTGAACTTTCGTTATATTTACTTCAATGTCAACAAACTATTATTATTTCATTCAAAATATCCTACTAAACCAAGTTCAACTTTTTTCCTACTAAACCAGTTCAAAATTTTGAACTGACAATAATTTTTTTAATCTTTTAGGCTAATAAAATGGATTTAATTTTAGATTAAGATAAAAGTTGGTAAATAAGTAATAAAAATTAATTTTCGCTAAAAATTAAATGTACGGAACACATGCAATGATATGTCAATTAAAATTCGGTGCACAAATTTTTAAACTAAAAGATTTTGTAAGTAACATAATAAAATTTAAAACAATAATGTGAAATTAAAAAAATAAAAATAATGTAGCGAGTGACATTATAATTTAAGTTGTTTCTATCCCAGCAACCTAACATTTAAAAATGAATAATTAATATTAGACAGTTCACTCCTTTAATATACTGTGTGGAAATGACGTGACATTTTATATTTGTAAATACGAATATTGTATATACTGTACGGAATATCCCACAGAATTGAGCCAAGTTATATTTTTAAAATGGTCAGAGTTAGAAAAGAGTTAAAAAAGAGAATGAGTAATTTCAATTCGTTGAGTATATTATCTTCCATGTACAATCACGCGTATTACGTAAATATTTTATTTTTTTGCACATTTTTTAATTATTAAAGGAGTTCAAATATGAGACTTGAAATTCTTTGTTTATATATGAAGAACAATATTATTGTACAAAGTTACTTTCTATATTTATTGTAAAATTTTTTTCTTGATATATCGATACAAATACATAAAAGTTTCACATTTATATGTGTGTGCATGAAATGAATATTATTTCATTCTGACGAGTATTTGAAGAGACTAACGTGTTTCACCGTTTTGTTGCAATATGTTTCAAATGCATTGTACCAAATGTATAATATTTTAACACGCTTCTAAGAGTTTATTTTCAATTAAGCGGATGGAACATTTTAGAATTAAACTTTGGTTTTTCAAGCAGCAGAAAGTGCATTAATATCGTTTTATATTTAATCATTTAGATTAAAAATTTCCAATAAAATGTTTTACTTCAAAATGCTTAATAAAATTATTAATTTACAATACAGATAGGTCCTTTGAACTATTCTGCATAAGAAAATATTAAAGTATGATATTAAAGAAAAAAAGAAATTCCTGGAATCTTTCAATTTTAAAAGTAAAACATTTTATACAAACGTTTCAAATATTTCACGAATTCTTCATTTTATGACACTTCATCCTAATGCATTTTATGGAGAATATTTAAAGAAATCTATGTAAACAAAAAATACGTCTATTTAAGGAAAAAGTGCATTTGCTTTCTTTCTTTAACAGAACTGTATTTGTTTTCAGACAGATTGATTTTTATAAACATTTCGTGTAAGACAATATTATGGTGTAATTTAAAAAAATCAAAATTGCATGTGTTATTTCAAATTTTGTGTAAAATATTACATTTTCTAATTTGAAATACATTTTAGGAACTATTGATTTTTAAATATCATATCCTATCATCTTTTTTTTATCAAAAAAGGTTCAGAAAATGGAACTGCGCAAAAAATAATATAGAGTTCCATTAGAAAAATGTGCATTGTTGTACCTTTTTATATCATTCAACTTGTTCCTCTAATACCAACGTACATGTACAGTCCCTGGCCATCAAATTAGGATCACGTACGAAAAAGGTTTAACCGCATAAAGTAGTCAAATGTGCCCTTGAGCCAAATACGTCAGTCAATAGCATATTCAGAAAAAAACATACTCAAGTTTCAATTGTTATACATTTCTGCATTCACAAGGTAAAAAGTAATAATATTATACATATATACTATTATATTAAATACTATTGTATATGTATACTATTATATGCTAGTTCTTTGTACCCTGTGGATATAGAAATGTATAACAATTATTCAAAAACACTTTGAATCTATATTAATATTATTACAAAAGATAAAACAAAATGAAAAACATAACATGGAAAAACTAAGTCCAGTGGGACTCGAACAGGACTTCTAACCTCCCCGTCAATGCTGTCACTACATAATGTTTTACGTTCCGGAATATAACCAATTAAGACGTAAAATTAATTAATAAATGAATTTTATTTGTTTAACTAGTATATTATTTGTATCAATTATGATGTAAATCTATTTAAGATTACTTAATAAATATACTGAGAAAAGAAGACATGCAAAATCGAAGCGGAAAGTATTTTTTTTAAAGGACGTATCGGTTTCTGATTTTTTTTAACTACGGCGCACCGCACCCAAAAATATGAAAAAAATTGCCAATGTGTAACTACCACATTATTATAAAAGTAGTACTCCAACATCCTCAATAAAAAATCACATTTTTTCCCATTTTTTTTTTTTGGGTTTTTGATTTTTTGCAACTACAATTTTCGATAAAAAAACTCTGAAAAAAAATAGGCCAAAAACCGGAATTTCGTTTTTTCCCTTTTACTACCCCCACGGATGAGATAGGGGATTGACACTTGATGTGCGATTTTTTTTATATGCTATTGACTGACGTATTGGGTGTGTGATTTGGCTCAAGGGCATTTTTGACTACCTTGTTTGGTTAGGTCCTTTCAAATAAGTATATCCATCAAATTTCGATGATTTTATTGCAAAATAAATACATAAAAAGTTTACTGATTTTCTTGCTAGCCGAATATTTATATATTATTACATTTTGTAACAAATTATTATATGCAATAAGGATCTTCTTAGACCAAAAAAGCTGATCATGTTTTTGCGATTGGTGTTTCTTGACTGAAGGTCTTAATGTTGTTACTTGGGCAACGTTCTTAACAAGTACCGTCGTATTACGACTTTTTAACATTTCGTCGATCAATATAAGTCAAAGTGTTCCTTTCTTATATTAGGACTATCACAGACATTTATCACAAATGATTTTATCGCATGTCAGCAATAAATAGAACACGTGGATGCATTTCGAAATTTACAGGGAGAATGAAAAATGCTGAATTGAAGCGTGTAACTCAATAGAACGGTATTGTAGGAGCGATAGTCGTTACGATCGCCTTCACAATACGACCGTAACACGGTTTAATTACATCATATCGCACATTATATCTATTCCTGTAATTGAATTCGAAATGCGATGAATCAACCGCAGACACCGCGTTGCTAAAATTAAAAAGTAAACTGTAATTTAAGAGCCTCGATGCTTCAAGGGAACGTTCATCGCGTTTGTTACACAAGGCCATACATGTACGCTTGAGACGTGTGTAATAGTACTTCAGAAAATGAAGTAAAGAAAATAGAAAAGATAAGCAAAAGGTTTCAGAAAATGAAATAGTGAATTTTTGAAGTAGTGACACCGTCTCGAATATTTAAAAATTTAGTGATTCCATATAGGTATTGTAATTACAAACTGAACAACATATTTTATACCGGTAGCAGGAGAATTTTAATACTTTCATATTTTGTGTGAAATTCAGTAAAGGAAGTAAAAACGAACTACCTTGAAAAGTAAATTTTATTTGAAGAAGTTTCTTTGAACATTTTTAAAGCTATATCTGTAATTTAAAATGCTTTAATGAGATAATTTTGGTGCTTGTATTTGTACAAAGTTTGAAAATGAAAGGAAAAAATTTAAAGAAATACAGCATGCCTGTTTCCAATATTTATATAAACTTTTTATTTCTTTACAGTTTGTTAGCCTTTCACAATTTCTACGGTTATGCACGGGTTATTTTATTACTGTAATAACATTATGATATTTATGCTTTTATAATTTATATCGAATGAAATTTTAAATTAAAAATTTTAATAACCTGCAGAATTCCGTACATGCGAGCGACTGTTTATGAATATACACATAATTTACAGATTAATTAGAACGCAAATGAGCTCTTTTACATCAACAAAATTACTTCCTTTTAAAGTTATTTTACATTAAATATATATTCAAATATTCATGTGGCAATAAGTAATGAATACACACTATGACTGATTAAAATAAGACCTAATGCAATGTCTAATATTTCAAACAGTGCAAAATTTGAAATATTATTAGATCAATTATTACAAAAGGAAACTTACAAAAGGGAACTTTCGTAATATTTTAAATATAATTAAATGTAATTTATTAATTTAATTATAATTAATTAATTAAGCAAATTAAGAATAATTAATTATTTATGTACTTGTAACAATATCATATATCGAGTGAGTTATTTAACACAATCTTAAATTACTTAAATTACCAGTCAGTTACTTGCAAATACATTAGACTCTCGTTATATTGCCAACACAGCAAGTTCCACTTTATGTAGATTTTGAAATTCATTAATAGTGCTCTCAATTCTATCGTGTATAAATCTTTTTCATACAATACCAATTAGTTTTTGATATATCAGTCTCCTTATATTTTTTTTATAATCCTCATATGACTGTTGTTTGAAACATTTTCTCCCATCACCAACAGTATACAAATAACATTTATCTTGTATATATTTAAGTTAAGTCACTTATTTTGTATATCACGTTACTGGATATAGTTAATTAAATAATCACTGCAATTAATTTATTTTACGGTGAAAATACTATTTACATAAAAGTAATTCACATAACAGTCAGTCACAGTAAAATTTAGGCGACCCACTTTTTCTTGGATGTCAGATCAGATTCCTTAAGTAATACGAATGTGGATATTCACAAAAATCTGTCATCAATTATTTAACGCAAACTGTCAGTTTTTCGATCATTACGAACTACAGCTTTGTTCGATAATAGAACGTCAAAAGTAGAAATGCAACGCTGTAGAAAAAGAGGAGAGTGAAATGAATGCTTGTAAAGCAAAAAGGATTGCCTCCGATTCAATTATACTCATCCTGACAATGTTACAGCGTTTGAAGCCTTTTTTTAAAACTCGTTTCACAATGGAAGTGCAATTTCCGTTATCATGAAACATCTAAAATGTTGATGGGAACTACTCTGTGATAATGTAGTTCGGTAGGAAAAGGTACTAAAAATTTTTGCATGCTAGATCTCTCGAACAGCAACTGCAATTACGTTCTTCATATTAGGACTCAATTTGAATTTTGAAATTCACACGTTTCCAGCTCAATTGAACATTGTACTTAATTGGAAGAAATTTCGATCTAATTTAGGAACATAAAAAACAATTTTATTTAATAGTTTGACAATTTTCATTTTTGTCAAGATGTAAATTAAATCGAATTAATAACAAACATAATTTGGTTATGAAACAATTACCATATAAAATAATATAACCAATTCAAGAATTAAGTATTGATGTATTATAGCATATGAAACTGAAACAATAATATAATAAGATTTGTATACAACTTTGACAGTTAATTGTTTCACAATGTCTAGACTAATAATAGCGATTTAAAGAAAACAGTAATACAGTATATTTGTGACAAAAAGTCGCGAATAATAAATTTAAACATTTTTCATTTAGTTTGTGATACATTAATACTGTGCGTTATATAAATTGCTAAACGTAGTGAGACTCGTGGGACGACTCCATCTGCATTTTTTCTTTTGTCTGTTTGTTTGTACCACGCTACAGGTTGCAAATTTTAAGGATAGACACACGAGACACCGTAAATTTGCTATATAAATTTTGGCAACGATCTGATGACAGCGGCTTGTCGCCATCAACATCGATCACTGTCGAGTCAACAAAAACCTGTGGTTTAGTATTGTTTTCGATAATTTTTGACACATAGAATAGAGTGGATCTACGTTATAATTCATTGTTAATGACAATCATTCCTCGTCAAATCAACAATAATCGCGTTAGATATCGTTTTCAATAGTTTCAGTTACATTTAATCGTTTAGAACGGCTTTAAAATCTCTACATCAGATTCTTGTTCCACCTATATGTTTGTAATAGGTACTCTAAATTTTATATATAATAAATTTTATATTATATTTTCAATAACCCGAACTTTTGGTAGAGAATTATGGTCAGCATTCCTTAAATTCTAATTCGTAGATTAAATTGTGAAAAAGAAAATTGATCTGTTAATTAAGCAAGATGTATATCCTCTTTATGTTGACCTCAATCGTGTTTCATAAGTAAACAAATTCATTAGATTACCTTTATTTGTTTCATTTCACGTCCGTAAGATTCGTTTATAAAGGTTAGAAAGTGAAGTTCCCCGTGGAAAAGAACTTTCAGAGAGAAAAAAGCATGATCGATGTTCTTAGCAGTGAAGGCAGAGGTTACGGCTATACCACGAAACAAATAGGCTGTTCAAATAGTGTAATTGCTGATGATGTTAGTAAAAGACGTAATCATGATGAGAAGAAGCGTTCCAGTTGCTCTTGAAAAGTGTTTCCTTGGGATAAACTTAAAATTCTACGATGAACTTTTAACTCGACAATGTCATTGATTCAACTGCGAGATGATTGTAAAGTCAATGCTGTAAAAAGTACCATCCATAAAACTATTATAACATTTTTACTCATTGTTAGAGCGAAAATAAAGATTATGACGGAAAAACGAAGATAAATCAACGAAACTTTTATTCGCTAAAACAAACACGAATATAGATTGAGAACATGTTAGTGAAAGTATTTATTTTATAAAACATGAATGGTTTGTAGTTACAATTTGTTTTTTTGTAGATTATATTTACTGGCGAGAAAAAATTCAACCTACATGTACCAGATGGTTTTAATTCGCACTAGCACGATATACAGAAAAACGTGAAACATTTTTCGAATCCCAACGTCGGTGGCTAGGTTATGATTTGAACGCGTTTTTCGGTTCATGGAAAAAGCTCCGTAGCATTTATTGCCTACAAAATAAACAGTAATATTTATATCGATACATTAGAGAATTATTTAAAATCCTATTGGACAACACACTGCAAGAAAAATTTATTTTTCATATAGGATAATATATCGGTTTATAAATCTGCACATACGTGAAAATGGTTTGTCGAAAATAACATTCCGTTATTAGATTGGCGTGCTCGTTCCCCTGATATTAATCCCACAGAAAATTTATGATCAATATTGGTACAAACGATTTTTTAAAATAATCATACATATTTAAATGTAGATGAATTGACATATAAAACAATATTAGGGAAAATAGAATGAAAAATCTTATTGACAATGTGCCAAATCGAATTTTTAATATAATTCGTGATGATGAAAATACATTATTAAGTTTCGTATTTTTGTACATAAAACGTAATAAAACAGATTTCCTTAAATCGTTATTGTATTTATGGAACTTCTAAAAATTAATTTGTATGCAACTGAATATTTGCATTTATGCACTAAATTCTTTTATAAAAATTTTGTGCTTATTTACTCCGAATTAGTATTTATAAAATATTGGCCATAATTTTCTACTAAAAACTTAGATTAATAAAAGAAAATGGAGTTAGTATATTTATGCCATGCACTGTATAGTCACTAGTATAATATCTATTGTCAAAGTGTCTATGTAGTTTCGTTGTTGTACGTCTTCTTCAGTCTGAAGTGCGCAGTTTAATTTCGTGCAGTTTCCCTGTTTCGCATCCAACTTTTATCCTTTACTGCAACCATGGGGTTTATAACTTCTGTTTTCGCAGATACGTCTGTGTACAGACCGTGTTATCCGTCGACATGTTCAACTTCTCCCCGAAATTTTTGCTTGCGTGCTCACGTTTGTTGAATTCATAGATTTCGTATGTAAATACACGTATGAAATTAGAAAACTTACAATTGGATAAACCTGCGTACTGATAATAGAACGTAACTTTTAAATATGTGATACACACTTCGAAATAATTAAAAATTTAATTTGATTTATAGCTGACTGAAGAATCTAAATAATTTTGATCTTTTATTGATATAGTTTGATTTGTCAGATTAAACAATAAGATAGAGGAAAGTGAAGCATGATTTGTCTTTCTATTAATTCGTTTTCTATGAATTACTATTAATATTTTCTTTTTATATTTTTTATATTTTTATATTTTGAACTCAGATAAGACATTTGTGTCAGGTTCTATTCAATAGTAGAGTGCCTATGTCACAACTTTTACCTGTTCATCAGTTTCATACATTATTTGTTGAATTCGCGGAGATTTATTTTTGAAATATTATTTACTTATTATCAGATAAGTTATTAAATATTTCACATAATATTTTCATGTAATCGTATATCTCACATTTACCACAATAAAGATCTATTTAAAATTCTTTATATTTCATAATTTTCATATTCTTCAATTTGTATACTTCTTGCATCTTTATATTTCCAAGTCTTTAAATGTCTGTATCTCCAAATTCTTCAATCTTCTACTTTCTATATTCCACAGTTTCTATGTTTTTCAAATCTCTATATCTCCGGAGCTCAATATTTCCAAATTCTTATGTATCCGAGTCTATATTCCTAACGTTCTTTATTACGAAATTCTTATACCGTTCAATTTCTGTATTCCCAATGGATTCTGCACACGTTATATCTGTAAAAGTGGTCGAATTCTCTAAAATTTGTGTAAGTTGTGGTACTAGACGGTGCTGTCGAAAGATCTATGAACGTACACAAAAGTAAGTAATATAAAATATAAAAGATTAAGTTAAAAATAAAAAATATGAAAGATACGATGACTTAAAGTTAACAAAACTACGGCTTCAAAAATATTTGTTTTTGTTATAACGTGTGCAGTTTAAATTTTTCAGTACACTTGCAATAATACGTTATATTAGCAAATATTGTTATAAAATAATATAACCTAGATATCAGCAACAAAAAAAGAACAGATAGCTTGTATGTGAAACCACACGAAAGTAATTAATTTTCATATTATTTGATACAGAAATACAATTCTGGTTTTATACGTATGCATTAGGGTGGCCCTTCGCTATAGAGCTCGATTTTTTTTTTCGATTTTTTTATGGTCTCACCCCCTAAAATTTTAACACTTGGTGAAAAAATGATAATGTCAAAGTTTCAGCATGATTGAATAACAAAATATTCACTGATACTTTCAAAATAAAAGACTACAAACATATTCGACATTAACATAAAATCTGCAAATTTCAATACTTCAACTCAATTGCGGCACGGGTTCCTGGTATCCAATCATACTGAAATTTTAACATTAACATTTTTTCACCAAATGTAAAAATTTTAGGGGGTGAGACCAACAAAAATCGGAAGTCGAAAAATAAGGGCCACCCTAGTATGCATATATAAAATACGTATACGTTATATGTAAATGTATATATGTACATATATGTTGTTGTCTACAAAAATGAGTTTAATTTTCTGTTGCAAAATAAGTTATACAAATGAAATTACTTCATAGTTTCCATATTAAAAAATTAACGACTGATGGATGAGCCGTAATAATACAAACTATTAATTTTATATAATCTAAATTATACAACTACAATTATATATGTAGCTACTACATGTTGTAAAAATAATAAAAAGAATACAATGCCAGTTACAATATCAGATATTCTACGCTGTAGTATTGTTAATTAAAACTTTTTATAATTCAGAATGTTCTACATTTAATGAAGGAATAAATACAACAAAATAAAGTGTATTATAAATGATAAACGAAAAAGAATGTTCAAATTATCACAGAAAGAAATGTATCTGATTTCTTACTTGTTAATAATTAAATTAAAAATATGCACAATTATACGGTACTTCGTTAAAGTATTAAAGTACACAGAGTACTGAATAATTATTCTTGTTTAAATAGGTCGCAAATAGCTTAAATAATTGTTCAGTATTTTTGTGAAACTCAGTCCAAATTTTCGAACTTTATATTCAAACTTTTAGTTAGAATCTTTTATCGATCGATTTCAGATTTTGGACCTGTTGTCTGGGCTATTGAATAGCCACTATTTAATCCAATGCGTTCCTCATATCAAAATTTGTGTACTGCACCTAATATTAATATTCAATATTCTACCAATTTCGTATTCTTTAGAAAATATTTATGTAATATATATTCCTGGGGAAAATGACACTCTTAAAGTATAAAATTTCCAAGAATTAATTGCAACAGTTTATTGACTTTAAATGTATGATGTTCAGATCATCATAACAAACAAATAATTCTGGTACATTTTAACAATTTCAAAGCTGTGTCTTCCGTTTTCCGGATGTGTATGAATTTTTACGGGGACTTTACATTCATTTTATTGGAAATTATATTAGAATATAAATTATAATAAATTTTCCGAAATATTCGAAGGTTTGCTCAATAATAAACGAGTAAATATTATAAAAATTGTTTTCAAAGAACAAAATAATTAATCAACACGACTTTCTATGATTTAAGGTAAACACTGAAAGTGTTAAAAAAGTAAGCTTCACCGATTTTAATGATTTTTGTATCTATAACGATGTATTCAAGAGTGCACCTTATAATATAAATCTGAGTTCAATTTTATATATGTATATCGTGTCATCACGCAAAAAGTACTGAATATTTTTTCATAAAATTTTGCACAGATGTAGATCTGACATTGTAGATGGTTTTAGGATGAATTTTGCGGAGATAAACATTGAAGAAGTACCACAAAAATCACCTTAACCATAATTTTACGTTTATTTTGACAGCAAACAAATGACATCAAAACAAACATACAAAAAATAAAGAAAGATGTGTTTGGTATCTTATTCTCTTATTGAATCTTGTAAGCGATATTTATTTTTAATCCTGTAAAGTGGGTAGATCGGCTAGTTTTAGTGTATGACAATTGGCCCCTTCAATAATTTATATCATTAAGAACTATTTATTTATGTATGTACATATCAACCTGGCCGCCATTTTGAAATAATTCTCGATAGTGACGTATTATTAATGCATAAGTTGCCTACATTATCAAACAGCTACAGTAATTATGAGCTGGAATAATAGGAAACAACGTTACATTGGATATATTACAGAATTTTCATTTCGGCAACGATTGCACCATGAATATATTGAATATTTATTTTGGCAACTGCACTTTTCGATATAGTAGCAGAAATATTGGATCGTTACATACGATCGTAGCGTTCTTATTAAATTTTCATCGAATGCAAATGTCGGGCAATTGTCACTTGACTACTGTCCGTTTTTTTAGCCAATTGACAGATCGATTGACAGAAACTTTCACGAATTAAGGTATTTGATTATTTCAAAATCTTTTTTGGAGTATAATTGAGACAAAAATTATCTTTTCCAAGTCACCAAAACTATTCCTGAGCAGTAGATTCACAAATAGAATATTTGCCATAAACTCCATAAACGCTTTTAGCGATTTTGGTAGACTTTGAACCCTGGTTTTATTTGAAGGTATCAGATGATGGAAGTGTTCGTTTCTCCCCTTGATGGTCTATCGTTTCTAATCTATAAATAGATAATTTCAGCAGATAACAAAATGAGTGAAAGATATATCTTGTACGAAAAGAAATCATCTGTCCAAAAATATGTATTAAATTACCTGAAAACAAATTCCACAGTAACATTTTATGTTCAAAAATAACAACACTATTAACTCATGTTACAACCAATATTTAAAGTTATATAGTATTAATAATAATATATATTAGTAAGGTTGAAAAAATGTAGTTTAAAATTAATTCCAATTTAATTTAGACCTAATCCAAACTCATACCATTAAACATACAGGATATCGAAGTAAGATGAAAATATAATGTAAAACCTTGAATACTAGTTTAACGTCTTATAGTATTCTAGTATTAACTATCGACCACGTTGTTAAAATTCTAGTTTCTATTCTTTTTCATATTTCATGTGAAAATTGACGCCTGTTATGTAAAATCAAAATGTTTCAAAGGATTAAATAGTCAAATTAGGTTTTGTTCACGTGGTAGTAATTCATACCACATCGTCTGTTGTACTAAAGTTGTAGAAACAACTCCTTTACTCGCTGGAAAAGTACAGTGAAGAGCAAATCTCAATTCCCTAGGGAAAATATGGCAATTTGGTGGAAAGAATTCTCCCATTTGCTGATCCATAGTTACAGGATTTTCAAATTAATAAACGTAGAAATTTACAAATTTAGAATTCTGGCATTTAAACATTTGGAAATTGAAGAATTCGAAAATTTCAAAATTTCAGGATTTAGAAATTTGAGAATTTGGGAATATAGAAATTTGGTTTTGGGAATTTGAGAATATAGGAATTTAACAAATTTTAGAATTAGAGAATTTAGAGATTTAGGGATTTGAAGATTTGGAAATTTCAGAATTTGAAAAATTCTAAAATTCTAAATTCAGAAATTTAAGAATTTGGAAATATAATAATTTGGAAATTTCGGAATTCGGGGATTTCGGGATCTTGAAATTTTGGAATTCGGGATATATATAGAAATTGGCGAATTCAGAAATTTGTGAAATTGCAACTTTGGGAATTTGGGAATTCGAAAATTTGAGAATTTTGAGAATTAGAAATTCAGGAATTTAAAAATGTGCTTTGGAAATTAAAAAATTTAAGCACATGAAATATGGGAATGTTTGAATTACGAAATTTGAAATTTAATAATTTTCAATTCTGTATAGAGTTGTTCTTATCTAAAGGAAGGCTACATAGTCTTCGAGTATACACACTATACCAACACATCCTTGGTGAGGTATTCCATTGAAATTTTCGGAAAAGCTAAATTTTATATTTTTTTCAATTATACAGTATGAGAAATCTATTCTTCTTCTGCAAAAAGAATTTAATATTTCTCGTGCATAATTTTTAATTTAACTATTATAACTCTTCACACATACCTTACATTTATCTATCTTAAAACTGATATTTTTTTTAAAACTCACGTCTTACTTTAGTTTTAAAATTACTTTAAAAATGCAATTTCAACCTGTATATTTAATTCAATAACAATTTGTAACGCAAGCGTTTAATTACTCGACGGTACATAATAAATGATCGTAGAGTGTATAGTAGCATCTTTATCAACTCGTTGAATCGAAAGTTAAGACATCTGTTTCGCGACCCCATTAAAGTTGGTACCTGTAACGAAGGATTACACGAACGAGGGTTAAGGAGCAAGAGGGTTAAGACAGGAAACTTGATAATTAGAAGTTCTCCAGTCTTGACTCGCAAACTACAACAGCTATAGTCACTTTTTTGGTGTCAAGCAGTTTTGTGCGGGACGTTTTGCAGGAACTGTTTCCACAACTCGTCGAAGTTATCCACTAATCCGTGCACTTCACTTTGTTAATTTAGACTGAATTTCAAAGTTTGGTGATTGCATGAATATTCCTCGTATCCTGTGAACAGCGCAATATCGAAGTGTTTCTAATGAATTAATACAGTTCATGAAAACATTACTCCTGACCGTTGGATTTAATCGAGACGTTTGAGCCGTCATGCGGCAAGTAGTTACATCTCGTGGTTTCACTTAACATTATGTAGATGTTGTACAGGGCACAAATATGATACTAAAGATTATGATACTAAATCATTTTATATTTATCTATAATAAAAGTTTGGTTAAAATGCCGAATAAGAAACCACGCCCAATTACCTTGACTTTGACATATGTTGGTAGGGATATGACCCTGAGTAACATACACAGTATGTCGGAAAAATAACGGAACAATTTAAATAAAAAGAAAAGTATTAGTTATTTCGCCAAAATTAATTTTTTTTTTATTCAAGTTACATCCCTTCCGCATCAATACACCGTTGGGCACGCTCAAGTACTGTTAACCTAGATTTTTTTATGTCGTTTTGCGGAATTGTTTCAATCACCCTCGTCACAGCTGCTCGGACTTATGTAACAGTGTCATAAAACGTTACTTTCATAATTAATTTCAGTTTTGGAAAAAGGAAGTAATCACATGGAGATAAGTCGGGCGAATATGGAGGATGTTGGAGCACACAGACTTGTTTTTTCGCCAAAAATTCACGAACAGCGACAGTTCTGTGACTTGGTGCATTATCATGCAACAGAAACCAACTTCCCGGCGCCTCATATTCGGGCCTCACACGAACAATTCTTTCCCACAAACGTTCCATAACACCCAGATAATATTCGCCATTAACATTTTGTCCCTGTGGAACGAATTCCCGAAGTATAATACATTTAGAATCGTTTAGAATTTAGAAAAATCCAAAACCTGGCTTTGGGTCGTCTTCCAAAGTATCACGACCATCCTGGAATCGCTTATACCACTCGAACACACGTGAACGGAATAAACAATCGTCGCCATAAACATTTTTCATTAATTCAAATGTTTCTGTAAAAGTATTACCGAGCTTTTCCGAGCAGAATTTAATATTCGCTCTTTGCACCATCGTGATTTTGTGACACGGTGACGAAAGGTTCTGTCGCTTTAAACGCTATAAGTTTACAATTCGTTGCTCGATTCCAATAACGATTGGTTTGTTTTGTAGGGGAGGAATACTGTTTTTAAATAGCATATTGTTTTTATAGATGTCGCTAATAGTGTTCCTTAAATTTAAAAAGTTCCGTTACTTTTCCGACATACTGTGTATACAAAGTGTCAACTATCGCTCATTGTTTATTAAAAGAAATATAATCAAAAAGTTACAGCATGGATTTTGTTTAAAACTCAATAAGAGCAAATAAAGAGTTCCGTCTTTTTGATACTTTTCTGAACCTCGCTTAAATTCTTCATTTATATGTACTCCATTCTATAATACAAACTAACCGTCCCTAACTAACTTTCCTCTCCGAGCTGGTTTTAAATTTTATCTGTATTCTACTTACACTTTTGTTAATAACTTTTTAATAAGCAAAGAGCGACAGCTAAGTTATTAGAAAAAGTTATTCAAAGACATGTCGTTGACAACATATATCAAGGTCAAGGTCATTGGTGCAGCCTTATTCGGCATAACTATAAAAATTTATACTGAATAAATAATATTTCGAAGAATAGAAATGTTAAATTTTAACATACTTATTATTCGGTTATTATGCGGGTAGATTAATTCGTGAGAAACTTGTACATGTTTTTGTTGCATCAACGCTTCGATCTTTTTTTCATGTCTTAAATAGATAGAAAGGTTGCTATGATAGAAAGCTGTACAATTTTATTAGAAATAACTCTGTTTGTATATGATTAGGTGATCAGTACACTAAAGTATAAACTTCGTTTTAAAATACAACAATTTTGAATGTCGGAATCCATGAGAATTAATTTGTTTCGAAGTCGGACACGTTAATATCTGTAGTGAAATGTACTCGTTCTGTTTCAAAAGTTACACAGGACTTAAAACAGAGGACTGTATACACAAAAGTATCAATCATAGTACAGAGTTCGTAGATAAGTATGGTTTACTTTGAATTTTAATTAGATTGTGGCCAAATTTTGATTAAATTTTAACGAAGTGAAAAATAAATGTTAGCTATCGACGGTACGCATACTCAAAACTGGAATCATACTGGTGTCCTGCAAAAGACTGGATAAGAAGAAGGGGACATTTTCACGACAATGAATTTATACCTTGTGCGAATACTTATGGTCACAATTCTATCGCCGAAATAAATATATCAACCTAATGGTACTTTTAATTGATGCGATCCGAGCACAACATGTGTTTTATTAAATAAAAAAATTCACCTAGTTACCATATTAAAGAAAGCCATATAGTACACCAAAACTAGCGAACTGTAACAATATGTTACTTTTGAACCAATAGATTCCAAATCATTATATTTCGTCTATATGTATCAGATTATGTAGAGAAAGGTAAAAAAATAATGATGCTCAAAGAACTTGAACTCATTAAAGTATAACATTCTTTTCGTTAAAAGTAACTAATTAATATTAAATTATGTAATATATTATTTTGGAGCATGTAAATAAAATTTATTACATGAAAATAAAAAGTTTCATCGTTTCATTAATTCATGAACCATTCGTGGTGTTCTGATATGTAGTCATACAACTCATGGTGATAAATAACGTGTGGCAATACAACTAACGCGATGCGACACCACGGACATTCTAGTTGCGCTAATGATGGAACTTTGTCCTTTTTTTATGTAGGTCAATTTTTTTTTTAATTTGACACATTTTCATATTTATACAAATAACAGAATAATTAAAATTAAATAGGTCATTTTTTTTTTAAATTCTGCATATTTTTGAAACTTTACAAATAACAAAAAAAAGGTGGTAACACCGAAATAAATCAATTTTTTTTTAATTCTGCACACTATCGTAGCTTCACAAATGACAGAATAATTACGAATGCAAAGTTTAATAGAATAGAGTGGGAGATTATAGAATGGAAAAATTTACTGTTCCATGTTGTAAGTCATTAAATTTCCTTCAGTTTTAACATCCAATTTAATCAAATCATCACTGTAGATAAAATAACATTCAGCCCAGTAAATTTCAAATATTATGTTTACATTATTTTTCTTATCTTTTACGATACTAATATGTAGTACTGATTATATTGACTTTACGCTATAAAAAGTCTTTTTTAGATAAGGAAAGGAATCTTGAATCTTTGAACCTTGATCAAAGTCCTACGTGTATCCTTTCAGTAATAATGTATTCAACAGCTTCGCATAGTACACTCCGGTGCAATATAAGTTTTCTTTGGATAAGGAGCAATTTTACCATGTTCCCTGATTCTCACATTTCCAAATACTCAAATTTAAATATGATTAAATCTCTAAACATCCAAATTTTCTATATTATCAAATCCTTATGTTTCAAAACCTCAACATTACCAAATCTTTACATTAGCATATTTCTAAATTTTAAAGGTTCCGCATTATCAAATTTAAATCCTAATATTTCTCAATTTCCACTTTCCTAAATGTCTCATGTTCCTAAATTCTTTTTCTAAATTCTGAAATATCCAAATTCCTAAATCTATAAATTCTGAAACTTTCAGATTCTAAAATTATCGCATTTCCAAATTCTCAAGATCCCAAGTTCCCAAATGCTTAAATTATCACATTTCCAAATCCCAAAATTCGTAAATTACTACATGCACTAATTTTCAAATTCTTAAAGCATCACATTTTCAAATTACCAAAATTCTCAAATTCCCAGATTCCCAAATCTGAAAATCCCCAAATTCCCAAATCCTCATATCTCCAAATGCCCAAATCGTCAAATCCCCAAATACCGAAAGTACTAAACTCTTAAATTCGTAAACTTCTACATTTCTAAACATTTTCCCAGAAGATTTGCTGCTGAGTGTACATTCGAGACAGATTTAACAAGCTTTCTCAGTGCATCTAGATGAAATGCATATTCGTAAATACCAGCTAGACGGAGAGAAGTGCATACATAGTTGATAAGCGTCGAGACGATGTGGAAATGCAGGCATTTGATCCTGTTTAACCGATAACAGGAGAATTTTCCACCGGCTTTAGTTTTAACTATTTATTTTCACACGTACGGCATGCGATGCATTGTTTTATACGACAGCACCAGAAACGTGCCATTTTACGAAGGGGTGATTGTATTTTCCATCAGGGAAACGGCTTTCATGCAGACTAACTGGCGCTCATCTTTATTCCGTAGAACTGCCACTCGTTTCAATACGGCGCTTGTACATACTTTCTTTTTTTATTTCTTTTACCACAGGTTTATTTTTATTTGTGTAATATTAAATGTACGTAGAGGAAGTATACTCGCAAAGTGATTTCATTAGCCTGTAAGTTTAACGCTAAAATTTAATAATTCTGTGTATATTGTTGAAAGCTAAATACAAATGCTAGTATTACACGCGTAAAAATTTATATTTTTATTACAAAATATTCACTGATACTTTCAAAATAAGAGACTACAAACATATTCGACGTTAACATAAAATCCTGCAAATTTGAAAAATTCAACTCGATTGCGGCACGGGTTCCTGTCATTCAATCATGCTGAAACTTTGACATTATCATTTTTTCACCAAGTGTCAAAATTTTAGGGGTGAGACCATAAAAAAATCGAAAAAAAAAAATCGAGCTCTATAGCTAAGGGCCACCCTAGTGTACACAAGCATGATACTACATGCTAAATTTTTTCTTTATAATCTGATTTAATCTACACTATAATAGATATAGACTAGAAGAAAATAATAATAAATATAGGATAACCCTCTTCCTCTATGAATTCAGTGTTATACGTATCTCTTTGTTTTTCGGAAACGTGATTTTTTAAATTTATAACATTCTACTCCCGTACATCCCGTTAATAGTAAAATATATACCATCGAATTATTGTTTATTAGTATCAATAATAATAATATTATTCATATGTTTTATATTTAAAACGTCTGTGTACCAAGTATCGAATTTTATTGTATTTAGATTCCAAAACGTCGAAAATTATTTCTGATTTAAAAATTCTTTTTTTAAGTAGCTTAGATAATATATATTGGTTAATTGAATAAAAACTGTTACTTGAAGTTTGCTTCATTTTTACTATTATTGGTGGTATTAGTAAACGTTTTACATGTATTACGTTGCATTTGAGGAGATATCAAACAAATGCAATTTGATTTTTTTATATCTAATTTACAGTTCTTCAATTTACGATCGAATTTTTTTAAGTCCATACACTTTTTTAATACCGTGTTGTAATTAAAATGATGAATCTTGAATCATCAAAAGATGATCTTGAATTGCCCTTGAATTTCAAAATTAGATAAAATGTTTGGTATAATTGAATGACACATTTTAGTACTTTCGCTTAGAGTACCATCAATATTTTATCTGATTTGAAGTTGAAGTACACTTCAAGATAGTTTTATCAAAGATCGTAGAATTCAACTTTTCATCGGCCACTACGCAGTATTCAAGTTATTGTGTCACCAATGTACATTATTATGAAACTTTGAAATTTAACGGAATGTAAATAATAATAATATATACACATTAGTAAAATTTCAGGAAGATTAATCGTACAAAACCGGAGATAATTCCATTTAAACTAGTCACCGGAAAGATAAAGTAGTCACCGGAAAGATATTTGAGCCGTTTATTTGAAAAATAGGGTAAATCCACGGTTTATTATTGCGATACATTTAAGGGTTTATAATACAATAAATTTTTAAGTATTGGTAAGAACTAATAGACAAGTTTTTTATATTTTGTGGTGCTATATATAATGTATGTTTATTATTCAATAGCTGGCTAAAGAAAATAAAGGTTTTATTGTACCTAAATGGCCTTGCCTCACTTTCAAAATTAATGAATTACTGTAAACATTAATTAAACCGATAATATTCCCCTTGTTCAGTTATTCTTTTTTTCTGGTTTCGTTGAATCATTTTGGTCCAAATTGTTTTCATATCCATATTCTGACTCTAAGATACTCCTTTTATTACCAATTTGCATGGGACTTATTTCTATAAGTATAATAAAAATCATGACATTCGAAATGACATTAGAAAAGTATTTTTATTCTCTTATTAGTACTTATGAGCTTTACTTTGAGATATATCACAGTTATAATTTTCATTGAAATAATTCTGAAGTAAATATTTCTTTTTGGATAAAATAAATCACAATTCGTAATTAACTTTCAAATAACAGTGAAATTGTTGAGAGGTCTAAAATAAGAATTATGTCTATTTTGTTGAGTATTCATTAGAAACTGAACTCGAACTTACTTGCAAACTGACAATAGAAATCATCAATAATACCTAGACAGACCTACAATACATTCTCACTTATATTGAGGTTACCTATACCACCGACATTATACAATTTGCAGTTTTGTATAAGACATGTTGTACCACTTTTAAAATAAACGGCTTATTTGATGGAGCTCCATTTTTAATTACAACACGAAGGATGTTTTTAAGGAGATAAACAGTTAGAGAAAGATAATATGAGTTAAATGTATTCCGAACACAAGAAATACAGATAATTTTTACTTTCATAAGTAAAACCTTAAAGAAAGAGTAAATGTATTCATTCATCGCTTAAGTGATTTTGGCAGGAGAAATATTTATTTTTTAATTGTTTACATATTGTTGGGCTGTTTTATATAGTCCTCATTAATATTAATTTAACAATTATGTACGAAACAATTAACATTTTAACTAAATTTATTACATTTGTCAAATTTTCCAAAGTTCTAATTGTTCAATTTAATCAATTTAGAAAGAAGATGCGCTAAGCTTTAAGAAACTTAACTAATACTAATTAGTACCTATAAGAGAATATAGAGGGTACAAAAAGGTCGAACTATAGCCACTTTAAATAGAATGTAATTTATTTAATATTAGAAGTACCGACAGTTAAGACGAAACTATTTTTACCAAACCCAGTCAAAATAACTGGTCTTTAGAAAATACGTAATAATAAAATATTTTTATATTTATTGGTTCATTACTTTCTTTCAAAAGAAGTTGCATGTTATATAGTACATTTTCAGTATTTTCAATCTATCTGGGACCATGAATCCTAAACGAGGGTTGACACAATTTATCACTTACAAATCAATAAGAACAAGTGTAACAAAGACTATATAGTTTGGTAACAAAAATATTAAAATAAATTTCCATTTCAAAGTTAAGTTATACTTATAGCATAAATTTTTCGGTACAATAAGTCATAATTTATAATATTTTTTACGAACGTAGTTTTTATTTTGCGTGCATTTACCGCATACAAATTTTGTACAGGTACTACGTACGGCGGTAGTTCCGTTATTACTGCAGTAACCTATTTGACACCATTTGTACGTCCAAAGCGAATTCTGAAGTTTTTTAGACATTAAGTTCTCATAATTTCATCCCTAGTTTTACATTTTTATAATAAAATATTTCTACCAACATTTATAAAAAAATATTCCTACCAACGTTTATAACAAAAACTTCAATTCACATGCTACGTCTCCGGATTTAAATAAACGACTAAAGATATATTCGAATGAATAAATTATTTTTGCATTAGTATTACAATCGATCCGTAATTTTCCTAATAATTATGACTATTATATCGAATTATAGACAATAAAAATTCTAAGAACAATTTGAAACCTTGCACAAAATAGGAAAACTGGTTTATTTGAATTCGATGTACAGATTATAGAACCCTTTTGCACTTTGACAAATATCAGTCATTTTTATTGGTATTGATATAAGTAGCTATAACACAAAATTATTTTCACATTGAATGAATATAACAAAAAAATAAAATTCATGATGTTGTTTACTTAGTCATCGCTGCAAAATTCATTACATCATTGCAGAAAACTGTAACGTGAATTTTGAAATATAATTACAAAATCAGACGTTTCGTCAGTTGTAGTAGTTCTAATATTAAAATATTTGCGGTTTGGCTAAGGAATGGAAGGACTAAGGAAAAATGAAGGAGGGGGAGAGAGAACCGTTTCGTTCGGGACCTGCTAGTGGACTTGTCAGTAAAAGCATTCTGGTAGGCCCTAGCCTTAGACGGGGGGATGTATTGAAGGGATGTACAGGAAATATTTGTAAGAATCAGAAGGTACTAGTGAGTACTAGCGAGAAAGTCAGTCTTGGTCTTATGTGCCGTCTAGTGGCGATGAGCGTAGGAGTGAAACCGCCACAAAATGTTTCTTAATACAATCAATAGTTACCGAATTATTACAGTCAACAGTTCTCATCAACTTTTTTATACAATAAAGAGTACATTAGAATGACTATAATTAGCACAAAAGTGTCATAAACAAACTCCATTTATCCAAATAAGCTGTAAATCGACTATTAACTATATCAAATAACTACGTTGAACAAAGAGATTGGTTTTATTTCTTTAAATAAAACCGAAATGCTGAAATTGTCTTTTTTGATATCTAAAGAAGAGTAGAAAATGCAATTTTTCGAAAATGTTAAATCACGTTTAAAGTATTGAAATTACATTTTGCGTCATTCGTGACCTCACAGCGTCACGTTCAGACCGTACTAAAATTATTATCTCATTTTCCATGGTACCCAAATACGAAAACTATGGATTACAAGGAGGATTTAGATCATTCAAATTCAAGTTTGTCAGACGCGAAGCCAAACCTTGACGTAGACACGTGAGGATCTTCTCATTGTTCCCGTTCTTGCCTTTTGTGCACAAGAGTTAGGCTGCAGACAGCCGAATAAACGTGAAGGACCAGCAAAGACGATATTCGCTTATCTCTGCTCGCGGAAAGTCAAAAGAAGCCGGCTCCTTAGAATATTGTAATAAATCAGATAAATTACAGTAATAAGTTGAAGAAGAGCTGCGTTCCTTTCCGTTTTACAGCTCAGCAATTTTGATTAATCGTTAGCCATCTTTGTTCACGGATTAATATAATATCATCGTGAGCCTTGTTTACAATAATTACTCGATAAATGCAATGAGTTGTTACTGTCCTTTTTATTTAACCAACGCGGAAATTAAAATCTCTGACGTTCTAAAATAATTAAAACCATGAATTGCAAAACCATAATTGCGCAAGTTCATCAATCACTAATTCAAGGAAGAATATTTCTTGTTTACCTTCTTTTATGCATCAATAATCTTTTTAATCCTTCCTGAAAGCATTGTCATTATTTTTACATTATCATTATATTTTCAAGTTCTTCAGATAACTGTTTCGCTGAAAGGATAGTAGATACAGTATAACCGAATTTTTACATGGTCTGTCAAATGTTTTTATAATTTAAAGACTTTCAAATTAAAAAATTTGGAAATTTGAACATTCAAAAATTTGTTAATTTTTAGATTGGAAAATTTTATAACACTTTAACATTCAAATTTAAAAGTCTACAGCAAATAAGAAATATAGAAAATACTATTTTTCAAACTTTTCAATTTAGAAATTTTAGAATTTAGGAATTCAGGAATTCGGGAATTCAGGAGTTTAGAAATTTAGGAATTTAGGAAATTAGGAATTCAGAAGCTAACAAATTTCGAAATTTGAAAATGTAGGAATCCAAAGATTTGGGAGTTAATACATTTGGAAGTTTAAGAATTTGGAAATTTAGAAATGTAGAAACTAAATGATTTGGCAGTTTAGAAATCTGAAACGTAGAAATTTGGAAATTTAAGTATTTATAATCTTCACGTTTTATAATTTAAAATTTCTAACAATAAGTTCCAAATTATGTTAGTATCATAACATCTCATTTTGTCATGTTTTGATCGTTTTTAACTAGTAAGTACGCTTGGGGTAGTTATAAGCAGTAATAAATTACGTGGTGTCGAAAAATAGACTTATGTTGTTTTGGAATTGATCGCTTCAATTGCTGCGACCATATATTTCATTCGGATGAAAGGATGGTCTGTTTTCGCAATTTGTTACGATGCCAGCAAACGTCACTGAGAATTTGAGGGAAATTAATTGAATTGCAGGATAAAATAGATGCGATAAACTCGACGATTAGAGCAACATGAAATTCAGAATTAGATTGGACAAAGGATACGAAATGGAAGAGTCATTTTGTCGGTGTTTCGTTCATGGTTTATTTGAATCGTTGTTTCTGCGACTTAGGAATGGAGTATTCTAATTTTAGAAATGAGTTTGATCCACTTTAGCTCTTCCTGGAACTTCTTACCTAATGCTGCAATTATAAACGTCATTATTGTTTCTACGTCTGCTGTCGGCGTTTTATGTTCCGATTACCTTAAAGAAATATTTTTTTAATAGGTTAGGAAACCTCTTAAAGTATGTCACAGCTTCGAAACATTTTCTTGCATTGTTTTTTATAACGTGGAATATATTGTTGATTCCATTTATTATGTATCTTAATTTCATATTAATTAATAATTAATTCATAGTAATAAATATGAACGTTGGAAATAATTAATCGCCCGTGAATCTAAGTAGAATAATATTTTAAATATTTGTTTGACTTTAAAGTTTCTAATTAATATTCCAATTATATATTTTCTTCGTGTACGTAAAATAATTAATGAACAGAAATATTTCTCTGATTGTGCACACAGCAAAATGTTTGAATATTATTTTTATGTTTACATATCGTAAAGTGTGTAGGTAGTTATAAAGTTGACAGTAGTAGGCTTGCAATTTCTCAGAAATCATTTCTGTGTAGTAATTGCTCATAGTTTATGTTTTAAAATCAATTCAGTAGTTATGTGTAATAAAATAACTTCTTAAACAATAATCGAAGAACTATGTGAAGTCGTTAATGCAAGTTCGGATACATACAACACTATTCTAAATAGTTACTTTTAATACATTATGTAGAGATTACTAAATTACTAAATTATTATTTAATGATTACAAACTACTGTATTTCACTGTATATCATTGTAAAGTAAAACAAAATAAACACGATTGTACTCAAACGAACCCTCGTTAATACACATACATTTTAAATGATAGCAGTCATATTTTAATGAACTCATTACAATAAACAATTAACACAGTTTTATTTTATTTATACCCAATTTTGACTGGTCATTTTCACCCAATTTAAAAATATTGTACCCACAAATTAAAATTCTGTACGGTATTTTATTTATCGTAAAACGTGTTTATACTAATTGCTGGAACCTTTTGAATATACGAACGTGCTTCCAATTATTATTCGGAAGATACAAAGTAGCAAATTTAATTAGTATTCGTTGTGAACAAGCTCGTGATTCGTTTCACCGTATGCATGTTATCGACTATTATTGGTTCTTACATTTTTTTTTCGCTCGAAATTCTCGGTGAATCTCAATGCAAATTGCTGTTACGTGCAGTCAATTTTAACTCCCTTAAATACTTGGAATGTTCTCCCACTTAATTGTCGAGCAAAGTTCTCTTTGGAATACATTAAGGTTTTACGATTAATCTGTAAATAGGAAGAAATAAACTTAAATTTAATGCGCTCACTTACGATGGTGACAGCGATTTATTTATACCATTCGTAGAAGATATAACATATTATCATATGCAAATAGAATTTGCTTCTCTTTTATCTCTACACATTATTCAGTTACTTGTTACATGGCATTGAAGTGTAAATTAAATGGCCACCGGAATATACGATGTGTATTGTAAAGAGATGTCAAAGACACATGATGATTACAAACTTTCATATACATATATAATTTAGTAATTTGCCGACTTGATAATTCAGAAATATGGATATCTAAAAACTTATGAATGCAGAAATTCAGAAATATAAAAATATCAAGTTTATAAATTTACAAATATGAGGATACATATATTTCATGTTTACGAACTTTCAATTTGTCAAAATTACCAGTTTTCAAACAGTAAATTGAAGAATTTAGATATTTAGAAATTTGGTACATAATTTGAAAATACGTAAATATAGAAATACAAAAAAAAAACTTTGGAAATTTAGAAATTTAGAAATTAAGGAGTGCAAAAATGTAGAAACTTAGATTTTTTGAAAATTGCCACTTAAAAAATTTAGAAACTTGGAACATTTCAAGTTTAAAAAATTAAAAATACGGTAACTTTAGAAGATTAAAGGTTTACAAGGTTAGAAATGTAGAAATTGCAATTTTCCGAAATATAGAAATTCAGAAATTTTCAAATTTACAAATTTTTATGACCTCATATTTTTAAATGTAGAAATATGAAGAATCAAAAAATAATACATGAAACTTTTAAGAATTTAACAAGTTAGATATTTAGAAATTAAAAAAGTTGAAAACTATTAACGCTTAAAAATTAAAAATTTTCAAATTTGTGTGCTTAGTAGTTTAGAATTTTGTTAAAACGCAAATTTGGATGCTTAGAAATTTATAAATTAAAAAATTTTAAAGCATAGAAATTTCCAGTTTGAAAATTCTTAAATATTCAAATTTTTTTATTGGAAAATTATCTGTATATCAATGTCGGCGAATGTACAGCATTTTCATGTCAATACATCGCACTTTAATGGTCGTAATTGCCCATCCTTTTAAGTAGAATGTCGAATGAAATTTCAATGCCAGATATTGAAATAATAGTAATTCAACAGAAAAATTTAAAAAGTTTCAATAATATTCATAATTGTTTTCAATTATCTCGGTTATTGTTTTGGTTAGATTCAATAATAATTTTTCATGTGATCTTCACTCAGCTGTAATTGATCATTATTCACGCTGTCATCAGTTACATTAATTTGAACTGTTCACTTTAGTCCACGGCAGCTTATTGTTATGTAGTGTACGTTGTACGGAAATTAACCTTGAATTACCAGCTATATGTAAGCTTCTCTTGGTTTATGACGAAGGTGTGACGCGGTTAATTTATTCAGAACACGTTCTAAAGCTTACAATTTTAATTATAATCGGTATACTATCGATTAATCTAAAACCTACACATAAGTCAAATAAATGAATGGTATTTGACCGAAACAATAATTAAAATACAGTGACATATTTCTTTGCATAGAATCTAAATTCGAAGCCCAGTGTTTTATTTTCAACAATATGGAACCTTCCCCGTGACTTCGTGCAATACGCGTTCCAATCAAAAAATCCCGTCACGATATTCGTCAAACGAAACTCCATTAAATTCGACAAAGAAAGGGAGAAAAAAAAGATTCATCGAACGAATCTGCTGTTTCATAAAACAGTCAGCCGAATAGGTATGTTATCAGTGGGAGGTGGGAAGGGTAGCAGGTGACACAGAAAAGGGGATTTCGATTGCCCCGATCCGAGTCTGGGATAAGTTCGAAAAGGGAATGCGTGTCAAAAGGTCGAAAGCAACAAGGGTACAGAACAATGGGTGGGGGTAAGACTTTGTGCATATAAAACGTCATTAACTTTGAGGAAAAAAGAATATTTATTCAAAGGTTGTATAAAACAATAGGAAAATTTATCCTTGTGTGACCCATAAAATGTAGAAAATGGCAAAAAAAGGAAGTTTAACACATCACGGTAAAAAATTGACGTTTGTAGTCAGACACACTATAGTATAGATTATTAAAAACAGGTGTACTTAATTTTTCAACTTCATCTTTTGATCCACTAGTGTATATCGTTGTCTCAACATTAGTAAGAGTCCTCAAAAGTTCCTTTCATTTGATTTTCTGTAAATAATTAATTTAATTGAATTTGCAGCGTCCGCTAAATATAACCACCTTAATGGTCAACACATTAAAATAGGCACTTGTGTATATAATTATTTATAACTTTTATGATAGACCTCTTATATCATGCTGATAACGCTACTTCTATTTGAAGGTGACCCCTTAGTTTGATAAAGATATTCTGTTATTGATACGACTGTATTAACATAATACTGAATATGTAAAATACAAAATCCTTTATGCAACAATAATATTGCGAACTAATAAACACATATTGATTCTTTCTTTTTTTTCCATGTACACATAAATTTTAATAATTACTCGAGACCTCATTTATATCGTTGAATCGAAACAATAGATAACCCAGAGATAGTAGGCAATTAATATTTAAAAGCAGCATAAATGCGTTAACATTTAAAGAGATTGGAAACGTATGAAATTTTAATCACAAGCGTTACAAAGGTAAATGTGAAAAAGTACGATACTGCTTGTAATTTAGTAAAATCTGGTACACCAATGGAAACTTGAGACAGACGTGACAACGTGATAATATGTAAAATAAAAGCTAATTTTTCTTTCTCATTCCGAGAAATGGAATAGAATTTAGATTTCAGTATGATACATGAAAGAACAGTGAAAGTAAAATTAAATAAAAACGACATCAAAAATTGCATAGCGAAAGAGACATGTTTCGTAAGCTTTAAGAATCGAGTGATACATCTGTTATTGAATATGCAATTGAGAAGTGAGAATAAAAAATACTGTAAATGTTCGTTTTTAACAACTGTTTTATGTTCACAAATGGGGTATTATATATAAACCAATATTAGTGACTATAAATAAAAATGTTGTAATTATTCACAGTTTTTATAAGCAACAAGTTTAGATATATAGGGTATTCCAACTTTTTATCGCCTAAATTTATCAACATGTTACATACGCAAAAATAAGAATAAGTTGTTACATTAACATAGTATTTAAATACTTTATTAAAAAGTTATGACAAAAGTATATGATTACATCGAACTACTTTGTTTCTCAATATCACATATAGTATGTCCTAGTTTTGTACGCAAAATTTTCAATCCGATTTTATAAATAAGAATAACAAAAATATGTTATAGAAACATAAGCTCTTAAGTCCTTTAGAAGATTATGAGTAATGTAATAAATGATAATAAAATGATAATGAATGATTTTCTCCTTCAATATTACATACAAATAATTATCGATTTTTATGTTCCTTTAATAATTTTCAATAATCCATTCGGTCTATGTTTATGTGAACGTTTCTTTTTTGTTTTTATTTATAGAATACACTAGTAAAGTTATACGAATAAAACTAGAACGCCCTGTATATGATATCGAGTAATAAAGCAGTCCGTTATTATTTAGCATTTTTGTTATAAATTTTAAACGAAGTGTTTGAAACTCTACGTTAATATAATAAATATAATATATTAATAAAATTTGGTGATAAAAAACTGGTGCATTCTATGTATATATTTTATCAATAAATAATATTTTGATAAATAACAACTTGTTTTCCTAGCTTGAACACTTACAGCCATATTTATTTCCATTCTTTAATTTATAAGAAAGTCGCTATTATTTCCAAAACATATAACATGATATGTAAAGGTTGGACTGAAAAAGAAAAGAAATGCTACAGTTAATTATCAAATCGGCTTAACATGCAAAATGTTTTACCTATCGGCAAGCATAGTGGTAGGTCGATAATTCTTTTGGGCTATTTTTCTAAAAAAAGTGTTGGAGAATTACACAGAAATGTGGGAAGAATGATTCATCTTGACAACGTTAACATTTTGAACGACGGTTCATGCAATCAGCAGAAAAAATGTATTTAGAAAAATTTATTTCTCAATAAGATGATATCTCTAAATACACTTTAAAAGTTATGTTAGTAGGAACAATACACTTTTTATGATTTTAACAATATTTTATTATAAATGTCTTAAGAAATTAACCCCTTGCCCTATGATTTATTTGTCAGGAGCGTCAGTCAAAACTAACTAATCACAGCTACAATAATAAAATAGACAAAGAAAGTTGAAATGTTATGACAATCTGGTATTATGCAATTGTTGACTGTGCAAATTATAACTGGACTTCAGCTCCAAACTGAATCGCATTAAAAATTCGAGTAAAATTGATCACAGCTGAAGTACGAGTGCGTCAGACTCGTCAAAATAGTGCAAGGGGTTAATTGTAACAATAAAGTAGAAACTGAATACAAATAACACGCTTCTCTTCGATCACCGTGTTTTATGGAAGTGAGATCGTCTATCTTTTATTTTATTTTAATCGCCTTTTAGTGACACGCGGTGTCGTTTTTTGTGACCCGAATGGACAAAAGTGTTCGTGTCCTATCGACCAATCCTTCAAGTTGTATTTAGAAATTTTGTTGAGAGAAGTATTGAAAAAATTAATTGGTCACTACAATCACCAAATGTCACTTCGGTTAAGAATGTACAGAAAATTTTATACGATCATTTTCCTATAAATGTTGGTATTAATAACAACATATTTTTAAAAATGTATAACTGAGTGGTGTGTGTTAAATAAATTGGAAATCTTAATTAATAATATATGTGTAAAAGTTAGTTAATATAAACATAAAAACATGTAATCAAATTTATTTTGTCCAGCTTTTTCATTCACTTATTGTACTTTCTTAAATAAAACGCATATGTACTTTCTGTGCCTGATCTTGCACTTTTACTAGTTTATATGATACCTGCTTTTATGAAAAATTCATTACTTTCATAAAGCGTAGTTCCGATTTCTAAAATTGTGGTGACATTTTATATCGTTTACTGAACTTTTTTGTCCTTGCTCCCAAAAGTTAACTTCTATGTACATTATTGTCGGATGAAACATGTAAGTACTGTACTTAATGAACTATTTTATATTTTTTACGGTTAAAGTACAATAATAGTGCTTTGTATGTAAGTGTATTCCTTTTTCTTTCAATATAACGAAGATAAATGATTTTATTCATATCTTTACTTATACTTCAATAATACTTTTCATTGTTAAACACCACTTCGTGCTTTTACGCGACAGTACTAGTTATGATGGGGTCATTCAAAGTACCTTTTTTAAGAGCTCGTTTATTTTATTTAGTAAGAAAGGTTTGAGAAGCAGAAAAACTGAGGAAAGAAATGTGAGATAGCTTAATGCATCACAGCCATTGCAAAGTACTTTTGTTTATTTCTATTTCAAAAAAAGGTACCTCTAAAAATTAAATTAAATTTTAGAGTAATTCTTTGTTTTACTTGTCCGAATTATTACATACAATACATATAAATTTTATTATTGATTATTGCACAAATGGTAAAATACTATTTGCGGTTATCACACGAAAGTGGTACAATTACACTTTCAATATGCCATTTTCAGTCAGTATCTGATTTAAGTATATTTTATAATATATCGCTCAATTTCTTATGTATATTATCAAAATATGTTCTATAAAAATAAGTATCGCATCTGTGGCGGTTTTACTTCTATGCTCATCGCCACTAGACGGCGCATAACATCGAGACCGGCTTTCTCGCTAATACTCAACGAGCCTTCCGATTCCTAGAAATAGTTCCTGTCCATCCACACAAAACATCGCTGTACTTTTATTAATAAGGTTAGACTCTTATTTATAATAAAGTTTGGACTTTTTAGGGGGCAATACCTTTAGATAGATAAAAAAATAAGCTCCAATATTTGTGGTGGAATGGCGGAATTATGATAGTCTTTCCTGGAAGTGTTTTCGGCGCATCTCGTGAAACGGCGTGACTTCTCTAGCTTTAGTTACATTGGTCTGAAACAAGGTTTGCAAACGATGTTTCGATTATTAACATTCACACTTAGTAGATGAACCTAAGAAATGTGAAAAATATGGAAAATTGAAGAGATGGCGCGCTTTTAAAGAAAAACTTTGAATTTGACTGAAAATTTTCGCAATATTTTGCAATAAAAAAGGACTTTAATGTTAACTTCATTTCGTACATTTAGGTTCATATGTTAGATGGTATTGTCATGAATATATGCAAAAAATTTGAGCGCGATTGATAAACTAGTTTTTCAGTTATCAATCACGCCAATTTTAAAAATGTAGTTTTGAGAAAAATGCGTTTAAAGTTTCGATAAGTAAAACCTGAATAATTTCAATGATTCATCAACTAATCTGCAATTCCTGCGCCATATAATAATCCTTCGGCTTACTCGTAAAGTTGATTTTTCTCCATAAGCTCATTCTCCGTAAAAATACAAAATTTCAAACACAGCAATACCATGATAATAACAAATCTGCTACATAGCCCTCCGCACCGAGCGCGTGAATATCTGCGGCGCGATACCAGGCATGAGTCACGATGATCGGCCATAACATCAAAAGGGCTCCGTATTACGCTTTAAAATTTTGAGACTATATTTTTGAAATGTTGCACTAACATTGTATAGAAAACAAAAATTTTGCAATTTTTTAAGATTCTAAAGGTATTGCCCCCCTTAAGGGCCGTTTAACATACACTATGCCAGTAAACCGTGCTTAGTGGTACATTACCAGTACGTAATCGAATTTTTGCATTTCTCACTGCCTGTACCAGGTCTGGCGTTAGAAAAACAGGTAAGAAAAGAAAGGATCCATTTTCTGTTTCTAACGACAGGCCTGGTACAGGCAAAGTGAAAAATGCAAAAATTAGACTACCTACTAGAGCATGTGTCATTAGCACAGCTGCTTACTGGCATAATGTAAGCCGTCCCTTACTGACGAGTCAAACTATAAGGTTTCGGACGGAAACGCTCCTTTTTACTGGAAACTAGCCTTTCCATTTTTCTTGCCTAACCGCCAAAAAGCGTCATTATGACAAAAGTAATACAATTCAAAAAATTCAATTTTGGAATTATCACTTTGATAATATTGCAAAAACTATGGATGAGTTGTCGAAACCTCGAAATACAAGAAAATTTCAAATTCTAAAAATTCAAAATTCTGCACCTTTTTTGTGATTCGAAACTGTCGAAATTCAGATAAGAAAACATAAAGTCAACAAATAAAGAGTAACATGTGTATTTAAAATATTTTATTCATGTACTGTATATCTGAAATATTCGGTGCATGATGTTTTGTGAAAGTTCGATGATTAATTTTTGACTTTGAGGATATAAGAAGTGATTGACATTCAATCATAATTGTAGAATTGGAGAGCGAGTATGGCTGTTGTATGTGCACTAAAAAATTGTTAATATGGGTTCTTATAATCCTCTTGTAAAACAAAGTCACTTCAACTTTCAAGAGTTTCGTATTTCAAAATTTTGTAAAGTTTTGGATTCGAGTTTTGAAAATTTTAAAATTCGCCTCGTATCCATCCGTAGCAAAAGCATTTCTCGATCAGGTGTCAAAATATTATTTACTTGGCTTCATAATTTGGCCAGTAGAAAGCATTTATTGCTTCCTTTTTAATTTTTTGAATATTACGTTATATTCTATAACTTACTATACTGCGAAAATAATACTAATGATCACGAAAAATAAATTTACAATTAGATACATAAACATATTATACACACATATCATATACTGTTAGATTTATGTATTAATTTAATAATATCTACATATTTTGAAAGACAGTGTTTTGATTTTCCTAGAAAACATACTTTTTGAAGTTATGTCACTTTTGTTATACGATAAAGACATAATACAATAAAATTCAGTATTTACTTTTATTAATTACAATAAGTAATCGTATATTAAGCATTGTCAAAATGTAAAAGATATCATAATATCTTTTGCGGATTTAGTAGGCTGATAAAGTAGATAAAATGCAATGTGCAATGTAGCTTCTATAATCCGTAGTTAGGCAGGTTTATTCGTTATAACAGAACCCATTTAAGTATATTTATCACATCTCGGGATAAATAATATCCGCACTTTAAATAATTAAATCACTCTTAATTCTTTATTTTCAATTACACTTATAAACATTAAAATTATTCTAATATAATATTTATATTAGAATTATAATATTTATATTAGAATTTATATTAAAATGTTTGCATATACGATTTTTCAGAATACCTTTACAAGTAAAGTCAAATTGAGTTATATCAACCTGTTTAGATTTATTTACAAGAGTAAAATTTTTAACTACATCTAGCGAGAAAAATTATACCAAATTTATGTAAACACTTAAAATATAAAAAAATTCATGAATGATATTTAATATTTAATATTATGTAGCACCTCTGTTACATGTAATATAAATTTTCAATGATGTTTAGATTGAGTGATCTTGCTAGCCAATATAAAACACCACCAAATAATAACTTTACTATTTTCATGGAATGCATCACGACGTTATCATGATAGAATATAAAATTATCTCCAGTGACTCTTGAGCCATAGGCATTTATTTATCGGCTAATCACTTCAATCATTAATCATTTTTATTAATGCTGTTCCGTTTCTTCCGCTTTAAGTTTCATATTTTTTATAAAGTTAAATTATATTTATGTTTTAAATTTATTGCCTTCATTTATTTTTTTTCTAGGCATATACAACACTTAATTTTACTTCTATTTGGTTAATGCGCAGTAAATTAAAGATTAATAACGTCAATTATTTCCTACGTTCAATACTTTCAATTTCGCTAACTAGATTTTTACGAAAATATAAAAATGTATCTTTAAAATACAGTGAGGGACAAAAGGAAATGTAAAACTTAAACGATATAAACATCGTCATAACCTTATAGAACATGTCATAAATAAATGATATGAAGTAGGAACAACAAGAAGGTCAAACATGGAACGTCATGTATGTATATGTTTTATTGTAGAGAACGGTGCAGGTAATGAAACCAGCTAGACGAAAATAGATTTAGCTGTTTGCTTTTATAATTATATCATTTATAAATATTTACACACATACTACGTTTAGTATTTTATGTGTCTTCCTTTTTATTCTATCAGAGCTTGTAGCTTCTTTGTGATACTGTTGATTAAGTTTTTACATTTATTTATGGGAAAAAAAACAGATTTTTTAACCAATTTTCTATTAATGCAAATACATACTTCAATGAAAAGAAAATCTAAAATATATCCATAATTCTCAATCGAATTGATGTGGTTGCTGATTAAAGTTTTCAGTCCTTCTTTCCTTAAACATTTAGATACAACTTTAAACGTGTTCAGTCATTTAAAATAATCAACATCAGCTATTTCTTCATTAGTTGTGTCCAACTTTTCATCGTTTTCACAGAAAAAAACCCAAAATCATTATCAAACTACATTTAACGTTACGTGAAACATTTTGCATATTACGGCAATCTAGCAGTTTATATCATATCATTTTTCTTTTCTTTTAAAATATAGCAATCGAAGCTCTAACAAATCAATCAACCAATCAATTGATCAAAACATAACGCCGAAAACGATAACAACTTGCTTATGAATTGTTTAACCAAAGGCAGATGAGTCGTATGATTTTTAAAGCACATAAAAGATTTCCTTTTCGCTAAATAACTTTTAAAGATTTTTTTCCTTTTTTTCTTTTTCATTACTTAATCTTCTTTTCATTATCTGTCCATGTACACTTTACGTTTTTATTTTGTTTTGCTGCTTCAAGTGAAAGAAAGAATCTTCGTTTACTTAGCGGATTATCATCTTATCAGATGTATCTAAAGTTGCTCTTAGTGTATCGCATTTGTCTAAACTATTAACAGTGTTTAATACATTTTTTGTATTTATCACATACCTGAAATTTCATCTTCGTTTCTAATATCTTTAAACATTAGCACATTTTTTCTAGCTTTAACTATTAATTGGCTAATATCCATTGCTCCAATATTATTATTATTTGTCTGTGTAAATCAAGTCCTAAAATTATTAAAATCAATATCCATATGAAATGAAAGAACAGTCAATATACTTGCTTTTTTGTGATGTTATTAATATTTACCAAATATTTAACTTAATTTTGTCCATTGTACCGTTTCTAGAACTTAATTAGTTATGTAAAATGTAAATACAGCGATATATTTGAAAGGATAATTATATCAAATAAAATGGAAGAACACCCTATAATATTCATATACACCCTATAAACTCATTATAAAATATCTATTGTGGAAGTTACAAATGTTTATGTACACTCTTAGTCATATTAAACTGTCTTTTGTCTGCCACTATAAGTTATTTGATCTTTATTGCGAGTCCTTTAAGTGCCTGCGTTGCTGTACATCGGAATTAACCTTGCGGCGTTCGCGGTCCTAAAACTTTCATGAGAGATTGCGGTCTGTTTGAAAGATACAAAATGTAAAATCGGTGCACTAGCGCTAATTTTTGTAGAAAAGTTATACGAATATATAAACAACATTTATTTATATTAAAATATAACGGAACTGATGGCAGAATATCTATATGAAATGTTATTTTTCCTTACTAGTTTTATTTGTAGGTTTTCTCTGTTTTAAAATACATCAAAATACTTTATACCTCCGTGAGCTGACTGGCATATACAAAATATCGTATAGAAGGAGGTCAGACACAACTCTGGCGATGTGAAATTTTGACTCAGCAGCTTCGAAACCCTCGCTGAAAAATTGCCGAAAATGCCAAAAGGTGACTAACGAGGGGTCCGGAGGACTTCGCCAAGCAGCCAGCGAAAACGAGTTTTTCCAATATAGTGGATTTCCGCTGTAGGGATATTTCGTAGAATATTTTAGTATTGCAGAAACAAAAGAATAGGACAACCGAAGTTCGAACAAATGAATAAAACAAGCCACCCGGTTGTCGTCTGCAACGACGATCAGTCAGTCTTCTAGCAAGCGGCAAATCATTTGTTATGCATCCTTACGTTCCATGTTTAATAAATGAGCCGTTTATACTGAAAATAGGGCAGGACCATTTTGGATTATTGCGAAATATTTAATGGTATACATTACAATAAATTTAAAAATATTTATAAGGACCAATAGACAATTTTTGTTTATTTTGTGGCGTTAGAAAATATATTTTTATTATCCGATAGTGTCTAAAATACTAGCTAAATAGAATAAAATAAAATTTTATTATACCCAAATGAACTTGCCTCACTTTCAAAATTAATTAATTATTCTACTTTACCAAGATTCTTTTTTTATTACCAATTTCCACGGATATTATTTCTATAAGCATAATAAAAGTCATGAAATTCCTTGGAAATGGGAATCTTATGAGAATGGCGTTATTACCAAGAAAGTACTTTTATTCTCTTACTATTACTTATCAGTTTCACTGTGAGATGCATCACAGTTATAATTTTCGTTGAAGTAATTCTGAAATAATTTTTTTTTTTTCATAAAATAAACCACAATGTGTAATTAACTTTCAAATAACAGTGAAATTGTTTACAGGTTTTGTACTCTGATAATAAAATAAGAACTATGTCGAATTTGTTGAGTATTTATTAGAAACTGCGCTGGTACTTATTTAGAAGCTGATAATAGAAATCAATATTAATACCTAGATAGATCTACAGCACATCCTCACTCATATTGATGTTACCTATCTCACCAGTATTATATAATTTGTAGTTTTGCACAGTATTGTCAGTGTTGCTAAAAATTTACGGAAGATAAATAATAAAATAATTTTAAAATAAAATAATTGTAAGCTAAGGTAGGTTTGCACTATTTTCAAGATAAATACTTTTTGTGTACCGTTAAACACCCAAACTTCCATTGCCCAAGTATTAGGCAGTTCGAATTATTTTGACCATAGATTACTTACAAATAAAAATACATATATTACGTTTTATTTATTGTTGCCATTATCTTCAATTTTCTTCAAACATGGACATTCTCCAGTTTCAAAACAAACGACTCAAGTATATCTTTACTGAAGTGCCAACACATTTAATACTATCGGATGCTCACCTACTACATCACAAACAATTCAATTCAGTTATTTTCATCATTTTCGCTTTGCACGATAAAAATATATTACCTACAGTTGGAATTTTATAAACGCATATAAAAAATATCGTTTTCAACTCTTTTCATTTCGATACTCAATTCTTTTATCTTTTCTGAAATGTTCCAATACCTTTTAGGTTATGAAATCAATTGAACCGTTTCAGTATTTTCGAAGAAACGAGCGAAAAGTTGCAGGGAAAACGGTATTTATGTAGAAGACTGATAAGTCCTATGAACTTTTGAGAAAACTATGTACAGGCTACACAGTGACAATCGAGGTCCACGCAAAAGTCCCGATGCAGAGAGTTGTGGACAGACAATCGATTTTTTATATTGTCCTGAAAGAGTGGTCTCAGGATGGATTGCGTTTTTCAGCCCCATCAATCTCAATACAAAGCAATTTTTTTTAACGACCAATAAGTGATCTTAAAAAAAGCAATTTGAATATATGTGAGCTATCAGATTAATAGTTTTGCGAGTCTGCATCGAATAGTATAATCCGTATTTGCGAGAAAAATCGGGATTTTCTGCCAGATCAGGAAACGTCACACCGTGAGAAACAATTTTTTCCGATTAAACTAATCCCTGCTATTGATCTTATTCTGAACGACTTCGATAGTTATGCAATCAAAATTCCAATTGCCTTTCACGAATAACTGAGCATCGCTTTTAATAAATTTAATTGCTTTTGAAATAAACGGTGTTAACTGCGAGGGTAAAGTCTCACTTCACTTTTGAGTGTAACATTACTAATAATTATTATTAAAAAATAATACTGTTAATAGAATTTCAGTAGGTCATAAATTATCGTGGAACGTTTATCGGATTTGATAAACTTAAAACATATTTGTTACTGCTAGAGGCAATACAAGATAACGCATACCGATGATGATCCCTATAAAATGATCAATCCTTTTCCTATAAAAGTACAAAGTATTACATAATAATTCTCTATAAGTGAAATATTACTTGTTGTCCAATTTTAAAGAATCAATATAATTTGACCTAATAATCATAATGCAGTAGTAAATGCTTGTTTCATGTTTTTAATTAATAAGAATTGTGAAAACTCATAGTATCACAATGTTCCTACTTCTTAGTGTTGGAGCAAAGAAGGATAACTAATTTATAAAAATTAGTAAATTAGTAAATTTATTCACTTAAAAAATTAATACTCGTTCAATAATTGATGTATTATTTGTTATCGGTAAATGTATTTATTAAGTATTAACATAATTATATGTATAATATTTGATAATGAAGTAAAGTAAAGTATTGCAGATTAAAAGATAGATAAGGAGGTATTACTCTGAAATAAGTTATACTTTGTAAAATACTGTTTCAAAACATCTGCTTTATTTTAGATATGCGAAATAGCTAAATTAATTGCGTAACGTTAATTATTTTATTATTCACAAATATTTTTAATATGACAACTACAGTTTCTATTCTCTGACTTCGGTAATAAACACTTCCATTCTATAAATTATGCAACAGTGGTCCTTAACCAGTTAACTGCATTCTATGTGTATACTCGTCATTGCTTGATTTTAATTACACATCCCTTGAGGGATTTTTGAAATGAAATTCCGCAGTTACCTAGTTAAACTGTCAGTCACTGTACATATTACCCGACATTGTCTGCATTCATCCTAATGTAATGAAAATAATATTGAGAATTTCTATATTAACAGTTATTGTTGCCGATAAACTGTACAACGCGTCTGTTCAAAAATATCTGTACAAAAATTTGTTGCGTATTCGTTAAATACTTTCTCTTTCGAAAGTAACAGAAATTTTTATATTTAAGCACTGTATTCTCATCGTGCAATAACCAAATTTTTCTGTATATCGGGATAACTGTAAATAACATCTGTGTCAAATTTCAGGTTGTTGCGATTGTTTGTTAACTTGCAGTGTCTATATGAGGCGTGTTTCGTGCCCTGTCGCGATTTTTACGATATTGAAAACTAGAGATCAAAGAAAAAAAAAATCAAAGAAAAAAAACTGCAAAAAAACTATTTGACTGAAAACTATATCAATCTCATCCCGCAAGCACCACATTCATTTGATTTGTCACTGCGTGACGTTTCTCCCGAGTTTCGTGTCGACTATGTATTTTGAAGTGGTAAAAATTGTTATTGATAAATAAATTAGTAGTTCGTGTTTTACTTAACAATTTCAATTACCTTCGAGATAGAAAGTATACTACGATTTTCAGAGTATTTATAAAAAATGTCACAAATGTCATAAATGATGATGTATTGAAGTAAAAATACAATGGGAACTTTCTTAATATTAACATTTCTGCTTATTCTCAACATTTAAAGTAATCAAAATGTATTAGCAAAATGGATTAGCTATATACAGATATAGTAATAAATTTCTGTAATTCATTGCTCATATCGCGCAAAAAGTATTATTGTACAGTACTCTAAGATTCAACGTTCTCAAATTTCATTACAACTCAATGTTTTAGGTTGTTTTATGACGATTCAAGCAAGTGAGGGAGTACTTTTGTTCAATGTACTCCTTACTCCCTATTCATTGTAATTAATAAATATTATATCCTTTTTTAAATAGTAAAATTGTTTTCAGGTTTTCTTAAATAGTAGAGAATTCAAATTAATCTTACTTTTTATTGAAAATAAATGTTGTGTTTTTCCGCTAGCATATTATAATATAAATCTCGCTAGTCAGTAAATATCATTAAAGTACATATGTTATGTATTCCACACATTTATGTTAATAATAACTGTGCAAAAATTTATTTCTATTACATAATTAGTTTAAATTTTATAATGTATATTTAATTATTTTTCTTATATTATAGTCATAAATATTTCAGAATGCTTTTCAGAATTCTTCAGAATTTTTTCCTAAGAGAAAGAAAAACAAAAAAAGATCATACACAAAAAGATACACTTCACCTTGATTTTCTTTTTGTTAAGTAATGAAAACAATGAAATTAATACATATTTAATATTCAGGAAAGTAATAATTAATGAATAAAAAAATTGTTGTAAATTGTTTATTTACTGAGTAATTAATTTGCACAAGATTTTACGGAGCCTATCAAATTGACAGATTTAAAATTTATTTTAAATTACGAAAATTATTAAGAAGCTTTTGTAAAAATGCATGTTAATATTCGTTGAAATAAAGAATCATTGTATACGTTCATTCACGTATCACGTATTCACGTAAAAACGTAATTCATTATCTAAATATAAGAGAAATTGCAGTGTTAACTGTTCCTTTAATCGATCGAGTATCGGAACATTTACCTTACATCTACCCTATATCTAGCGGAAGTAGTTAACAGTGTGAATAAGACACCGTATCTGCGAAACTGTTAAATTCGAGAAAGAAAGTCGAAGGGAATCGGTAATTTCATAAAACAGTGAACGGAATGGGTACGTTAATAGCGAGGGCGAGAGGGGTTTACAGGTGACACAAAAGAAGGGGTTTCGATTACACCGATCCAGGTCTGGGATAAGTTCGAAAAGGGGATGCGCATCGAAAGGTCGAAAGTGGCGAGGGTGCAGAGCAATGGTGGTGAATGGTGGGGGTAAGTAAGGGACGGTACCTGCGCGAGATCCTCGACTCGAAAGGGGCGGTCGGGTATCGCATTAACGCGCGGCCGGCAGTTTCACGCGAGCCGCGAGCCGTGTCGTACCGTCAAGGTGCGCGCGCAATCTCTCTTCATTCCTTCCTGCACCTGTCGCGTCTAACTTCGCGCCTCAGTGACGCGACGCCATACTACACGGTTGTTCGTGTTTCCGCACTGCTTGCGGTTAATCGACGATCGTTTTTAAAGAAGTGTCTCCAATACACAGTTCTCACCGTCGAATCATAACTTTACATTTTCTCTTCACGCTCGTAGCGAAATGCGATTTATTTCGCGTGCGTTATCGAAATCGACCAAGTATTCCCGCGAGAAACTGAACACCAAATTCGAACGGTGATTTTCGCGGCAACGAATCGATTCGCGATAATCGGAGTTCTTTCGAACGGAAACGGAGCGCGGGATCCATCGATGCTACGGTCTGAATGCAATTCGCGTCTATTCGCTAAACGATAAGCCCCGAATCGACCGTCTCGAGGGCACTCGACCGCTTGAATTTCGAGTGGTGATCGTCGAACTAATTGCCAGTGAGTGTGTGCCCAGCGTAAAATCTGTCTGGTTGGAGAGGCTTGATAAGAGAGTGTTCTAGCTGCGCGTGACTTCCGTGCTCGCGACCAAAGTCGAGAATCGATTGTGTCGAGGTGAATCGCGGCGCTGTTACGGTTCTTGAAAAGTTGTAGCGTGCTTTAGACCACCCCTGACTCTCTTTCGAGAGATCGGGCCGACTGTCTCTTTCTTGTCGACACGTTGTCGCGTTGCGGTTCAAGCGTATCTTCTCACTATTCGAAACCGGGGAAGCTCTTTGTCCGAAGTGAACTGTGACAGAGTTGAATTGCGATCTCTGAAGCGGGACGTCGCGGCCGGTGTGCGCGCGTGAGGCCGGAATTTAGGAGAATTCAGGGAATGGGCCGCAAGTGCAACGGAACTGCCAGCCACAGTAGGCAGCTGTGCAAGGAAGTGCATCAGCCGGTCACCGAGGTAGCCGTATAATCCTCGATCGGTTTTCCAGCACCCGTAAGTGGCGAACACTTTTTTTTTCTTTTGTATATGTTGGCACCTGATACGAAGAATATTGTAACTACTTTATGCTAGGTATACAGAAGAATGATTTACAATTTCTTACTTCTTCTTTTCTGTATTTGCTGTTTATTTCTGTTCATGTGACAAAAACTTGAGTATAACATTTTTTTTAATTCTTTGTGTTATTAAATGTGAATATTATGTTTTTCGTAAAACAATTAGAAGGCAATTTTCATGAAAAATGTGCTAAATTTAACAATTATAATACAATAATATTGTGCGTAATAGTTAGAATGATATGTGTAGATGTCTGTGTAAAAATAAATGTAATGAAGATTACAGAATTGCTTCTATAGATATAGTTCTTAGAATATCATCATAATGAACGCTCACTGAGATTTCTATCAAATTTTACGAACTATTTGGACAAAAAATTGATTAAATCTTACATGAATTACTAATTACAATGAGCTATGCACTAAGTCAAGTACATAAAATTGATTTTAAAACTAAAATCCTTCTTTTGTGTTTTCGTTTCAAATTTCAAAATTTTTAAAGGACAACGATTTCTTATAGTTATGTAGGAGATCAATTTTTACTCTGGATTAAGAAATTCATGGACAACATATAGCTTAAAACATTTTTAATTTTTTAGCTAATTGTAACAAATGACATTATAGAATTTAGTTAATATAATTATTAGTAATAAAAAATAAACATATTGAAAATGTTAACTAAAAGCATTCAAATTTTTCCATCACAATTAACTATTTACTTTATTAAGGTATATAAGAATAGAAAGAATCAGTCTTTTAATAAGACACGTAAAGATAAGAAAAAATTAGTTCTTTATTAAAGCACTTAATAGTATTAAGAAATCAATCCTCATCGTCAGATAAATTATATTGCATTTAATTAACTCTGCTATTAAATTAAGTAAGCTATAATATCATTACAGAAATTTGTATTAATAACATAGTAACTTTATGTATAATGTTGTTTTAATCCTGTTTCTGTTTAATTTCAGATACAATTATTTTACTTGTATTATTTATATATATATATACCGTCAAAGTGAGGTAAATTAATACAGAAACTATTGTATTGTTTAGGAATTGCATCATTATACATTATAATGTCATGACATGTTACGTTATTATAGTGTTGCATACAATGATACAATTCCTAATATTGTATTTTATTATGCAATGTTATTAATAAGGAAGTGGGTAAGTAGTTAGTTTTCATATCTTTTGTAGTTTAAAATACAATGTTCGTAAGGTTCAAAGTCTCGAAATGGCGAATTATAATGTCTATAATTTTTTATAATAAACCTTTAAACAGTCACACTGCGGTGTGAAACGTCCCCCACCAATTTAGTTTCAATTTTAGCCACTTTATATCCTGAAAATCTGAATAAACATCTTTTTTGAAACCCCGATACTTTTACTTTTTTTTCTGCAAACTGTTACATGTCAAGACTGTTTAGCTAAAATTTTAGTTCTTTGTATTAAAATTGAAAAAAATTTTGAATTTTTTCGTGAAAACCGTAATTCTTTCAATCCGATTCTCTCAACTTTCTTAATTTTTTACATATTGAACGTTTAAATTTACCGAAATCAGCTGTGAAACGTGTTAACACAACTTTCCAAGTTTATTTATAATTTTCTTCAAATTAAAATAATCAGTAGCTTTTTTGTAAGAAACATTTTTAGTGGCTGGGGTGTTAAACGTTCTATTGTGCCAGATATGTTATTCTGATGAAGTGTGACTGTTAAGGGTTAAAAATAGTTTCAATTGTAACAGAAGCGTGGTTCCTGGAATCAAGAAAATGTTATTTTTTCTATATACTTTTCTTTTACAGCAGCATCAGAAGTAATAATGTTCATATCAGATGTTGGTATATTAAAAAATCAAGTAAACTAAAAATAATGTATACATTACCTATATTGGCAATGTATATTTTGCTTATATGTTTCTTAAAGAAATCTGCAAATTACCTAAACTGCTTTAGGCAAAGTATTAATGTGATTAATCTAATATGTCTCGGCTATAGGAGATCACCTAAATATTTATCTCCTCTATTATTATTTAAGAAAATTTTCGGAACAAAGCTATATAATTTCAAAGAGCATATAAGGTGACTCAGGAAAATATGCGAATACCTCTTAAAACAGCAAAATAATTTTAAAATTTCAGTAAACAATATCAACCGATTTTTAACAATTAGAGGGATAAATCTCCTAGATCATATGTATTTGTTACTTTGAACAGTTTACAATTCGTGAGAGTAGTAAAGAAATAAATAAAATTCATTATACTTTTCAAAGTTTCAATTAAGTTAAATGTAAGCATAAGTACATTAGCGAAATCGACTAATGTACTTAGGAGCTACATGCAATTAGAATTAGGAAAAATCGTGTTTTATCGCCGAAGTACACGATTTAAATGCAATTTTAAAAACTTTTTATGTCGAATGTTATTGAGAATCACTGCATCATGGTGCAGATATTTTGAATGTTTTTTTACGTGATTTTATGATCTACGATATATTTTTAATTTGAACTATGTACTTTTTATTAAAGAATTAACTGTTTATGAGATATTCTGTATTCAAAAGTGAGGTGTTTCATAAAAAATTGTTCAAACGTCATGAATTGCTGATTTTCTTAATCATGTACTTTAATACTGTTCTACAAAAAAGATACTGTGAAAAATGAGTTCATGTGGAGAAATATGCAATCCCATTAAAGAGGTGATATGTAAATTTCTTTTTTAATTTGAACGGTGTTTTTTTTTCTAGGTCGATTCTTTGGAGTAGTCTTCCACAGTGTAATAAAATGCAATTTTAGAAAGATATACAGTTTATAAAGTGTTTAATATTTTTGATAAAATAGAAGTAAAATTTTCCGGAGGACCAACCCGCATAAAAATATTATATGTTTCCATTTAAAAATATATCGATGATAAAATTTAAGAAGTTAAGAATTAGTGCGAAAAAATTATGTGCAACCATAGTAAACATTTGATTGATGCTTTGCTTAAGGAAAATTCGTGTTAATATTTAACCAAAAATCGGCAATATATGCATTGCCTAAGTAAAATATTGTATATGTTTTATTTCACAGGATAACTTGGATAATGTGTGTATATTGCTGCAACTTTATAATTTTGCCTATAAATTCTATATTATTTAATGTTTTGTTAGATTGATGCATAAATAATTATGTATTTATACATTAATTTTCGAATAGTTTGACTAAAACTACCATAAAATTTATTGATTCAAATAAGAATCAATTTACTTTGCTGGAAACTCCAATAATTATGTTGTCAGTATTTAAGCAGTTCATTAAAATGTGGAGAGTGTACAAAAATAAGATGAAATAATAAAATAATTTTCTAGAAAAAATGCAGTAGTTGTAGACTACTATACACGGAGTGTCTCCAATGAAACCGAACTTTAATTTCCTTTTTGATATTTAGATCATCATTTCAAATTTGGAGATTGACATTTAAACGTGTACATACTTGGACTATTATTTCCTAAAATTCAGATTACTGTAATTCACATTATAGAATGACAATAAAATAACGTTTAAGCGTTAAATTCTTCTTAATTGGTAAGATAAATATTTACAGCAACAATTATGTTTTGCAAGCATTATAGCCTTCCAAAAAGTAAAAATGGCGACGAAAGGGACATATCATGACTTTAAAACTGTGTAAGTCGTTCCTTCAAAGGTTATCAAGTTTATTATAAAAGTGAATTTACTTTAAAATACCTGAAGTATGTGAAGTAAGTACTAAATGAAAACGAAAGTAATGCAGGTCGATACTAAAATAACTTGATTTATTTAATTTTACGCTTTTGAACATTTTTGCACTGCATTTTTTTGCAGATTGTTTAACAATTTAAATAGTTGGAAAAATGTTATATGAGATCTCATCTTTTACTAATTCAAATAAAATTACAAAATTTCAGTACAAAATGTGAAGCTTTTCATAATCACTTAATAATAAATAGAAACTAAGAATCATTTATTTCTATTATTATTATAATCATATTCCTTGTATTATTATTGTTATATTTTGCTATTTTTATACAATAAAACAAATTTTTATAAAATTAATGACATTAAAAGGAAATGTGAAATGCGGTACATATACTTTTGTTGATCAAGAATGTCAATAATGTGGAAACGTATACAAATAATTCGAAACTTATGGATAGTACTATACAATACAGTATATACAATAAACATAAATATGTTTCAGTATACGATATTTATAAACATATGCAGATTACAAGTAAAATTTCTTAGTGGAATTTTACAAAATATTTCCATCTTTTTATATGTATAACCTGTAATGTTTGAATGACGATCAATTTTTGTAATTTCCCATGCACCGGATTTTCTTAAACCACCTTATCTTGTGATGGACAGCTAATAAAGATATACGTCAGCAATATAGTTTGAGGAATTTAAAACAAAATGACATTATTCTCGTATTTTCATTCGGACATGAAACACATTTTCCATTAAAATATAAAATATTTTTATTTTCTCTTTTTTAGTTTATTCTGGCGAAACCTGAAAATTTCTGTCTCTCTCAAAATTTACTGAAAAAGTTTTTCGTTAATTTATCTAACAAAAAATTATCAAACGAAGAAATACCTTGACCGATGTTCTATATATCTCATATTTATTCTTATAAATAGAATCTGGAGAATTGTAATCTTCTTTTGATTGAACTTGGTGACAATCTGTGTCGTAGTAGATTCATATTCATGAAAATTAAATGCGATTGGACTTAAAAATCCTTGAGAACGATTTCTTGGGTTACCGTTTAACCCTTAGGATACTACTGGTTATATACTGATATAACGAATGGTATATACCTGTAACGCTACTCACGATTTTTCTCCCACTTGCAGCCACCTTACAAAAAAAAGTTTACAACAATATTTGTAGAGTATGAAGTGCACAATAAATGTCAGCAAAGCAAATTTCGAAAACAGTTTGTTTTCTTGGCAAAGTCAAGGTCACCTTAGGTTTTTTAAATAGGGACATACATTTTTTTTTATTCATAGCTTTAGAAGACACTGAGACGAATCCAAAACATATATTACATGATATTGTTATTAACGTATTACTCGATTTACAGAAGTGGAAATGCGAGGTAAAAAAGCGGAATATTGCCTGATGGAAGGCGGAATTCATTTTGAACATGTAATTAAATAAAGTCTATTTTTCTTACATTCTAGTCATGTGTTTACATTCAGTAATCTCTTCGGAATCAAATAATGGTTACACTACCAAAGTCAAAAGCTAAGTACTTCACATTTCCATTTCTGTAAATCGAAAAATATGTTAATAAAAATATCACGTAATAGCGATATGAATTCGTCTCGATGTCCTCTAAAGCTATGAATAAAAAAAAAGTATGTTCCTATTTAAAAAACCCAAGGTGACCTTGACCTTGCCAAGAAAACAAACTGTTTTCGAAATTTGCTTTGCTAACATTTATTGTGCACTTCATACCCTACAAATATTACTCCACACTTTTTTTGTAAGGTGGCTGCAAGTGGAAGAAAAATCGTGAGTAGCGTTACAGGTAACACCCTGTATTATACATATATTTGTAACGCTGTCACAGAGGTCTATTCTCTTCAATATACAATAACCAATTGAACAACGCGAACACGCGCTTAGACGCAGTGCTGTTTGGCGCTGGTGTGTGAACCATAGATCATAATTTTTTCATGAAAATCGTACTCGCTTCTTTGCGGGTTGAATGCGATGTCGCCGCAGCATCGTTATTCCAACATATACGATCAATAAAAACTGTTGCCGTGAGTTAAATACAAATTCACTTGTTCGGAATGTTTATTAGCCACATTTATTGCAGCTTGATAATAAACAAGATACTTCATAAGTACCTCTCAATTATTCTTCTTAATTACTCCGACTTTTCTGCCTTTAGAGGGTATTTTCTGATAATTTCCTCAATTCAATAAATGATTTTGTATAAAAGATTTAGAGAAATGATGCTGGAAAAACGATATACAATAGTAAGCATAGAAAATTCCTAAAATTGACGACGACATTAAGATTTAAATCGTAATGTGGAAGCAGAAAATATTTGCAGAATTTGAAATAAATTTAAAGGTGTAATATTAATGTTCAAGATCAATAATTCCCTTCTATTACAATTTCATTTTATAAGACTTAATTTTTCGCTCTACACTATTAAATATAATAATGTAAATGTATATATAACTCTTTAATCTTTTATTACAACTGGTATTTTTTAGGAGGTACTAACATTGCATTACAACGCCGTTATATTGTCACGCGTTGTGTATCCACGCATAAAATTTTGTTCAAAATTAAAATAATGATGAATAATAATGGAATATGACATTTTATTGTACCTTTCATAATATTTTGTAAAATTTGTTAGATTTTCAATTTTTAATTACAGTTTTCAGTTTATGAAAATAAGGGTTATATACAAAGGACTACAAATATTAGTTGAATCGTCATGAATATACTTTCAACAATTGATCCTAATAACGATAGGATTAAATTTTTTTTTTTGAGTACAAAAATTTGGATATTTAAGAATTTGAGGATTTGGAAGTTTCGGGACTTTGAAGTTAAGGATTTAGGCCTTTGGAAAATAGAAAATTTCGTGTTCGAAAGTTTAAGTATTTAGAAATTTGCAAATTTAAAAACTTGGCAACTCAAGAATTTGATAATTTGGTAATTAAGTGATTTGGAAATTTGAAAACTTGCTAACTTAGATATTCGGAAATTTGATAATTAAAAATTTTTAGATTTGAAGACTCGGTAACTTGGGCATTTGGAAATTTGATCATTTTATATTTCAAAGTTTAGGGATCTGATGACTCAGACATCAGAAAATTTCGAGGTTTGGTAGTTTGGAAATTTGAAAGCTCAAATATCTAGAAATTTTAATACTTCAAAATCTAACAATGAATTTAAAAGTTAATTTAAAAATTAGAAAATTCGAGAGATTAGTAGTTTGGAATAATGAAATTTAGTAAATTTGGATTTTGGTAATTTCGGCACAATAAGTAGTAAAATGTTTCCCAAACTCCTCACGTATGGAATTTCATAAGCAAAGTCTTATGTGTGGAATATACTCGACTGTACACCTATTCCATTCAACTAACGCTATGTTTGGAAAACAGAGTTCATGCTACCCGGATTTGGTCATTGTGCAACTATAATATCTGCAGTCTAATTACTTGTTTTAGCAAACATAGAAAATGTGGTGCGTTGCCTTCTAAATTCGTTTAATGCTGATGCGAAATCGACATCCGAAGCAAAGAGCTTTAATAATCCGTCATGCTCCGGATTCCTTCGAAGCTTCCTATTTCGCCCGTAATGTTCGAAGTCTGAATGACGAAAATTCAAATCGAAATCGCTTTGCGAGGAACACGACCGATCGGTTCTATTCTTAACCTACAACGCGGACTTCGTTCAGTCAGCAATGATCGGTTATACGAACGTTCGAACTCGTGACGCGTAGAAGACAAGAACATGAACCGACAAATCGGCAGTCCGAGCGTTTCGCTTGAGGATTCCGCGGATGTTTCAATCGTCTTAAATTAACTCGCGTCTGTTCTCGCACAACGGTGCGTTACGGATCGGTTTTGATACTCGGAAATAAAATCTTCGTGATCGAACATGCTTTCGTGGAATTTTATTTGTACAATGAACTGAATGAAGCAAATGTTCCAGTGATCAAACGGTTAAGAAAGTAAACTTTAGACAATTACAATTTCATTTATATGTAAACAATACAAAATTATAATTAAATAAGTATTTACTTTTAGATAAAATAATAAGAATCTACCTTCTCGAAAGAAGCAAACTCGAAAGAAAAAGTTTCGAATTAATTAAAATGATTAAATTAATTAAAATCTGAAATTGTTAATGTGGCCCAGTAATTAAACAATATTCATAATATTAAAGTAATTAATTATTACTGTCTCAAATAATAAATATGTGTCAATTTAATTACTTCCAACATTTAATTAAAAAAAAAATTAAAATGGTAATGTTTTATGGAATGAAAATATTTTATTTATAATAAATACATTTAATTAATTACAATATGCACCTTTCTGTTGAATTAATTTTGGCACGTGAAACTTTTCACTGGCAAGTTGTACCGATGTGCTTGTTTTATAAACTTTTTCTGCAACACAAACATCTTTTCGTGTATAACATTTTTTCTTATTTTTTTCCTTCAGCATTTTGAAGAATTTATGAATTTATAATATAAGAAAAATGATTAAATGTATATTCTGAAATTTTATATTACATTAATATTATGATTAGTTTAAGAATAATATTTATATAATAGAATTATATTTTTGTATAGTTATTATTAACATAAATATATAAAATACATTTTAAACATATGTACTTTCATGTAACGAATATTAACAATGTAATAAATTCATTAATGTTGATTAGTTTAATAATTCAGCTTCACGTGAAATTACGTTTACGCTTATGGTGTTTAATGACTGATCATTGTTATGTTATCATGTACTAGTGAAGAAACCCAATATTTAATTGCAATATTTAAATAAAGTTAATAAGAAATAACATATATTTGAATTCTCTATTATTTAATAAATCTAAAACAGCTTAACTATTTAAAAAATTATATCACGATAATTAAGCAGAACTTTAATAAAACTTCTTCATTTGCTTAAGTCATTATGAAACGATTTAAAACGTTGAATTATAAGAAAATTGAAGAACGTTCAAGCTTTGAGTTTAAAATAATAATTTTGTGTGATGTAACTATTGAATTATAGAAATAATATCTGTAAAGGTAATACATTTTAGTATTACATTTTGGTTATTTTAAACGTTCTAAATAAGCAGATATGTTATTATCTTATGTTAACAAAATTCTCACTCAATTGTGAAATACCAAAACTCATTTGAACAGTAGGACATTCACCTTAAAATGGGGAAATTTTATCAAACTACTTACAGCGAAGCACAAGTGTTGAGAAAATATAAATACAAAATTAATACCGGTTTATTTAAAACCAACTGAATATATTAATATTTAATCATTTTATATTCTATTATTATATCTTTAAATTACAATATACATTTGAATTTTCGAATTACTTACTAAATGTATTTAAATGTATAATTCAATGATATTTAAATTTTTAATTATTTATTATATTCATTCAATTGAGCTATAACATGATACAAAAATTGTAGTAAAATTGTATAATACAATTTTCAAATAGCGAGTGTATCGACTTGGAGATAATGTATCAAATATCTACTGTAAAAAGATTTTCTTCCTCCTTTTCACTGTATATTTCACTGCGTATTACTCTGACCACCGTGTCTTGTGATACGTAAATTATTAAACAATGCAACCAATATTATGTTTTAATTGCTTGTTATGATTTGGAAATATAGATATCTTTAAAGTTATTTTAATTATTTGTTTTCAGAGATATAAAAGGAGAAAAATCTGTCGGACATCATTTTGAATAATGAGCTTCGGATGGCATTATAAACTGCAGCCTTCTTCTAAATAAATTCAATATAAATGATCCTTTTAGGAGTATTAGAAAACTTTCATCTCGGATTTTCCTCTAAACTTGAGAATTTAGATCCTATTACCAAGTTGTCTATACTCTTAAACGATTACGATGGCGACATTGACATTTTCTGTAGTGATATTCTCACTACTCTTCCAAGAAAAAATTCCGTTCCATCTTGTTATCATCAATATGACTCAGTATTTATTGTTAATTAAATGAATTTATAATTTAAAGACTTCTTTAAATGAATAAATAAATAATTTTTAGTATAAAAAGTTAAAAACGTATTACGTATTCGAAGATTAGTCAGAATTTGTAAAACAGCTGTTAACCCCTAATGACGTTTTAAATCGGACAAATTTTAAACATGCATTGCATTTCATTTTTCCCTGCACGTATTATAACATTTTTAAATTTCATTTAAAATTTCATTTCATTTAAAAATTCGTTAATTTCTGTTTAGCGAAAATTGAAATTGTTTCAAATTGATTAATGAGTTTGATTTATATTGTGTACTTTAACATAAAAAAAAGCGTAACAAATCTGATTCGAAAAATAAATCTAGAGGATTAATACTTGTTTAACAGTTTCCGTTTTTTGTGAAAGTTTTATAGGTGTATTAAAGATTCAATAAACTTAAGAAGTTAAAGCTATTCAAATAATTCCAAATGATTTAAAATTATTTTAAGCTGGATATTAAAAACTAATATTCAGTAGAGTGCTTCGTTTTATATTTGTTCACAGGTTTATATATATTTATAACTACAGCAAGGTAATAGATAGCAATTAGCATTTAATTATAGTTAGGTTGAGAATTAATGAAATAACTACTGTTAATAATGTCTCATATGATAGGTCGTTGCTGAAGTACATATACAAAGATAGAAGTAAATAAATATGAAGAATAATTATACTCTCAAATTCATTCCATAAAATAAGGACTTGGACTAAATAAGAAAAACAAGATTACTAGTAAATCCTTAACGGTCATACTTCATCAAAATAACATACCTGCCACAATGGGTCATTTAAGACCCCAGCCACTAAAAATGTTTTTTACAAAGAACTTACTCATTATTTTAACTCGAAAAAATTATAAATAATCTTTGAAAGTTCTTTTAACATATGTCACAGCTGATTTCAGTAAATTCAAACGTTGTATATGAAAACAAATTCGAAAACGTGAAAAAATTGAAAAATGATGGTTTCCACAGAAAAATTCAAAACTTTTTTCGATTTTAATATAAAGAGCTAAAATTTTAGCTGGACACTCTTGAGATATAACATTTTCAGAAAAAAAAATTACGAAAACTACTGGGGTTTCAAAGAAAGTATCTATTCAGGATTTTCAGGACATAAAGTGGCTAAAATTGAAACTAAATTAGCTGGAGTCGTTTCATACCGCAGTGTGATCGTTATGTGTTAAATAAAATTGAATTTGTTAACCTGCATTTTTATAATACAATATATATAAGTACAAAATACATTTATAAAATATGTACATGTCTCGTGTATTCTTTTCCTTTTTGTATTATATTATCAACATCATTAAAGAGTATTTTGTATTAACAGAGTCCATATAAAGTACGTGTAATGAAAATTCAGCTATTGGGTCAAAAGTAACCTAACGACGGTCTACCTCGTCACTGTTTTCAGTTGACCATTTGAGGATTCAATGTAAGAAATCAAGAAGCAGCTTCATAAGAAAAGCAAGGGCTAGGAACTCGTTTTCTCGAAGATGGAAACCGTGTCGATCTTACTGGCGATTCGCAGGTGCAATACGAACGTAACTCAGAGCAGAACTAACGACCGATAACGAGTACGAGGGTTTGCGATCGTTAAAGCCAGACCAAGTTTCATGTAACAAGCGTGGATGACACACAGCGGACATAAACCATTTTATTTGCAATGCTAACACTATGGATTCTGAGGATTTTGAACTGCTTTTTATGTTCCTACACCAATAAATTTCATAATAAATAATTTTTTAGCCTAGTGATACATAACGTCTCGATGTATTTATTGAAATTTAAAATCTGTGGACTTTTCAATATTGATAAATGTTAAATAAAATTAATAATTTCATATTTTGTAATATTTTCTGCGTTTCTTTCGCATTTTCTCACACGCAGTACTTTATTTCCTCATAGAATTTTGAAAGAAATTCGTTTGCCATGTAACATATTTATTACCTAAATTTAAAATACGAGGAATTTTTCCAATAATTTCTGTATTTTTTTTGCATCTTCTGAAGTATTCAAAATTTCTTTAGTATTTTGAAAGTATTTCTTTAAGTAAACAATAAGTAATGTTCCGAGATGTTCAATAAAATTTAGAATATAAACTTTTGCATTATTCTTTCACATTAACTGATGTGAAAAATTTATAGTTCTACGTTTTCTTAAACGTAGTGCAATATGTTTCCTCGTTGATGTTTTGAGCAGATGATGGACGCCTTGAAATTTTCGTCGAAATTTGAAACATTTGCATGAAACAGTAAAGTGTAGGTTCGTTTCTATGGAAATTTTTAAATAGCAGATTATGATAATGAGTTTTTTTTTTTCAAGACAAAAGATAACATTTTTAGTAGAAACTTTAGGGAGGAAAAACTTCGGGCTCCCCTTTACTTTGCATAACGTACACACGATTGATGCAGGGACGACGGAAAGCTTCTTTCTGAAACTAATGATGAATTAAAAGCTTAATCAATATGCGCTATTTTACTTCTACGTGTATCTGCTAAGTATTATAACTTTCGTTTCTTAATTGAAATTTTAAAGATGGATTTTGAATGGAAGAAAGTTTTTTTCATCAAACTTTTATATTGTAGGTGTTCAAAAAATACGGAAGTATTAATTACTTCAGGATGAAGTGAAAAATTTCTAGGCGGTCATTTTTTATATTTTGATCAAGATTGCTGATGGGAAGAAAATCCTGCTAAAATTTAAATATATTAATTTTCTCAAATTAATAAACTATTTTATTTTGCAACTTAATATTAGGATAACAAGAATTGTTATTTAAATAATGAATTTTTATAACGAAGTACAATTGTTTGTGGGTGGGAAAAAATAATATATTATTTATTTTCTAAAAGGTTAACCTTCACATCGTCAGTAAAGGTTGAAAAATCCCTATAAAAAGCGTTACCAACAAATATTTTACTTAGTCGTGCTCAATAATTAATATTTTTGTTCTCTTTTAAATAATTCTAACGAAAAATATGAGATTAAATATTTTACTAAAATGATTGAATTAGAATTAATATCAATATCAATGATTAAATAACGTGTTGTAAATTTTTATTTCTGAGAAAACGATCAGTGTGGAAGCGTGTATGATTCGTTCGAAAAATCTAACCCCGTAAAATTACTCACAATTCCCTCACGTAAATTCAGTATTTCGAACAGTATCGGAAAATATTTTCAACGAATATCAGCAGAAATTTAAAGACTCCCAATGGTTCTGCCATCGTACATCGTTGTATATAAATGCGACATATATTAAAAATAACGACCGATAACACCATAGGTACAAGTATTTATGACCTGCAGAATGGATACGTGTCTGCAATAGAAGAGGTTTTTAAGCACCTCGCACGTTTTTCGATATCGTTTATTCGCATGAATTTTTAAGACACTACATATCTTCATGGGCACGTATTGCTGATTCAAACGATACAATGTGGTCGTAAAATCAATCGATTTCTAAAACTCGTACCCTCTGAAATAAAACTCAAAAATAACTATTTCTTTAAGACTTAAAATTTTGAAAATACAAGTCCATTTAAAATTTATGATTCTTACGGCATTGCTCGATCGAACGAACATTCAACAAAAGCTTTTACGGTTTCGATTCATAATATATTCCTGACCATTAAAGTGAATATTTAATCTACTATTATATGTAATTTGTGTTTAAATGCATTTTCTCGGGAGTTCAAAGGATGTGAAGTTTAACCTTTTGCATTTTATTTATTCGTTCAATTTGCTAATGAATTCAACTTACTGTAAATTAATGTATGGAGCATTATAACCAATATTATAGAAAATAAAAAAATGTAGAAATAAAAATGAAAATTTATACTTATCTGAATTTTTTTTTCATTACAATTTTCAAATTTTATAGATATAATACGAGCAGTATACAATATTTGATACCCAAATAACTAATTTATTATGACCCAAATGATAAATCATATGCAACGTTACATCGATTAAAATTGGACACACAAATCTGCAATTAAAAGACTGTCGTAATGAAAAGGTAATATCTAAAACATAGAAAATATCTAAAACCAAATTTACAATTAAAAAGTTGTAAATTATGCTTTACGATTTGAAGGTTGATACATTTGGGCACTATGAAAGTAATAATTTATGTGCTTATTAATTTTCAAATATACTGCAAAATCTAAAGTCTAAATGTTCTGCAGACGAATAGCATTTATTCTATTATTGATAGCACATTAAGAAGAAGGTAATTCTACACGAAAAAATTAATTGAAAATACAGAATAAATTTTGTTGTACATATATGATTCTGATCTTGAAAATAATAAATTTAAAAGTTCCTTTAAATATTTGTATTAAAATTTATTTATGACACCTAAAGTAACAATATCATCAAATTTATCACTACTACAGAAATTAATAGATGTGAACTAATACGTAGAACTATTAATATCGCTGAAATATGTTTCTAATGAATATTTTATATAACATTCTTGATGTATTAATATGTATAACGTGATATGAGTTATTTGTATGATTAATATGTCCATATTATATATTTGGTGTATTGCCTACATAATATACAGCCTAATAATACGTTTGAATAACATTAATAATATCATTTATTAATTAATAGAATCTATTGATTGCTGAATTTACACAAGAACTGTTGAAATTTTTATCTTCGTTGTCGTCATTATTTACACATATTTTCATAAACAGTCCAATTAAATTTTCTTGAAAACAAAGATATATTTAAACTTATTTTTGTATGTAGAAATATCTCCGTCACAGTTACATCATTAATACCGTGACTTTCTATAAAAGTAAAAAAAGTTTTTTTAAATATACTGTTACAAAATATATTACTTTAATATACATACCTGACTTCATTGGTTAAAACTGTATTAAAAGGGCTAAATATAATTTCATCGATGTGGTAAGTTATAATAATTTTTCTAATGTTTAAGATTTCAACAAGATAATATTAAGTCATCTAAAATTTTAAACAATCATATGAATACACGTTAAAGTGCGCTTGAAGTTTAAAGATTTTAGAGTCATACAACCTCTGTAATCTAAAGATGGATTAAATGCGTCATAGACCTAATAAAAAGTCGAATCGCTGCAGTGTTAATAATTATTTTAGTAGAAAGCAGGACAGAGTAGAAAATAAATTAAATGTGACTAGCATACAAAATGTACGAATCCAACATTTTTCGGCCTAAAATAATTATGATATTGAAATCATATTACGGGAAATGTAATTTTGATGTAGTATTCAAACATCTGAACCAATATCGTAATAGTAATAATTAATCAGTCGACCAATTAATTAGATCACATTTGCATTGCCTTTAGGGAATCACGATTGATTCCTAATATGGAACTCTGTCATTCATGTCTTTGATGTATTAGAATTTCCTACCCAATTGTATTGTCGGTACTAGTACTGATTGCTTCATTTATTAGAACATTGTTAAATTATACCCAAATGTTATTTTTGCGCTTTCCTGAACCCCTAGAATTTAATATATCTGATAATCTTTTTAAAAATTAATGTCATTTTATTACCGTTTAGAAATGACAATATTCTAACTGCTTTATGGTACGTTAATTTTTCTGAGGTTTTATTTGGAAAATAAAACGAATCAAAGTATATCGAAAATATCTAATTCAAATATGATTAAATCATAATATACGGCTGAATGAAATTTTGCAAGGATAAATTGCAGATTCGAAAATAAATATTTCTTAGATAAATAAATCACTGTTGTTCAAATGCAAAGTTAATAGTGTTATATGTTTTTGCACATGCAATACTTAATGAATTACTAATCAAGTGCTGTTGCAAATTGCGATAATGTCATCGGCTTTTTTGATTCAAAGACTTTGTGTCCACGTCTGTCAATTGCAAGCATAAACACGTCAGTTATTTGCAATCGGTTCAAAGGCTGGAAGCGTTAATGCAACAGTAAACGGGTTTGTCACACTGTTAATTCGTTAAATACATAAACGGTTTATGCGTTGTGTCGTGTCACAACAATAGTCCTTTTCCTCGCAATTCAAGGGTGTTTCCCTTTCTCCTGAATGTTTGTTAACACTAACTTCATTAGTTTCATCACCGGTGTATTTATTTTCCTACGAAGGTAAAATTGTTTCGTTGCGACAAATTGTTGCATTTAATGTATTCGATTGGGGACGAATTTTAACACAGAAGGTCAAATATGATTCGACATAAAAGTAACGTAAAAAATGACATACGATATATTAGTCAAAAACTTAAAGTTCAAAGAAAAAACCACACACACTTTTCATTATATTCATAATATAAAATGACTAGTTTCTAACTATAGAAAATAACGATTGATCTCGAAACAAAGTTTGATAAGGTAAAAGTATGTTAGAATAATATTTATGCTATATCAACACGAAGTTTCAACGAAAAAAAATTGGATCAACACGTTTTTCAATATTTTTCACAAAAAATGGCTAGCTGGCATGCTTCACTCACTGCTAGAATGCATATGTCATGATTTTTATGTGCCTGTCAGATTCATGCACCAGCGAAGCCCATAGGACGCTGAGAGATATTTTTCTGAAATATGATATACCAATTATTAAATGAATTACTAATTATTTTATAGAATATTTTTATGTAATTTTGTTCTTCGCGTTAATCACGACAAAACATCATTATCAAATTGGCAAAGAATCAAATGTAACCCAATTTCTATATTATACAATTTCTATATTGTCTAATTTTCTTATTTCCCAAATTTATTTAATATGTTTCCCAAATCTTTATATGTATATCTGTATCTGCTTTTCCACAATTTCTATTTTCTTAATCGTCTACATCTCAATACTGTTATATTCATTCATAAGTGTTTCACTAATATCTTAAACAAAAAATCGCTGGTTGTTTGTTATAGTAGACAATGATTAATTTGAAAATCTTTATAGTCCGGTACACTTTGATGATATAAAACTATCCCAAAGTAGCAGTTATATTACTAGATTCCGGATGTTCGTGCATTTGTGATATGTCGAAGCCTGGAAAGTACGCTAATCATGTAATCTATTGATTACTCATCTGTATAGTTTAGGAACCAATGTATATTCTGTAGACTTAGATATGTCATAAATTATAAACATCCGTAATTTGCAAGACTTTTCATTAATCTTTTTAATACAAAATTGTTAATTGACAGATGACTACCTAACTAATCCGCGAAATGACGTAATCTGTAAGATGATTTTCTATCAACTAGTCCATTCGTACTAAAAACGTATGATTAAAAGTTCTGTATCCATTTTCAACATATTTTAGTCTTTGAACTGATGTATTATAAATACCATTTAATAATACTGTTATGTTATCTGCATGCGTTAAATTTTCCTGTTTCGAAATCTGATATTTCATATGCAATTAATAATACGGTTTTTGATTCTCTATGTACTTATTATCCGATCATTGAAACCTTTAGAATCATTTATATGAATTTAATTATTTACGTTATTAATTTTACAACGTTTCGACATACTTCAGATTATTATTAAAAGTATATACAAGTGTTGTGGAATTACATTGTGTATTTATTAATAACATAGCATTTAACAATAATGAAAGGAAAAGGCATATAGATTATACTCTTTATATAAACTTGCGATTTTTAAAAAATAGTTGAGTTATTATTTTTAACTGATTGCATTTAGCGTATAAAATATTATACACAGTTAATACGTTCAATATTGGTATTCAATCGGAAATTCGTTCATTATCGAGCACTTTGTTATACTATAATAAAATATAAAATAATATAACGTAGCATACACGTCATTTGTATGAATATATTACTTTTTAAATTATTTATTTAAAGTATCTCAAACTAGAAATTATGCTTTCATATCTGAACAAACAGCCAGAAGTGTATTAAATTATAATTTTTAAATTTGAAAGAAAACCAAATTAAAAGTTAAAAAACTATGTAACTTCTAAACCATAAAACATGTATATATCATTTTTGACATATATATCTATTGTATTATTTCATGCAGTTGTAAAAACAATATGTCATTTTACTATTTAAAAGTGAAATTGTGTGCTAGACACATAAAACATAGACAATAAAGGGTAAATTACTTCATGCTGTCTGTCTATGGCAATGCATTTAATATTTCAATGAATTAATATCAACACGTTTTACAATTTTCTATCTTTTTCAGTGTTATTTATTCCTTTCATTATCATTATCTTGTCAAAAACTCTTTTTAGATAATAATGCTAGACAATAAATTATCTAAATTAGTATCCAAACATATTTGAAACAACTTTACTAACAACATTGAAACTAAAGATTTTTTAATATACTATTTTTATATCTAATGTTTCTAATTTGTATTTCTAACACTTTGTCGTCTATAGCCGTTCGTAGTATTTCGTGATGTAGTGGCACCTCAAATCCCGATAATCTATGTCCCCGACAGTCAAAATCCTGACAGCTATAATCCCGAGTATAATCGTCGAACGCACCACATGTGGGGTTTAAAATGATGAGTATATTCATCAAACGGAATGAACAGGCAATGTTAGGGTAAGTTAGATTACTTTTATATATTTTTTGGTTCGACGAGTGTACTGGTTGACCGCATCACAGGCGGGGTTTTAAATAGCGAGTATATTCGTAAAACGCAGTTAACAGGTTATTCCACGCTTTTCCGCGCCCTCTCTATATGGCAGGTTTGGAAGATTTCCCTCCATCAAAAAAATACGCGCGAGTTTTCTCGAATTTGGCTGTCGTGATTTTAGGTCGTCGGGATTTTGGGCTGTTTGGATCATGGGTGCCGCGATTTTGGGGTGAACCCCTCGTGATCATGTCATGAAGATTAGACGTCTACAGTCTTTAGTAGCGAAAGAGTTAATATCGTAGAGGACATAATGTTATAAAACACCGACATATCTATTGCAGCAATTATCAAATCCAAAGTTATTTTAATTTGAGATGTGTAAATCACAGTCTCAGAACGAAAATGTATTATAGGGTATAATATTGCAAAAAACTATAGCCAGAAAATACTAAAGAGACATTTGGACGATTTGACGCAGAACAACATATGAACTTGATGTTATTTTTATATTAATATGTTAAAAACTAAATGACTTCGAACGAAATAGTATTTATTATCTGAAAGAACACAAAATTTAGAGATAAAGGAAGTCAAAATGTGTTAAATTAAAATCACATTTTTCCGCTAAATACAGAATTTTTTATCTGTAATTCGCATGTGTTTACTGCATTAATTCTGCCGTTCGAATGAAGTTTGCAATTAGTATTTTATTTCTTCGTGTTTTGTAGCATTATGATGGTGTAAATTGAGTTAAGATTGTTTATTCGCAATTTACGGTATTTTAATCTACTTTTATGTGGAACCAACGAAAGTTTACCGAATAAATCAGCCATTTTATCGCCAACAACCATTAAAAAGAAAAGGTAATAAAGATTATTTACGATTCATTAATGAGTACATTTAAATAATGTTCCAACAGTGAAATGATTAAACTTGTCTCTCGTGAAATAAATGCAAATTTATTTCGACATCCCGGAGCATAAGATATATTAGCATCGATTTTCATTAAGTCGATCGTATGTGCATGTTAGTTGATGGAGTGCAGCTTGAAAAATTGCCGTCTAACGGCCCATCGTCAGCTTTTTTATGTATCCGGCGTCGTAAACCTTATCGTGGAACTCGTGCAATGAGAACAGGCTGCCAAATAAAGCGGCATAAAAAGTATTGAAAAATATTGCGGGAAAAGGAAGACGACAAGATACGGGTTAAAAAATGGAATAGAGTTTACCTCGCAAAGAGAAGAGGCCTATAAAAGTTTTGCTTTATCTTGTGTATGTTTGAACGAGCTAACTTTTGCGCCGAACATTTTTCCGCGTGACTGAAGAATTGCGACAGCATGGATGAAATTGCGATAACGCGTGTTGCACGGAGTTGTTGGAAACAATATGGAGTAACAATAATTCAACACACAACACTCTTATACTAAAATTATTTGTCCCTTGCGAACATTATGTCATAAATTTTACTTTACCATTTCTATACATATTAGCTCCATGCATGGTGGTTGAGAGCATGTCACCATTATTTAAAACTTCTTTTTTTATCTTTTGTACTCAACTTCATAAATTTATTTTAGCGTACTGTCGACAGACGTTGACACCGTATATAATACTTGGTTATCGCTGGCAGTCCAATGAATATACATATCAAGGATTATATTTCAATAGTTAAGATATAAATTTTCAGTTGAAAATATCGCAAACTGGAAAAATTATGATTTTCTATAATTGAAAACTGCTGTGGGTCCAATGAACACAGTGTGATAACTAGGGAGTTCAAAGTGAATTTTCAAATTTCCAGAACTCGAATTAGAAGGTTTATGAAATTCGAAATTCCTGAAACTTGAAGTAGTAATTTTGTTTTGCAAGAGGAAAATCTTATTTTAAGAGCCGATTGTTAATCGCTGAACATTTGCAAAGCACCACACTGAATATTTGGTATGTATAATACAATACATGAACAAAATATTCTGAAAGCACATTATTACTTCAATATTCATTGATTTTGTATATTTTAGTTTCGAATCACGGAAAAAGTACAAGATTTCGAGTTCTCGAAACTTCAAACTTTCTTGTGTTTCGAGGGGTTCCGAGAAACCCATCTTTAATGATAACCACACGATTGGAAATATGTACGATAACTGTACGCTAGTATTGATATTAACATTATCGAATAATATCGTCTATTTATTCTCATTTCGTAATAATGAATAAAATATCGGTAAATGTTGATGATTTCATATGATGTATTTAAGATACAAACATGTGAAGTTATATCATTGAACAAAATTAATAAGACAGTTATAGAAATATTAGGGATTTTTTTGTTGTAAACAGAGTCATGTCACTTTTCCTTTAAACTTGTACGAAACCATTTATTAATATATTAAAACATTTAAGGATGTATGTTTGAATTAATAAACTACTGGTAAAGATTAATAAATTTGGGCAGTGTTTTAAAAAAATAAACTTGTTAAACTTTACCGTGGTGTAGTAAAATTAATAAAATTGTTAAAGAAGGTAAACGGTTTTTTCTGTTATAAATACTATATTAATAATAACAAATTAACTTAACTTAATAATAACAAATTATAAATAACACACACAATAGCAATTTGTAATTTATATTTTAATTGAAGTTAATTTTTCGAAAATGTATTTTTTTAATGAACAAATATTCTATGTAATATTTTTTAATATACAGATAATAATTAAAATGGCAAAATCTAAATAAATGTAGAAATACCTTTATTAAGAAATATTTGCTGTTGTACTAATATAATAATTTATAATAATACAATTGTGGAAAGTAAAATACTGTGTTAAAATAGTTAATAATAACAGATTTATTCGTATTTCAATTTTATTTCTTCCTTATATTTATTTTGTATCTATTTTGAGTTAATATTTCTCAAACTATTTTCTTGATCTCAAGAAAAAGCACTTCTTCTTTTACCAATATTCATACATTTTATTTCTGTGAATATAATAAAAAGAATTGTAATATTTCTATGAAAAAATGTATTTCTATTACTTGTCAATACCAGACTAAATTAAGATATTATCATCTGTTTCACAGACGTTGCAATTGCTCGTATAATTCATTTTCAGATTCGATAACGATGACATCAAATAATACTTATGTTAAAACCTATTAGATTAAGAAATCTAATCAATCATTAAAAGCTTGCGAAACAAAATTAAATGGAATAAAAACGTGGGACTTCGTATCATTTCATCTAATCATCAGTATCTTGTCAATGCCGTTGTGTTTTAAATACATTTATTATTTGCAGCTTTAAAGACTTTAAGGACGATGCAGATTGAAATTTTCAATAAAAATTGAAATCAATAATTAATTACATTTTGAAAGTTGTGTTCATTATTAATTATTATGAATGGATTTATATCACTTTCAAAGAAAAAGATTCTATAAATAACGTTTTATAATTAAACTTCTTTACACTAATTTATGAGAATATTGTGTACTATTGACTGCATTATTATAAATATGAAAGGAAGATATCTATATATAACTAAAACTATCATCATATATTTTTTTCTGAAATTGGATTTATACTATGTAAAAGAAATGACTCAAATATACAGACTCAATGATTCAAATGTACTGTGCGCGTGCTACAAGATGAGCTCTGGGAATTGTGAAATAAGTCTACTTTTTTTATTTTTTCGATTTCATTTGAATAACTGATATAACCGATTGTTTACTTTTACCAAAAATATGTATAAAACTTAGAATATACTTTTCAACTTAAACAATCACAGCTGCATCTTTCAGTGTTGTAACAGAATTCATATTATGACAAACTAATAATACGTTGATATTTTCATTCACGTATCAAGTTGGTATTAACATTTTCGTATAAATATCAAATAAATATTTTTCGTATATGTAAATTTTGACATAGTATCCATTATATTTTATATGTATAGCAGAGATTATATGTATTAGACTAGAGACTAAAGTCAATATTAGGTATTGGTAATACCTAATGCAATAAATAATAATTTACATACAATGGATTTTCCTTATATCGTTATGTGTTATATGATCATGCATTGTATGATCAAACTTTATTATCGCGATCACGCATTGTGTGACTTAGCACATATTGTATTTCTGTGTACATCATAGTCATATGTTATGTCGTTATGCGCACACAAATTTTGAACATTTCTAAATTCCTACATTTAAAAGTTTGTAAATTTTTTGAATATACAAACATTTAAAAATTTTTTAATTTAGATACATAAAAGTTAGGATATTTAGGAATTTCTATGTTCCTAAATTTGATTGTTTATTATTTTGAAGGTTTCTAAATTTGAGCATTTGTAATTTAAAAAATGTTTTTATTTTTAAACTTGCTAATTTATAATTTGAAAGTTCAAACGCGGAAAACACTAACAGCATTATAATTTTGATAGTAATCAGACCGATCATCAAAATCAATAATATAGATACAGTATCCATTGCAACATTATTCGCGACTATCATCCAATAAACGTTAGATGCAAAAGGGTTAAATGAAAAGGTGGATGTATCCCTTAAAAAGAATCAGGTCACATTATGCTTCAGGCAAATTTGCAACGGCCTCGATAATTCGCCATTTCCAATCAATGGACACGATTGATCGCGTTCGATTTATCGATAATGGGGTTGGGGGGATACGTTGCGTGTCATTTCGAAAGTTTGAGTGAAACGGTATCGCTTAAATGGACGAACGCCGTTGGCATTCTTTGGTAGCTTGGAACGCGTCGTTATGCATCGCGACGAGTTTGGTGGGTGAATTTAGAAACGCTGTTGGAGCCGGGCAGAAAGACAGAAAAGAAAGGGAGTGAGAGAAATGGAAGTGGAAAGCGGGGTAAAATGGTAGGGGCAGAATATAGAGGCTGACCTAGATTCGAATCTCTTTCTAACCCTGTTTCTCGTTCGGCCTCTCTCGGTAAACAATTCGTGAACTCCGTCGTGCGTGATAGGATCGAACGTTTTTCGCACGAGACACACAGAACAAATCCATGTAATAAGAATCGAGAATACACTGAGGAGCTTATTCGAACGGCGGGAAGCTTGCAACTAAAAGTAAGGGGCAGGATCGAAATGTGTTACTTCTTCTTCGTTCCTTTTTCTGTCACACGCAACATACGGCTAGAAAAATTAAAATAAAATGAAGGAAATAGTGATATTGAAATATAACGATGTGTAGAAGTATTTACTAAATGAACATTCATGTTACTTTTTCGGAAGGAGTTTATGAGGTAGATACTAATTAATGGGGGGAATTGAGGCTTAAATTCTTACAGACAGACTAGTCCTTTAGCACCGAATAGTTATGCAAAAGTCATTTATGTTAACTAATTACCACTGTAATTTTACCAACATTATTTTTCAAATAATGAAGCGTTTCCAAATTTTTATCCGGTTATCCACAATTTATTGAAAAATAAAATATAATATACAAAATATTGAAGGTGCAAAGATAGATCAAGCGTCATACAAAAAATTATAGGTGAGTGACATTTAAATATCTTCTTGGTATATGATTTACTTGTCGGATGCGTCAATCAACATTAACTATCCACTGCTACAGTATTAGATCAACTAAAAAAAGGTAAAGCATTGTATCAATTTTATATTCAACCATCTTTGACTATGCAAATTATAATTGGAGTTATACTTTAAATTGAAGGGTATTAAAAATTCTAATAAGATTATCGCATTTGAATCGCGAGTACGTGACGAATACGAGTATGAAGAGTAACAATATTTCATTCAAAAAATAATAATTAAGAATATTTAATTGCAAAAATGAAATGAGAATATTTAATTTCATAAGCGAAATACGAACATTTAATTGTAAAAATGAAATAAAAATATTTAATTTGAAAAGTAAAATGAGAATTTTCATTTCAAAAAGAATATTAAGAATATTTAATTTGAGAGCTACGAAATCGAATTTTCATGAGTTACTCTAGTTACTCCGTTATAATTCTGACTATTTTCTGATACGGTCACCAGTTAATTGATTAGTATCATTCATTCTATTAGGCTAATATTTTATGTCATATTTATGGTAGCGCTAAAAAATTAAACGTATCTGGTAAAATGCAATTTCATTGAATGTACTCGTAATTGCAGAAAACAAATGAATTGTATTATAAATTATAATGCTATTTAAAATTTGAATATATATAACAGCTATCGATATTACTGTTTCAATGATACTAAATTATATCATGTCATTCACGATAATAACGCATGACGGAATTTCGGTGTTGTGTGGTTAAACGGTAGTGTATATTGCAATAATATAAGTATAATAGATTATGATTATGACACAAATGATCCAGCGCTACTATATGAAGAGCTAACAATGGTGCTACTACTACTACTACGAAATAAAACTAGTTAATTAAATTAGTTAATAAAACTAATTGTTTTTGATACCTATTTATCTTTAGTAGTACAGTAGTAAACATAGGCCCCATGCAAAGAACATAATAAATTTAATCATATTTTGGCAAACAAAAATAATACAAAACAGATTATCGTCTTTAATTCATAAGTTATACATTATATTTGAATGAGTGTAACACATTGTTTTACACCTTTATCGCATCAAATAATTGAAGGATGAAGAAAAATGGAAAGGAAGTTTTGAATTTGAATGAAACTAATTCAACACAACTTTATTCGAAGAATTTTAAATTTAAAAATTAATGTTCAATATCCTTAATAACTCATGTCGTCATATGTTGTGATATGTGCGGCTATTCCTGAAGTGGATAATACTTCACATCATCCACATCATTGATATGTTAATAATGCGAAAGATTTTATTCGGACGAAGGATACGTTAAGGACATCATGAAAAAATTCTAGTATACTAAGGGTTTCACGGAAAGATTTTAACATACTAAGGGCGTCGTGAAAAAGTTCTGATATACTAAAGGCGTCGTGAAAAATGATAATGTACTAACGATACCATTAATCGTAAAAGGTGGAAAACATTGGGTTAAAGTGTAAAAGAAGAAATGAAAAATTTGAAAAATCTGAAGAAGGAAATCTAACTATTAATCATAAATAATAGAGGAAAGAAAGCAAAACGTATATAATATAATAATATGTAATACAATAACATTTGTATTTAATATTTAATATTCAATATTTTTAATTTAATATTTTTTATGCATTGTATACGTACATCAATGTCATTATTTTAAAAGTAATTAAATAATAATAACTTGGTAATTAAATAATAATACTTTAATAGTGATTAAATAAAAACGTCTTAATACGAATATACATAATCAATATTTTTAAATGTGCTGTTAATTCGCTTCACATATAGACTGATAAAGTAGAATACAACTACAGCTTTCAATAATCAATCAAAAAATATCTGAAACTCTGATAAATTCTTTTTCATGAATTTAATTTTGATTTACCCAATTAAACGAATAAAAGAATGTCGAGAACATGTAATAACGATTAAACAGCATATAAAATTCACCTGTTGGCTCATTCGCGCATATCTGAAAGAATATAAATACGAGGCTACGTGTTTAAATTGCAGTGAAAATTAGTTGGTTAATTAGAGGAAAATTAGGCGGGCGGCCGTTATTACCAGTATGCTATTGATCCACGGCGATTAAAATGCAAAACATTGACACGATCGTCCATTCGGTATCAAATCTTCATCGCTCTGGGCACTGGAATATTTGCACGAAAGGAAATTTTCAATGTGGATCACGGGAAGGGTTCGGTTTAACGCAATTCATGACGGCTAATTCGAAAACAGGACGCAAGGTGACGCTTGATTGATTGCGGTTTGCACTGACTCGCATTTTACATAGAAATCAACACACGGGATAATTACTTGTATTTTGTATGCTACGCCAAATTATTCGACCAAATATAAAATCGATTTTATGTCGTTTTTATTTGTCAGTTTGTATAGTATTGTTCAGTTTGTATATTACTTTCTGTACATATGTGTAAGTGTCATTTTATGAGTGTTTATTCTAGATGTGATACAACCATACAAAAACTACGTCCTTGAATAGCAGTAAAGTTTTTGTATCAAGAAAGAGGTAGTAGTTTAATTATTTAACAACTACTTAACAAGTACTAAATTACTTAATTATTTAACGATACAAAATTATTCTTCCATAGTTTATAGTTACCTAAGAATTTTTGCAATATAATAATGATTATAACGGAAGTCAAAAAAGAAAATCTTGAACTATTTCTTTTTTTCTTGATATATAACCGTTATATCGTGTGTATTGTGTATAAACGTTACACTACAGCATTTCTATCCTAATTTGGGTCCTTCCTGTAATTCTTCCTGTAATTAGTTTCATTTAACAATTTCCTTTTCGGGTACTTAATATTGCCGTATATTCTGTCAGACTTGTGCCACATGAACAGTTTCAGAATAAACTAAATGTTTGAAAAGGATCCAAATTATCATCTTTTGCGGATAAGAAAATAACGACTTTTGATGCCGTAATTACTGAATTAATATTATTTTTAGGTAATATCAGTGAGAAAACATATTGTAGTTGGAATTAATGAACATTTACTAATGTTGACTAATCTGTAACAAAATATCTTCTATGTACTATTATTTAAAAAGATGTTAAACCAGCTATTTTATTGCGTATGTATATTATATTTTCATTTATATAGAAATAATTCGCCTTTAAAATTATTTTATTATATATTTGAAAATGTAACTGCCACACTTCTAAATTCAATAAAAATATTTTTGCAAGAACTGGATGAGTATGTTAGATCGTACAAAAAATTATAATATATTTAAAAGTATATTTTCAATCGAATAAAGTAATTGTTATTAATTAAATATCGGTAGGGACGAAAGCGTGGTTAATTGCAAACGTTCAGTTGCATTTTTCCCCTCAGAACTTTGGGCTTTTTTCTGTGAATCGTCGATTCAAACGTTATTCACTCCCGCTGAAAAGCAATACCTTTTCACTCGAACGCTTTTTTCCACTCTTTTTGCCTGCTTTTCGTATGCAACCGCGAAAAAGGTCGGAAAACACATTGCATGAAACAGTCGAAAACATTGTGGAGAGGAAAGCCTGAAATCTGCGATAGCAAACTTGAACAGAGTTGAAACATCTAAATTTTTTCTTCTCCATTTATGAAGTTTCTTTATCTCCGCACTATAGAAATATCGTTTTTACCATAAAGAAGTGTATATCCAATTAATGTTTCTGGTAAATGAAATCGGATTTCTTCTAGTTAATCATTTTACGACCGTTATAGTTTCCACCAGTACGTTCATATGTTGTTTCCTGTTTCGAAAAAGCAGTCAACAACTCGTTCATCATGATTTACCAGCTTGTTTTGACAGTTCAGCGCAAAAATATTCCACATAATAATTCAGTGGTGTCTAACAAAAAATGGAAGAATTAATGGACTGCATGAAATGTTAGATCCCTCTCGAAATAATTTATTGACTAAAGTTTATTGACATCTATTTGTACTCTTAATAACTTTCTAATATTTCAATATCTTGTTTTTAATACTTTGAATAGATTTTATGGACCAAGGAATTGTTTTTATATTCTTACATATTTGGAGTTAGAAGACGATTCTTGTGTATTTTATTTGTTATACTATTCCTTGAAATAAAAAAGAGTTTTATTCCTCGGATGGCAGATCATGAAAATAGTACTAATTTTGATTTAACCCCTTACCTATGCTTTTGCCGATAATTTCGTCAGCCATAGCTTACTAATTACTGCAATATTAAGATACATGAAGGATGTTGAAATGTTAAATATATTTTGTATTTAGCAATCCTTAGTTGTACAGATTGTAATCGGAATTGAACTCAAAATTTAATCCTTACGCAAATACAATTTAGGTTTGTTACGTAACTGCAATGTGCGTCACGAGTTTGACTCGATGTTATAAGTCAAGGTATTAATTTTGAATTTTTCTCAAGATCTTGAATTGCTACTTCAGATATTATTGTTCCAATATAAAAGAGGTTTTTGCTTGACAATCTGAACGTCTAACTTTAATGGAAATGCCGTTGTATACGTTTCGCAGTACTTCGACATGACGACGTTCTAATTCGAGAATTAGGTTAGTTAGTTCGGAGAATAATGTATGTGCAATTGTATATATAATTATTAGAGTAATAGCAGTTTTATGAAAAATTTTAATGCTTTTATAAGATAAAAGTGGGTATAACGTCTTTCTTTAAAAAAAATAGCAATAATATCAAGTGTTCTCTACTCAATTCTTCATAATTATATCGATGTAGTAAAGAAAATTTAAGGAAAAATGAATAGAAATAATTATTTCTTTCAAACTTGGAAAGAGCATTTTACGATAGTTATCCAGTAAAACACTCTAGCTGTGTGATAAAATATCCTGGTATAAATAAATAATTATTTATTCATGTTCTTAACGTAATGTTACTGAATAGATGTTTTAAAATGCATTGAACAGAATCAAAACATTTTTTATTCTCACATAATGTTTTATTATTATTTTTTGTTATAAATTCTGTGCAATTACACAAAATATCATATATTGCATAAAATTATTACAGCTTGACATGAACATTGTATTCAATTTTCTTTGGACTTTGTTAAATAATAATTCTCAACATATATGCACTTATCAGTATTTTAATTAAAAATATCTTCCTCTGAAAATAATTTGGATTATAACAGACTGGATGGTACTTGATTTACTTTTTAGATTTATATGTAAGTATATATAAATTTATGACCTAATTTATTACTTAACTATTTAAAGAACTAGATTGATTGATTTGAAATTTGAATTTCAGTAATGTAAGAGACAATTGTATGATTTTAATATTTAGTTGTCTGATTGTATGTGATAATATAACTTGCAAGATTTAATGCTTTTTATATTTAAGCCAATATTTTAATTGTACCGATTATAAACAATTGAATACACATATGATAAATATTATGTCCTGAAGAGGTGTTTGTCAGTCTATGTAGATTCTGTAATTAACCGCACTTTCTTTTTAATTACAGGCTTTCTAAACCTATTGAACTATAATTTCACGGAACGTAATTCATTATGGTAGAAGCAAACGTTCGGGTGTGTATACTAATTGAATTGTTAATCGCGGATGTGCAAATGCCGATTAGTTGCACGAATTAATTTCAGTGTACGAACACGCTCACATGAAATTTCATGGAAAACGCTGAATTACAATTAATGAATATCTAAAAGGCATGAAAAGCTCAAACTATAATTTACGATGAAATTATATTTGAATGACCTGTAATTTCGCATGTGTCACTTACTTAAACTTTATGATCTTTTATGTTGTATCATATTCATTTAGTGATATTGTGACACAATTTAAAAATCATGGTTGCAAGAAAAACGAGTTCAAATGTTTTAAATAACTTTGCTCGGTCATTATACAAAAACCACCTTCAGGTGCTCCTTTACAAAAACTCACTTTTAGAATTTTTTCTAGTAAAAAGTTCCAGGAAGAACCGTTTTTTTATACTTCATTATTACGGTAAATGAGCGGTACGTTGAATTTTAACATAATATTAGTATTTCCTTATTTTAAATGGCGTAATAATAATAATATACAACAATCGGAAGAAATGAAGAAACACCACCTTTTTATTAAAAGGTAATTTATTTAAACACTACGATTAAATCAATTCTGCAAAATAGACATTTTGGTAATTATTTTAAATAAGAAACCAGTTCCTGATATCACTGACCTTGACATATATTGCTAAGATCATTATCCTGAGTTATGTTATACAGCTTATGATTACAGTTTACCTATATAATATTTTTGCAACATGAACATTTAATTTTCTTACGAATTACATTATTTGTACACAAATTTTTTTAATAATTTTTCATGTTTCAATGTTAATTAGAGAAAGTCAAATTTCATTCGATAATACTTCAACGTTAATACTACAACGATGTCTTCTGTATTGATTTGTCTTAACAGTCTTTGCGATATTGAGTTTGCGAATATCAACAACGTGGAACTCTAAAAACACGTACATACATATACGCGATAAGAAAGAAATTGGAGTTTTTGAAAAATATAGCCAATAAAATTAGTAAACTTTTTTGTCTATAACTTCTCAACAAATACTGAGTGTCGAGTAAAACCTTATGACATTATTCAGAATGAGAACCTTAATAATACATGTTAAATTCATTGACAGCAGAAGGTGGTGGAGACATGCATATATACTTTACGAAATATAAATATATGTACAACACAAGAACATACGCAGAACTATAATATTAGTCGTTTATTTTAAAAGTGGCCTAAATTCATTAACGTTTAAATTGAAATATTTAAGAGTTTACGTTTACCATAGCTATCTGATGACATTTGTCAGTTAACATTTTATTCGTTGAATTTTGATCTTGTAATATATTTGAACTATTTCTTACTTTGTATATCTCGTTTATTCGTTAAATTACTAATCTAAGAGTAATGATATTAAAAACGAATAAGAGTAATAACATCCATGCATTGCAGTTCCTTTTAATCGAGAGACATTGCGATATTCTTCTTTGTATCGCAAAACAAGAGAAAAATCGGGAACTGGAAACTTGAATTAATTATAGTTCATAGAAGGTAATCACGTTTCATGCTGCATGCGTGGTTAATAAGTAGCGGAAACCGCAGTGGTTTTTCTTGTATCGAATCTTACCTTGACATCTAAACTTACATCATCGCGATAGACAGTTTTTATCAACATGTCGACTCGATTAGCATACGGTTCTTAACGCGTTTCTTATTCGCGTTCATGTATTTTTCACTGTCATCGGTTGGCATTGAAGTAGGATAATTTTATTAATGCTTTCGTCGAGACATATAATTACATGAGTCATTGGTCGTACTGCAAGGATCCGGAAATAACTTGAGAAAAGATCATTAGTACGCCTCATTAATATGATCATTAAGACCTCTGGCAGTTTTTATTTCATTAATTCATTAATCATTCAATTTTCGTTTAACTTTAGTTAAAAATTTAATTAATACATTAGATGCTGTCGACGCAGAACTTTTCATATAAATCGTTTTGATAAATTCGTTTAAGAAATATTTCTGCGTTTCTTCAATTATATATTCTTAAAATAAAAATATATGTATATCCTGTTTTTACAGCATATGTATATTATACACTAGTTCTTCTTCTTCCTAGTTATTATTTCCCTAATCTTATAAGTATAACAAGACATAGTACATATTGTACAATGTATTACAATGTATATTACAGGATTACGTGTTATAAAATGTAAGAAAAATATAAAAAGAAAACGCTGCATTGAACGACCCCTTTTCCCTGTCGCATGATTTTATAATTACACATTTTTCAGTTTTTCATTTTTACAACTTTTGTTCGAATTAATTCTTTCATCAAAAATATTCTAAAATAAATTTTATACTGTTTTCTATATATATTGCAAATGATCATGTGAAAAGAATATATTGCAAATAAATAAATTAGGGAATATTTATCTGATGAAATTAAAATTAACTTACCTCATTGTGGAGTAAATCGATGCTCTAAGGCGTACACTGTCAGGAACAGTGAATTTTCTTTTATCGTGGCACATGTTTTATCAAAACTGTCTTGTGGCATTTGAAGATGATTTGTTTACTTAATATAATTTCGAACCATTTTTATAAAAATGAAACAAAAGATTTCAATTAATTAATTGTTGATGCAAATCAATACATTTTATTAACATGTCACAGAGAAGACACATTAATCTAATATATAAAAAGTCACTTTACATAGAAACATCTTCATACAATAATGTGAAACTTGTAAACAGAGTAACAAGACGTAATTATTTTCTGTTCAAATGACTTAATAAGAACTGAAATTAATTAAAAACATAAAGTTTTATTGAATGTCTCCACATAGATTCAGAAATCAGTATAATTATGTACTTTTTTTTCTATAAATGTCGAAAATGATTGCATCGCAACTGCTAAGTTGCTATATAAAATCATGACGATACCGATGAAATATTAATCGTACTCAGACAATGGCATAAGAGGTTTTCATATAGTCTTTCCTTTTTTATTTCACTCTAAGCAAGCGTGTAATTCACGCCTTCTATTGTTATATCTCTGTGATTAACATGTTGACTGCTGCAACGAAAATAACATGTGTCGATATGTCGAAACTCTAATTATTAATTACAATAGTAATTACTTATAAATTTCGAATTTTAAACTTTCAATTAGGTATTAGACATTATTAATATAAATAGTAACGTCATTTAACGCACTATTTCGCTACTGTGTCCTTTTAATTACTCGGGTATATATAACTTGTGGTGTCGGTCACTGATAGCCTTCATGGCATTCAGTATGTTAATTGAACTGCAATTGAGGCTCAGAGGGAATTTATTACTTTTACTTCTAAAGGAATTTATTAGATAGAGTATCCCAAAAAATATACTCACGTCTTAACTAGCTATTATACATATATTTAAGATTGATGAAGGTGTTTATTGACGTATCTACAAATCTGATCGGACAAATTAACATAACGTAATGAATTAGATTGCTAATTAGTTAATGAGTAGGTTAATTAGTCAATGACTAGATTAATCTTTGCCGCAAATTATTTATGTATTTGTGCGTGTTTAAAAACGCTCCAGTTGATAAAAGTTGAGTACACTTTTTTGGGACACCTAAATATAAAGTTAAAATCCATGATTTTTATTGTTAAATCTTATTTTCTGATTCTTGAATTATTATGTTGCAGATGGGACATAATTAAGATTTAATATGTTTTTTCCATGCTTTGATATAATCATCTCAAGTTTACCTAAACTTCTGTCCTTGTACTTTAGAAAGATTGGATCGAATTTTGCGAAATGGTACATATTTTAATGATAAATTATGTAAAGTTCTATAAGTCTTGGCATACACACGTTCTCTAAAGACTGTTATTTGCAAAAGGCATATACATACCCAAAACCACATTGGTAATTCTGAACATCAAACACATACTAAACCATTAATCGATAGCTGAAACTGACATGTAATTCAGAAGCATAATGTTTAATTAATATACAGTAATGCAAGATGGATAATATTATTTACAAATATAAATATAAGTTATAAATGAATAATGTAAAAGAGCTCATCGTTCAAGTACTGTTGTTGTCTTCTCTACAGTGGATGAGTTTTGATTGCAATTGATCGTGACACAAAGGTTACTTTCCTTTATTATATTGCGTAAACATACATAGATATGATTAGTCTGGAAATAAATTTTCAATAAATTAAGGTCTAGTAGAGTGACGAGATAACTCGAAATTGATTTTAGGAGCTTCATCTGGTGAAAAGGTAGATAACATTTTAGTATTAATAAACGCGACTTCATTATTCTAGGTATATGAAACGGAGAAGCAAAATTTTCTCATGCACTTCTTAAAATATTTGTTGTGTAACTATAGAGAATGTAACGAAATCCGATTTTGCATTTGGCTTGTATAACTTTAAGTTTAAAAAATGAAATTGCAAAATCGGACTCTATACAATCTTCTATAATTATATAGAAAACATTTAATTAAAGCAAGAATGAGAAAATGAGAATTGTTTATTTGTTCCAAACTCTTTAAACAACGAAGTCGCATTTTTAAATACCGAAATGTCTGCTATCCTTGTCTCTTTTCTTTGAAGTAGTATAAGAGAGACAAGGATTGTCAGAATTTCTCGGTTTTGCCAATGTCCTAAAAGTTTCGGAATAAATACGAAATCAATCTTTAAATAATAAGTTTACAACACAACAGAAATACATACATATAGGTGAAGCTTAAAAAAAGCAGAATAATGATCAATACTTTGTTAAAATAAGGAACAGTATGAATTTGTTCGTGAATTAATTATAGTATTTATAAGATTGAAAATAGAGAATTGTATATAAAATAGGAGAAAATAGTATAACAATTGAATTGTTCTTTATTTACAATGTAAACACCTGTAAAAAGAGATCAGAACTTTTGGGTACACTTAATATATTGAGTTATATAGTTTATAAAATCCTTTCTAATCTATAAAATAATATGTAAAAATAGTATATTATGATTATATTTACGCCATCAATATATTCAATATAAAAAAAGAGAGAGGCGTATGCAACGTTAGAAGAATGTTACTGAAATATCATAAAATAATTAGATAATAAAAATTCATTTTCATTATTATATTTTCTCCTTTAAATTAAACAAGTTATATGCAAGAAAAGATACAATATATTTGTAACTGTGGATAAATGAGATTAATTCATCTTCATTTCCTTTTTAGTGTGCGTACAGAGAAAAAGTGAGATGTGTATAAGATTAATATGTAATTTTCATATAAAGAGTTTATATAAAAAAATGCTTCTCTAAGATTATAATTATTATAAATATTTCATACGTTGTTCACAACTTTCTGTACTACTTGTTTGAGACTAATGAAAAATGACTTTCCTCTCTATTAATTTATTTCGGGTGCCAGATGTAGTTTAAAAGTTTAAACTCTATGGGACAGTAATAAATTTCGTTAAATAGATATTTAGAGGGAATAATAACGCTCTGAACTCCAAGCAGTGGCATGGCAGAGTTGTGTACAGCCACCTTGTTTAAATTTTAAAACTTTAAGTTCTGTAAGTAAATGTATTTTAATTTAACCTCCTCAGTAGACTGTTCCGTACACAAAGTGCATTTTTGCGAACAGAAGGGGTGGGAATTTAAACTCAGAAAGAAATTTCTTGGTTGTTCTGTTTAAGAAACAGGAAAATGAACGCAGCGACTGCGGATGGGCGTTTACATGCAAATGCGTTCCACGTTGTTGGTGAAGCATTTGACGCTTCCTCTTCTTAAATACCTATTTTCATTGAAGTCTATTTACGCCTATTTTTCAGTTATGACGATTTATCCCGTTAACATTCATAACAACTAATTTTATCATTACGAATGTTGAATTTTAGTAACACTTGGGCATTGCGCTACACTAGCGAAAATTCTGCGTGGAATTTTTTGAAATTTCATATAATTTGTAAAAAATAAATAAATAAAGTAGGTTACGAAAACGTTTTAAGGTAAAATATATATTTATTCGTAGAATTAATTTGAAAATTATGCAATTTATAAACAACGATATGCGAAATTTCTGTAGTTCTACTTAATCTAATGCTTTATTAACATTATTATAAAACATTGACAATCAATACATTACTAGTACAATCGGCAAGTTTACACAAAACAAAAACGAATGCTTAAATCATAGTTTGGGAAATAAATTCAAGACAAATATCTTGTGCTTCAATAATGGTGGAATTGATTGTCTGTAATGCTATTTGCATCTTTAATGTCAATAGTGGATCTTTGTTAAAAGCAATAAGTGTTTATACATATACTGAGTTCAATATCCATCTATACCTGGTGAAAGAAAATGAATTTTAAATTAAAAAAACAGACATTCAAATGCAACAACGTATATGAAAGACAAACAACGGCGCAGTTCACAAAATATCAGCGATTTAGAGAAAACAAATGCAGTAAAGGAATTGCTATATGGATCAAGAATATATGACATATATGAATATATGCTAAGTTGCAAAATGCTTTTTATTTAAGTAGTAAGGAAATTATTTTTTTCAAAGAATTCTTTGTTGTTACCGTTCTGAGTAAGTTAGACAAGATGAGTTACATAATAGAACGCTGAAGAGAACGTCTTTTGCAAAATTAGTACAGGAAAGCTGTTTGGAAAATCGTTCATTTTTTTTTAACTTTCAATATTTTATATTTACTGTTTGTAATCACAAAAAAGTTTCTTTCATTAAAAATGTTGGCTGCAGGTGTGGCTATTGAAGAAAGTTTGCTACAGCTTCGTTGTCGGAGACATACATTGGTAGGCATTCTAGCTCCTCCAGAGCTTGAAATGAAAAAAGCAAATATAGTTTTTATTACTTTCGAAATTATATTGTCGTTGAATTTAAATATATAAAAAACTGTAGAAACTTTAGAAAGTTATAGTAGTTGTGAAAAAGGAACGAATTTTAAGGTAATTTCGTGACTCATTTGTGTAAAATATAATTGTATAAATTTATTTTTTCATTAATTGTGTAGATTTAACTAATCACATGTACATTATAACAATATACATTACATACTATTACAATGTAGTTATATACTAAGGAAAATATGCATTGGTTAAACAACCATTTTTTATCATTCTTATCTCACGTTTTGAAGTTATAGCAAACCTTCTTTAATAACGACATTTGCAACTAACATATCTAATAAACAACATTTTGTTATAATTATGAATAGTAAACATAAAGCATTGACAAATTCAAAATGATTTATTTAATAGTTTTGCAGCGTTCTATACATAAGTTCCTTCCTAAGGGCAAATTCTTTGTCGGGCTGCAAAATAGATGATGCTCTGTAAATTTTTTGTAGACAAACTATTCAGCAGCTTAATTCGAAGTTTGGTATATTCAACGCGCTACATGGTTGCATAAGTAATAAGCGTACGCTAATGGGTAATCAATTTCTCAGTTTGAAAATTTCAAATTTTTCTGTATATTTAAATATTTAACTACTCAAATTTCAATAATAAAACATTTCTAAATCGTTTATATTTAAAAGTTTGAAATTTCTATATTCCTAAATTTTGTAATTACCAACTTTATAAATTTCCAAATTTCCATATTTAATTTAACAATTTACGAATTTAAGTTATTTTGATAATCATACATTTGTAAATATGTAATTTAGATATTTTTAAATTTAGGCATTTCTTAGTTGTCACATTACCAGATTTAAATATTAAAATATTTGAGTTTCAAAATGCTTTATTCTTATACTTCTAAATTCATATAAGTTTTCAGCTTACAAGTTTTGTAGTTTGTAATTTGAATTTAGTATTTAAATTTGCTTGCACCTTACCTATTGTTAAATAAATCACATGTACATGTATTTTGGTTGAATCCCTTCAGCTTTTCGCTATTCTTCTTTTATAATCCGTTCTCTGTAGAACTTGAATCAACGAGTTATATCCTTACTAGAATTGTATCCGATACAAAGTTAAGCTCGGCTTAACACGAGCAAGCGGAACCTTTAATACACGTTGGATCGCATTGTACAAGGAACTTCCGTAACATCGTGTTTACACAATACGCTGAAGTAATACTTTTGTACACGCAGGTGTATTGTAATGTTATAAAAATGTGAAAATTCTGTTCTGGATATAATATAAAACAAATTACAAGCAACATTCGTCCACGTAAGTCACGTGAAATTTCTTCTCGTTTCATTGTAATGGCCGTACAGTAGTGCCATTTCTTCTTCGAATTACTTTTCCTCTATCGTACACGCGAGATGGTGGTACGTGACTTATGAATCATTTACTTATGATTTATTGGCTCGTAAAAATAAATCGCACCTTTTGTCAAGTTGTTTCGAAAGATATAAATTCGAAACAAAGATATATCAAATTACGTATCCATTAAACCAACATTGAAGAATTTTTTGTTGACAATTGTTCCCTGAAACAATGTATCTTCGCTTAACTTATTTTAAGGAAAATATTAATTTTGTTTTCATTAGGTGCATCTTCATGTAATAAAGTTTCAAATCAGAAAATTGTCTAATTTCTGAATTTCTGCATTCTTTCATTTTTTAATTTGTAAACTACTAAATTTGAAAATTTTTATTCTTAATTATGGGAAAAATAATTCAACATTACTTTATTTGTTGCATATATTGTTTCTGGGCTCATTTTGCTTGCTCGATATCCATGAGTTCAGAGACATTATTGTACGTCGAGTTTTGAGACAAAATGGATGCAGTGGTTTACGGGTAACCGTTTATCAACGATGCAAGTTGTGACAAAAGATTAATTATTTCAAAGAATTTGTTTTTAAGGAAAATACGCGGTATAATAACGTCATTCTTCGTAACAACAAATTTAATATTTTTCAATGAATTAAAGTTAAAATCTAACTTTATTCCTTTTAATATAGTCGTAAATGAAGATGTCAAAAACTGACTGCATAAATATCATATGTATGTTATTCGACCAAAATGTATGTATATTATTACTACCAAACAACTCAATTCAACATACTAAACATTTGTCGCGATTATGTAACACAAGAATACAATTAAAGTTAAAGTTAGTTGAAAATAACTGTTCAAATTTTACATAAACACTTTTAATACAAACTATCCAATTATCAGTAAATCGTTTTATTGTTTATTTCGTAAAATGTGCAATAAGGTAATTATTGACAACCAACAATTATGTTCAAAGTATTAACGGAAAAAAAGTTTGTATAGTCATTTTCAACAGACATTGTGTTACAAATTGATGTAATATAAATATTATTTTATAGTAGTTCTACGTCTTGAAATTATATCAAACATTACAAATTTTTAAATTTGTATTGAAAGAATTAAATTGTGTACTTAAAATATTAAAATGTTTATGCAGTTACTTTTTGTGATCCTTATATTCTGAAGTATGTTTTAAATATGTATAATGCAATGTTATTTTATGACACTATTATGTCGTTCAATTTTATCAGATTTTTTTTTTCTTAATTGTTCACTTCATTTGTCATAACTTAATACACCTCGAAACAGTTCTATAACACTTCACCAATTTTTAAAAAATATTAGCGAATGAACTACTACATTTAAAGAAACATTAATCAACGGATTATTCAATCTTAAAAATATTACTCAACAATCACATCGTTGATTGTAACGATTACATTAAAATATAACATAAGTGCTATTTTGATATAGCATAAGTACTTTTATGTTATCAATTTATGAAAGACTTTCTATCAAAAATCGACCATTAGTATCTTCAACTGGCAATTAGCTATTTGATATTAACCAAATATTTTTACAGTCTTCCTTCAGACAGTAAGTTTTAAACTAATATGCATATCACATTATACCTGAGTTCATATCTGCAAAATTAGCCATTTGATGCTAATGGGGTAATTATCTTCGCTGAACGTGGTATATCTGATTTTAAAAGTTTTCCAAGAAATACATAGATTCTATTTACTTTTCACCAAAATTAATCGTAATCAACGACAAAATTAATTGATACTCGTCTATTAATGGTTAGTTACATAAAAATGTAAAAAAGTCATAAACAGTAAGTTAAAAAAATAATACCAAATTTAAAAATAGAAAATTTAACACTTTGGAAGCTACATTGAAACAATTGAAAATTCTATTAGATAGAATTTTTATCGTCAACAAATCATACTAAATATTTTCATAATATTTTGTTATACTTATAGTTCTATGCACATTATTTATAGTTCTGAACACATTAAACATAAAGAGATAAACCATTCTTTTCCTCCCAATTCACTTATGAGCTCTTTATTTAACAAATTCCGTTTTCAAATTAATCTACTTCTACCTTAGTTCAATTACAATGAACATAATGTATTCGTTACACCGAAACCATGTCGCCACTTATTTAGTCATTACAATCACCTACTAATTACTCGACCTTAAACGTGACTACAATAATTTAACGAGTACCACTGCGTTCATTCATCCTAGAGATTACGGCCGTATCGTAGCGAAATCGTCGTCAGAGTCAGCCCTAAAGAATGCAATAGTTGATTACAATGGACGATACGTTCTGCTTTACGTGCAGGATCGCGTAGCAAACGAGCGTAACGCGCCATCTTCGGCTTCTGCTTCCTCGTCGTGAGGAGCAAGCGTAAGGATACGATTGCCCTTGTGTTGTCTCGCAAATAAACAAATACCTTCATTGTTCTTTCAGTACTTTCCTTTTTATTTACCATTGCGAGTTTGACTCGTTAGATGGAATACTGTAGAACTATTTCAACTCTTCATTGGAACAAGGTGGAAACTGTATAATTTTCGTCGACTCAATGAGTGCAATTTGCAAAATCAACTGTAAAACTGATGAAAGGATACTCGATACCTTGGAAGCAAACAGGAAGAGAATAAACATGATTCCCGTATTGATTACGTCACACACATACTAGTGTAACTGACAATAGAATTGCAGACGTAGTAGCAGAAGAGACCGTCGGCATTTTTCAAAATCAGACCTAAGCATTAATACACCATATTAATAACTCATTTTCAAAAAACTAAAAATTATATGGAAAACACAATGTAGGAAACTACGTATCCGTATAGGCATATAGTTAAAGTTCTATCTAATACTTCAGATAGAAATATCGAGTTTCATAAGTAGTAAAGAACGTTATCCAAGTAGCTTTCTCCGAAAAAATGTTTAACGCATGATTTCTTTATCGGCAGTCATTCGTATTCGCAGCCCTAAAAGTTATGGTTGCAAAACACGTTTAAACTTATATCTTAGAAATTATTCGTTAAAATGTGATTTCTGTGTTTTTCAATTGTTAAAGCGAATAAACGTTTTCAAAATTTTAAATTCTTTGCATTCGGACATTTTGGTATAGCATTCAAATGTCTCCTTACAAAGAATGGCCGAATGTAAGGTGTTAAATTAATATGCGGTTATAAATCATTTTTATAAAATGATCATTCTTTTTTGTCATAAGTTTAAATACATGAATTGTAGGTTCTACACATACTATATTAACAATATTTTATTATTGAAAACAAAAAAGTTTTAATTGAAGGAGGTTTTGAAGACAGTTTGAATGATTGCTCGAATATAATATTCTCGGTCCATAGTTGTATCTTTGTAGCTGGAGTTTGCACGAATTTTTACAGAATAACAAATGGACAAAGTTGTGACAGCAATGTGTGCTGAGAATATAAATCACAATACAAATATGTTGCAACAAGAATGGTTGTACGTACGTGGGTAGGTTTTCAGGAAATATAAACCTACATTGATGTGATGCACATGCAACGCACTTTAGAATAAAGCTCCCCACGGCGTTAACCTTAATTCGTTTCACTGATACTGTTATGCGCAGAGTGCTTTGGCGAAAGTCGTTTGTTTAAAGTGGTTTATTATTTAATTCAAAGGCAGGAAGCATACAGATTATTTACGTTTACACATAGCAAGGATAAGTATTACAAACATGGCTTTATTTTTGAAACCCCAATTTTATCTAGTGTCCTATTTTACGAATAGGATTTTTAAAGTACTTTCTTTTGTTAAGTTGATACGTAAAACCACATTTCTTTTATTCAAGAATTTTTTTCAACAGAATTTGTATGTATTGACATTAATCGTACCGTCGTAGAATGCAAACATACTTCGAAGTTATAAATAATGTCGAAGAATAAATAAACGAACGGTAAAATATAATTCAAAAGTTAATACAGTTCAAAGTTAATACAGATTTCAAGTAAAACATCTTAACAAATATTACAATTTAAAATAAAATATGTGTAAAACAATCATTGATCTGTTTGGTAAAGTTAGTGTTAAAATATGTCAAATACAGAAATGCATATAAAATATACATAGGAACAAAATAATTTAAAATATAAAAATAACATGGAATAAATCAAAATATTTCATCTACCCACAACTGATGTTTTGTGCATATTTTTCAAAATATTTATATCCTCTTAACAGAAACCCCCGCCCCTCTAATGTTATTTGCATTGTTAAACAATATGTAAAACTTAATAACAATAATAAACAGATGTAAAGCAGTGAGGAGCAATAACGTTGACAAAGAGATAGATAATTAATTTCTTAACTCGAAAATTTTTTAGTTTTTTAAATTTCTAAATTTCTACCTTTCTACATTTCTACATTTCTGAATTTCTAAGTTTCTTAATTTTCAAATTTAAAATGTTTTTAGATTTCTATACATGTTGGTGCTCGTGACTGCTAATTGATCTATCACAAATTTGGAATAGATATATTGAGAATTCAACGGCAGAATAGAAATGACAGAGAATTTATCTGCACGTTTTTGTTTTAAGCTGTTTTTCGAACATTAACATTAGGATTAAACATTCTTAAATTTCGAAATCTGATGTTCATGTTGTAGGTGTGAATGAAGAGTAATTGTTAAAACGATGATTTAAATCGCATAATATTTTTAGTAATAATGAAAACATAGTCATTAGGCCATTATTAGACAAGAGTGTACGCTAGCGTCAATAAACATGTATTTTTAACTGCCCGCAATTACCACCTGCTGAATTTAATAACAGGAATTTAACTCAGTGCTGTAATGGTCTACTTGAAATAATTGACGGTTCACCGAATCAAACAAGATATACAGCACCTATTGAACGTGTAATGCTTAAAAACTGGACGACGAAGTATCTTGTTCTTGTAATTATAACGATTCACATTAATATTATAAAAGCGCATCAATTTCTGTAAACAGAAATTTTGAAAAATTTATTATAAGGTTTTTCTATTCTTTATATAAGTATTAAATAGTATTATGTATTGAAGTTTCATATTTTTCATATAGTAATAACACAAATCTGTTTTATGTGACTTACAGTAAGGAATAATTTTACAAAATTCCTAAATTTTCTTTGTAATTTTAATGCAAAGGTAGATACATCAATATAGAAAATTATTAGTCGTAATTATATCTATTCGTTAAATAAGGTAATTTTAAAACTTTTGAAAATACTTCTCTTTTTGTTCTAAGGTTATGATAGGCTCAATAATCCATCAAATTATTTCAGATACTTATACCAATTAATTTTTGAAAATTTGTATAATATGTTCTTTTCCTAAATATTGTCATCTTTATATCAAAATTATTCTGTATAATTATACGAATCGATTACGAATTTACATTTCTGACAAATTACTTTCAGGCAATTGTCGTTATATAATTTTACTATTACGAAATCGTTCTAGTTTTTCAACAATAAAAGTCGTGTTTTTCGACGTACAAAATGGTGTCACGATTGTGTCAATTTCGATGTTAAACATTTAACCAGTTACATAAGCCTCGTTGTTGCATACCTATTCTACAAATGAGTTCGCGTGCATATGCATCGTTGTTTTCGCTTCGTCACAATCTACATACATGACAACACGTGTGCGTTCTAGTTTGCTTTGTAAACGCATAGATATCGCGTTCGAGCATGCTATATGCTTTCATTGCTGTTTAACGAAGTTCTTTTTTCTGACATATCAATGCGCTCGTTTTTTTTTATGATCGCAGATCACTCATCAGTTGCGACGACACAAATTGAATAAAAATTATTGTAAAAATAATGTAGAGATATCATTGAAATTGCAACACGTAGTGTAAACAAGAACGATTTAATGGTAAAAAGAAGTAACAATGACTCCGCTAGGTCGCAAATAACATAAACGCGAGAATCGATACAAAAATTTGTCTTTCGATGACGCCGTCCGTACATCAAGTTTCTCTTTTTACTGGAAGACACAAACAATTGCCGCTCGCGGTTTTCATGACAACGCCATGCATAGCGCGCAGCTGAACGTGCCTCGGCATCGTTAACAGGTGTTCAAAATTTTAGGCACCACAATAATTTATACTCGGTGGAAAACAATGCAGAAATAATATCCTGTGCTTTCATTAAGTAAATGTTTACTTTCTGTCGATGGCAAATCATTGTTCCATTTTAGAGCTCATGTACAAGGTAGTCGACTCAATGTAACGTAAAAATTTAACTTCAGAATTGGAATAAAATAGCAGTAGAATGGATCCTTATCAAGTAAAAATTTTAAATTATTAGTAATTATTATTTATTCTAATATTAATTACTAATAATTAATAATTATTCGTTATGATACGTATTCTTTGACACTAAGGTGTAGGCAATTTTTCAATTTGTAAATTTAAAAATTCGAACTTTCTATATCTATAAATCTTTAAATTAACAAATTCTCAAATCTGAAAGATGGAGAATTAAAAAGTTTTCAACTTATAAATTTCCAAGTTTGGTTCAGAATAGGGGAAGGAATTCTTTTTATTAACTTTTTAAACGTTTTATTTACTTCTAGAAGTGTGTATTTATTTAGTCGACAATTTTTGAACGATGACGTGTATGTTGAACAAAAACAGGACATGTATATTTGCTGTAAAATTGAAATAAATTGCAACAAAATGACAAATTTCTGTATGTGCTTTTATCAATTTATTTTTGTATTGTTTGGAGATTCATTAATATTACTTATAAAATTTAAATTAATATTAATTCTTAAATAAGAAAAATATTCAGTCTGGAATTAAAAATAGTATTATATTAATTAGTCAAATATTTGAAAATAAGAAATTAGAAATGAAAACTTTAATTTATTTTTAGAGAAGCGAATGATATTTTTTACAAAACGCTACACTATTTTTAAATTCTTTGTGTTTTTCGTTACAACTACATTTTACTTTAAGCACTAAACTTGCTTTTTCCATGTTAAGAATGTTCATCGTTAATAAAATATTACTATTTTTTCACAGCCAGTATACTCGACATAAACAGTTATAAATGCCACATTTACTCAATGTTTCAGAATATTGTTCAATAATAGAAGGAAAACATTGTTATCGAATATTGTTTTGATTTTTTTTTAAATGTCTGCATTTTAAATGGGATTGTAAATCAGTTAACTAATTACTTCGTGTATTACTTGTGAAAAAAAAATGAGTAAAAGATATGATTCTAAAGTTTTGATTATAAATGCAACTGTTTCTCTTTCTCAGTAAAACTTGTAACAACACAAATACGAAAATATGTATCAATTTGTAATTAGTCAACCGAATGAAAGTATACGCTTGATGTAATAAATGTCACGCGCAGCAAAAAACGAAAAATTCGATAGAAAACGTACTGGGCAGTGGAAGTAAATAGAAATAAAATTTCACCAGGCAGTTAGAGCTAACTAGAAAGGTCGAATTCAGATTATTTTTATTTTTCTGTTTGAAGTTTTATTTTTACCCATCAACTGCCATCTATTTTTTTCGAAAATTTCTATGTAATGTTATTACTAATAACTGTGTGACATTTCTACAATTTAGGAATTAATGAAGAAAGATTTTTTATACTAATCATTGACAAAGTCTAATTAAGTTTGTTTCAATGCATTCAAAAAGTTTAAGAATCCTATATAACCTTATACGAAATTTTGTTTCAGGATAATTTTGATACAATAAAACAAAAATTAAAAGAATTAACAATAAGATCAAGAGCAGAAAAAGTAATTATACATTTTTCACAAGAATCTTTTTAAGCCAGTACAATTAATTTCTAAAGCTTTGTTATCACGTGAAGTAACAAAATTTAAAGATACAGTAATATTTTAAACGATGTAAAATATAGTAAAATATAAAAAGATCTAATATGAAGTGTGAATCTAGTAAGATCTAGTGATTTAGTAGGACTTGGAACTTAATCGTATTTTCTAAAAAAATATGTAAAACTAAATCCAAATAAACATAAGATGGTACAGATAGTATTGTGGAACGAATTACTTTTCATACCATTTTGCAACACTTTTTATATGAGTTGATAAAACGATGTAGATGAAAGTGACGAATATTCAAGCACCGTCACAGCAATTAATCTTTTCATGCACTTTGCAATAGACGAATATTTATGGACGCCTACGTTGAAAAGAAGTGTCGCTCGTTTCCTGTGCGCATAACTATAAAACACCGCAGCTCATTAATTATCATGGAAGAGGTAGGAACGATAAGTAAGAACCAATTAAAAGAAACGGGAGTATCATGAATCACATCTCGCAATTTTCACGGGACACGACAAACCTCTGCAGACGTATGAACGCAAAAAAATCGTGCCGTCTCCTACAATTCTCATGCAAATTGCAAATTGTACTTTTTTCTCTCAGTATTTTACGCGTTGGTCACTGATTAGTTTGCACAGGTGTAAAACTAACCATCAACCATCTGATGTGAAGCTTGAGAGCAACTTCGATTTTTGCTTTCATGCAAGAAAGAAAAATTTACATAGTAAAGCTTGTGCACACAAGCCAGTGTAGAGGGTTTTAACACGGTTGGCGATCGAATGAACAACGGTAGCTTTGAAGTCGACTGGTGTTTTTAATATCGTTAGTTTACTACGAACCCTCCTTTTTTACACACTTTTATTTTTCGCGGATCAATCTCTTGACACGTTCAAAAACAAGGTTATTTAAATCACTATTTTTGAGTTAACGAGACATAGATTCCGATAAAAAATGTTTCATCACTTAATGTAAGTGAACTAAAGTAATACCATGCGCGTGTTGTTGCACAAAAGATGGAAGACATGTCTCTCTGAGTGAAGTTGAAATTTAAGCACACGTTTATTGAATGTCGTGTTATACTTATACGTATAAGTATAATGGTACCAGACACAAGATTATCAAACATTTATGTATGATTATATATTACTTCAAAAAGGAAAATATTGAAAATTCTTGTATTACTGCATTCGTTATTCATTTATACATACTTAAGAGAAGTACCAAATGGATATGCACTATTATTTGCTATAGTATGAAAACAAAAGAAAATGTAAAAGGAATATAAAATTAATAGTTTTAAAAATGTCCGTAATATGACACACAATTAGACTTAAAAAAATGTATACACCGTGTAGCTTTTCATTTCTTCATCAATAATTAGCTCCCTTTTAATTTCTATAAAATTATAAAGCCAATTGAGTAAATTAAGTTTCAAACTGAAGCCCCTATAACATACTTTAAACTTTTAATTTTTTGTGAAGCTAGTAGAATATAATTACTGACTCAACGGGATTATGGATGTTGGTTTATAAGTGATTGCTAGAAAGAAGCTTAGCAAACTACGTAGAAGAAAATCGAAAGGCAGAAAGGTTGGTGATTTATAAGTATCGTACAATAGATATCGATTCCTGTTGTACCGTTGCAGCAGCTGCTATCATTTTTCGGGTGAAATTTCGACGAAACGTGATTTAGTAGTCACCATAGATTCTGAACATTTTCAGTTAGCTACTGTTCACGAAACCACTATATTTGCGAACGAAAGGAAGTAATGATGCCATTATATTGGTATACCATGATTAATCGAAACTACTATTTCATGACTAGTTGGAAAAATATATTCTTTATCGTGATGTATGTACAAACCACCTTTAAAGCTGAAATTTACGTACATAAAATCTCAATACGATAAAATTAAATTGAATATCAAGCTTCTTTGCGTATCAATGCAGATAATTAAGCTTTTTATTATACTTGAATTGAGTATTCTCAATTACACTGTTGAAATTGGTTAAAATAAAAGTAATATACCAGGTCATTCAGAACAAACTTTCTATCTTATTGTTAACTATAATTAAAGTATACGATATATATTTTCTGTCGCATTTACTTTTTAAATAGTACTTACTGGGAAATTTAGAGATATAGATTTTTATAAATACCGAGATCATTCTCGGTATCGCACTAACGCATATTGCATTTTAATAATAAATACAAATTTTACTTGTTAATTTAAAAATCAATTAAAAAATTTGATGAGATAATATACAAAAATATAAAAAGACCAACATTTACTACCGTCAAGTATTTATATTAAATTAGCAATAATATCATTGTTTATTCGTTTGTATTTCCACCATATTTTCTGCCTTTTATTTGGCTCCAAAAAGATGAGAATCCAAATATAACGATAGAACAGCTGTATAAGGATAGTAGGTAGCAAGGAAAACATTTTTAAATTAAAATGGCCATAATTGATGTATTTTGTATTTAAGGTAAAGGCTACAGCTATATTGTGGAAAAAAATGATCGTTCTAAAAGTATAATCACGAGTTTTGTTATTAAAAAACGTAATTATAATTAAAAGATGTATCCAGATCGATAAAAATTGTCTCTTCGAAACCGAAAAGTACTTCGAGGCAATTTTCATTTAACTAAATCGTTGATTACAATAAAATACGAGTGTCAATTATATGTTTCAACAAATAAATACAATTTAGGTGTTCTTTAAGATTACCTCATTGTGAAATGAGACAGCATAAAAATTGAAAAACATATAGTACGTCGAAACAGAACTCCCGTTTGCTTCAGCATACAGAAACAGGAATTGGGAAATGGAAAAAGGTTCATTTTTTTTTTGTGGACTATGTGATACACCTAATGAATAAAATTTGTTGTTTCAATTTATTTTTAACAAACAGGAGAAATTTCTTTTACATAATTAAGTTAGGTTAAATCAATGTCTGATCACGACATAATTTACACAAAGAAGAAACACAATTTTGATTACGTTATGATTTGGGTATGCCTTTCAACATGTAAAGAAGATTTATAAAAAAAGTGCTTTATCAGAAACTTTACAAAATTGTTTGCAATAATTTTGAACAGGCTAAAATAACGAAAATTAATTTTTTTTAGATAATAGTGCGTAATAGTGAGTAATACAATATTCGAATGTACTTATTTTTCAATTCTTTTACTTACTTTTCGAATCGGAAGTGGATCTTATTTGTTCTGTAGCGCCTTCGTCTAACATTGTCGACCATGCTTCCATTAACTGCTTGCACTTATCCTTATTAACCCTTAGCCACTTATAAACCAGAACACTTTTTCCTTTGCGTTCGCATTCTTGAACGCAGATATTCCAGCATTTATGTATCCGGACTCAGTTTTTAGGCAATCCGGTACAATCAAACCTATTTGCGGCGCCCCTGATCCTATTTTTCAGATACTTACGCATCTGGTGCATTTCCCTAATCACAACCCTAAAATTCCGTTTTCAGGAGTACCCCTATTTCCATTTTTACAGTCAAAACCACCGTATCAAACTGGGGATCTCCGAGGTCCCAAAGTCACTAATCTTTTCACAGTCTCTTTGCCGATGTTATACTCGTTCATAATAATTGTACTAAAATCTCATAACTGTATTCGAAACGTGAAACCTTGAAGAAATAAAATATTTAAAACGAATTCGTCTTGAGTGATTCGACGACAACATAAAGGAAGACCTATTGGATTATTTAGATCAAGTTTATACTCAAAGCGTGATAACAAAAATGAATCTGATATTCGTTTAAAGTTATTTCGAAGATCAATTCTGAGAAGCGAAAGGCGATACGAAGGCAAGCCTAAACATCCGTTTCAAAATCTGGAATCTGTCGATCTGGATCTAGTCAAAAGACAACCTCAGTGAATAGAAGGCTTTTAAACTTTTACAAGGGACCTCACTTAAGTGTTACACGCGGATTTTAATAAAATTTACATATGTGGTAGTTTTTCGAAAATTATTTGACCCATATTTTTTTATATCTGCTGATATGCATGTTGAGGGGGTGAAAATAGCCCACAAAATTGGGGTTGAAAACACATTTTCTTTAATATCTCGCAAACTAGAGGGTGTAGGAGGGTGAATTTTTTTTTAAATGTGTATTTTTGAGTAAGGAATTTAGTTTATTACGAAAATTTCGGGAGAAATTATTTATTTAAATAATCTATTAAAAAATTTGATTTTTTTGTCAATTTTTTACCCCAAATGCCGTTCGATTTTTATGCAGATTTGTATACTTAAAATATGGATCAAAATGGGGGATACGTGTTTTTGGAATTTTTTGTTTATTGCAATTTAACAATAATTATTACATATACAATTTTCGTCTACTTTTTACGGAGAAAAGTGCGGAGATTTGTTTTCGATGGGGGTGAGCCTTTTTTATACAATCATTTGTCACGTTTTTCACAATTGGATAATATTACATGTTTGTTGTTTCATCGGTAGCCAAGGGAGGTTCAGCGGACAGGTATAAATCCGCCGCGATACCAGTCGTCGTTGTACGAAACGTAGATTTTTATAGGCAATGCAACTTTTAGCCGAAGGTAATAGTTTAGCTATTTAACTTTTAGTAATTTGAACCAAAATGTTTCTCATTTAAATGATTTGATATCTTTGCAAGCTGCTAATTTTGTCATAGTATTCAGGGTAATGCAGAAATCGAAGTATAAAAATATTGCAGATTCTTAAAGATACTACCGGATTTATACAGCCATTACATGTGTTCAGTTTTAGAATATGGAAGAATTTTGCACATAAGATTTCTGAGATAATTTTATTAAATTTGGATATGACTTTACATTCAAGAAATGTTATAATTAAATTACTATCTCTAATACATAACCAACATTCATCACCAAGATAGAAAAATTTATTCCGATATGTCTGGTTATGTTATAGCTGTGTCAGCGCCATACTTGATGAATTTAATAACCCAGTTGATTTTGCTTGAATGATTTAGAAACTATGTTTTATTCTCAATATACTGATGTAGTTTCTACAAATTGTTCGTGGTGAGTCCAGATTTGTATTTTACGCATTTCTTCGTTGAATTTCATTAGTGTACACACTATATAACATAAGTTTCAAAAATACTCATTCCATTTTAGCTTTATTACTTTTATTAGAATTTAAAACTTTTAATTCTTATTTTAATTTCAAAAATTTATTATTTTTATTACAATTAATTTATATCTACATTCAATACGATCAAAGGATCAGAAACTTTTCGAACAAAATTTTTCCAAAATTCGGAACCTATAAACGTCAAATTATTGAACAAATGATGTGGTATTTTTTGGTATTTTTAATATTTCCAGTTTCTTACCCTGTTTCTGTCATTGGGATTGCACGTCATAACTTCTTCTTGCTATATCTTTTCCATGAGTCGAGGAGCACAACAGTACTTTCTGTTGCGCGCCAAAAAAATATTTTGGCAAATTTTTAAGTAGAAACTTGTTCCATTTCCTCTTTGTTGACAGAAATAGGTAAGATATGGTCATACGTCAAATCGTCAAGTATAAACTCTTGTTGCATTTCTATACCTATATATGCACATATGCCGATTCTTTATACATGTTGAGTGCATCTGTACAGCGACGATTGGTACCGCGGCGGATTTATACCTGCGCGATAGACCTTCTCGGGCTACCGATGAAACAACAAACATGTAATATTATCCAATTGTGAAAAACATGACAAATGATTGTATAAAAAAGGCTCACCCTCTTCGAAAACAAATCTCCACACTTTTCTCCGTAAAAAGTAGACGAAAATTGTATATGTAATAATTATTGTTAAATTGCAATAAACAAAAAATTCCAAAAACACGTATCCCCCATTTTGAACCATATTTTAAGTATACAAATCTGCATAAAAATCGAACGGCATTTGGGGTAAAAAATTGACAAAAAAATCAAATTTTTTAATAGATTATTTAAATAAATAATTTCTCCCGAAATTTTTGTAATAAACTAAATTCCTTACTCAAAAATACACATTTAAAAAAAAATTCACCCTCCTACACCCTCTAGTTTGCGAGATATTAAAGAAAATGTGTTTTCAACCCCAACTTTGTAGGCTATTTTCACCCCCTCAACATGCATGTCAGCAGATATAAAAAAATATGGGTCAAATAATTTTCGAAAAACTACCACATATGTAAATTTCATTAAAATCCGCGTGTAACACTTAAGTGAGGTCCCTTGTTAGAGCTATAATAAAGTATTGCTCAACCAGAGCTTTATTATCATTTTTGCTTCCATCTATAAATCCTAATAAGGCCAGACCTAACTAATTCGCATTTATTGCAAATTTCAACTCGTTTAAAACAATTCCTTGTTGTTAACCACGAAACAGAATAATTGTGTTTCAGAAATGAAACCCCAAAACAGCTTCGAGTATGCGCAAATCAATTTACCATCAATGTGCGCCGCAAATACGAGTAGCTTTCCATGTTTAAGGGAAACGAACAACTTGTAGCCGAATTGATTTGTTCGTGTAACCAATTATGGTTTGCTAAAATCCTTAAGTAGTTCTAATTGGTATTTTGGATGACCAGTTCATTACAAAATTCACCCCATCAACTTTTCACAGAACCAGAATAATTCGCAGATGAACTGTCTCATGATAACTTCCGAAACTTGAATTTTTCAATTATTTCATCACTTATCATAGATAACTAATTATAATTTACGTTAATCATATTTCCTGTAGTTTGCGTGTATGATACAAAATATGAGTTTTATTCAAATTTTTAGTTATTTGTCATTAAATTCCAAGTGTATTAAGAAATTCTATGAGTATTGTTTAATTTTGTTTATCTACTTATTTAAACTGGCTAAATAGCATTAATTTTAATATAGTACGTGTGTATCACACTGCGTTTGAAAATAACCTTTTCAATACAGTAATATTTCATTTTCAGAATGTTTCCTAATGTGAACTATATCAAAAATTTATGGAGAATATTAGTCCGCAGATTTTTTACAGATAATTGTATTCCACAAATATATTTATACAAGAAGTAAAAATTATAATCGTTAAAACGTTCAACAGAATAGGTGAAAATGTGATAAAGTATTTCGTTATAAGTATACAAAATCGTATTTTCAGTTCATTATGATGAGAAGTTATTTCTGTAAGTCAGAATTAAAATATAACAATCTTTTCCAACAGTTTGTATGGTTATGAAACACTGTCTAAGCATTTTCTACTCTTCAGCTACTTATTACATTAAACTAATAGTATTATTTCTGATATTCAATTTTATAATGCTACGTACATAGTAATAGGAAGCAACAGTATAAAATAAGTTGCTTCCTAATGGTTAAATTATTCAAATTTTAAAGGGTTGGTATATTTATGGTACGAATTGTATTAATAGTAACTGTGAGATGCTTGGTATAAAAATTTGTGAAACCAAAAAAACTAGTAGTTTCAACAAGCTGAAGTGTAAAAACAATGATAAAAACTTATATAAAAATTGTTAAGTGGTATTAATGAATGTAATTAGAAACTAGATAACTATAAAAATGGATATTATAAGGAATATTACAATTATAACGAAATTAATAATTACACAATATTTTAGTTCAGCTATAACATGTTTTCTAATTACGAATATAAAAGGTAAGACAATTAATAACTTTCAGAGTACTAACCTAATGTAGTGCTGAGTAATAATCTAAATAAAAATGATGGAAGCCTTGGTTAAATTATTAAAAAATAAATGGACAATCAAAAGTATGAAAGGGTAAAGAAAAAATTTGTCAAGAATTTTCGTGGCTGGATAAAAGTTCCCTTTTCAATTCAATATTGACGTAACAATATATTGTTCACATCAAGTGAAATCTCAGAAAAGAGATCGGTTTCCTTGATATGTGCTAACACGAGCTTTTAACACACACATCGAACGATATCGAAATATCGTATACCGGAAGCGGTATCGGCTACAATGGCAAACGTGCTTGCCTTCCTGGTTGAAAGCTGCCAGGACGCTCAACAATGACAGACATTACGTTTACCTCGTTCAGCTTGCGTCTGATTTATGGGGTCAACCCCTTTATACTTAATTTACATCGAGCTTTTGTGGGTCAACCCATGGAAAAGGTTGGATGAACGACTGCTGTCGATATAAAAGCTCAGCGAGTTTTGAAGACCTCGAAAATGTGGGTGCTTTTCGGCTGTCTAATACTTTCTTCCAACTTTATTGATGTATTAAGAATTTCTAAAAATATTAGAAAATAAAAATATTTGCTTTCTTGGAAATAAAAACTATTACTAACTAAAAACTAAAAACTGATTGCAAGTACATTTCACATTGTCATTTTAAAAAACTTTTGTATCTTAAAAAATTGTGTACTGGATGTCACTATTTTTTGTTATCAAATTTTATTACCATGTTTTATTCGTAAAAATAAAAGAGAATTTAATATTAACATAGGGTTAAAATACTTTATTAATAAGTTATAACAGAGATACAAAATGACAATGAACTGCTTTGTTGCTAAATATCACATACAGAGTGTTCCAGTTCTGTCCACATAATTTTACTAGCATATTTTATAAATAAAAATAAGAAAAAATATTTATATGAGTATAGGCTCTTGAATGTATTATTGAAAGTTATTAAAAAAAATATATGAATGTTAACCATTATTTATATATAGCACTGAAAGGGAAAATCATTCATCGTCATTTCGTGTATTTTTGTATGTTTTCTATATTTAAGAGCATATGTTTACATAACATTTTTTTTATCATTTTTATGTGTAGTAAAAATAGTATTAGTAAAGTTTTACCTACAAAACTGGGATACATTATATTTGGCGTCGAAAAGCAAAGTAATCCGAAGTCATTCTGTACTTTTATTATAACTTTTTATAAAGCGTTTAAAACCCTATATTAATATAACATTCTTTTTTTATTTTTGTGTACGGAATATGTTTGTAACATTTTGTGATAAAAAGCTGGAACAACCTGTGTATTGGATTAGAAACAGAATTCAGGTCTTTTTATATGTATATTTTTTTTTAAACTGCTCGAATTATATTGTATAGATTTCGAATAGTTATGGTAAATGTGGTAAAAAATGATTGATTTAGAATTTAGACTATGCTCACGCTAATGAAAAATTCGTGTTTATTAAGATTTAATATATTATACTATAGAAAGAAAAGCGTGAGGGTTGTAAATTTGGTAATCTAATAATGTAGCGTACTTTTGAAATTCAAATTGGAAACATATTTCGAGTAGATGACATGCCCATTTATGGAGCTATAAATTACAGCCCCATGTCAAATATAATTGTGATTTACAGCAGATTTCACTCCTCATTATGTCGTGTACGAATTTATCCCTGTTGAAATTGTTTGTGCAATCAAAATGTCGGAATTTCTGTTTATGAAACAGTAAGGCTTAACTTAATTTCGAAATAATGAAAATTTCGAATTCATTGTGCGTTTTTCTTTTGTACTTTAAACATCATATCAACATGGATTAAATTAGAATAAAATCACAACTAATGTGACCATCATATAATTAATCAGAATTTTTAATACAATAAAACTTATATTTTAGTAGTCAACTTGAAAAGTTTTTTGTGTTAACTTATTTTTCATTATTGGATCGTTAGCTTTAAAAATTTTCTGGTTTGTAAAAGAATCTTAATTTGAAATTTTCTAACTTAAAAATACAATAATTTAAGGAGGAAATGACATACTTCATTTGCTTATATTCAATCGTGTGATTTAACGATCAAATATACTAAAATATGTAAAATAATATATGTATATTTTCAATGTGCAGAGAATACTAATGTGTTATAACGGTATTAGAAATTATACTAGTTAATTTATAACGATTATTAATTGTTAGCGAATTTTTTTATAAGCATTTTTATAAAATTTTCGAATTCAATTTTTTCGATAATGAAACTGGATATACAAAAATTTTCTTTTATATTTTCGACATACAGTTCGTTTTGTATGCAAAATAATCCTCAAATCTAGTACTATGTTATGAGAAATACTTTGCAATAATACCATTCCTTAAGTCTAAAATAATTAAATAATGGTTTCTAACTGTCTTATGTTAAATTACTTATCTAGTTTTTCCTTTCAATCTAATTTTAATTTGAAAATAGTACATGTATAACAATAGTCAAAATGTTAAATAAAATTATTATGCAAAAATTGCAATGTATAGTTACGTATATTTATAAATAACAAATAATATTATAGATAATAAATAATACGTTAATCGTGAAGGAATAATAATATTTAATTCGAGAAATTTTAAAATAAAAATTACAAATGATACTCGTTATTTAAATAAAATATAATTTGGATATTTTGATGTTGTATGTATTATTTCCCACATTTAGACGTTTCAGTGACAGCACAGCCAACTTCCTTAAGGGTTCGATAAGGTAGTGACACATATCACTATCATAACACGATGTATCAGAATATTGTTTCGGAGAAGACAGTATGTACCTAACTGTTGCATAGATTACAGTAATCTACATACCATGTCCTATCTTAATCTTGCGTGTGTCTGTTGAGTATTGAGTATTGCACAGATGGTGTGATCTTACCTGATGATATCAGGGTGTGAAATTGCATAATTGCTGTTAATTAAACTGGTAGCTATAGAATGTCTTAAATTGACACAGATTCAAAATTATAACAAATGGTATTTGAAACCATAACTGATAATATAAAGAATTTTAACAAATTAATATTGTCTTGTCTAATAAAATCATTATTTTTTAACGTGACTGCAGTTATAAATTATTATATCAGTTTCAATATCACTTTATCTTCAAACACTTGTGCAGATAGTTTCCTTTTATTAATATTTAACTAACGTTAGCTTAAACTTTTAAAGGATAAAATATTATAGCATAAAATTGATCTTACCTTTATAATATATAAGTTACATTGTCCTATAGTTTGTATTTTTATCGTGATACAGTAGTATTCAGTTCTTTCTATCGAAAAGGAATAGTACTTACTAAAGCTTAAATCTTGCTATACTTTTTATTATATAGTCTTCTGAAGTGTAATACAAATAATCTGAGCAGAATTAATAGAGTTTGTTATCATTGTTATGTTTTAACCTGGCAAAAGAAACAGATCATAATGATTCTTATTTCGATAATAAATTTTAATAAATTTTAATTTTAATTTTAATTTTAATTTTAATAAATTTTATTCTAAGTTAAAGTATATTACTTAAAATTGCTGGATAAAAATTATCATTATTTGTGCACCAACATAATATAATAATTACTGAAGAATTTTATTATTCTTGTCCCAATTATTATAAACATAACTTGTTCTATATAGAAAGAACTAATGTTTGGTATACAATTTTATGGATAACAAGTTAAAATGTGAATTATATGCCAATTATATATTATTTTTTAAATTAGTTACAAGAGTAATTTCAACTTTAAATTGCTATCGATTTCAATGCACGGATAATAAAGATCAAGTTGTTTCAAAACTTTGTTTGCAATTAGTAAAGAATATTACCGATCAACTTCACAGAAATTAGTATCGATATTCTTTAATTAAAACAGCTTCATCTCTCACATTTCCCAACCAATAATACTATATTTTATTAAAAATTAATATTTGAGTACGTTTAATGAGTCAGACTCGTTATGCATCCGTTGCGTTAAAATGCAAAATTGTGAGTGTAACTCGACGATCGATTTAAAATAATATTTGGCGAATTTAAAATTGTACGTACGTGTTCATTTTGAATTGCTTAATTTAATGAGGCTATTAATATTTGGAACATAGTAAGCGGTCACAGATTTTCAATGTAATTTGTCTGTGAGACATAATTCCAAAGCGGCAGTTTTGATGAAACCAATTTTGAACAATTTGCTTAAGGGGGGCAATACCTTTAGAATCTTAAAAAATTGCAAAATTTTTTTTTTCTATAAAATGTTAATGCAACATCTCAAAAATATAGTCTCAAAATTTTAAAGCGTAATACGGAGCCCTTTTGATGTTATGGCCGATTATCGTGACTCATGTTTGCTATCGCGCCGCAGATATTCACGCGCTCGGTGCGGAGGGCAATGTAACAGATATTGTCATTGCTGTGTTTGAAATTTTGTATTTTTACGGAGAATGAGCTTATGGAGAAAAATCAACTTTACAAGTAAGCCGAAGGATTACTATATGGCGCAGGAATCGCAGATTAGTTGGTAAATCATTGAAATTATTCAGGTTTTACTTATCCAAACTTTAAACGTATTTTTCTCAAAACTACATGTTTAAAATTGGCGTGATTGATAACTGAAAAACTAGTTTATCAATCGCGCTCAAATTTTTTGCATATATTCATGACAATACCATCTAACATATGAACCTAAATGTACGAAATGAAGTTAACATTAAAGTCCTTTTTTATTGCAAAATATTGCGAAAATTTTCAGTCAAATTCAAAGTTTTTCTTTAAAAGCACGCCATCTCTTCAATTTTCCATATTTTTCACATTTCTTAGGTTCATCTACTAACTGTGAATGTTAATAATCGAAACATCGTTTTCAAACTTGTATCAGACCAATGTAACTAAAGCTAAAAGTCACGCCGTTTCACGAGACGCGCCGAAACACTTCCAGGAAAGACTATCATAATTCCGCCATTTTTAAATATTTGAAAACAAACAAAATATCTTGTAATAGGCAATATTTATAATAAATTATACCTGAAATTCGAAAATACAAGACAGAGGTATCCTATACAAAAATATTCACAAATATAAGCTTATTTTCATCTATCTAAAGGTATTGCCCCCCTTAAGAACCTAATTTTGTAAGTGAAAATTACAGTGAAATAAGGAAATAATGGTGCCATACAAGTTAATGGCAATGACTACACAGGATCATTCTGGGAACTGGGATATGTTGCTGCTCTTTTATAAGCAAAAATAGTAAAACTGATAGAGAATAAAATCTTCTCGTTTAATATGTCCTAATTTCCTATGACCTTATGTTTTACATGGATACAGCGATGCACTTGTCTAGTGTAATTGCACTTTATTCTTTAATACAACTCAGTTTTTTTGTTGAACCAATCAATTGCTTTTGTTATCCTGCGTAAGAAACTAATTGACTTAAGGACCAAATATCATTGCTTAACAAGGTATTAGATATTTTATGTCAGAAGCGTATTTTATTGCAATAAGTGTTCGAATGTTTCACCACTGCACTCTAAATATTGTCTAATGTTTATTTTTACATTTCACATTACATGTTTTAATAATTTGCATTGACATTCGAACAATTTTATTTCATTGGATTTCTTTTTTTGAGTTCTTCTAAAAGACAAAGTGAATTCATGTTCGCTTGTATGCATTGTTCAAATGCCAATGCAAATCAATTAAAACACGTAGTGAAAAATGTAAAAAGACGTATTAGAAAATATTTAAAGCACAATGGTGAAATATTTAAACACATTATAATAAAGTATGTTTCTGATATTAAATGTCAAATTTCTCGCGAAATATTATTATTGTATTGACCTTTGGTTATCACTTTTATATACAGGACAATAAAAAGAATCGATTAGTTTAACAAGAAAATTGGCTTGCATTAAAGAATAAAATGCAATTGTACTTGGCACATGCGTTAATGCATTCATATAAAAAAATAAGGTCACTGGAAGTTAGGACGTCTTATATCATATGGGTTTTCCTCTATAATTTTATTCTATTTTTGCTTAAAAAAGGGCAGTAACCTGTGCCAGTTTCCAGAATTACCCTGTATAGTATCAAGATTTCAGGAACGTGCAATATGCTTATCGAGTAGTGATTGTGAATCTTCTTCACAGCCATTATTGGAGGAATAAATTTAGGAGAAAACAGAAAACGTCCCTGAGGTAAAACCTTTTACTGAAATACCTGGATTAAACAGAAGAAACATTGACTGCTTGGCAATGCAAAACCTCCTAAGTGTTACTGCATCTACTTAACTAGTTAATTCTTAGATGCCGAAGATATTTTGAAAATAGTATTTTTATTACAAGCAAAAGTAAATGCAAGTAGAATAGTATAATAAATATTTATTTATAGCAGAAAGTAATGTACTTTTTAAATGTAATATATACAAGGTGTGGCCAGACGGGTGGTACAATAGAGCAGGGGATGATATTACATATAAAGTAATTTTTCGTTTAACGCTTCATTTTCGAGAAAATCGGGTTCGAAAATTTTATCCAGCGTGCACTATACTACCTTTAGATTTAAATATGTATTATAAATAAGCAATGCTAATGTTAATGTTAATGTTATTTATTGCGACCAATAGTTCTGGTACTGATATTATGATGAGCACTAAGTTTTCGTATACTTATCTTAGTATTATTAGCAATGGCATTAAGAACTTCTGTTTCTAAATTTAGGGACCTTCTACTGCCACCAGACTTATGGTAATTGTGGAAAAAACCACACTTCATTAATCTTTGCTCTGCTCTGTATATCACTCTCCTGTGCGGAAAGCGACGATTTGGAAATTGTTGCCTATAATATTCAGCTGCTGCTGTTGCATTTCCATGACAAGCTCCTAAAGCTTCTATCAAATCGACATATATGCGGTTGCTATAAGTAGACATTGTCACAGCTTGACTGATCGAAACTGAATAAAAGTAGAAGAAAGTATGGTTGAAGAAAAGATGTAAACATTAGAAACGTCAATATTAGAATGCAGAAGAAAACTTGTAGCGAACAATGACTTGGAGAGACAGTCCAGTGCATGCGTATTGGATAGAATTTTCAAATTCGATTTTCCCAAAAATGAAGCGTTAAACGAACAAATGTTATTCCTTTTTTTCGACTTATTTTACACGTAGTATCACCCCCTGCTCGGTTGTACCACCCGTCCAGCCACAGCCTATATAATTAAATATAAATACGTAAATAAGTAACGACGGAAAACATATTTATGACCTCAAAATGCAGCAAAATGTTACGTACCGAAGCTTAAAGTATTAATGGATTTAAAAATACGATGCTCTTCAGAAATATTACTGCTGAACCGTTGGTATTGCGTCAATTGAGCTCCAGATTTACGGAATTTATGCAAGGTCGATCTGACTAAAATTAAGCATTCACATTTTTTAACGCAATATTGCCATATGTCGGAATACTAATACTTATGCAAATAATCTTATATTTAGGAAGTGAAAAATAGTAGTAGAAGAGTATAAAGTTTAATTTAAACTACTATTATCTTAATTGTTTGATATGCAAAAGTATCAATTCGATAGTTCACTGTCGAATTTCGAATATTTTTTGCTTTTGCCAAAATAAATAAAAATCCTCGCAACAGTTTATTACGTCAATATTATGCATAGAAAAAGAAAATTTGAATTTTCATTAATAATATACGTTGCAAGAATAGGCATGTATCGGGTATGATGTACCAATTAATAAGAATAATAACTAATATTAATAAGTAATAAAAGTAATAAGAGTAATAAAACATTATTTAATTCTGACATAAAATTTGTTCAGTACCTTTTTTCGTAGAAGATACATCTGATTACACTCTACACATGCATTTGTCTATTAGCAAAAACATCATGCACTAAAGTGCTAAAGGCTAGTAATCATCTTCTGCAAACGAATTAATTTTATAATTAAATCTATTGATATACTTTTTGCATTAAATCGTTTAGAATACTTGTTTAAATAAAATCGTTAACGAACGATGATACGATTTAAATACTAGCTTTGGTCAGATCAAAAGAAAAGACCGCGGAAAAACGATCAACGTTTATTTCTCTTCACTCCTAGATATGCATTTCCCTGTTATTTTTCGCTCGTTTCACTCTCTATATTCTACGGCTACATGTAAATAGGGCCTTGTTCGATCGTATTGACGGATTCGAAAGTGGACGAGTAACAATAGCACGGTTCCACGCAGATTGCAAATTGGGCATCGAGGCTGGTCGAGTGCACTGCAAACTTCTGCGATTTCGTTCGACAGAAAATTCCCGTGAAAGTCATTAAGCCGCTTAATTTCGAATCTATAAAAGTCAATCGACTCCGATATTCCGTACCCTTAATTGGCCCGTTAAAAGCAATTAATATGTTCGTGCTGTAGCCACGTTCAAGCACGCGAATATCGTTGACGATCCAATTACGTGCTCGAAGATTTTCATTTGCTTACTCGAGAGATAGTGAACACACGTTCGTGCATGCTTCGATCTATCACACATACTCGCATACATTGGTTCACTAAACTATTCCTATAAAAGTAAGTATTTGTATTGCAAACCTAGTTAAAAGCGTTTCTTTTTCCAATTTTCTAATGATTTCAATGAGGACATTACCAATAAGAATAACAAATAACAATTTTAAACTAATAAATTAATAAATAAAAATTTGCATATTACCAATTTAGTACTACAGAAGAGAAGAGGGTGATTGCAGGTGAAAAAGTAGATCGAAATGTACAATAAAATTTTTTCACATGCGACTTCACTTTTCAGAAACTTAAATCTAAAAATTCTTCTTTTGTAAAATTTTTTTTTACAATCAGGAATATAATATTGTTTACTAATTTTTGTGGAAACCGAAACCAGCGGGATTTATGGACAGAAAGCAGTTTGACTAATTCATTGCTTTGGAAAAAAAAAGTAGGCGACCTTCTCTCTCACTCTCTCTCTCATATTAGAATATTTCTACCGTAACTCAGATGTGAGAGTAGCTTTTAAGGGTAGTCGTGAGTGGTAGCATTAAGAACATGATGCCCGGTAAATGAAGACGGAAGACCTTGTAACCCTGAGTGAATAATGATGTATACGTACAACTTCTTTGATAACATGATAATTAACAACTAAAATGTATTTTCAATTATTATTCTTCTTGATGTTAATATGTAAGAGAATCGATAATCATTTGGAAAAGCAATGATGTTGGATTATTGAATCAATATCTATATATGGATAAATTAAAATGTAGTTTGATGCGAATGCACTAATTTCAAATAACTGGATTTCATAAGCTAATAACGATCTTGAATATATAGCTCATAAAGTAAAATAATTTGTTTGTCAGCTGCATATGAGAACCTTATCGTGGTTTTATAGATTTTAACTTGATTGAAATGTCATAAATTAGTACAGAAGGGTACATTGAACATATAAAACTAAACAATTTTAACCAACTTCGATTCTTTTTGATTTTTAATTGAATTAATTTCACGTCAATACGAGGAAATTATTCAAGAAAAGGAAAGAACATCGCATTAATAATCACAGTGATTTTTAAGAAGATAATATTGAGAAGTGCGATAGACTGATTTAAATTGAATGTGATTTCAGATAGTTATACAATTCAAATCTATTTTCTTGTAATGTAATAAAATAAATATTTTTATCGGTTTAATACGAAAAATCAAAATTAATTCTGTTATAGAGTTAATTTCTCGATAAAGAATAAATATTATTTTCAGATATATGTTTGAATCTCTTTTCATGAATTAATATTTAATCTTTACTTTTCTCAAACGTAAATTTGATAAAAATGGAATAATAATTTTGTTACGAATTATATTGCATGAAGAAAATTGATACTGTGCCAATGTATACCTTCATATTTCATATTAAATAGATAAAAATATATATTCTAGTATTTTATTTTAAAAATTCGTTTTCATGAAAATACTAAAATTACAATTCAACAAGATTAAACTAAAATGTGATATTAAATCGACAAGAATGTTTGTTTTATTGCTGTGATATGAAAAATCTCCTCATACAAATAGGATTGTATTCTGTTACCACCTGGCGCCATTACTGTTCTGCTCTTAAAATTGAATGATTTCTCTCTGGTCTCTTCCGTTTTTAATCAGTATGACCTGCAACTACTCACTAAATCGTAATTTCTGCTTTCTTTTCTTCTTAAGGGGGGCAATACCTTCAGAATCTTAAAATTGCAAAATTTTTTTTTATATAAAATGTTAATACAACATCTCAAAAATATAGTCTCAAAATTTTAAAGCGTAATACGGAGCCCTTTTGATGTTATGGCCGATTATCGTGATTCATGGCTGGTATCGCGCCGCAGATATTCACGCGCTCGGTGCGGAGGGCTATGTAGCAGATTTGTTATTATCATGCCATTGCTGTGTTTGAAATTTTGTATTTTTACGGAGAATGAGCTTATGGAGAAAAATCACCTTTACAAGTAAGCCGAAGGATTACTATATGGCGCAGGAATCGCAGATTAGTTGGTAAATCATTGAAATTATTCAGGTTTTACTTATCGAAACTTTAAACGCATTTTTCTCAAAACTATGTTTTTAAAATTGGCTTGACTGATAACTCAAAAACATCAATCGCGCTCAAATTTTTTGCACATCTTCATGACAATACTATCTAACATATGAACCTAAATGTACGAAATAAATTTAACATTAAAGTCCTTTTTTATTGCAAAATATTGCGAAAATTTTCAGTAAAATTCAAAGTTTTTCTTTAAAAGCGCGCCATCTCTTCAGTTTTCCATATTTTTCACATTTCTTAGGTTCATCTACTAACTGTGAATGTTAATAATCGAAACATCGTTTGCAAACTTGTTTCAGACCAATGTAACTAAAACTAGAAATCACGCTGTTTCACGAGACGCGCCGAAACACTTCCAGGAAAGACTATCATAATTCCGCCATTTTTAAATATTAAAAAAAAAAGAAAATATGTTGTAATAGGCAATAGCTATAATAAATTATACCTGAAATTTCGAAAATACAAGACAGAGGTATCCTATACAAAAAAATTCACAAATATCAGCTTATTTTCATCTATCTACAGGTATTGCCCCCCTTAAATTGTGTTTATGATGTGTACTTAATCAATTTAGTTTGGACTTATAATATAAATATCATAATATATTAAGCAGTCATGCGCCATGTCAGTAATATAATACAATAAATGATAAAGACATTTTTAAATTATTAACGTAGAGTAATTTCATATTATTGTTTTACAATATCCATATGTATTATATATTTTACATATTACCTGTGAATGTAATGTATGAAAATATAGTTTTACAAAACGCTAATCATACTTATCTTTTGAATTGTATCTCTTTTACGGTATAATATACAATCTACTATTTTACACTAATATATTATTATATTATATATTACATTACGAAATTATACATTGCTTAATTACACATTACATAATATTATACAACATTCTATTGTATTACATGCATATTATATTCTAGAGTACATCAAGTATCAATAATATATCTAAACTAATTAACATCGCGTTTGTTGTTTATTTTTACATTGTGAATATAACTTCATTACAAAATTATATATTCTATCTGAAGTGCCACTAAAATACCGTAGTAAATAGTAATATTTGGAAGAACACCGTTATATTTATCAAATTTCTAATTGGAATAGTCAGAAACCTAACCTAATGACTTTTAACGATGGCTTACTATATACTTAAGCGTAAATTGTTGGCTTCAAAGTATGTTAAAGTGATTGATAGTATAGATCTGTTTTACGTTAATTGATATGAAGTTGGAACGAGGTTTCTGTTTACAATTAGATTTAAGTTTAAACTCCCTGAGTTTAGGTTTTGAGATGGACTCGCACTCGACATGGTTGTGGTCTATTCACACTTAAAATTACCGATTCTTATTATAATTAATTGAAAAAATAATGACATTAATATTAACATTAATATTAAAATATTAAAATATTGCTCTCGTATGAAGTATATGTTTTTCTTAAAAATGTAATATATGATTCTGAAGTCATAAAAAGTAATTTATAATCATTATGAATAATGAAAATTTATAATTTAAACCTTATTCCAATGGAATAATGTTCAATTAATAACCAGTAAATGATCATTAACTAAAAAGATATTTAATATTTAAATGTTCAAAACCTTTTCTTCCCTTGTATTTGATTTCATTGCTAACAAATTATTTTATGGCTATATTTTGAAATTATTAAAATTACTTAGTTTTCTATCTGTTTTCTGATAGAGTCCTTATAGCGTCCGAATTTTAAATATCTTCAGGACACTACTAGAGGTGCAATTAATGTTACCGTGTACAGGTAACCGTGTTTACATAATTATATACATGAATTTATTACTCTGAAAATAACAGCTACATAAGTTTCATAAACTCGGTACATTAACCTGTCTAACAAGGCAAGTCTTTTACCTTGTAATTTACTTTATTCGCAAGGAGGTATTAAAGTGTTGCAGACTATATAAAAGTACTGTAATTAACAGCTTTCTCATTGGAGGCTTAGATGGAAGAGTTAACGAGTTATAGAGACTACCTATTATAGTAAATGGGCTCCGTAGTAAAAACTAGTTCAATATTACTTTTGGTCGAGAAGATATTATAGAGTATTATATATAATTTATTTCAATTTAGTCGTAACTCATTTACTTTAGATGAGTACATTTTAATAGATCGTGTAAAACGAAACGACACAAATTTTTATCTACAGATATAAATCATATTCTATATAACATCGACTTATCTAAACGGATATTAATATTTGTCTTCAATGAAAGCAAAAATAATATAAAAAAACATTAACAATTAGTTACTTATGTTATACAGCTATTATTTTTATTAATTTACAAAGAATCTTACAATTCAACTAAAAATATAATTTTGAAAATATTTATGTTTTTAAATAATATAAAATGAAACATACAATATTTTCGATGCATCAAACTAATTATTATGTAGGTGCATACGAAATTACGTTTTGTAAATACAAATTTAAAAATTATAATTTTCTGTTTGTATAATAGAATAGATAAGATAATCAATGGCATGTTTAAATTTTACAAATCTTAACATGTCAATCTTTGACAGGTCACAAGTTTCTATATAACATCTTTGAATGATAAATTACCTTTTTTTATCAGGTTCTGCTGCATTATTACCAAATTTATATTCCTCACAAGAGGCTTCCATTACATTTAACTGCCGGAAATTATTTTTACATATTTAATTATAGCTAGTATCGAGTATTAATATGCACATATTATAAAAAACTCATTCTTCTGTAATATGACCAAAAACTACCTCAATGAAATTCATAGTTTACAAAAATTTGACATGCACGAATCTAATGAAATGCCCGTTTAAAAAAAGCAATATGTTTTATATATTACATTTTATCGTACTATAAAATAATTAGAAGTGTAATATGTTACAAAGTATGTAATAAAATTACTACAGTCATCCCAATTAATTTTATATTAATTTTCATTACAAACCTTTTTTTGCTCAAATTAATAAAAATGCTACAAAAAATCGTGTTGTATTTGTTAAAAGTGTTTACTAATAGAACAATTTATACTACGTAAATATAATACGAATAATGAATGTATCAACGATTTTATTATCTTTGCAGGGGAAGCGTTCGCAAATTTTATTCTTTGTGTTTACCTTCTTATAATAATTTTTTAGATAAATATGACACATATCTCTTATCAAGAAATTAAATTTTTAAATTTCGAAATTTTCGAAAGTCCAAGCATAATTATTTAAGTCTTCAATCAAATTCTCAAAGTTTCAAATTTCTTAAACTTCAAATTCTACAATCACCGGACGTCTAAATTTCCTGATCCCCAAATGCCCTTAATCCAAAGAATTAAAAAATTTCCAAATTCTTAAACTTTAAATTTTTTAACCATCCAAGTTTGCAAATTCCTATATTTGTAAATTTTCAAGTTTTTAAACTCTCAACTTCTCTAATTCCAACATTTACAAATTTATATGTCTTCGCAACTTATCGAACTTGATAATATAACTAATAAAGAAATCTCTAATAATATATTTTTATCAGTTATCGGATAATATAAAAAAAATATAGAACTAACTTTGGAACACTAAAGGTTAATTATGTAAGATAAATAAATGGAAAGCTTGCATTGCTTGCATTTAAAGAAACAATTAAGATAATTACAACTCTTTTTATATTTGAATAATATAAATTTATAACTAAATACGTTTATTCGAAGAGGTAAAATTTCTACTTTCATACAAAGTGATAAAAATTTATATTTTTATGAAAGAAAAAGTTTTCAATTATTTAAAACCTGAAAATGTTCATATGGCCCTGTAATTAGATAATATTCATGGCATGTCCTGGTAATTAATTATTACTGTCCCAAATATTAAATATGTATTAATTTAATCACTTTCAGTATTAAACCAAAAAATCAAACTTTACTGTATAACTGTGATATTTTGAGGACTGAAAATGTTTTATTTATAATGAATTTATTTAATTAATTGCAGTGGATATTTTTCTCCTGAATTAATTTTGGCAGATAAAACTTGCCACTGGTAACTAGCAACGAAATGCCTGTTTTAAGGTCTTTTTACTGCTGCACAAACTTCTTTTTGTATATAATCTATTTTCTTTTTCCTTTTCCTTCGGTATCCTGAAGAATTTATAATTTTATAATGTAAGAAAAATGATTAAATATATATTATAAAATTTTAGGTTATATTCTTATCATGACCATTTTAGGAATACTCAGAATTACATTTTCGTATAGTTATTAGTAACATAAATGCACAGAATACGAAACATACTTTCTTTAATACAATAAACATTAACAATGTAATAAATTCACTAAAGCTGATTTATTCAATAATTCGGTCTCATCTGGAATCTTGTCTGTATCCAAGATTAATGATTGGTCAGTGCCATTAGTAGTCATTAGTAGTGAAAGAACACAATATTTAATTCCAATATTTAAACAAACTTAACAAGAAATAAGATTAATTTGAATTCTAGATTGTATTATTTACCATAAGTAACTTTACCTTACTGTAATTACTTTACTACACTTTATTATACCTTACTTTATTATAATTTATTTAACAAATTAAATCAGAGTTAATTAATTACGGCCTTACCAAAAGTACTTTCTCGCTTACATGAATTATTAAGAAACGATTTAAGACGTTACGTTTTAACGACGTTTAAAAACGTTGAATCTTGGATTACAGTGCTACAATACTTTTTATTTCTTGTATGATATAAGTATTGAATTATAGAAGCTTATAATTATGTCTATATAAAGCTAATGAGTTTTGATTACTTTACACGTTCAAAATAAACAGAAATATTATTATTAATCAAATTTCCACTCCATTGTTAATTACTTGGACTGGTACGAGCACTAAGAGATTTTGATTAATTGTAATTACAGCGTATCGTACAAATTGTAGGTAGAATAAAATAAAAACAGAAGCAACCCTAGGTAGTAAAATCTCCAAAGATTCCCTTCTCAAGCTCTATTTCACAGGAATCACTGTCAACTGTTCGGATAAAAATTCCGACTACGTAAGATTTCTGGCAACGGAATTCGTATTTCCGGTGCCGACATTCAAGCTTTTACGTGACTTTCCCGCGTTCTTTAACGGATTATGGGGTTTATTTGAATTCCTAAGGAGGATATCCGTTGTACAGGGATGCAGGTACACCGGTTACCTGTGATCCTACATGACCAAACTTCCTTGGAAATGAAAAGTTTCGCCGTAGCTCCAAAATTCAAGCACGGAAATGGGAAACTATGCAACTCGGAATTAGAGCAAACACGAGATCGATCGACACGGCGGGAGAGTTGAAAGGAAACGAGGGGAAAGCTGGCGATTCGCACGCAGACGGAATTTCAAATTTTCCTGACGATTCCGGAAACGGCAGAACGCGCGAAATTAGATGTACGAAGGAACCGACAACTGACTGGAAAACTGGTTAGGAAATTTCGGGGATTATTCACCGGAATTATCGAATCGTGTCAAACAAACGAGAATAAGAGGGAATTTTATTCCTCAGTTTTTTCTGGTTTTTACGATTGGTGTTTACGATGCACCATTTTAGTTCAATAAAATACTATGATCAATTTTTCAAGTGTTCTTATACAGGTTTAAAGCTTTCATTATAGGTATTATGAAAGATTCTTGCGTGGTATCGTAAAAATTGTCATTTTTCATTCATAACTCTGGACTGACTTTATGACTTCGGTTTAAGGTAAACATTATTGTAAGAAACCTAAAAGGATATTCCAGTATAACCAACTTTTTAGCAGAGAAAAACAAACAATTTGGCAGCGTAGTATGTATCGTGTTTTATGACAATTATTTAAAATAGTGTTAGTATAATCTGTATATACGTACATCGTAAATATTAATATCAAATAATTGATATAGTACGTAATATTATGTTGTTAAACTGATTTTATCATGTACTTTAAGACTTTATTAAGGCTAATGTACATAAAGTACTATTTTCAAAACCGCAAGTTCACTTTACTTCTTGAGATACAAAAATTATACGTACATAATTTGTGATGTCATGTTATAAAATATTCATTGTATTAAGTTATCAAAACTGATTAAATTATTGTAACGAGTGATTCACGTCACGCCCTGTATAATATCTTCAAATCTTAAATTTTTGTTGAACGAACATTAATTAGGTGTATTTCAAACATTTATGTTATTAATTGAATAGTGGTTATTCAAGAGATAGATTACTATGCAGAATTGATCAGTAGTAATTGATATGAGTACTTCAACATGATTAAAATTAAAAAAGATGGCAATCAAGATGAATGGTCCAACGGCACAGTCGTAATTAGTTGGAGAATTAATTTTCCGTTCTAATTTATGATAAACGTTTCTGTACAATCTTTAAGTGCAGTGACAGGGCCAGCTTTAATCGAGTTACAGTTAGATTTATAGTTTTACTCAAAAGTATACATTATTTATTATAAAGTAGCCCATGGGGTGTAATAATAAAATGGCGAATATAGCGTCAAATATATTTCGAAACATAAATAATATTATGAAAAATGACATTTGGATTGTACACATATCCACATTGTAGCAATTTAAATACACGATACAAATATGTGCAATGAATAAAATAACCTATTGATATTCAGAAGTAACTTTTTTACTGGTTTAAAATTGTAGTATAAACACATTGCCAATATCTGCATTTTGTCTATTTTAATTCTTTATTTTATGCTTTTTGTTAATGAAGACAACAAATATTTGATTAATAATTAATAATTAATAATTGTTTATAATTTTTAATATCTATTTTATTAAACATAATAACAACATAAATTATTAATTTAGAAATTCTCAACTGGTCAATTCATTTTTTTATTAAAATGGAGTATTTACACAGTGATCATTTAATGCGATATTCGTAACGCATATTGTTTTATATTTTTTAAATAGGTACATTTGTAATTAATATGGAGATGAATGAATAAATAAATGCTTAATAATTGTAATAACATATTAGTAATTTTTGTTAACATAACTTTTATAAAAGTGGTTTGTCCCGCTCTTGGTTGTTCGGGAGAGATGAACCACAGTCCAAAACACTATTTCCTTCATTTTTTAACTGTTTATAAACATATCACAATTTACTAATAACATGTTCTATAAACAATCATGCATTATATACAGTGGAGGACAAAAGTATTCGTACACTTGAAATGTAGAAATAAAAACAACAATATTTTTTATATTACTAAATATATTTAGCCATATATAGCTGTATATTAAACGTTACACTTACAGCAACAAATGACCCAAAACCGAAGGCAATAGCATCATGTAGTAAATTGAAATTGCTTGAAATTTACGAGACCGTAAGAAATCGCCGGGACAAAAGTATTCGTACACTTAATTATTGCTACAATTATTTTACCGGGAATTTTATACATTAATATTTTGTATGATAACCCTTCCGGCAAATCACTTTACGTAATCTATCGGGCATCGGCAACACCAAACTTTTAACGAAGTCAGGTTCTATATTACACCATTCTCTTTTAATGTTTCTTTCAATTGTTCTTTCAATGTTATGTCATGTTTTCGCACATTTTTTTCTAGTTTTGCTCATACATGTTCGATAAGATTTAAGTCAGGCGATTGACGAGGAGTTTCTAACCTGTGGGGAGTATTGTATAATAACCACTGACGCACTATATAGGCTGTATGTTTAGGATCACAGTCCTGATGAAAATAAAATGTTTTCTAAATACCTAATTTGTTTGCACTATTTTGTAAATTTTCTTTTAAAATATTTAAATATAAATGTTTATCCATTATTTTATCTATTACTACTAAATTGCCGACTCCAGAAGCAGCAATACATACCCACTCCATCACACTTCCACCTCCGTGTTTCGTTGTCGGTTGCATATTTTTGAAATTCAATTCAGTATTAGCTTTCCGCCATACGTTTTTACTACTATCCGATTCAAAAATGTTAAATTTTGACTCGTCGGAAAATATTACGTTTTTCCGGAAGTCATCGTTAGCATTTATATATTCTTCTGCAAATTTTAATCTCTTTTTTTGTTTACTTTGCTTATGAGTGGTTTCTTCCTCGCAACTCTACTGTTATATCCGGCCTGATGCAGCACTCTTCGTACAGTTTTAGGGTGAACTTCCTTCAGCATATATTCTTTAATGTTTGATGCAATTTCAGATGCACTGGTATCTGGTTTTTCTTTAATGGTTCGGACGATTTTCCGCTCTTTTCTCGTAGTTAATTTTCGGGCTCTACCGGTTTCTTCTTTATTTCGTAATGTTCTTTCTTTTTTATACTTATTTACAATACATTGTACAGTCGATCGACTTCTTTTTATTATTTCTGATATATTTTTATATGATTTGCCTTCTTCATATAATCGTATAACAATTTTTCTTTCTTCCAATGTTGTTTCACTGCGTTTTCTCCCCATATTGCAAATATTCGAGTTAAAGTGTACTCGCCACGATTACTACTAACTAAACTAACATAACATCTACTAATGTAATGGTTATACTGATCAGAATGTGCTGATGTCACCGCAACTGTTGTATTTATCAACATAAATGATAATTGTAGGAATACTTTTGTCCCGGCGATTTCTTACCATCTTGTGAATTTCAAGCCATTTCAAGTTACTACATGATGTTATTGCTTTCGGTTTTGGGTCATTTGTTGCTGTCAGTGTAATGTTTAATATACAACTATATATGACAAAATATATTTAATAATGTAGAAAATATTGTTGTTTTTATTTCTATATTTCAAGTGTACGAATACTTTTGTCCCCCACTGTAAACTATCGAGTATAATATTTTAAAATACTCCATTTTTAAACATTTTTGAGATTGTAAGTCATCTTCCATCACAGTTCAAGCATAATTACATTTCAAAATCAAAGTGTTACTATCGCCTTAAGTCAACTTTACTTAAACTAATAAACTTCAAACCAATTTATAAAAAATATATAGAAATGAACCTATTCCCCAAGTCAAATTTCTGCGGTTAAAATCATTTAAATTTGATTTTTTTTATTTTTGATTTGTCATTGTAAAATAAAGAGAAACAGTTTAAAGCAAATCATTACTATAAATTAGAGGACGAAATTCAAAATGGTGTATTATATGAATATACATAGTTAACTAAAAATTTATTCAGAAGTACTGCAATTATTTCTGCATCAACCTAATTTCATATTGTTATTTTTTGCACGTCCTTTCATATCATCCAATCATGTCAGATTTTCTGAGCTTCTAAAATCGACGTTTGATATTGAAGAACGTAAAATATATTTCCATGAAAGCTTGTAAATCCCATACCAGAGGTCTGTTAAGTGCAACGATATTGGTCGACATATCGATCTGACAGAACGTAATCATTCTTCAGAGCGAAGAGATGCTAACTTCCTAATTCATACAAAAAGTTCACGTCTGAAAGTTTGCGTCTGTACTTCGTTAACTGCGAAACTTTCGAACGAGAAAATGGCATCGAGCTTTACCGCGTCGATGCCGTCGAGTTTACGAATAGCCTTCCGCAAGTTTGAAAATAAAGTAATTTAATTACGGATCAAACTTCTACTATGTCTGCTTGACAATTTCCAAATTTCTGTAATGCAAGGATGTTTACAGAGAATCATTATTCTACGAAACGTATACAGAGATCAATTTCACATTTAATATTTCGTGTAATGTTAATATCTCATGTTTCCCTTGCTGTAAATTGTAAATAAATCATGGCTTTTGTTTATTGTTCTTGATATAAAAAAATGTTATAAGTTTAAAGGTTTGCTGATAAATTGTACAAATGCCTATTATTACATGAATAATATCAGACATAAAAATGATAACAAATGTATGAGTTGATGTTGATAATCGTTCTTTTAAAATAGTCAACACAATATTTGTTTCATGAATCATAAATTTGATATGTTCTGCAATTTATTTTATTTTATAAATATATATAATGTAGAAAAATCAGTAATCAGTTTTAAATTTTGTTTACTACGTAAAACCAAAAGTTATTTTATTGAAACAGTCACTCAAATATGATTTTTTAAATTTATATTGTCTACAGATTTGTAAATAAGCAAACTATAGGTTATTAGTTTAGTTAAAGAACAAAGTTAGTTAAGAACGCATAACAAAATAAACTTGCAACTCATCACAAAACAACATGAAATGCACCAATAAATTTTCAGAAATGATGTAACAAAAATTCTGCATCCTACAAAGCGGTATATGGCATCCCAAGGGTGCTACTGAAATATAACACAGGAAAGCATTTTTAGTTCAACCCATGCACTGTGCACGTCTGATAAATTGGCAGCCGGAAGTAATGCGAATCCTATTGGTTCGTATGCCAATTTACAAAGGACACACACAGTACAATTTCACAGTGTGTGTAAAACACAGTATTTTACAGCACTCAGCATCAAATTTGTACAGGTTTCATACTCCAAATTAATCCTTTTATAGATCACATTCGACTTTTTAAACTATAAATTATCCATTTTGCAGCACTGATTCATCTTTTTGCAACACAAATTCGTCCCTCTGTAACCAAATCCCCCTTTTACAAATCAAATTCATCTTTCACAGATGGAATTCACCTTTACGTAAGTCAAACCCGCCATTTTGCAATTAAAGTTTATCTACAAATTTTGTTAAATTACATATAAACATAAATTTATTTGTAACGGCTCTCTTGCTGCTACGTGGAGTAAATTTACGAACATATTCATGTAATAATTATAGTAATCTATGAGACTGATAATTACGACATAATGATTATCCCTTAATGGTCACACTTCATCAAAATGACATACTTGGCACACTGGGACGTTTAAGGCCCTAGTCTGTAAAAATATTTCTTACAAAGAAGCTACTTATTCTCTTAACTTGAAAAAAATTGGAAATAATCTCCGAAAGTCGTTGTAACATCTTCCACAGCTGATTTCAGTAAATTCAATATGAAAAAGAATTCAGAAATGTGAAAGAATTGAAAGAATGACGGTTTTCACAGAAAAATTGAAAAATGTTTTTCGTTTTTCATATAAGGAGCTATCATTTTAGCTGAACACTCTTGAGATATAACAGTTTGAGCAAAAAAATAGTAAAAATACCGGGGTTTCAAAGAAAATATTTATTCAGATTTTCAGGATACAAATTGGCTAAAATTGAAGCTAAATTGGCTGAGATCGTTTCATACTCCAGTGTGACCGTTAAGAGTTAATAACATCCATTAAGTGTTCTGAATGTTTGAAGAATCAGCCCAAACATTTTTTACGCAGAATTTAATTATTGAGAAAACTTTTTCAATAAGATTCATTATTGAAGAATATTTCGATAGAAATAATAAAATATATCTCGTATAAACAATATCACGCATTTATTGTGTCTTCTGGAGGCTTACATTGTTCAAACTACTCACACTTCTTCCAGATTATATCCATTTAATTTTTGCAATAATCTTTAAAGAAATTGGCAAAAAATATTTTAAGTAACTGAACATGTAATTATTTCATACAACACATAAATATTGATTACAATAATTAAGAAAACATTTCATTCGCTAAATGTTATTGATACGATTACATCAACTAGAGGGTTAACTTTCGATCGCACTTTTGTTTACCGAAAATGATTCAATCCCAATTCTTCAATGAATAAGGTAAATATCCTAGAGATGAAAGGATTATAAAAGCAATTAAAATAATTGCAGCTTCTGTTATATTTAAACAATGTGAAATTATAATTAAATATGTTTATACAAAAGCGTGAAATTTCTACTCTCATATAAAATAATAAGAATCTGCATTTATGGAAGAAAACATGTTACATTAATTAAAATCTGAAACCGTGCATATGACTCAGTAATTAAACAATGTTCACGACATGTACTAATTATTAATTATTACAGTTCCAAATATTGAATACGTATTAATTTAATTGTTTTCGTCATTTAGCATTTTATTTTAAATAATGCAGTTTTTTATGCATGGTAGGATTGAAACTTACCCCGAAAAGTTGAAGTTACTTATAGTCCTACAGATTAATAAAACTAATTTAGTTAATTTAATTTATTTATAGTTTAATTCAGTGCAACTTGAGCTCCTGTTTTCTTTAAAATCGTGTTTCGAATACTTAATGACAGGTCAGTGTTATATTATCAAGTACTAATGAAAAAACACAATATTTAATTTCAATTTTGTAACAAAATTAATATGAAATAAGTTTATTTTAAATTTTCTGTTACTTAATAAATGTAAAACAGTTTTGCTATTTAAGAAATGACGTAACATTAATTAATTACTTTATCAAGAGTAGAACTACCAAACTATTTAAAGTGACCGAACACTAATTTGTTATTTTAAATTACAAAATTTGTTAAAAAACGTTGTTTATAATCAGTGATGATTTTAATTAAAAGTAAGAATTAATGTATATATAGCTTTATGATTTATGTTTATTTATTTATCATAATTTTTTATTTTTAATTTCAAATTAAGTGAGCATTATACGCCAGTATGGTTAGTGTAAAAAACGTTGAATCTTGGAATACTGTACTGGAATACTCACTGTACAATAATACTTTTTGCGTGATATAAACATTGAATTGTAAATGCTTATAATTACATCTATACAAACGTAATACATTTTGATTAGTTTATACGTTGAAAATAAACAGAAATATTCAAACTCGTTTGAACAATACTAGGACATAACATTATTTCTTTTGTCTTGCTTCTGAAGCGTTTCGAGAAAAAACTAATGTGTATAATTACTTTGCGCTCATTAATTGTCTTTTCAAAATTTTGACAATCAAATTGTTATGATGTACATTTTAATATCATCCGTATTTCATTTTTTGTACTACGGCATTGTACTATGTCACTTTTAGAATTCTTTACGTGTTGAATTTGATTTGCAAAGAAGCAAGTTTGTCCTATGAAAGCGTGAATCTGATTTGTAAAACATTGAATTTGATTTGCAAAAAGGCGAATTTTTCCTGTGAAGACGTGAATCTGATTTGTAAAACGTTGAATTTGATTTGCAAAATATGCCGTATAAAACCTGCAAAAGGGTTAATCGAAAATGCTATTTTACAAATCTACAAAGATCTAATTTGAAGTGCAAAACTTGCATTACATCGGAATGCGTATGGCTATGTAAAAATTTTGTTCTCTGAAAGTTAACGAAATACATGTAACCCTGACTTTGAAGACGCGCAACATTCCGTGATGCATATTTCGGTGCAGAGCAACGCAACCCCGAATAACAGCATTCCAACGAGATTCGTGCAATGGCATTCCTTGCGTTGGTACATTGTCGATGATACTTCGTGTGGTATTTGTGTTGACCCAGCAGTATAATCTACTGATGCACAAGCAAAACACGGACCCATCTTTATTTTATGGATACAGTTCCGACCCAAAAATTGTGCTGTTTTCATACATTTAAAACATACCTTATATTATAAGAGAAATGTGTATCAAATTTCACATATATACATATATAAAGTTATCTAATATAATCCTATTTTTATAAATATTATTATACGGCGGAATACACACAATTATTTCAAACTACGTTATCGATGCAATTGCAAAAACATATTAAAGAAAAAAAGGATACATTTTTTAATTTCAGAACATTCGATAACCTAATGATTTTTTTACCTTTGCACGTCAATAGTTTTTCATGTAAAAGACTTTATCTATGGAAAAAATGTATGTATTTGGATTTAAAAATACAATGCAATTGTTGATTGTATAAGCATCATTCTGTTTCTTAAAACGTACGTGCCTACATATATAATATTCATTAAACTATTCATTTTCTGCATTGAAAGGATTATAACCCACAATAATTGCGTTAGCCACCCTGTGTAGTGCTTTCAATAGAATTTAAGGTTTAATAGTTGTATTTCATTTAGTTGAAAATATGTTATTCAATGTATTGAATACGAAGATTAACATTTAAACGTCTTACAAATTCATGTTTCCGCAACTCTTCGAATTAATCGATGCTCGAGGTATTGAAAATCTTATCAAAGAATTGTAGCATACTTCGCATCACGAAAAGCATAACTGATGAAAAACATAAGTTATTAAAGGTTTTTTTGTCGACGTTGAAACTAATCTTACTATCTATTTTTTTGCTGTGTAAAATTGTAGTACAAAGTGGTGAATATTTTTTCTAATGCAAACAGTTTTTCTTTTTTCATACAATAATTTTCAAAGTTAAACAACAAATTGAAAAAGTATTAAACACGTATCTTTTTTCTGAATACAGACATTTAATATTTAATGGTGGTAGATTCAAAGCTATAGATTGAAAATATATTTTTTTTTCATATTTCAGAAAATACGGAGCATGAAAAAAGATTTTTTATTGCGTAGTCGTATATGAATGATAAGGAAACTTTTTGACAATTTATAATACTTAAAGTGTTTCGAATAATTAAGTTATTTATGTTAAGATCTTTCGTAAATCATAAATTCTTTCGATAATAATGGGTGAGATTCTGTACAGAACAGAACAGAGGGAAAGGTATTGATTGATACACGTTCGCGAAAATTGAAATTGAATAACAGAATAAATGTAATTGGAACCGTGCTTTCTGTTGCTAAATCTGATCGGAAATATTTGATATTTCAAATATGATTTTCAATGGAATTCATTATTTATGTGCTCCTTTATTAATTCAAATCTTGCAAGTACGCGTTTCAACGGATCATCATTTTAATCGGCCATTATATTTTTAGCTAAAATTAAAATGAGAAGTAGAAATACGTTGTAACATTGTTGTTCAAAATTGAGGGAGAAAAACTGTTTAGCCTTTCAGAAGTTTAACCTTTTACCATTTTAGTCTCCATTACATAAAAGTTAAATATTTTTTACTCTTTAACTTCACGTTAAACTCAATTTACTACATCGTGCAAACCAACTTTTATTTTATCTTCGTTAAGAAAGAAAAAGCAGAAACACTTTAAAGAAAAAGTTCTTTCTACATTATGACACTTTAAAATGACTATGATTTACATTTCACTCTTTAATTTGTTGAAAATAAAGGTAGTTTATCATTTCTTAATAATTAATTTCTATAATTGTCTTTATGAACGTACAAAGTGATTCAACTAAATTACTTACGAATCGTTGTATGAAAAAATGGTTGAGATAAAAGTACTTTTATAGTACTAAGGGAAGTATATGATGTAATAATTAGTTTGTTGCTTCTTTTATCCAGATTATTCTTAGATTTTTAATTGTGATGGAATTTGATTATACTTGATCGCAGTGTTAAACACTGAATGAAAAGCTATTAAAATGTAATATAATAATTATAATATCTGTATATGACTATAACTGTAATATAACTATTACAAATATTCTTTATATGCATATTATAATAAGTAATTACATATATTAATAGTTATATACATATTCTAATTATTAAGATGTATTACATAATAACTAGTATATAATCAACATTACATATGCTTCTTCGTATATGTAAAGTTATACAATATCATCAACTGTACTAAATTATGACTATACAAAATTTAGAATATTTTCATCATATTTACTTGCGAGCATGGTAAGTTTCCCGAGGGAAGGTGGTGATGTAGGGGAAAGAGACTTCATCGCAAATTTTAATACGTTCGCTGGAGAATAAGGATTGCAATCATCCGCTAAGCGAATGAAATAAACATGAATTTCAAAATTTTCAAATGTTCAGATATTTGAAATTTCAAATTTACAAATTCAGAAATTTGGTAATTTTCTGATTTCAAAATTCAAAGATTTTCAAGTTATTAATTATACAAACTTTCAATCTTAGAAATGTTCAAATTTAATCAATTTTTAAATTCTTAAATTTAGAAATCTCGAAATATACAAATTTTTCAATTTGCAAATTTTCAAATTTATAAATTTAGGAGTTTTTAAATTCATATATCTGATTTCCAAAAATCAGTGGGCTTTCTCTTCTACACTTGTTTTTAACTAACGAAGATCTACTATCTACGTCGCATATGAAAATTTACGTGAGGAATATAGGTCTAATTGGTCATAGCTGAAGAAACATGTCTTGATTTTCACATATATTCAGGCTACAACGTGCTATTAATCTGAAGTCTAAGTAATCGCATTTATTAATCAAGCTCGTATGAAACTAAAGAACAGGAAGATATATGCTGAGTATCTCTGTTGTTCTTGTGCCGTCTCACGCGATTTCTTATGTGATAAGAATACATTGTACCTGAAGAATATGTTGATAACCAAGAATAGCTTCTACTGGAGTGTTCCTGAATCTTAAACTTAATTATTTTTTTAATCACCAATTTCTAAAGTTTACACGATCTTACTAGACTATCAAATAAAATCAATATTTCCCATAGCAAGAAAAATAAAAAAGAAATCAAACTATAACAAATATGTTGTAAAGAATTGGAATAACAAACAAACATGTACGATTGCGAACAGGCGGCGAGTGTTTCCTGTGAAATTTTTCGATTATAAAACTCGTTTATCTTTCCCTGGAATATCCATGTCACATATATTTTCATGAAAAATATCCTGCTGTCTCGCGTAACAAGAGATGAAGCCTACACCTGCGTATCTCTCGCGTTTGAATTTAAACAGAGTGACGTAAGATTACATCTTCGTAGGGGACATAAAGAAAATGAGAGTCAGGTAATTGCAAATTAAGATGTTTAAATGATCGCTTGAAAAATGTTTTAAAATCCTTAGGAGTATTTTAAGCAACTTATGAACAATTAAATTGCTTTGATTGTATTACCCACACATTTGCACGTCGAATCAAAAATTAAAGAATGTACTATCAAGTAAAAACGAGATATGCGATTATTCATTTAACATAATAATTCTTTTATTATATTATTGTATGTAGTTAAATCCGGAAATGAAGTGCATTAAGAATTTATAATCTTGGTATAATTATTGTCTATATTGCAAGGCTATTTATAAGATATACGTCACACAATTTAATTTGTATTTTGTAATTACAAATCTTAAGTTTGTTGCAATTTCTGTAGGTACGTTTTGTTGTATTCCGTAGGGATCAGGGTTATTATATTAATAAGGTTCGATTCCAAGCGGAATTTAGGCTAGTCTTTATTAATGCGTATAGTAAGACTGACTGACATATCTTGTCATGCAGACGTACAAGAGTTCGCTTTGACTGACTGACTGACAATAACCCTAGTTTTAGAAAAATGAAGGAATATATATATATTTCGAAGAGTGGTGGAGGGAGTTGGAATTTGTAAGGACGGGGTTAAAAAATGACGCATAGGACAAGGTTGAGGATGATGTAGGGCTGATTGTTGACAGTGTGAATCGCAGTTAAGGATGAGGTCATCGGAGATATTGGATAGTTGGGTAGGATATCTATATTATTTTAGGTTGGCATACAACAGTTTTCCAAGTTTCTTTTAAAATTTCAAATATAAAAAGTTAATTTTGAAAAGCATCGAATATGAAAGTATATTCTGAACTTGTCAATTTAAAATTTCAGCTAATGATTGCCATTTTATATCGTAGAAAAATTGAATCATAATCACTTCTGCACTTTGTACATTGCTTAAAGTGTTCTTAACGATAAGTAATAATTCCGCTTGCCACAATTCTAAACTAAGTTTAACACAAAGTAAAATAGCAATTAGCCCACTGACAGAATTATTAAAGTTTCTTAGCGAGAATTGCGATTAAAACAATATTTCCGGGGGACAAAGTTAAACTGTAGATCACGGGAACAGGGAAGAAAAGGTATTATAAATCAGTTGGAACTTACACGTACTATGCTTGAAGTCATTATACTCCGCAACTCTAAAGTAAATAAATTTGCATGAAAGTTTTATGAAATCAATCTTCCTCCACGTCGAAAGATAATAATGTAATAACACTGATAACTACCACAATAGAATAATTAATAACTGTAACAAAATTTAACAATAATTCAACGAAATTTCGACAAGATAATGGAAGAAAACTCAATTTCAGGATCTTAGAATACGAGGAAACATGAGTACAGCCAGCAAGCTGCATCAATTATAAAATTCTCACGTCACATTAGAACATAGTGTTTTGCGACAAAATAGCGGCTTGATTTTCCTGGAAACACGTGTATTGAATTTGCTAATGATCCTCGTGTTTCATTTAAATTCTACACTAGGTAGAATATAATTTCAAGGTAACGACTAAATGAGATACTACGCAGAGAGATTTCAATATGCTGTAATTGTGAAACGATAAAGTTAAATAGTAAATTGTTAATTAACTCTCAAACGAATAGTCTATTGCCTTTAGTTATGTACTATATGAAATCTATTTATTGCGTTATATTTGAAATTAATCACCAAAGCATTTGCAACATAATCCTACGAAATATATAAATGTGATCCGACTGTTATTAGACGGCCAAATATTTAAATTAACGAATTTTGTAATTCAAGAATGAAGTGAACAAAAAATAAGCGTATAACTTTTATTAGTACCTGTATTGACAAGATTAGTTTCAGATCCTTGGTAAATTGCTAGGAGTTTGATTCTGATTAAAGTTTATGAAATTTAACCCGTAACTTTAATCAAGGATGCGATTGAATAAATTACATTAGAATTGTAATACACTTCGGTAAAAGTATTGAACTACATTTCAAACTCTGAATCTCTTAATTCTATTAATGCTATGTAGAAGTAAATTATTCGTCGTAAATCTTTCATTTTACGCAGAAATTTATTTTTAAATTCTGTATTGCCGAATATACAAAATGTATATATGGATAGAATGTGTTACATAGATTAACTCTGCTACGAACTTCAGTTTAACTGTATTTACAAAAAGCTTATTAAAATATTAAAATCATACGTATAGGTTGTCCCAGTATTAATAACAGAACCAAGAAAGAAATCATTCTATACAAAAAAAAATATAGTAAAAATGTACAATAAAATTTTTTCATACGATTTAATTTTCAGAAAAACTAGGTTTAAAAATTCTTCGAAATATTTGTTAGACATTTTGTTTACAGCATAAAACTTTTTAATACTTCAACAATTAGCAGATATTATAAATTTATAAACGCAATTATCAATATCACTAAATTGTATTATTTATCATTAGTCCTCATGATATTGTTAATATTTTGATATGTTTTAATAATGTGATGTTTTCAGATAATCACCATGATGAATTTATTTGAAAGTATGATAAATTGATTATGGTGAATCGTCGTAGGTAACAACATTATAAAAGTTACCGATCAACAATAATTCAACGATATTTACAATTACATTCATTAATTTATAATTACTATCTTTCATTTTATAAAAATATGATCTTAGAATCTTTAAAAATCTCCCACTTTAACTTTCTGGAAAATGAAGTTGAATATGAAAAAATGTTATATTTTTTACTTGATTTTGTATGTAGAAAGATTATTTTCTTGTTTAGGCAAACAATACAAGGACACCTTGTATAAAAACATTTCATATTGATACGTACAAACCAAGATAATAAATTTTTCATACAGTGTTAATAAAACTATAATATTAATAATATCATACTTTGATTGTACCTTTTTGATAATAGCAAAAGTTTTTAAAGGTATAAAATTGCAATAAGTAAAGCAGATTTGAAAAACCATAGCTACGTTAAAGTCAAATGAAAAATTAATATAGATAAAAATTAAAAGTTAAATTTTAATTTGGGATTAATTTGACTCCAATTAGGATACAAGAGCATTAAATCTAAAAATTGGTAAAAAAAGCAGTGTTGTTCAAAATTGTGAATCGAAAGTTTCAGATCCACGTGCCTACATCATCGTATTTTCCTTTTATAAATCAAGTTACAGGAGCCTTACGATGCAATCATGGGATCCAGTTTCGCGGTTAGCAGCTTCGTTTTCAGTTACAGACACGAAAAATATCAACGAAGAATACTGTGGACAACTGTATGCACGAGTTAATATAGATATCTTGGTTTTCTTGTTTTCAACTGTTCGATATTGCTCGACTGACTTTCAGATCGCTTTTAAATCGAGGTGGTTTAATTTCGAAGCCCATCCGGGGGCGCTCGAGTTTATGACCGAATAATCACGCTTCCGCGAGTAAATTGAGGATTTTCAGCTCGTTACTGAACCCTGTACACTGTTTGAACGTTTTAATTAAGGTAATTAAATGTACGAAGATTGAACTGTTCGTACGTGTAATCTTTATATTCAAATTTGTGTAATATGGATTAATTCCGACTTTGATCAAATCCTTTGAAGAAATTATATTTTAATGGGATCGAGTAACCGAGAGATGAAATCGGTGGAACTATTCTAAACTTAACTACAATCACAATTTGGAATAACAAATTAAATCATTATATTGCGAAAGTAATTTTTAATATTGTTAACATGTTCAGTATGACCTAAAATCATATCAATATACCTAAAATTTCGTTTTAAATCTTCAAAATTACTGGGAATTATAATCTTTGTCTCATACAAAATAAGATACATGTACCAGTAATCAAACGATTAAGGAAACAGTTAAGATAATCACAATTTCTTTTACTTCTAGACAATGTATAATTATAATGAATACGTTTATACGAAAGCGTAAAATTTCTACAATCAGATGAAATTCTAAAAAACTGAAAAGAAAAAGTATTAAAGCAATTAAAATCTGAAAATGTTTATATGGTCCAATAATTGAACAATATTCATGGCATGTCCTAATTATTAATTAACAAAGTTCCAAACATTGAATATGCATTTAATATTCAAAATTATTTCCATCATTTAATAAATAAAAATCAACATGGTAATATTATGTAGAATGAAAATATTGTATTTATAATAAATTAATTTAATCAATAACAATCGGTATTTCTCTCCTGAATTAACATTGGTATATGAAACTTTTCACTGGCAACCTATAACTAACAATAAGTACCTATTTTATAAATTTTTACTGTCGCACAAACATCTTTTTATGTACAATCTTTTCTTTTTCTTTCACTTCCGAATTTTAAAGCGTTTATCTAACTTTACAATACAAGAAAAATTATTTAAAGTATATTATAGAATTATAGGTTATGTTGATATTATGACGTTATTAAGAATTAACAGAATTAAATTTTGTGTAGCTATTATTGCCGATTGCGTTTAATGACTGATTCGTGTCACAATACTTAATTTTAATATTTAAACTAAATCAATCAGAAATACGATTAATTTGAATTCTCTATTGTTTAATAAATCTAAAACAATTTTACTTTACTACAATTACTTTACTATACTTTATTATAACTTAATATATAACAAAATTATATAACGTTAATTTATACTAAAAGTTCATAATATAAGTTTATACTGTACTATCAAAATAATTAAACCTAACTGGGGAGCATTCCTAATCGAGAAATTAAAAAAGTAATAACACTGGAAATGTGTAGAATATATATGAATATACTATATCATGCACTTTTTATTCGCTGCTTAAATTTGCTTCAAAGGTTTCAAATTAATCTCCAAAGGTTCAGCTATTTTTCGATATTATTTTGTAACTTATAATCCATAAAAGATAAACAAAATTTTCAAATAAAAGTTACTTCTTTTAATCAAATCTATTTAAATGATAATGTTCTATCAATTACTTAAAAACATTATAAATAAAAATATTAACAATTTCTTCAACCATTCATTTTCTCTCGTCTCCTTCCTTCTCTAATACATATTTTTAAAATATCAAACCGAAGTGATTCTAGTAGTATATTTTATTTTGTATAGTCAGTGGCGCGCCTTCTTTTTTCTACATCATCATTTTCCTCGAGAAAAGCTAACGTGCGCAGTAGTATAGGATCCGCAGAAGTCATAAATCACATCTCAAAGTAATTCTTTATCGTGGAAATCCATGCTTTCACGTTGAAATCATGATTCGTTTGGTTTATCACGGCAAACGGCTATAATCTTGATCAGCAGTACAAATTAAAAACAGTTTAAAGAATGAAAATTACTCATTAATTATCATTTAAAAACATTTCATTTTCAGTGAAAGAAAGTGGTTTCTCCTGAGTTATTTCAGAAACTTAATATTTTTCACAGTTCGTGAGATGCACATTCATTTGCTCACTTTCGTGTTCGATCCACGGAGTAGAGGAAAAGTTTGATAGCGTGATGTCCAGCGAAAAGTTTCATTCATTTATTTACACACATCCAAACAAAGCGCAACAACGCGTGGCACGCGTCTACCGTATAATCTCTCGTATTTCATTTTCTGTATTCTGGTGTTAATTTCAGTATTCTGCTAAAATTACTTTCCATATGACGTTACAGAAAATTGGGACAAATACTGGCAGAAACAAGTTTCCTAACTTATACATACACTGGAACAAATTAATTGTATTTTTATATCTTTATATGTAACAAATTACGTATGTAAAATGTCACAAATCGTTCCTGCCGAACCGACAGAAGACAATTTTCTTTTTTTCTTTTTCTGTTAACACTAGATTTACGAAACCCTTAAAAATGGCGGATTTTAGATATCTTATTTGTAATTACGAAAATTAAAGGATCTTTTATCAAAATGTAAGTTAATCTATATCAAGATAACGAATCGTTGTATAAACTAATTTACGTATTATCCATTAGTGATTTATATTTGTAATTCGGTTTCAATTTAAATACATATGATCGTTAAACGCCTGTTTTTGGGTTAAAAAGGGTTTTTCCTTTTTGGTAAAATTACATTAACTGTTTACTATTTGCATTGATCTTATTAAATTAAGTAACATGTACTTAAAGCATCTTTTATAACATGGCGAAAAATACTTTTTCGAATATATTTGTTATATTCGGGCGATTATAAAGAAAAGAGAAAATGTACATAGTTTAAGTTAAACATCATGAATTAAAAGTAAGATTCAAAATGTTACATGTAGATTGCAGATGTTTATGCATTTATCATATATCGAAGTTTACAAAATAACATACATTATGTAATTTACAGATTGTGGATTTCATAAATTACATGATTTATTTATACTTTGTAGATCTTGATGTGTCATACATGCATAAACATCAGCAGTCTAGAAATAACAAATCAGCTGAATGAAATTAAATAGTTATACAATTATATGTATATAGGTGGGCAGTGCTACATTAATGCAAGATTTTCTTTGTAATTTTTTTCGATCAATTTACATTCTTGGATTTTGTTAAAAATTTCGCAAAATTTAGCAAAATTTCAGTTTTGTTTAATTACTTTTCTGTATTACAATATTTCTTCTTCCAAATCTTACAATTTCATAAAATGTGAAAAAAATTGAAGTACTTATAACGACATCGTTAATATTTAATTGAAATCATTACACTCTACCTCATGTCTCTAAAATGTGTATTTGAAAAGCATTTCTTATTCCATAACAAAATGTAGATTGTTTCAGCAATATGTAAATTCTTTTATTTACATATTTCAATAACAATCCATTTATACAACTTTAAATAAATTATTAACTAAGTTATAGTTAATAAAATACTCCTCAACAATTATTGTAACGACTATTTTATTTTACTCTAGGTGATTTTTTAAGGTATACAAGATCTTATATGTAAACAGGACATTATTATACTATTTGACACGTAATAGACTAGTATACTTCTAAATCAATAATAATTTTTCTGATGAAACAACTTCATTCATTTAGATTTGCCTGTCATTCTATGTGATGGAAGTTTGAGATCAAACGAAATTGTTTTTAAAGGCAACAGCATTATATTGAAAGGTAAAAATTTTGTAACGTATCCCTTTTGGCTGTTGATCTGATTTTCCGTGGGATTTTTCACGCGAATAAAGTAGTTGGAATTCTTTTCAACATCAAAGCTTACTTTTTACGTACACCAGAAATTCTTGGAATAATTGCGCACTGCGAAAGTATGCGAGTAAAGGGTGAACCGAGTCATTGAAGTTTGATAATGGAACTCTGCTCCTTTAACAGCCAGTTCGTGTCAATTGAATTTGCGACGAGTAAGTAATTGTAACTGAAAATTACAAAATGTTAAATTTTTAATCGAAAAATTTCATTTTATTTAATAATAAAACGACCAAACGTATACAAAAGATGACTTCCAAATTTCTAATTTTAAATGACAGAAATTATTAACGTATTCTTATCAAAATATTTGGTGACTTTATCAACATGATGATTTCTTTTCCATTTTTTATTTAATTATTTTTTCCAATTTATTGTCAATTTGAAATCTGGTATTTATCCAACGCCGCGCCGGTTATTTCAGCGTCAATAAATGTATCATAAATACTAACAATAAACTAATTATAAAAATTATCATCAGTGCTTCAGTAACTAAAGTAATATAAGTTTTAATTCATAACTTGAAAATACTTACTCTAACATAAACGGTGTTTATAATTATCAACGTTTGATTTTAAGTTTAAATTTAATTTTAGATTCTTTTCCTGTTTCATTCTGTAAATTTCATACTATTTATATCGACATTATTCTTCCTTTACTTGTCACGCCGTTTTTAATAGAATTGTTTCCTTATATTATGTAAACTAATTTTTTCTAGATGTATCCTTTGCCAAATGGTTCATACCCCGTGTTGAATAATAAACAATATCGAAATTAATAAAAGCCTGTACCCTGGAAATATCATTGAATATGATTTAAATAAGAAAAGTAGCGTAAATTATTGTCAAAAGAGTGTATCGTTCATGGAGAAATGCAAATCAGACGCAGGAAGTAATTAAATTGGTTATTATATTTTTAGTTGCGACAGCAATGCCTATTAAATAGCTTCCACTCTATTAATCGATTTTAATTAAACATTATCGTACAATCGATAGCTAACACGACGATTGATATGTACCATTCAGTTATGTAGTTACTGGTCCATTAAATGATCTGTAATTAATAAATTGAGCAGAGAAAGTGATCTTATAAATATAGTTAATATTTTTGTTCAAATCGCATATACTTTAACTCTTTTAGTGTCGAACAATGATATATCGTTGCGTATACGATGGTGTCCTATTTTATTCTCATATTAATAATTTTATTATAGTTTAAAATACAGTATGTATGCTTTATACTACGTGTTCTGCATCGAATTATAACCAAACGATAATTTTTCTTCTTTGCAAACGCAATTTATAAAATAAAATTTATTTTTTTAACTTTTAAAAAATAAAAGGAAACAGTCTTTCTTTCTGAGTATGAAAATGAAATCTATTAAACTAAATTATAAATTACAAATTTTCGGAGATGTATAATATAATAGCAAAATAGTAATAGTAGCAATAGTAAAATAGTAGTAACTGTTGTAATTTTTATAACCCTTTTTTAATTCTACACTTTTACAATTTTCGCAACTTTACAATTCTTACAACTTTTTAAAATTAAAAATACTGCTATGAATGGATTATTGCGTTCACGAAAACTAAAACGCGCAGAAAACAGCTTTCTGAGAAGTAACTTCGCTCGTACATGTGTTAATTATTTTCAGACTAAATACTTTCTTTCGTGCTGATAGCTACTCGATTTAACACAAAAAATCTCGAGAAGAGTGTATTTTTAGATTGTAGCACATTGTGTATTGGTCCCATCTGCTAATAAAACTGTTGCTATGATATCTACTTCATACAATTTAGTTGTTTTTCTTGCATATTTAATTCTTTCTGTTTATATGTTTTACTAGACATAAACTGAATATTTTGACTCAGTGTTTAACTAACATTTCGAACGGTTGAATTAAAATATTTGATGTTATGAAGAAAAATCAAACTAGGGAACCATATAATCACTCCTTCTTTTAAATGTGTGAATGATTCAACTTACATAAAGAAAAAGAATAATTCAAAGATGAATCTTGATACAACTTTATTGTTTCATAACCTTCTTGGATATGTTCTTTCTACAGAAAAAAATGTGTATTCATTTTCAGCATGAATTGTCGCTTTTCTATCTAGATCGTGTCCATTGGAAGATCCTTTTTTGTAATATTCAGTTGCAGTACTAATCTGTGAACGACAGGAGCTAAATCAGTAAGAACCGAGAGTTGAATCGAATAACCGAATTGGTAGAAATGAAATCATGCCATGGACAATGCCTGCAAATACATATACAATGTACAGTTACTAACGAAGGTCTTCGGACATCAAATGAAAACACCATTCTGATGAAAATGAACGATAACTTCATATAATAATATATTTATTTTTTAATAAATGATTGTAATGTTTTACAATCATTTGTTTTGTTTACAAAATTTGTAACGTTTGTGTGACGTTTTCACGTCATTATTCTTTCCATAAGTATATACAAAATTATAATTACATCTTACATCTAGAATTATACTGAATAAGACTAGTATTAATAATACAATTATCATTTGTAGACACATTAAAGCATTGACCACATTGACCACAAGTATTGTTTATTATTTTGCATTTATTGCTTTTATTCTGTAAATTTTTGAGTGCCCAGCATGAGTACTTTTAATTAGATAAATAAAATTTCTTAAATGAAATTTACGTATCTACAAAATATGTATACAAAAGTGGAAAACATGTCGGTGGAGTATAAAATACTTATTATTTTATATTTTTGCCTGGCAGTGAGTAGCCAAATTATTATATTCACAAGATTTGTTCTTAAAAATATGTGCAAGACGCGACTTGAATTAATTTAACAATAATACCAATACTTGTTATGTTAATAAGCTACATGTATACGATAAACCTGTGAGTAATACGTTGACACGTAAATTTTATTTCTAAAATAAGAGACAGCTGTGTATTTTATACATATAAATGTATGTTAAATATTTTATGTTTCGGGTGTGTATTAGTGATGGGACGAAAACTTTGATTTTAATTGAAGCAAAGTTATACTCGATTTTTATATAGGTACATACCCAAGATTATACATAAAGAAAAAGTTGAATGACGGAATAATAAATAGTTGTATTTTCTTGTGCAATATAGTGTTAAGGACTGCCATAGATTTTAAACATTATATATTTATCTTCGACATAGGTTTTGTAGTTTGTACAGAGTTAGATTTTCTTTAGTCGTAAGACCTTCGTTCTTGTTACGATTTACACTGGATCCCCTCGAGAGTTTTGAAAATCGTTCCGTCGCAGCCGCAAACTCGTGAAATCATAAAGACCAGCGATTTTTACTGTAGTTTTTCGTTCATTGTCCACATTTGGTTGGCAGGTACTAGCATTTTTACAGGTCAAACGCGCCGGTTATTCGCTAAATTCGACGAGTGAGAAAACCCAAGAAAGGCGGATCTTATAGATTTTTAAACTTATCAGGACGTTCCTCCTCCGTCAGGAGCGACTATGCCGAGGTGACATCGACCATAATTTTTCACGATTCACACAGAATTACTTAATCAACCACTTGAATTATTTTGTTATCTACAAAAACATATAGTTAGCAATAGAATACAGTTTACCACAGACCTTAGTTAAAACTTTAGTTAGACACGACCATTTTACATCATTGAGATTCAACTAGTGTGGTACATTTGCCGAGTTTAGAAGTGCGAGCACAATTGTCGCGCCATGTACGTTCAATTGATAGTTTATAGTGCATTTGTGCACTCCAGAGTTAAAAATATACGAACTACAAGACACTGGCTCTGAATCTTTCTCGAGTATTCGAGTGGTCCTTCGATCCAGTATTTTATTTGTCGGCACACGCATGTAAAGCGCCTACAACGCCCGAACACAACTTGAGGTACCCGCGAGCAAGTATAGAAACTTATAGTGTTTCGAGTTGCATCATCTCTCATAATTCATCGCAGTTAACAGAATATTCTCAGAACCCTCTTGAAGTCTGGACGTCCGTTCCAAACTAGGCATCACTCGCATAACATTGAATAGATATTTTATGACCTTTCAAGAACGTCTCTGCAATTTGGATTCCAAAACTATTGTCAGCAGTCTTGCTGACAAGCCAGAACGCACACCATTCGTCTAAAGTCAATATATCCTTCCTTAGGGACCGTTTATACTATGCCAGTAAGCCGTTGGCTGAGACCCATGGAAGGACTCAAATCACTCAAGTGCTTGGATCACCTACGTCCATTAGCAACACTTACCTTAGGGTGAGGGATAAAGGTCTCGCGATCCTATTCGCTCAGTCATATCATCAATCGGTGTTTTGCCAAATTACGGACTGACCTTGATTGGTCCTCTCTATTAGACACCTTCTATGCTCTCAGGTCTTATTCTTTTTTGAGCAACTCATCAATTTTGATACGGATCTCTCGTGAAGACCAATTTACTCAGACGAGCCATCGTCTTGAAGATTTGCGTGATAACCATCTATCACTCGACGACCTTCGTCCTCAAGACGCGAGTACACACATTGTATTTGTGGGGCAAAGCCTTACAACCTTCGTCGACTTGATCGTCCATCGTGAAGATCCCACCACAACCAATTGCTCATAACTCTTTTTCCTACCAAACTCAAGACGCGAGCGCATACATTGGATTTTTAAAGCGAAGCCTTACAACCTTCGTCGACCTGATCTGCTATCGTGAAGGTCCCACCACAACCAATTGCTCATAGTCTTTTTCCTATCAAACTCAAAATTAATTAGTTCCATACCACATTCAAGTCATCATATAATCTCTACCATTCTAACGAGTTATGGAGACGCATTGCGGTTTTCGTGGGGCGAAGCTTTACAATCTTCGTCGACCTGATCGTGAGGATCCCTCCACGACCCATTGTTCGATTTATGTTAAAGTATTCCATTTGTACTTTTAATTTCATGTATTATTGCCAACAAATAATACATTGTAACAAAATATACAATGTATTACATTGCAAAAATAATATATTATATAATAGATTATTTTAGCATAATGTAATATAATAAGATGTTACATAATGTAATATATGTATAATATAATAATATATAACTGTACAATAATATATTGCATATTATACTGTAAAAATAATATATCGTAATATTAGAATACAAAATAACTGTTCTGCCTTACCGGTTAAAGTTATAAAATATGAAATTTATTGTTTGAGTATAATAATTTGGTCATCCACTGTATTTGCACAAGTACAATTACCCATTTTTTTTTGTACCGATAGTTAAGGGATATTCTTAACATTTTACATACGTTTGATATACTGTGCATATATTTTGTTTATTCTGATATATGATAATTGCATAAACATCCGCAATCTAGTGATGACACAGGTAGCACAGTGTGGTATTTGGGTACACGCAATGGTAAACCAAACCACGGTGGAACTCGTTTATTCAGCATCCTCACGAAGATGCATCGAGGTCGAGGGTAAATTTTTCGAAGGACCCTCACCGTAAATATCGCTGCGCGAAATTGAATAAAATCCTTCGGGGGGGAAAACGTAAGCAAACGAAATACACGAGAGAATGCCGGAACAAAAGCAGTTTCTCACGTTTTATTTACTTTATGCCGAGCCATGATTTCATATACAACCGCGCTGTTCTTTATTTCTATAGCTATTTTTAACGGCCATTTATTCAGGAAGCACAATTTCGTATCGATGGATGATAGGACGAACGTGTAAAAATAAATTTCACGGTCTATTGATTATATTGGTCTGCGAGCCACAATTTTCTAGAAACTTTTTCTCTGTTTTTCATGGAAACTTTTTTCACGTAGCTTCATGACGACATTTTTGTGAGTCAATTACTTTACTGGGATATTAGCATAAAATTTAACGGATGAGACAAATTTTGTATTTATATGAAGCGACCAGGTGATAATTCTATTATAAAAAATAAAAGTCTTTTTCATGTTCGAAAAAATTAGATTTTAAAGTTCTTCAACATATTTGTATGGAAAGTCGTTACGACAAAAAAAAATGGTAATTTTAACAATTTTAACAATGAAATAAAAATAATTTTAACAATAAATATAAATATTAAAACCGTTAAAATACATGACTAAGCATTATTTGTTATGATAATATTGTATCTACACTAATGTACAAGGCGATGAATTCAGTTGAGAGTACAATAAATAACAATATTAAATAGTACACTGACTAACAACACTCATTTCTTTAATAATTACATTTATTAATTAATAATTCCCATTAATTGTTGAATTAACCAAACAAGTGTTGGAACCTTGTCATTAAGGGATATAAAACATTTTATAAATATTTTTTTGAAAAATGAAAGTTTTAATTAAACCAATAGAACATTTCTTTTTTAATCGAACTATAAACTAAATTACGGTGTGCACCAATTTTTCCTCTTATTAGCAAATAAGTATAGATTGTATCAACGCATGTGAATGTTTTAAATAATTTGTCTTACGCAACTATGCCTTTAATCCTCTTATATTAATATACACGTAGACTTGCAGTTTGTGCTACTTTTTCTTTTAATGCCTAGACACGTACGGATTCTATCTACGTACATAAATCAATATTTTTAAATCGTTGACTTATACCATCGTGACTTTTACCCCCTCGTATATCGAAGTCCGCAACATGTACATAAATTATGTAATCTATAGATTGTAGATTCCTGTACATTACAGACACGTGTACACTTTATATTTATATATAGCAATAGATTTAAAATGTCTCCATTAAATGTCACCATCAGATTTATCACAATGTGCTCTTATTATTCAGAAAACAAAATGAAAATATACAATTTTTTTACACAAGTACCAGGCTGTAACAACGCATAATTTTTAGAGCAATGGATTCGGACACTCAAAATCGTTGTATTTCGTATATATTTATCGAATACTATCCAGTTATGCAGAACAACATTTTTTTTAATTTGTGCCCCATGACGATGTTTAGCCCAAATGTTCAATTTACGTCTTGTAATAACATATTATTTTATGCAAAACAGTGTTCTGTATAGGCTGATTTAGTAGGAACAATGCATGTTAAGTCACACATACGTTTATTAAATATTTATGTCTGAAGGCAATTGATCAAGTTAAAAATAAATAAATACGAAAGGAGAATTCCAGGCACCACTTCTGATAAATGTGACAATGCTTTCATAAATCAAATTCAACTTGAGGCGACATACCCAGAAAAAGATTCAACATGAAATATTCAAAGTTGAAATACAACAGCGCGATTCGGAAGATTGATAGGTGTCTTCCGGTGGCTGCCTCCAACAGACAACGTGACACGAGGAACTTCAGTTTCGAATTAACTTGTTAAACCGCGTTTGGTTCGTACTGAGGTACGAACAGAAGCAGAAGAGGGAATGTTGACGAACGAAACTCCCCTTTGTCTTCGTTAAATCGTCAGTGAAAGGCAACGAAGATGAATCCACACGAGGAATATTCTTTATCTTCAAAAGCTGCACACACAAAAGATTCTCTCTTCGCCAGTGCCTCCGTTCTATTCTACCCTTATCACTACTCCCCTACGTTTCATTCCCAACTGTTTCATGACTTTCCTGTGAAACAAAATGCTGCTCTTCGTCATTTCTTGATAACAAACAATACGAGAAGTCGTTCGAATCTGCTTGCAAAAATAGGCCATCGTAGCTATATCGTTTGTATTCCAAATTCTGAATCGATGACCATTAATCAGCAACAATTTCAATTGATCAGCTAATCATTGTAAATTGGAAACGCTCAATGTTTTTTATGGATCGCGTTAAATATTCAAATATAAAAAATTTTTAAAAATAGAATCGATATATTTAATTTAATATTTCCTTTCCTTAAAAATATACATTACAAGTAATTAAATCGTGAAGCATTATCATTCTCAATTGTAAAAGTTTGGGACATTAGAATTTTGAAATTTAAAACTTTGACATTTTTTAATTCTAAAATTTGGAACTTTGAAATTACAGAAAATTATTTATTTAGTACGCGGATAAAAAAAATCTTTGATAAATACAAATAATTAGCAATATAATACATAAGGAACGGAGATTTCAAGTTATGTAAATTGTTGCCAAAAAAGTTAGGCGAGCTGCAGACAGTGTCGCATGACGTATAAAGTCTATTGATCGTGCCGTATTTACCATGTAATATACAGTGAGTACCTACAGAAAAATGAACAAGGTGTTTGGGATTTCAAGACGTTATATGAAGTTTAATTGACGATACAGTTTCGCAAGGATCGATACAATTGTTGAGTACTTTGTAAACAAATATTATGCCAAATATCAGTCGCCTTTTTTTTAAATTTAATTTAGCATTGACACATATTACAGAATCAAATTTATGTAGTTTATATTATTTTATAATTTATACTTATAATGTATTGTAAGTGAGTGAATCGTGAAAATTTACCATTTACAAAAGTGGATATATAATAGTTCATGAAAATTTCGAATACATTAATACTGATTTATTTTCCAAATATATATGTATGTACACTTATATACTTATACATACCAAGTCATTTTTCATTCATGGTTAAAAGAAGCAATCACTGTTAATTGAAATGTAAGAATTTAAGAGTTACATGTGTATAGCAAATTACAAGAAATAATATGTAAGTGTGAAATATAACTCATATAGATGGAAAAATGCACCCATTCTCTAAATATATTTACTAAATACATTTTTAAGATATTTTTTTCCTTTTTCGAATATTAGAGTGGTAAATAAATCTGCGATGCATACAAATATTTTGCTCTAAAATTAAAAAAAAAAATATTACAAGAAGTTATTCCTTTAAATAGTCCTCACATGGAATGAAAACTGTTATTTGCAGAATTTTAATAAATAATTTTGTAATAAAAAAATTGCAGATCGTAAATTTAGTTGTCATCATAAAATAACCATTATGAAATAGCACTCTACATGGAAAAGATAGATCTGTAGTGTATGTCATAAAAACTTTGTTGTAGGTCAAACGTGACCGGGTATTAACACGCCATGGTATTACAGGGGTCAGGAAAAGAAGATTTACAGTTATAAAGATACAAATCACAGAGCTCATTCTTGTACTGCTATTTATTCGTTAATTTCTACATTATTTCATTGTGTTATTTGTCTTCTTCTGTTTATTACAATTCTACTCTTCAAGTTATTATAATAATCACAATCTATATGCCTTCCTTTATGCGAACAACTATAAACCTACTTTTGCCATTTCTTCATTGTTAGTTGACTTTTGGAGGTTTATTAAATGCTAAGGAAAAAGTCACAGTTTTCACGTGCAAAAAGCACGAACTATTTTTGAAATAATAACTCTGATATTAGTTATATCTAACTTTAACTTTTCGTTGCATGTCTTTTTCAACTTTGCAAAAAAATGAATTTTTTAAATCTCACAAATAATATTAATAAAAAAAATACAATCAACAAACAGTTATAACTATGAATAAATGAATAAATGTTTTCAATAATTTTATCAATTATGAAATTTGATATACATTCATTGTTGACAAAATACAAGAACGACCTAGCATATTATCTCTTGTGTAGTGTATCCAGCGAAAGATTAAAATAATTGAAGATAATTAAATTATCATTGTATTAGTCCATTAAATACATTAACACTCATAAGGGAAATTTCGAACCTAATCCTCACGGATTTCAATTAAATTTAATGTAATGAAAGTTCTGTGTCTATGTGAAATAAACATATACGTGACTGTAGCCTTAAATGGGCAACAAAATATGAAAAAAATGAATTAAAGGAAAAATCGTACATATATCTGCTAGTATACATTAGAGCAAAAATATTTTGATGACAACCGTGGTGAAATGGTAAATATATTGAAATTCAAATCTTTTGTTTTAAATTCGCATTCAGTTAGAAACATTTTTTTAGAACAATTAACGCGATATGTTACAGTTTTGGAGACTTGAATTATCTTATATTTTGTTATAAGCATATTATTTTTTATTTATTGCTATTAATGAAACTGTTCCATTGAAAGTGATGTATAGACGATGTCCCAGGATTTAACGGCTAAACGTTGTTAATATATTTCATGTTAAAATAAGGAAAAAAGTCATATAAAGATAAGTATTTTAAGGATGAGCTAAAAAGTTATGATAGTAATACAAACTGATGGAAACGGTAGCAAGCTTACGATTATTGCGATATAATACAGAAACAGATCAGCATATTTATGTTTATTCTGCTTATTTAAGAAGCAATTAATACTCGTTGACAAAATGTCTTCCATTCTTAATAATATAAGATTTACATGAGTAGAAAATACAATTTATTACTTCGTAAATTTACAAATCATTGCGGCATTTCAGTATGAACTTTATGAACTCATTAATAGGACTGGTACACATCAAACTCAGGTAGTAAACATAGCTCATATAAACAGAGTAAACGTAAATATTGCTGATCTGTTTCCGCATCGCATCAAATTAATCATTAGTTTGCTGCTGTTGACTTATTTCATAATACTGTCCTAACATTTTAATAAAAATTTAAAACATCCATGTATTTATAACATTTCGTTTTTATTTCAATCCATAGAATATACCAAAATTTGGCCGTTAAAATCTAGAACATTTTGTAAACTGTCTTTTATGAAAATATTTCATCAAGAATAAATCAGAAATTAAATTTAATCGAAATCTGTGAAGACTAGGTCGGAAGCTTCCTTGTTGGAAGATGGTTGAAGAGAAATTGACATTGTAGATTAATGCAAACACTTTTTAACCTATATTTAAAACGGTCTTATGTGCGGATTTGAAGACTAAGCTGCGTAGAAAATTTGAAATATTCGTACTTTCATGTATAAATATCATATATCAGTATTCAATAGTAATACTATTTAAACCAATATCATCCTATTATTTGCGTTCGAGTATCAAACACATAGGGTTACATTAATATTCGGACGCAGTACTATTCCTGCATTTGTTGTTTTATATTAGATATTAGTTACTTATTTTACAGAAAGATCAAGCATTCATTGTAGATTAAAAATACATCAACTACTTCTTCTTGCTATATTGTTTAGTTAAACAAATTAGTTTAAATAAAATGTTGTCTTTTTACGCTTCATTAATATTTGAACATTGGTACACTCCCTACAAGCTTGCAATATTTAGAAACCATTTGAGCTACGGGGTAGATTTGTTTTGTATATAAACGTTTGTAATATAATCCTACTACAGTATAATATGCATTAATATTAATATATGTATTAATATGCAACGAAAAGGAAACAATACCAGTTTTAATAAGAAAGGTAAAACTTATCCAGACATAGCACAGTTATTAGTAATAAAGAAGAGTACAGTAACAGATATCATTGAAAGATATAAGAAAGGAAATTGCATTGAACTTAAGAAACAAAAGGGACAACCTCGAATTTTTAATGAAAATAAAACAAAAAATTAATATGAAGAGTTAAAAAAATATCCGCATTGTGGTGCTGCAGAATTAGCTTCAGAAGCTAAATGAACGTGGAAAGACAATCAGCGCTGAAATTGTGTGGAATAATGAGAAACAATATGTATAATGGTCAAGTAAGGAGAAAACTGTACATTATAGGTGTTCATTGCTGATATTTTAGATAAGAATACACATTTGGATCTTTTAAAACATTTTATTAAAAAGACCAAATTCAAATTTCATCAAAATAATGATCCAAAGAATATTACAGGAATATTTGTTATATTATTGTCCAAAAGTTTTACATTCACCACCGCAATCGCCAGAAAAGTCCCATAAAGAATATAAAGGATTTAGGCCAAAAATTTGAAGAACATCAACAAATTCAAAAGTTGAATTACGAATGATACTGAAGGAAAAATGGCAGCCTGTTTTCTCAAAACATTTAAAAAATATTATTTTTAATATGCCCAAACGATTAGATAGGGTTATAAAACAAAAATCGCACCAAAATCTTGCGATTAATTATATCTTGCAACAAAATATTAAAAATTGTGGGTTTCCCTCATTTTATATATAAATTCTCTACTTTTCATAAAATGTATGAACATTAATGTGGCATAAAAATGCGATAGCCTGTTGTTTAAAATGTATTACCCATCGAAAAGTTATAATTAAAAAGAAATTGTTTATGTATTTTTGAACTGCAATAAATGATTCGTGTTTTTGTAAAATAAACAGTATGATATATAAATCATCCCTTCCTGTATACAATATCAAATACACAAGTACTACAGTGGCCGAATAATTGGCGTGAGTAACTGCATCTAATCTGCGATTACGGCATACGGTTAACTTCATGGCATTCAACGCGGTAATCTTTATATGTTCGTATTACCTCTTTGCTGGTATATAAAATTATATTCAGTCTTTTATCTCGACTCCCTTACGGTTCATCCCTCGTCATATTATGACTTTATTGTGAAACAAACTGCTATGGTTCATCATTGTCCGAAAGAACACAATACGAGCAAATCATTCGAAGCTGTTCGCAAAAGTGAACAATCGTACGTATTAGACGATCATTATTCGAAAACGTCTCTTTGTCGCATTCCCATGAAACGAGAGAACCGAGCGATATCCGCAGTGCGTATGTCGCACGCTCGTGACCCGCTTCGAAGACGCTTTGAATATCCGGCAGGGAATAACGAGAGCCCATTGTTTCAATGGTTTTCGTCGGAGGAGCTGGTTATTTTTCTGTCGCGATAAAACGCTTTAAGAAGACGAAGGGTTGGGGGAAGGTGTAATAAGAACACGTCTATCCCTAGAGAATGGCCATGTGACTGGTGTTCGTCGTTTGTAAAATTTTGGAAGGAAAAACTGTCTGTACGTTGGAGACACATCGATACTACGTTCATTGGTTCATGGATTCTGTTTTTGGAACGAGGTCTGGGTCGCCTGCGAGCAAAAGATCTGGGTGAACTTTTTAAGCAGGATAATCTGAAACATACAGAAATGTAGTACAACTTCTTGCAACAAATAATCTTTTCCATTAACATTAAATATGGTAATTATGACACTAAACAAATCAGATTAATTAACTAATTTGTTTAACAAATTTTTCAACGAATTCGAGCCAAGAAGTAGTAACAAATTTTTTATTGCGAATCTATATTTACATTTGTTAGCATAGTACTTTAATTTCAGAAACAAACAATACTGAAAGTAACGAATAATTATAATATTACGTGATCGGCGTAACACGTTAAGTACTGTTAAAGTTATCAGTAATCGGAACGTGAAATGAAATATATTTACATAATTAGAACAAGGCAATAGAAAAATGCTATTTATAATAGCATTACTATTATAAAATCGACATTATTTTTTATACGATTGAACTAAGTCTACTGATGGGTGTTCTTGGTTTTATATTGTAGAAATACTAAATCTACGGATACAATATAGAAGGAAGTACATCCACAAAAATTTGAAGATTTACAAATTTTCAAATTTACCAATTCTTAAACGTAAGCTTTTATTATTGTTGGAAGTTCGAAAGTTCGTAAATTTGTTAATTTGAGGATTCGAAAACATGTACGTTTGTAATTTGCAAATTAAAAAATTTTTAAGTTAAATTTCGAAACTTCTAAACTTTCGTATTTCCAAATTTTCAAATTTTCATATTTCCAAATATTCAGATATCTAAATTTATAAACTTGCAAATTTATAAGTTTTACATTTTTGGATTTCTATATTTCTTAATTACTAAACTATTAAATTTGTAAACTTACGAATTTTCAACTTTCCGAATTACTTAACTGCTATATTTTTAACTTTTTAAGTTTAAAAACATTTATATTTATAAATTTTTAAATTGTTAAATTTTAGAACTTTTAAGTTTGTAAATTACTTGATTTTTAAATATTACAGTTAAAGAATTTGGAACTTTTTAAGGTTTTAAGTTTCTGAATTTGTAGATTTAAAAATGTAAGCATGAGATTTCACAAACGTTGAATTCGCGATAAAGTATCCCGTTTGCTTGACACTAATAGTGGTACTAATGATACTAATAATAACACGCTTGCGGTGAGTTATGCAATGCTATATAACGCAAGACTTTATAACGGATGGTAATATATCACGAGGCTATGCAAGGCATGACCATGCAACGTGAAGCGGTATATCACGATCCTGTGCAAAGTTATACACTACAAAATGTAGATTAATAATATAAGGCAATATATTGTAAGCTTTAAATTTAAAGTTTGGCCACGACCTATTTCTATTCTTCAGTATGTCTTGCGAGAAATGTGCACTTTTACTGCAGCAGTCAACGAGGTAAATATTAAAACGCAAATCTATGTAAAATCTACGTAAAAGTAGATCACGCTATCTACCATTAAAATGTGCCAAAGCGTTTATGAGACAACATCGCGCCAACAGGGTTGAACATATTAAAATGAATAAAAATACTTTCATGAGGTAGGGGGTAGATATTACAACATGTGGGCATAACTTCAGCGAAGCATTCACATATAAATAACAAACAGTTTTAATTAAACTGAACTCTTAATTCAGCCTTTTACAAGCAGCACTTGAAATAACTTTACTGATTACGCTGTTTAACGCATATTTGGACCACTTGTGTATTCAATGTACGCTTCTTGCGGATTTTTATTCGTTGAATTTGAATCTGCAAGTCGTTTTTCATGTTTTATAGGAAAAGTGGCTTCTCTGATGTATAGGATAATTAAACTTTTTCCTGGAGCTTTCATTATTCAATTGAACAGAAAAACATACATAAAAATTGTTGCATTTCAAGTACCACTTTCATACTTACAGATCATTTTATTGATATATTGATAACTTATATTATTTTATTCTGGAAACTTCAACAACTTTATGTAATAAGTAACCAAATAGTTTTCATTGTTTCAACAAAAGACATTTTCAAACTTAAAAATATGCATTTTCTTTAAATACAGTTCTTATGCCAGGCACATTTTTACTCCAATGAAATTCATAGCCTTTGCTATGTATTAAATATTAAATAAATGTAACTTTGATCCTTTATTTTTTATTAATACTTATTCTCTGATTCACCGTAAGATGTAATGTATGTATTATTATCACAAAAGTGAAAGTAAATAACGGTTAATAATAATGCACTATTTTTCTCTGCTTGAAAATCGTATATACACAGTATGTCTGAAAAGTAACGGAACTTTTTAAATTCAAGGAAAACTACTAGCACCATCTATTAAAACAATATGCTATCTGCAAACAGTATTCCTCCCCTACAAAACAAACCAATCGTTATTGGAATCGAGCAACGAATTGTAAACTTATAGCATTTAAAGCGACAGAACCTTTCGTCACCGTGTCACAAAATCACGATGGAGCAAAGAGCGAATATTAAATTCTGGTCGGTAAAGCTCGGAAAAACTTTTGCAGAAACATTTGAATTAATGAAAAATGTTTATGACGACGATTGTTTATCCCGTACACGTGTGTTCGAGTGATATAAGCGATTCCAGGATTGTTGTGATACTTTGGAAGACGACCCAAAATCAGGTTTTGGGTTTTTCTAAATTCTAAACGATTCTAAAGGTATTATACTTCGGGAATTCGTTCCACAGGGACAAAATGTTAATGGCGAATATTATCTGGGTGTTATGGAACATTTGTGGAAAAGAACTGTTCGTGTGAGGCCCGAATATCGAGCGCCGGGAAGTTGGTTTCTGTTGCTTGATAATGCACCAAGTCACAGAACTGCCGCTGTTCGTGAATTTTTGGCGAAAAAACAAGTCTGTGTGCTCCAACATCCTCCATATTCGCCCGATTTATCTCCATGTGATTACTTCCTTTTTCCAAAACTGAAATTAATTATGAAAGTAACGTTTTATGACATTGTTACATAAGTCCGAGCAGCTGTGACGATGGTGATTGAAACGATTCCGCAAAACGACATAAAAAAATCTAACCTCACATTACTTGAGCGTGCCCAAAGGTGTATTGATGCGGAAGGGATGTAACTTGAATAAAAAAAATTAATTTTAGCAAAATAACTAATACTTTTTTTTTATTTAAAAAATTCCGTTAATTTCAGACATACTGTGTATGTATGTATTGTAACAAATTTACAAGTAAGTAAATAATAAAACTTTAATAGAAAAGAGGTTATAAAACGTGTTATTTCTGCAATTCTTTAATCAATTTTTGGATTTAGTACTTTAGCAAAATTCGTACTTAAAGTAAAAAGGAATGAAAAATTCAACTTAATTATTAAATAGTTTCATTATCGCGTTCATCATAAGATAACCATTAAAAGAAATATTAAACAATAATAATTTAACATTCAAAAAACAATGGCTTAATAAATAGGTTGTCATTAAAACACTTTTTCCGATTTCTACGTCTCATTATGCAGCAAAATAAACAGACTCCCGCCATTCTAATCTACAATATTTAGAAATACATATATATTAAAAAATGTGAATAGAACGGAAAAATATTTCTGACAAAAATGTAAATTGTCGAGGGACACGTTTGGACATCTGGAGTTTACTTGACCTTGCGGTGATGTATTTTTCTTTTTGCAGTATTCTGCATGAGTATTCTCCATCTTAAATATAAAAATATTAATAGTATTAAAAAATCAATAGTTAAAAATTTTTGCAGTGTCCTACAAAAATGTGAAATATTTTACGAAGTTTTGACTTTTTCGACATATTACCCTAATATCTTTTTACTCAAAATATTCTGAATCTACGTAAAAGAATACTAGTTCTTTAAGAAAAGTTAGTAAATAAGTTTTTTAAAATATGGAACAGTATATTATTTCCTGCGCAGATATTTGTTTTAATTGATTTTTTGGAATATTCCACGTAAAATGGTATTATTAAGGTAGAGTGTCATAAAAATCAACAATTAATGAAACATTTCAAATTTTTGTATTCGTATTTAAAATATCTTATAAACTATTGATTCCTTTCCTTATAATGCATTGACACTTTTTTATGTAATAAATGCAATTTGCGAAGAAAGTCGCATAAACAAAGATGAACCATCCCATTCAAAAATTTCAATATGATCTTCAAAGGATTTTTTCGGGTCATCGGAAAATTACATATATATATAAAAGCGTCATTTATGTCCCGTGCTACTCTTCAATTTTTCTCTGAAGTATTTTTCCGTGTCATCCGTGTTTACAAGATATTTACAGCTTCTGAAATAAATCATACATTCCGTAAAAACATGAAATCACCTGCAGTATGATACTTTAAGTTTGAAGTGAAAAAATTAAAAGTTCCAGACTGTTCGTACTTGACCGCGTGTAAAGAGTAGAAAAAGTGGCCTCTTACCGTTCTTCCGGGTCTCTCTTGATACTAGTTAGCCAAGAAAGCGGAGTTCTTTCGCAGAAATCCGTCTCCATAGTTTCTTGATACATACCGAGGAGTCGTTAAGACAAGGCAACCTCTGTACTCGTTCCAATTGGACCACTAATGGCATGTGTAACTCGTTGAAACACATATTCGTCTTCGGTGTATCTGGAGCAAACGGATGGCGACGGGTACACGTATATACCACGTACCACCTTCTGGCTACGCTTGTGACACAGTTCGCGACTCGTAAACGCTTGTATTGTGAATCGTAAACGTTGCTCCTGCCGAGAGTCGTGAGCCTATTATGTCACTTCTGGGTTGCTTTGAACCGTGAACGTAAATCAAGGATGATATGAACGAAAGAATTTCGATGAGGATAACACTGGATTTTGGACAAGAGGAATAAATATTGATTTATATTAAAAGGGCATTAGACTGCTTGCACATTAAATGACTTATTTCAAACTATTAGTAATCTAATAAGATTTAATTATATAGAGTTGTCGTAAAAGCACATTTATTCCACATCCATATGTAGCTTGAACTTTGTTGAAAATGAGTACGTAATCGTTTCGTCCATATTCTTTATATAAATTGACTGTTTGCCAAATCACAGCAAACAATGGCCAGTTTCGAAACATCGAAAGTGTACCATGATTTCACGACTTAAAAGTGCAGCAAGACCCGAGATAATACTTATTATATCTCGCTTTGAAGCATGAAGTTTGATAAAAATGATTGCTTAAACATTTTATCTATTTATACTACAAAAAAGAAATACGAGCGTGTACACGAGTGTGCTTTATCAAGATATATATTTTCAAATTCCTGGGTACCTTATATTCCAATATCTTTTAGAACTTATATTAATTTCGTTAGGCTATTTGGACAATAGCAGAAACTGAACGTTTATCCGTATATTATATACAGTAATCAATAAGATGATTCTTTGGCAATCAGCCAATTCGTGTCAAGAATATTTGAGCCGTTTGTAATGAAAGTGGAGTGACTCTACTTATCAAAAGAGTTTAATTTCCTAGATTTAATAAAACCAAGGAATATAGTAAATTAAACTGAAAAAAAATGATAAGGATTCTCCGTTCTCATTTATGGATCGTTTACTTAGTATTTTTCAGCAAATTTTAAGCTCTAAATGAACATGTCATTAGTGTTATTGGAATGATGTATGACCTATATTTCGAAGTCGACAACAGTTAGCTATGTAAAGACTTAATATTTACGATTGCAAACGTATGAAATAGCGTATAAAATATGTATGTAGCTTCCAAAACCGCTGGAACTTTCTAGGGCAGCTGATATTTCGTACACGTGTTAAAGCCCGAAATTAATTTGCCTGGCATTAGTCAGCGTGACTGCGTTCTTCGCGTTTCGCCATAAATCACAGCCGACCGACTGTCATCGTTTTCGTTCCAGTTCCTTCGACGAAGGCCGTTTCATGTAACAAGGTAAAACGCGCATTCATCTCCGTACAGAGTGCAAAACATAGAAGCGTGTGTAGATCACATCACCCCTGGGTGTTGACGCGGCACGTACACGTCGAGAAATCGATGAACACTCGAAGGAGATCAACGAGTTCACTCGCTACCGCGTGTCAGATCTTGCTGAAAGTCTTGTCGTTCTCTTGCTACTGTTTCGAAGGACCTCCTTTAAATCTGGCTCAAAGTTTCATGTACGAAACTCGGAAGCTTCTGAGGCTTTGTAGTTCGAGGCAGAATCTTCGAATCACGAGGTGTTTGTCGAAAATGATAAATACAATGAAACGTCGATTATCCTGCTTAATAGGAAAACAAACCCGCTCTAATGAGCAGATTCATAAATAATCTATTAATAAAAACCAAATTTACGAGTATAATAACATAAAAGAAATATGAATGTTTACTACATGAAGGAATATTGAATTGATAAACGTTTTTATAGAGTACGCTCAATTGAAAAAGATTATATAAATAGTATCTACTTTATTTTTAATAATAGTTTATTGCTTATTATTTTTTAATAATTTAAAATGTTTGTGACACAAATTGAATGATTTTGAAAGACAAATGTTGTGTAAGAGAGGGGCAGTACAAGTTAATCTACTTCCATTTGGATGAGAGTTAGGCAGTAATTGCATTTGTTAACTGAGAAATACATGAAATATACATTTAACGAAACCCGTGTTATGATCTGCAGATTATCTTGAACACCACATATATATTGAAATTATAAGAAATTATGAGATAAGGATGATACGTGAACTTGATTAGGTTACAAATGCGCGAGGTAGTATATGTATATCAACAGCGATATCATTGATACCAGTGAGATACGAAATTATTGCATTATATTTAGCAGCAGATAAAAATAAATATTGGTTCCGACAGACAAAATAAGTTCCTGTTGAAGAGCTCACACGCACCTCACAGTACAGTATAAAAATTTTGGAAATCCACGTAGATTTCAAATTTTTTAATTTTCATATTTAAAAAATAAAAATATTTACTAATTTGATCAAGAATTATTCCTACATCAAAACTATACATTTAGAAAGCTTAAAAATACGAAAATATTTCATTTTCGCGTTTCTAATTTCCAAATTCAAAAATTTGTTAAATAAGTATTTAGAAAAATTACGAACTGTGAAAATTTAGAATCTCGGAAGTATAGAAATTTAAGCATTTAGGGACTTACAAATTCAGTTACTTAAATAAAGTTGGAAATTGTAGACATTCAAAAATTTAACTTTATTTTAGAATTCTTAAGTTTCTAAATTTTTTAACTTCTAAATTAAAACATTAAAAAATTTTATATCTTCTATTTAAGAAATGAAATACTTATCAGCATCCTCATAAAATATCACTTGTACATTCGTCCACAGTCATAGTTGATTTTATAAAATTTGATTTCTTGATGTTCAGTTCTATTTAGTAGTAATATTTTTTTTGTAAATTATAACTGATGTATAATATATAAGTACATCATAATGAATGTATTGAATGTATGTTATTTCCAGTCTATTCGTATAATCGACTACCGTATTTACTTAAGGTTAGACTGACAGATCTTGTTATGGATTAATGGCTGTGTCCATGTTCATAAATGTTAGCTGTGGGAATATTCGCTTCCATCAATCCTGCTATCTCCCTCAGTTATCTGACTCTGTCAAGTAATTGTGATGGAAAGTGCAGTAATCGATAGTGTATAAACGCGATTTTCGTCTACAGATATCCAGCGAAGACAATGTTATCAATGATTCATGAAGTGATACAACATATGAGATATTTCATAACTTTTTGATCAAACTTCTGCTGTGTATTTAATGAATAAAAATGAGAAAAATGTTTCGTACAAACATGGCTCAAACAAATCTTTCTTACGAACATGTAATGAAACTATTGAAATGTAACAAGAATTTCGTATTTTCCAAACACTATCATGAAATTAATACGGAAGCTAATTTTTATGGGCTTAAAACAAGTAATTTGACGATTTGTAAACTAGAGGATTACAAAATTTTGAGATATGTAAGTTTGAGAGTTTAGAGAATTTAAAAATTTATGAGAATTTTAATATTTTGAGATTTAGAAATTTCACAGTGTGGAAATTTGGAATTCGCGGACAAGCAACATGTACTAACCGTAAATCTAGATGTAGAAAAAATATATATATATATATATTTATAACATGATTTGAAGACATCAAATCCTAAACAAACTCTATGAGATGAAAATTCAGAAATTTGTGAGTTTGCAAAACTAAAAATTTGAGGATATACCTTGAATTTGTGTGTTTGAAAACATTATTTTGTATAATAATAGAAATATTTAAAATTCGTTATGAGCGTTATGATCTAAGGTAACATAAACCTTAAATTCATAATAATAAGAATTTTTTTACATGTTTCAATTTTTTCAATGCTTTATATAACTTAATAGTCTCATGCCGTTCATCATTATCATCGCTCGAATATGACAGTTATTCTTTTAATCACGTTTATCACACAGCTTAATAGCGACATTGAGAACGCTATTATCAAACATAACCCAGAATTTACAAACGGATTATATAGCTTTCATGGCCTGTACGCACGTACAAATATGCGAGATTCTAGGCTACGCTTCCCATGGACAATAATTTCGCACGATTATGCGACTGCTCGACACATTCCCGACGATTCCTGTCTCACGATTCCGTGGGCGACCTCAGGTGAAATCTGATTAATCTACCTTTCTTCTCTGATTTCCTCCACGACCCAGAAACGGCTTCTCGTGATCCCCTTGGATCGCGAACAGAATAATCCGTCGTTGATGCGTTTTAACGTGGGCGACGATGGGATCATGGTGACTGTAAAGTCAGAAATAATTTTTCTCAGAATCTCGACGATTCACTAGCTGAATCACGTAAATGTTAAATATTGTTCACGGTACAAGATTAATCTAACAAGGAAATCACTCCCAGTATTCCTGTCGGATTTTAATGAATTTTTAACAATTGATAGATCGTGTTGTTACGAGTCTCACAATGCATGGTTTTAAACGTGATCAGTAATTTAAAAGATATTGATCGTTATAGTTTCGATTGGATTTGTCTATCCTGTTGTAAAACAGTTTTTAAAAAAATCTATGTGGAGTTTTCCGTACGCGATAAAAAGTTACAGAGGTTGATTTTTGTGCACGAGTTCAAATCTCCGCTGTCAATTTTAATTCTTTTTTCAATTCCTGGCTTCAGACAATGTTAATTCCAAAAATATGTATACATTTTGTGTTAATAACAGATTTATGATCACAAAATTCGTATGTTTCGGCTATAAAAATGTTATTATGAAAAAATGAATAGTTTCAAAGTTTTTAGAGATAACGTTTGTTCTTGTGAAGTATATTGAAAGTTAAAAAACGCAAACTAGACGAAGCGTCGCTTGACTCTAAATTACACAATTCTATTTGCGAAAACTGTATGCAGCACATTGTTATATGTTGATAATTTTCAGTTTAATAAAAACAATTTTAGATGTCTTTTTTGTATTCAATGCTGTTTTCTTTACACCTGTACAGAAAATAGGTGTGGTAAAATATTAAAATAATGGAACTTATTTCAAATAGTAAAAACTGTGTTAAAATTATGTTACTAGAAAATGTAACAAAAATTGTTAAATTTGTACCCGCTACAATAATATTTTTTAATTTCGCTGATATTTTATTTCTTATAAAATTTGAAGTCCAAAAATGTGTTATTTAAAAATATCAATTGGAAATGTACCACAATGTGCTATGTATAATTTATGAATGCAATTGTGTAATTTAAAATATAGTTAAAATTATTCCGTATAATTTAATATTAATTTAATATTTAATATAATATTACCGTATCTTTTCCGCATCTAGTTGACTAATTAATATTTTTTTTTTTAATTTTAGCATTTAATACCTTGTAACCTATTGAACATTTACATATGAGTCGTTTTTAATGAAAGTGGAACAAATTCATTTTGCGAGGAAATTTGTTTTATTACATTTTTTAGTTGTATGAAATACAAAAAACTGAAAATATAGGAAATTTAATTATTTTAAAAAGTGAACTTGCGTCACTTTCATTATTAACGTTTCATACAGGGTGTCCACGCCTAAGTGTGACAGCGCGATATTTCATGAACTATTTATGACACGAAAAAGTGTTTATATGGAAATTGCAGGGTAAAAGGGGTTCTATGTTTTGGCCTAAACGAATTTTTTATAATGTTATTAATGTGAAAGATATGATGGTGAAGTTTCGTTTTTTAAATGGAACTATATATTTTTTTTTTCAATCACGCGATAGTGCTTTTCAAGACGAATTCATTAAGATTTAATGTATCTACCCGATTTTTAATAGTTTTCGAGATATAACGCTTAGAAATTTACTGATTTTCGGCAAAGACGTCACAATTTGAGTAGTAAGTCATAAAAACGATCTTATTGTTGCGGTAAGTGCCGCATGTTTGACTCTACCTGCCAAAACCGATAGCCGCGGGTCTACGATCGGAACGGCAAGTCCGAAGAGTAAGCAACGTGGAAAGAATTGTCCATCATCCTTAATGCGGAAAACTTTGACCGTAATCCGAGTTATTACTGGACTCATGGACAGGATATGATCAAAATTTGATAAGAAATATCACCCCACCAAGTAAAACACTGACAGTTTTAGGCATTGCAAAGAATACTTACTGGATTGACACAAACTTTGGACGTATATGGTCATAGAATATGAAAAAATTTCGCGCGTAAAATATTAAACCTTGTACCTACGTTAGATTTACAAATTAATTTACACACACGGAACACAATTATCAAGATGCGCTCTTCAATTTATAATCAATTGTCCGCACGTAGGTATAAAAAACTGTTTAAGTACGCATGGTTTAGGTGTGGTTATATCAATAGCAGACCGGAACATTTTGATAATCCCGTTGACTTTAATTTCAATGAAATTGAAACCATGTCACTTTTGCAAGATATGCGCTGACAAATACTGCTATCCGTTTCAATTTTATAATTCATAACCTCATCACATGTTTTACATTTACTACCGTTTATAATAGTTTAGAAGATCATTTCGAAATAAAAGTCATAATTTTCGAAATTATAAAAAATATATTTTCAGAGATACTATGTATATTTTTTACAATTGTGAGTCAATTCTTAATAAACAGATATAACTCCTTTAATTGTACGTACTCTAAATTATCATGAAGATATTACACTTCACACAAATACAAGTTACGCGTTTAGATCTTCCGTACATCGAGTACTATCACCAGTACGCGCGGAACAAACGGGATACCTGACTCGGGCCCCATGTTTTATAGAGGCACCTACGAACCTTCAAATTCTTTTTTTGAATAAATTAGTACAAAAAATTTTATATAATACGATTTCCAGAATATTGTGCATAGAAATCAGTCATGCACCGAACGGAAGGTATAAAATGTACGTATAATTCCAACGATAGTAATATTTTTTGTATGAGAGAAATTAAAAATTCCAATTTATCCGTACTTTGTCTTTAGACCCATAGTTTACGTATGTGAAATTTGATCAAAATAGTTCAACGTTTTATTAAAAAAATTTGCAAAATAATGTTAATTTTTAACATATTGTTTAAACAAACTAATTTTTCAAAAATCCAATTACGCCATATTATTGGTCTTCAAAAACAGAAAATTTTGCATTTTGAATTTTTTGTCTAGGCCTATTAGTTCCCGAGATATTTACGAAAATACCTGTTTCAACCCCAACTTTAAGGGCTGCTTTCACCACCTCAAAGTGGATGTTTGCCGATAAAAAAAAAATACGTGTCAAATATTTTTTCGAGTTCTATAACATATTAAAATTTCATTAAAATCGGCGTGTATCAATTGGGTGATGTCCCTTGTAAGTGGAGCTCTTGTAGTTATTTCTTCCTAAGTTTAGTTTACATAAGTACGTTAATAAACACATAGTTTATTGGATTATATTACCTGAATTTAATTAACTAAAACTACATGGAAGTATAACTTATAAAATATACAAACTGAATTATGAAAAGCAGAAGACCTAAATTCACTGCTGTTTATAGAATGTGAAAACAATTTATGTATACCAATTATGTGTTATTTAGCAGCCATTATATAATAGTACTGACTCTTTTATAGATGAAAAACTTTTAGTCATTTTAATAATAATATTGTCATTTCAAGTGTAATGATATACTTTTCCTTAGATATATCGATTCTTATAATAATTCTATTAAATGTTGAAATACTATACCAAAAATATAAACAGTTTGTAACATATTTTAAATTAAACATTGTGTTATATCCCGACGTTTGGTTTAACGGTGGTTTGGTGAGAAATTAAATAAAAAGTTAATCATCAGCCAAATAAGTCTATTTATTCTTTACAATATTTCAGTGACGGGTCGGGATGACAAATATTTTTGTTAGTAATTTGGTTTACTCTGCTAAGATTCTGTAGAGTTCTTTAACAAACAAATTTGTGCGAAGAAGATGGGCAATAGTATGATTAATTTAATGTGGTGGGAGAAAATTTGTGTAATGTCGATTCATCGCGACGACGAAGGTAAAGGTTGCACTCGATGCAAACTTAAGTTAAGGAGGGGATGATTTCAAGGTTTATCCTCAAAATTTCCCAGACGTCACGGTACGTACTTGCGATTTTGGGTGACGAAAATACAAAAATTTGGTGTGCAACTGGAACCGAACGGTTGTACATAGATTTTTAATAGCCGGCAGTTTTTTAGTCTGAATAAGGATATAGGGTCAAACGCGGTGTAACGGTATACGTTGTAAATTAGTTTCGTCTTGCCTTCGGAAGATTTACATTTTAACGGCGTGCCATTAGGATTTTTCGATCGGTCGGAATTTTTAGATGGGCAAGAATTAATAATAGTAAATGGGTTTCAACACATTGAGGTACTTAATACAGAAATAAATTTCTTTTTAATGTTGTGTTTTCTTTTTGTGTTATATTGGAATACTTCTATGTGCAAAATCTTCTGAAGAATCGATGTATAAAAGAACAGAAATATAATTATGTGTTAAAGATTTGTACTTTTCGCTTTTAATGGACCTGCATATTGAATGTTACATGAATCGGTTCTATGATCCGTATTTAACCCTTGACACTTGAAAGACGATACGCACCCGCAATTTGGTTTAATACAACAATTTTAAATAAATATTATTTAACTAAATCTATACTGTTATACACGTGACGTTTAAACACAGCGAAACAGGCGGTAGTGGCAATTAATAAAAGAAAAATAATATCATCAAAACTTGTCAAATTCTTCAAATAGGAAATTTTAACGTTGGTATTTATCAACAACAATTAAAACAATGGGTTAATTACAATAAAAAATAGAAAAAAATTTTAATTAAAAATTAATCAAAATAGATTTTAATTCCAGTTGTGAGGAAAATATAAGAAAATAGAATAGTTATTTATGTCTAAAGAAGGTATATCTGATTCCTCATTAACAAAAAGATTTCAAAGAAATCCTTAACAGCGAGCAATGACTTTACTGTCGGACATTCATCGAAATCACCAGGCCGCAACGTTGCTACGTAACCAGAATGTCCAAACAAATGTTATCGATCACAGGTACTACTGGCTAAAACAGTATGAATCAAGCGTACAGTAGTTCTTCATTGATCAAACAACACACACGATACAATAGCACGCGTTAGCATGAGGCAACGGAAACTATTCGCAAGGAATGTTTAACCAAGTATTCGCTTCCCGTCGTTTAATGAAACTTTAATATAATGTAATACTTGAAAAAGACTTTCAGTTTTTATTTATAGTAGGCGGACATATATAAGTATTCATACACTTGAAATCGGGGTTGAAAAACCTATGCAATGGAATATTGTTATGTAAAAAAAAAACAAAATCAAAATAAATATTTTAGGCAATATTCTTTAATATAAAAACAATTTCGTAGTACTTCATTTAATTTTTATTTTGTACCAACATACACATTTTTGTATATTACATAGGGAATCACATATGCTGTTGTGGTACCCTAGGGATTAACTAGCCTAATTCAGGTTTGGGAGCGATTAAAAAACTAAAGTTCACCAGTAGTCGAGGGAAAATAAAAAGAGTTTGATTAGTTACTGATTTGTGACCTCAAGCTATTTTCGAGGATGAGCATGGTTTTTATATCGTTGAGTTATAAGAGTTTAGCAGTAGGAATGTTCATATTTAGTCGTATCGTAGGTTTTTTTCGTACGACACGTGTCGCCGAGTTGCACATTTTTCAATAAAGCGACGATGGACGCTCGAAGTGTCTGACGTTGTAATCTTAGACGTACAATCAAAAGCAATTCTGGCTTACATATGAGAAATATTATAACTAAAGATGCACATATTTAACACCCGTCATTTTTAGGGATTTTTGAGGATTTAACAATTTGTAAATATGGGAATCTTAGAAATTGAGGATCAAAGGATTTTTTGATCTATGAATTTGGGATCTAGGAATTTGGGAACATAAAAATTCAAGAATGAGAAATTTAAAAACTGTGCGATCAATTTTTCATATGAGACTTCATTCTAAAAAGAAATTGAATTTGGAAAAGTAGTAATACAGAGTGATTCTGAGAATTGGGACACGTTACTGGAAAAAAGTATCATTTGATATTACATCCTAACTATGTTCTTTAATATAACCTAATTTTTTTGTTAAACCAATCGTTCCTTTTCATTATCCTGTGTATAAAAGTACTAATTCAAGGTCATCTAAATGTCATTACTTTACGAAATGTTTAACATTTATATCACAACTTTATTATTATAATAGGTGTTTAAATGTTTCATCATTGCACTTTAAAGATTTTCTAATACGCTCTTTTTATATTTTCCTTTACATTAAATCCATTGAACCTTTTTCTTTAGAGTTGTCTGCAAAGTACAGCGAATTTACGACCTTTTGTATCAGTTCACCATTTGAAGAAGTGTATCAAAATGCATTGTTTGTATATTAGTGCAAGTTTACTAAAGCATGTCATGAAAAATAGAAAAATATGCATTAGAAATTATTTAGATCGAACATCCGAACACTTATTGTAATAAAGTACAATCGATTGGTTTAACAAAAAAATTGGATTGCATTAAAGAATAGGGTACAAACGCATTTGGCCGGTAAAAAATAAGGTCATTGGAAGTTCGGATATATTATAGAATATGATTTTATCCACTATCATTTTTTCTACTTTTACTTAAAAAAGAATAGTAACCTGTCCAAGTTATCAAAATCATTTTCCATATTTGTAAGAAAAATTGCTTGCAACAAGTAAGTGGTCAACAAATATTTCATTAACTTTACTCATAAAATTACTCATAACAATGAGTAAGGAATATTATAAATTAATAAATATCTATAATGAAACCGTTGAAACATGTTATTAGTCACTATTTTCCGTGATATTTTGATATATTAATATTATAGCGTGATGAATTTAGTTATAATACTATAAATACGCACGAAAATAGCATCGAAAAGATTACTAGGTAACAATAATTTTATTAATAATTATATTCATTAACCTTAACATCTGTTAATTGTTGAGATAACCAAATAAATTCTGATTGGAATTGTTATTTCCATTGCTGTAAACAAATTCCTTTATAAATATTTTCAAGAAATTTTAAAATGAATTTTTTCAAACACGAAAACAAATATGAAAACATACTATTTCTTTTTACATGTAGAATCAACATCCAGGAACTTGTACCAGAAAATGTGGAATATTCTGTATTTTAAAAATACATGGAAATAGAAAGAAGTTGTGAAGAAAGAAATTGAAGTCGTAAGAGGATAAACTTGTATATAGCATTATGGCTTAGCCCAATTATGTAGGGCTCTCTGTGTAACAAAATTTCTATTAGTCGTAGAAAGAAAATATCTAAAATAACAGTTTTTTTTTTTCAAATTTGTGTGGGAAATGACCAAAAAATTATTCTTATTTTAGTAGAAATCAGTTGTCATTAAGCTTCAGAGAAACTTTTAAAAAAATGACATGAATAAGACATGTCAATTTTTAATTGTTCTGATTAGTAGTAACTATTATGAATGACTGTAATTTTTGTTGACTATTAGTAAATCATTATCTTAAAATTTCATTTATCATTAATAAATGAACTTAAAATTTCATTTATCATTTATCATTAATGATGGAAATTAATTTCGATTAGAACAAACCGTTATAAATGAAAGAAATTTAATCTTCATTACTGTTAATCAATACAAATGATCCAACTTTGTTTTAGTCATCAGTAACTATTAACGATGACCAAAATTCTATTTTGGTTACCGCTTAACTAATACCGATGTTCAATATTTTTTGTTGCATTTGACCATCGTCAACTATTAATATCTGTATTTCTGATCCCCAATGATTTTTCTGTTTATTTATTTATCGAAGCTCTTGGTAAAATTGAGAAGTGAATGAAAAAAAAAGTATTTGTTTACGAATGACTGTGGTCAATTATGACTAGAAAAAAATTTTACTCTCGATACTGGTTAGACTTATCGTCAATCAATAATGGTCATTGATATTGAAATGCAATTTTGATCATCGATAATGGTTACTAATAACCTACAAAATTTCAGTCATTCATATTGATTAGTGGTAACTTCGGTCATCGATAACGATTTTTCGTAACCCAAATTAAACTCTATCATCACTAATGGTCACTATCGGTTACACAAACTTTTGTTAAATTCATAATAGTTTTTGTAACCAAAATTATTTCATCTCATAACTTTACATATTTTTTGATGAGTAACAGTTATGGCGTCTGGTGGAAAATTATAAAGGGTTAAATTCCAAATCCTGACAAATTATTAAGAACAAAATGGCTCCCTGTTAGGATTTCTGGGGAAGCTACCGTAACAGTTAACGCGTTAATAGCCGGTTTTCAAGGACATATATATGCGCCGAAAGGATTAAAGGGGACCAAACATTTCATCGCAGACATGGTCGAATTTCCTCCACTCGTTACCGCAATTACGCCGTTCCTGAGCAACCATCCATATATCCGTACATTGTGTCCATCCAGCTGGCATCGGGTCCCATCTGTTTCTGGATCGTCGGTTTGGACAATTGGCTGCGCTGTCTCCGCTATTTTATACTCGGTCATCGTGGTTCGACCATCGATACGCGGTTCCAATTACCGGAAGATGCGAAAAACGATTGCGTGACGAGACACGCGAAAATGGTTTCGTTCACGGAACGATCGAAGGCTAACGATGGAAAAGATTGACCATGGATATTGAGAAGGCGTTTAGAGGGCCAATTTTCAATGGTGATTGAATTTTTCTGCGGAAAATTTTCGCTTAAGAGGATATTCCAGTCTAAACTCCTAACAAAAATTTATTTTTTCATTTTGCATTCTTTAGAAATAGACATTTGTAGACGTAAAACTGTAAAAGAATTTTTTCGAAGTCGCGAAATTGACATAGTTATATATGGTTAACGAAGACGACACGCGTATCGCAGCGTGCGACCATGCCACTCTCATATGACGGACATGAGAAACTTTAATAGCGTTCGCCTTGATACAACATTTTATTACATGGCTGACGTGATATCTCAAACTCTAAACGATCGATTAACTTCAAATTTGGCATATACCTTCAGTGCATATGTTGTTATCATCTGAACTAGAATTATTAAAAAGAAAGAATTTTACTATTTATTTTACCTTGCTAAACATGAAAGAAAGTCAATTGAATCTATATTCAAAACTCAAAGTGCCGCCATTTTGTACATTTTCTCTGATTTCCTTTCATTCTAGTTCATATCATAACCAGAATCATACTAAACAAAAATCCTTTTAATTTTTGGTTTCAGATGAATAGTGTAATCAAAATCATGTCAGAAGTTTCTTTAAAAAAGGAACCTTGTTCAATAACACATAATTTAGTTAATTTTTATTTTCACTTGAAAAAAATTATGAACATTTGTAAAATATAAATAAATGTACGCCAAATGCTAATATTGCGGAACTTATAGTTTGCTCGTAAATAAATTCCTAAAACACCAAGAAAATGAGTTTGTAGACTAGGATACCCTCTTAATGGCTTAAGGGCACCCGATTTGAAAATAGGATGGTAACACGATACAGTTCTAAGTATTTCAAATGTCATTCGTTTTGAAATTATTTATTGTTAATTCTAAGTAACAGTTATTCTATATTGTAAATACTAATGAAGGCATTGGTGTAACTGCGGTTTTCATCTGAAGGAGCAAAGCATAAAATTGTCAGATATTATATCATGTGTATAATATAGTATAATGATACTTAGAATTTCCGTGATACCTCTGCATTGAGCTTTCTTATAAAACGGAGAAAAAGAATAAACAAACACGTAATGAATATGATATGTAGTATGATTTCATTTATCCACCAATTTTCAAACATTTTCCATAACAGTATTCAGTAGTATTTCAATTGCATTAATAATAATAATTAATAATAATTAACAGTATTAATTATCAGTATTCTTCTGAAAAGCCATTTTCCATGAATCGTGTACAAAGAATGATGCAACTGTTAACGAACTATATTTAATTGAAATAAAAAATAAAAAAATGTAACACTTAGATATAAATATACATGTTTTACCAATATTTTCTGTATAATATGCATACAATAATATAAAATTATTGATTGCCCGTGCTTTTTTCTATAAAATGAAAAATAAAATCATATAGCTTCAGAGTATGTATTATCGTTTACGTATTATATTGTCATTCACAACAAAATATATAGACCATGGAATTATATATTAACTATACTCTTTTTTGCTGTGAAATATAAAATAATATGCTATCATTTTAGACTAGGAATATAATTTACTATAATATAATTCGCTAGAAAATAGAGGTTGACCATGAGAGTATTGATTAGTTACGCATTTTTCTATAGTATTTAATAAAAAATAAAATAACACTGGATTATTAATACTGGATTTGCTGACGCCGTCAAAATGACAGATCTTAGATTTCTTATTTTCAATCATGAAAAGTATTAAGAATCTTTTATCAAAATATGTGTTAATCTTCATCGGGATAAAGAGTCATGTGGTATAAGCTGATTTATGTATTATCAATTATTTAATTATTTTTGTAGCGTTTTCAATGTAAATATAAGTGGTCGTAAAACGTCCATAAATCTAGGGTTAATGTTGTTTTCCAAAAATAATATAAATTTGAACAGTATTTTAAAATAAAATTTTATAGTTATGAAGACGCAATAAAAGTAAAAGGAATTATATAGAAGAAAAATTATAAATAGAAGAAAGGGTGAATAAAAGAGAAGTAAGAGGAAGTAGGAGGAGCAGTAGGAAGAAAAGTAGAAGGAAGTGTTGAAAGGAGTAGTGGGAGTAATAAAGGGAAGAATAGGGGAAGAAACAGATTGCTGAATAAAAAAAGATGAAAAAATAGAATGGAACAGATGAATGGAAGCATGTAGGTATGAAATAAAGCAAAAGGGAATAAAAGCAGCAATAGAAATAAAAGGAAGGAGCCAAATCGTTTGTTCATATCCTGTACCATTCAGAAAAATAAATGTAAAATTGAAATGTCAAGATCAAATGCTCAAAGCAAATTCAAAGCATTTTATTATATGTTGAAATGTATTACAGAAAAAAGAAATTAAATTGTTCATCCATGTCCGTATCACATACCATTCAAAGTAATGAATATGAAGTTCAAATGTCGAAATTAAATACCGAATACAAACTTGAAGCACTTTATTACGCACTGAAATATCACTTGTTATAACCAGAAAGATGAAGAATATTTCTTTTTTCTTTTTTCAAAAATAAAATCATTAAAGCTTCCCGTTTTATTAAGCTTTTGGTACACGTGAAATAAAACTTTGATGTAGATGAATACACATACTCAAAATGTTAAAAACACGCTAAAAGTCTGATAATTAGATGACTTTTGTAGATATGTGGCTGCACACCGCATGCACAATAAAATGTAAATAAACAAAATTATATTCATTTTGTACATAAAAAATACTAGTATATAGTTCCCTTATCTATAAGTTTAATAATAAAAGTAAATGCAAAAATTCCTCAATCAAAACACATTACACCTATCATGGTTTTCAGAAAACCATGTAAATTAAAATCGTGTAAATCGCAGTTATCATGAATTATACCGACAGATATAGTCTAAATTAAAACATGTTTGGTTTCAGCTTAATCAGAGCAATGCCAATAACTTTGATAACAAAAAAATCAAAAGTATAAAAATTTTATCTTTGCATCGATATTGTTAAAATTTACCAGTTTGTATTTAAATTCGTTATTTTTAAATCGTGTAAGTAAAGTATCGTTTAAATCGGCGATATGTGCATTTTATATGAATGCATTACAAAAATATTACGTTAGCCAAAAGAGTGGACAAAATTTTTATAATAGACGCTCGTTTTTGTTATTTATTCCAAAATCTGTTATCTATCTATAGAACTAGATGATAACCTACAAAAAATGAAGAGAACTGAAACCATTATTTAGTTTAAAAAATCATCAGCTTCTGCACTGGTAGATTTGTATTTTTGTTGAAATACGAAATGTATCATAAGTTATAATATGTATGGTCCAAGCGTCGACATACAGAAAAAAATGGTAAAAGAAATGTGATACATGATGATAATCTCTCTATAATCAAAGCTGTATTTGAAATAGAAGATATCGTTTCAAAATATATGAACGATAAATGAAATTAACATTTTTTCTAATTTAATTAGTAGAATATATTTATTGAATTTTCACAGAAAAAATACTGCCATTATTCTTCTTTCATTACGTTTCTGCAATGCTTTCAGAACCTTTTTACAACTTGTTTTTCCTCAGATTTTTTACATTAATTATACACATTAAATATTTTAGTATTAAAATTAATTTTTATTATGTTGATATTTGCGACCTTTCCCGAAATTTCCAAAATTCTTTCAAAGAAATTTGAAAAATGACAAGAAATATGACAAAGAATTATTAATTAAATTAGGCAAGCAATACAATGTTTGACACTGTGGTAATCATTGATACAAACAATTTTAGTAAGAACACATAAAAGTTGGATATTAAATATTATTTCCGTTAAGTACATATCTATTTTCTAACATATTTAGCTATTAATTTTCTCAATTTTGCAAAATCCAGACGTGTTTCCTCACATTTATGAAAAAGTGCATACTGCGTTTATCAAACTAATACAAAATTATTATACGTCAATTATTGGGACAGAATTTCAATCACCACTCCAATTACATCAATAATTATACTTTGTTATATTTTTCTATTGTTTTTACAATGTATTTCATAATTAAACATTCTTAATTAAAATAACTGCTTTATATTATTTTTCTGTCTTTATAAATGAATTTTTATACTTCCTCAATGCAAAATACAAATTTATGAAATAAATTTGATACTTTCATATAAAATTTTATTCATTTTATTATTCGTTGAATTGTAGTAGACAATTCTGTACGACCTTGTATATGAAAAAGATAAATTTAACTGTCAATGCAATAGTAAGTATGAAAATGATTTTTTCTCATTTCCACTCGTAGAACAGTGTGGAGAAATTTATTCTTTATTTTTGGAATGCTCTGCATATTTTAAAATATCCTCAATTCCGTTGTTTAGTCCAATAAATTTGTCACGAAACATTGTAAAATATATTTTTATTGTATATAATAAATCATGATAAATACAAATTACATATAATAATGTATGATTTAAGTGAGAATAAAACAAGCTATTCAATGACTTTTCCAAATTTATTGAATGCTATGTAAATCATTTTCTATCGCTTTATTAATCGAACTTTATATACATTCCAAATCGATTGTACTGAAAAATGGCAAAATAAGTGTAACTAGAATTTAAACTTTAATTTTATATAAAAGTGTTGCTGAAAAGTCGATATAATATTATACAATATTTTAATACCGCAATCTTCATACAAAATCAAAATAAAGTTACGAGAAGAGAGTATTTTTATAAAAAAAAGTTCAGCAATTCCTGTGCATCTGAATTTTTCATTTACACTCCCTACTCAATTACGTAGAAGATTTATCATGTTGAAGCATGTTTTGCAGCAGACAGGCCGAGCTGAAACACAGAGGCCAACAGCAGGATAAGCTTTGGCTAAATAATTGCAGTGTTTCGCGCCTCGGACCACTCCAAGCCTTTTCTTTCGTCATTCTTTTCGTAAAGTACCGGCTTAACTCTTACGTTTGAAACTTCAGAAGAACGTTTAATTATCCTTGAATCCCTCGGTTTTTCCCTCCGTTGCATATCGCGTGTGTTTTGTTTTCCTTTTTTGTTGTATTCGTACTGGAATTTAATTGTTAGGTAAATATCTGTTGTACAATAAAATCAAAATATATCATTGCTTGATGAACTACTTTTAAACAAAATATATTTTAAAGATTATCGAGAATTTAATTTTGCTTTGTTTCATTGTGATATTTAGACGAAGTATTTTTTTATATTAATACAATTTCTATATGTATAATATTTTCGCGTTATAACAATAATTACAGATACAATTCGGGAAAGCATCAAACTGCGATTGCGCTGAAATTTTAACCAAAACTCGTCCTTATTTAAAAAAGAAATTCCGTAAGAGGATTTTTGTCGTCAGAACCTGCTTCGCTCCTTACCTCCCTCGAAATATCATCACAAACACTTTGGAGAAAAAAGGTTCAAACAAAAATCAAAGACCGTAAAAAGCTATACAAAAAAAGTTATATGCATTTTACACAGATCTGTTATCTTTGTTGTAATGGCCCAAAGTAACTTTTACCTATTTTTACCTAATTTTTGACTTACTAAATATGTGATGAATCTAAATCATACTAAAATTTGATACGGAAAAATGAGCGAAACCTCTACGTAAGGCAATATGTATCCTGAATCGCAAACAAAAATGTCATTTTAAATCTACACCTAACAAAATATGTGATAAGTCTAAATTATACTAAAGTATTCGTAAAAAAGTATACACGAACCTCAACTCACAGCGCAACAAGGTACATATATGTATACTTAACTTTGATTTTCTAAAAACGTAAAATATGTATTTTTAAGAGATCTACAACTTTTGTTTATAATTTTTTTTAAATTTTCAATATTTAATAAAATAAATGTAGAGGATATCAATTTTTTTAAGATTTTTTATGGTTTTGGTTTAAAACTGCCAAATAATAGATTTATGTAGAAAATGCGTATAATCTATTTCCTAGGGTTTTTAAAAAGGTTTATTTTTTCCTGAAAACATTTTTCTCTAAAATTAATATTTTCAAAAATATACAAAAAATAGTGGGGGGGGGGGGGGGGGGGCAAACAAGGTCTGAACGGTAAAAATCATTTAAAAAAAATTTTTTCTTAATTAAAGTTAATCCGTGCTTAAAATTTCAACACAATCAGAGGTTATAGTATATCCGAATTACAGCCACAATAATAAATAACAATAATTCAACGATTAGTAATAATTGTTTTAATATACTTTTAATTATTTGCATTGTAATAATATTAGAAAAAATTAATACGTAATACGTAAAATTAAAAGAAAATATTTAAATAAATGACTAAATAAAAATAATATTTTGATGTTAAAGAAGAAAGTAACACTATAGTGAGAAGAATCACGCGATATTCGAAGACTGGAAGCAATCCTTGTCAACGATAAATCAGATAGTAAAATAGATGGTTCCTAATGATACTCCGCTATCATTCATCCATTGATTGATGTTGATACGAAATAGTTTATTGCGTGCCATAACGTTGCATCAACTGGAAAGCTTAGCTTGATTTAGATTGACGTCAACCGTTGAACACCATAAAATAGATAGTTCTCTTCTTTATCTGCGAAATTTATATCTGAAAGAAGATACATGAATAATGTAATACAGATAGAATAAAATTGTGTTAACTCTTTACATGTTATAATAACTGCACTACTTTGCACTAAATCAATCAATAACTTAGATTAGTTCGTGATCAAGTTTTCTTCGTGATATTTTTTGTCTTCTATAGCGAAAGACTAGATCTAAGTTAGTTCAAACAGAAACTATCACATGATGTTAATACTTTTGTAGTAGGTCAGGTGTCAAGAATAATGATAAAACTAATTGATTTGAATGTATGTTTCTTTAGACGTAAATCACCGTTGCCGGCTACCATAAGACTGACAAGACTAACGACGACTGTTAGCCGCACGGCGACGTCGTTGCCCGATTTCCATTTGTTTCTCGATTATACAATTTGTTCTGCAATATTTCTACGACGTAATTTATACTATATTTTAATATATACTAGAAAAAAGAAATCAGTCTGTTCAAATTAATATAACTAGTAGGGCAGCATTTTTGCTCAGGAAAAAGTCGAATGTTTTTGAAGATACAGTATTACCTTGAAATAAGCAACACGCTCGGGACCGGCCAGTTGTTTATTTTGAAGGTGGTATGCTATTCGGCTTGCTTTTGTTTTTTAAATCGCTGTGTGCTAAAAGGAGAAAACAATATACATGTTCTGTCCTCTTTTCACTAAACTGTAGGGTCAAGCGTAGAAATTATTAGTTCTTCGGTTTCACGGACCTCTCACTCCGTCTCGGATCTCTCACTCGGCGGCCGACTTCAATCAAAGAAGTGGGGATAGAAATTTGCTAATTTCGAAGCTCGAAACTGTTGCTTGTTTCGAGGCAATACTGTAAATAGGTTATTATAAATATTGATAAGTGGTAAGTGTATGATAGTAAAATAATAGTGTTGACGATATAGTACGTAAGGGGCCATCTACTCTATGCCAGTAACCCATATTAATAGGTAGTCGAATTTGTACGTTTCTTACTTTGCCTGTACCAGAACTGTCGCTGGAAAGAGAAAATAATTTCTTCCCTTTCTTGCCTTCTTTTCCTAATGACAGACCTGGTACAGGCAAAGTAAGAAACATAAAAATTCAACTACCTACTGGCAATGCTACTTGTACGGTTTACTGGTATAGCGTGAAACCTCTTTCGGGGACTCATATCCGTTAATGACGGTTGCGGTGGACTGGGTATCGATAGTTTACTATTTCCAATGCGTTGAATCGGCGATTTTCATTTTCGGTCAATCAGTCGCCGAGTGAACGTCCGAGTAGCAGGGCAAGGTGGAGATTAAGCTAGTTTTTGCTAACATTAAATAATTATGAAAGAAATGTAATTAATTTACTTAAATCTATATCTCCCTACAATGGTTTATTAAGGTTTAATGTTGAAATGATCGCACATAAAAGTATCAGTATAAGTCAACGTTTCTTGTTTTATACATATGTATAACCCCTTGTCTTATAATATCGTGTCCTAAATGTCACACACATAATTGTTGAAATACAAAAAATCTGGTTCATGTTGTTACCATGATTGAATTTCGAATTTAATTTTAATTCCAACCCGTCCACCAATGATTGCCATATTCAAAATATCCCGAACATTCTTTGTATATCTTAACATTACAACAATAATTAAATCGTTCCTTCTGATGCGCTTGCGTTAAAGGTTAATTGAGTAAAAATACTAGAGATAGATACCGGAAACGATATTTCCCTATGTTGTCAATATTTGTTTGAAACGGTCGTTCACAAATTACATTTTTACTCTTCGGCCCTATGCTTTTAGTGTAACCTCTTTTTCCGTATGTTTTTTTTCTCTCGTCATCATATGTCATCAACGTTACATTCTTTCAGAAATGCAGTAGAATGAAAGGGTTGATTTTCATAAACAATTTATCACTCTTGAATGTCCAAGTTGTTCATATTATTACTACAGTGAGCTTTTCTTATGGATTATAAACACTTGAAAAACATAAGAAAGGAAAAACTTTACTTTTTCCTGCAGCCAATATGAACTTACATTTTTTACATTTATATCATTGTTCAAGAAATGAAGATTCACTTCGTTCACTTTTTAAGTCAAACAGTGCATTCGTTTTTATATGAATCGATTTTTTTTTAACATTTCAGAAGATATGGAAGTATAATATTAAAAAAGCCAGCATTTCCTAAGACAGATATTTTAAACTTTCATATAAAACACTAATTTCTTTTTGTAATGAAGGAATACAAATTATTCACGTAAATTTTAGGAATAATTGCAAATGTTCTGAATTAGAATATTTAAAGTTAAAGTCCAATATAGCGTTTCAAATGAATGCACAAAAAACTGTTTATTGAATTTCCACGATTTTGACTGATCTATTTATTTATAACACAAAATTGAAAAAAGGTGCTCAGTTAATATAAGTATCAGTAGCGATTTCTTAAAGATTCCGATATTTGCAACTGTTGCATTTTTTCAGAGTTTCAAGAATTGAAAAAAAGGAAAAGTCATTACATATGTGTTCAAAAAGTATGCACAAAGTAAATCACGAATACTATCTCAGGAGACATAAGTAAAGAAGGAATCATGTTTAAAGTTTTGATTGCTGTTTTCATATAAATAATTCCATTTGTGATTGACCAGGTAAGCCAGAAGAGGATCTTCTCCTTGCTCAAAAGAATTTCGCTCGGTTGCAGAAAATTAAACATTTCTGATATTACATAAAATTCGCCAGCTCTTAAAGTGATAAATTATTTTGTTGTAAATATTAAGTAATTTAATATCCTTTAATTTCTCTCGTCCTCCGAGAACCTTAACTGTTCTCTTTTACTTTTTCAATAAATTTTATTTTTATAATTTTAATAAACTTATGTACATGCAACTAATCTCACATTTATAATATTTTCTGAGTAATAATTTCTTATCATGAAATACAATGAAACAATTTTCAAATTAATACTTATTGTTTTATTTATGTAGAAAAAGAAAAATGTAGATAATGAATAGATGTAAATGAAAAATTTGTATATATATATATTTTTTATACTAACTACATTCCATTTGTATAGTAAAAAATTGTGTTAAAAATGATGCGAAAAACGTTATACTTTCTGTGTATAGAAAGTGATGTATAATTTCAAACATGTTTCAGTCATGAACTTCAAATACTAAAACTAATATTTTCACAAAATTTCTTTTTAATTATGTACAGAATAATCCTGTATTTCTAAATTTTCCTTGCTTTTATAAACAAAATAAAGAGACGTATTAAGAAACCGCGTAAATTATTTTATAATAAAAACTAAAACGATTCGAAGACATAAAATGGCTTCTAAATAATGTATATGGAACATCATAGTAATGCTTTAAGGCTGATGAAAGTGATTACTCAAACCCTTCATTAACATTCTTAATATAAGGTGGCGGAGTGCCAATTACAGCACGTAACAACTGATTTCAAAACGTATAAAATCTGACCCTATTTAATGACATAAAAGTATTCCCAAAATAGCCTTTATAGGGGCATCAATTTGAAGCTTAAGGTTTGATGAACACAACTGCACAAACGCTTCACTGCCGGTTTTAATATAAAATGCCTGAGTGTAAGATACCTCAAGTAATAACCGATTTCGGAACATTTAGAATCTGGCATGTTATAATGACATGAAAATAAATGAAAATAACGTTGATGACACGTTAGTTTTAAGAATAAGGTTTAATGAGGATAATCGCCGTATTAATACAGTATTATTCCTACAAAGAAGATAATACTTCGTTGAAACAAACTGTGAATCATTCTTCAAGGTATAATAACCTCGATCTTTTCTTTCATGTATAATATATTCCAGAAAAAGACTATAAAAATCGAAATCTGTAGAGTTTCGATATAACAGCAAATCGAAAAGTTATTTAGAATATAAACATTTAGACACTGAATATTCACTAAATCTTAAATTATAAATTACTTTTTCCATTATTTGTTCTGATGAGAGGCAGCCATATATTATAGGTGTTATTTTGTAATATTTTTATGTTATAAAATTATATATTATTTATGTTTCAAAGTGAACCATTTTATATGCAATAATCTAATAGTATACTTTATTTTAGCTCGCAATCCCAAGTTATTGTTAGTTAAGTGCTATTTCGTGATAATTTTATGTCACCAAAGAAGGTTTGAGTTTACAGGTATATTTTGCAATCTGCTATTTGATAGGAAATAACCTCGTATCTTGTCGAGTTGAAAGATAAAAACCTGGTTTTGTACCGAGATTTAATCGAAACTAGACCACATTATGTTCAACATAAAATCAGGACTTACAAAATCTTTTTAATTCGTAATACTCTACGAATCCGCATTAAATCAGATTAAACATAAAAACCTAATCTGGGGCTGACAGTTTCCTTCCTCATGTGAAAAATATGTAAAACTTCTAATTATACCTGTAATGCAATGAATTTTACCTTACCTTCATATCCCTGATTATTGTATTACTCGAACAATTAATAAACATGAGTATGAATAAAAAAACACGATCCGCATTATTTAATGAACTAAATACATTCATAATTTACGATATTTATATTCTATGTAATATTCAATAAATTCAAGTTTCTCTCTAATGAAAACAACTTTTTTTTATCATTTCTTAATAAAATTTGTCTATTATCTCTTTCTGTGAAATTCTTTCCGCGTACGTATTTTTACAACAACCTTCCTAGTTAAATTTTAAATTTGACCTGCTACATTTTATATCAAATCTATTTCTGATTTTGCCGTTATACAGGACATTTCAAAACTACAGATACAAACGGATACAAAGGTATGATTCCAGTAAAAAATTAAGCATGAAAATAAAAATAAATTATTTTAGAAACATTTTAAAAAATTTTCTATTACTTTATATCTACTTTAATTACATAGGAGATATAAAGTTCCACAATTCATACAAAGTATGCGTTTCACGTGGATTCCAATGAAAATCGCGTAAATAAAGTCTGTTGGTACAAGAGAAATATTGGAAGTAAAAACTACGACATACGAGTTTTAAAAGTACATGCTTATTCCAAATAACTTTAACAAAATAATTATTTTTTATGGGAAAATACATATGATGATTACGTAATGAACTTTTATCCTTATCTCATACAACACCGACGAATTTCAACATCGTTAAATAAGATCGTTTTAACACTTGTTAAAACTTCTGGGAATATATATCTTCTGGCCGCATAAATTAATACCACGCATAAAAATTACTGCGTAAATAGCATTATAATGTAACATTTAGCGTGAACTTTCGCGTAAAGAAGTGTCGCATAAATTGAGGAGCAAATGTATTTCTAACAGAGGTTAAATAAAGGTAATAAGAAGAATGATATCAGATTAAAACAGACGAAATAGTAAATTATTATTCTTTCTCAAAACTTTCGCAATTTGAGCTCAGAATAACAGTTGAATATTAAATAATTACGTGCAGAATGATATTATGTTGAATGGAATAAAATCAAGTTGATCCAAATGAAATCTCATCAAATACTGTGTGACAAGTCCATTAGACTGAAATCAGGTTTTAATTCTTCGACTCCATTTTCATAAAATGCGGATTATAAAGGTCTTAATAGTAAACTTATCGATTCCTTTTCACAGTTCCTGATTAGTGTCTCTCTTGCCAACTTTATGAACCTGTATATATACAAAACGAAGTCGAGGAAGAATAAACGAGCGACAAGGTTCAGTCGCCAACGCAAAAGTTCCGAGTGTAACGTCGCGTCAGCTCGACGGCTCGTTTTTCGGTAGCAATGGTACAACTGCATTCTCCGGTACCAAAATGCCGTCGATGCGGTGGAGAATGCGCTCCTTAGGACCGCAAGTTATTTTAAGAGAACTGGTTTGGTCGCTGTGCTATATTTACTTTTCTCCGGCATGCCAAAGTCATTGACAGGGACTCTTGCAGGGACCACTTCACCTTCCTCGTCCTTCGGATTTGCTGGAACGCGAGATCGATATCGAGATCAAGATTGGATGCTTTGTAGATCTATATTGAATACCTACCGAACCGTTAGTATTTAACTCGAAAATATTATACTTTATCGAACGGAACTTTCATGAACTTTTGATCGTCAGCGATTACCAATGATTGAAGCTTTATATTAACACTTAACATATTGACCTATAGTTGGACAGATTATTACAACAATTGTTTGTCACACAAATTTTTAATTTGACCTCTTATACAGTAAACTCTTGTTATGTCGCCATAATTTACATTGCCGCTTGGGGCAATTCCCGTTGCACAAAGTTTCCGTACACAAGAAGCGCTCTTTCAACATTGGAACGCATGAAGTTCGATGAAGACCGCCGATGGCGACAAATCGCTAATAGAAGATCTTCCGCTTTTACAGCTTTTTCCGTGACAATAAAACGAGAGGATGTTGTACAATACTTGAAGTTTCATTTTATAAATAGCCTGGTTCGTTTCTTTAAAATATGCAGCTCTCAATAAAAACGAAGAAATAATAAATACTTTTAAAGCAAAATTTAAATAAAAATTCTGTTTATAGAGTTAAAGAAAACTTCATTTTTAAATACTGGGTTTATTTCAATTGTACTCTAGAAAAGAAGGGGAATGATTCAACTCCAGAGTCGATTCTTAGATTCATTCTTGTGGGAAACCTTTTATGCGTTGAATACTTGCGAGGTTTGACTGGGCTTAATTAGGCAAAGTTCAATGGACTTTTAGTGTTCTGACTTTTAGTATATAGATTGCACAGGTTGTAGTACTCTTATATCTGCATTTTAATGTCAGCAATATCAGGGTCCGTATTCTAATTCAGACCATATCAGAGGATTTTCGCAATATGGGAAGTTATACCTACTTTACTTTTATTAGCAGTATCAAAGATTCTTAGTAATGCCAGAACTTGTATTTTTATTTCAGTAATATAAGAACTGATATTGTGTTACAGTAATATCAGAAAATGTTTCCGATTATCATACATATACAGGGTAGACCAAAGGTTACAGAAAGATTTGCTAAGTTAATTTGTTATTTTATTTGTTATCGTATGTTTTTCGTCAGGATTACTTCTTTCACGGATTTATTGAAAATCTTTAGTAACATAATTATGTAATAAATGAAAATTTGTTAGTTCTATATTTAAAAACCATCACACAATAATTTTACGGGAATTATAATAATTAAAAAACAATCCTCCTGCAAATAGCTGTAATCATTGTTTACAGTTCTGACGTTCTGTAAAACAATAGTTAAGTAAAATATAGACATTAGAATCAGATATTTTGCAAAAATTTACTAACAGAAAAATATTACGTTACATGATTTCATTCGAATAACAATCTAAATTACAGTTATTTAAAAAATAACAAATGAGAATTGGTCTAAGTTTAAAAACTTATTCGAACAAAAATTATTCCTTGCTTTTAGAATTAACCTTACTTTATTTGAAATATTTATCTAAAAATATTCGAATATATTTTCCTGTACAAAAATGTTCGTTTTTTTCGAATATCTCAATTTTAGTTGAATTTTATATTCGAAAGTTTTTCAAGTCATTTTCATCTCTGATTTAAAACATGAATCGTTAGTTGCAACATAACGATTTCAAGCACCGATTCTTTACCTTGGAATTCACCGAAATCAATGTGCAGTAAAAAAAGCGTCTGAAGAATCGATGTTAATTTTATCTAAACTGAGTTAGTTACCGACAACGGAGGTACTTTGCATTCCAGGTCAATAGGATAAAACTGTCTTTGTTATTTTCGTAAACGTTTATTCTGGTTTTGCTAGGTATTTTTAGCTATGACTCTGCTAACCACCATGCACTACGGTCGGTCATAGTTTATATGTATATTTGGCATTTATTTGCGACAAATTTATATGCTTTTAATGTTATTTGTTAAGTAAAGATAGAAAGAACTTAAAAGTTTATAATATCACGGTGAAACATGAAGAAATTTGCAACAGTATACGGGTTGTCTAAAAAATCATAGTACAATTTACTGGATGATGATTTTACTATTAAGAATGAGTCAGAAAGGAAGAATAACATTTTTTTTTTATTTTAAAAGTTTCGTTTTTGAGAAAATAAATTTAAAAATCTGTTAGGTATACGTGTATGTATTAACTGCAAGTTACGTGACATAAAATTACTGTTTCTGTTCGTGTTATATTATTAAATATGGACAAGGTGGCGTTTTGCTTGTTCTTATAGCTCTTATCTTATTTCCACGATATTCTGCTGTTCCTTATTTTTCATTCTATGTTTAGTACCAGGAAAATAAGCCGGGAATTTTTCGGATAAAAGTGTCATGAATGTTTACACACAGTCTGGTGTTTTTCAATCTGTAAATCTTATTTATTTTACGAATTTCTGGACGTTTATTTCGTTATTTATTGAAAGAAGCATCAAATTTGTTGATTTTTCATTTTTTAAGAAATTGACTGATCTGATTTCTACAACGTATCGTTGTTTCTGATTACAGGTAATGTTTCAACCACGGTCATATTACACGAACTAATAGGCACATCCAAGCACAGGACAGAAGGTAAACTGAATTTTATAACAAATTTTCACGTTTTGCTAAATTAACGTTCCATTCTTATTAAATACTGTTTTTAAATATGTTCAACTATCACAGAAAATAAATTATTTTGTATATATAACGCATTATAAACATTTTAAATAAAAAGATTTAAATCTTTTAGCTAAATGAAATATACTTATTAAGTACTACATGTTACTTTTATAATGAAATATAGGTACAAAAATACTATTGATAAAATTTTCAAACAATTTGTAAATACAGGAATAAGTAGTAATTATATGAATAACTAATACTAATAATGGTTTGCTACTATTAATTGATATCATGATATTAGTTTATGTAATATTACATTTTTACAACTTATAAATTTGTAACATATGTATACCTTTAAACTGAAAAACAAATAATTTATTTATAATTATCTTCGCACTTCTTCAACGACTGAATTATAATTTTGACAATAGATTTATTTTTTTTCAAAATGCATGAAGTTAAAGTAGAATAATTTATTTAATATGGATATAAAACAATTTAATCCAATAAGGTAAGTGCACACAATACCGCTAGTGTCTTCAAGTTCGCCATTCACAAAAAGTTCATAAAATAAAAATTAAACTTTCTAAGCGTCATCAACATAAGTTTGTGAATAGAAGAAACTTGGACTCACTTGACTCATTTTATTCTTCACTTGATGAAGACGTAATATAATTTATAAACCAAATTTGATATAAACATTACTATGTAAATAAACTTTGTGTTATCTCTTTTACATGACTCCATCGTTTATTTTGCAATTTATTGTTTATATAGTTAGTTATTTCTGAAATAAGTATTGCTATTTTATTTGTAATATTGTCAATTTCCTTTTGCCTCAAATTCATTATACAGAATAACTCATATATCAGATTATAATTCTGTTACTGGTACTGATATTAAAAAATTTTAATGTTCAAAGAAGACTATATTCGTGAAACTAAGTTGTGTTTAGAAATGCAGTCGTGCGTGCCTCTCTACCTAAAAAAATATTGAGCTACAATAGTAATAAAGTTATTAGTTATCAAGGTATTTTCGATGTTTATTACACAGAGTAGTTCATATAATTATATCAACACTGGCAACGGCGTTATAACAGGACACTGTTACATGAACCACCCTGTATAATAAATTTCGAAATTTCTTTTTCATGTATCAATTTTATCAATAACTAATTTTCTAATTTTTGTTTATGGCTTTCAATTAATAATTGGTTTACTACATATTTAAGAAATCAATTTCAGTATTTTCTGTAATGATGCTTATAAATATTTAAATATTGTTATATACACCTTTCTTGTAAAATATAACTGAGAAACATATACAATTTCGTTAAATGCAACCTTTTGTTATTTTTGTTCTAGAGCATACACAAATTTTTAATATCACTAAATTATTTCAGGCATTAGATAAATATTTTAATTCTATGATATATTTGAAAGCGTTGTTAAGTAGCTATTTAGATGAAATATAAAATACTCTAAACGTTGATATAATAAAGTTATGTGCACCTAACCTAATTAACTCACTACTTTTATTTAAAATATACAGAACCAGTATTGAACGATCTGAAATAAAAATAATGAGTGAAATTATAAAACATAAACGTCTAAACTTGAAAAGATTTAGAATTTATGGTATATTGACTAAACTTCGTTATTGGAGTAGTGCAGAACGCTGTACAGAACCAGGCAATATCGATTTTACCTGGTTTCAAAAAATTTGTATTAATTTGTTCCATCGTGAGATATGAAATGTACAACCAGTAACATTTTGATGCTCTCACAAAAATGAATTTGTATCGAGTTAGTTTACAGAAAAATATACACATTTAAATTGATTTAATTTTGTTGAAACATCATACGTATTCTCTTTTTTTATTTCACTATCTCAATTGCAATGTAATTATTATCAAAATAACGTTTCACGAAATATCACGAAAATAATTCTTAATAATTATACATATTTTGATTGCGATAAATCGCAATATTTAATATCAGAACGGGGAATGTCATGACTTTTATCATCATAAAAGACAGGAGTTGAACTGTTACTGGACTGAATTTCGTGTCGCCAACATTAATATCAGTAAATGAAATCAATCCACTTCGATTTCTGTGATATTTGTATGCAGTATCACGTAGTATACGTGGTGAAAACTACGTCGTATTGTCACGCTCGGGTCATTCCACTTCAAATCCATCATTGTTGTATTCGATAAGTGGAGTTTTATTTAAATTAAAATATTTGTAATCCATTCAAAACCACGAGAAATTATTTTGGTTTATTCGCTCCAGTAGTATTTATTTTATTCATTTCAGAATAAAACGATATTGAAAGTTTGAAGGTTACATCAACTTTTATAGAAAGTACAATCACAAAAGAATTTTTTATTTATAGTAGTATTGAATATATGTAATTTCGATTTTTCTCATTATCATTGTAAAAGATTATTCTTCTTTATTAACTTTCTGTTTTATTTTTAAAGTCATTTTTAATCGACTTCAAAATGGAGGGGATACATAACACGATGAGTATACGTTTTTTTCATGTCTATCCAGTGTTTGCTCTGAAATGAATGAACGAGTCGAGATGAAACTTTTTAAACCTTGCAAATATTTCTATGACGGTTCTATAAGAAAAAATTTGTGGAACTGTTTACTGATAATAATTATTCTTATTACGAAAAATTTGTTCTTAGAATATTCAATGTACTCGGCAACGAACAGACTAATCAGAATAAAAGCTTGTGAATAGGACGTTTCCAGAGCATGTTTACCCGGTATGTATTTGCTAAACTTCTTTAACTTATGTATTGAAATCTGTTGTTATTGCAAGAAGCGCTTGTAGATGTATACACCGGATACTGCAACGAATGAATCGGTTCGAATAAAATTTGTTACATACTATAAAGAATGTTCCTGTGATTTGCTGAATTTTTTGAATTTGTTTATCATAAAATATTGTACTTGTAGAAAGCTCGAAAGGAAAATCCTAATTTATTAACATAGGAGCAACCACTATATCTAATTTTAGAGTAAATTACTGTCTAACTAATAAAACCCACCTTATAATGTCCTAATACTACTAATTCCACTGAAAAATATGAAATGGAAAAAAAATAAATTTTCTTTACATAACTGTACAACCACGATTAAAGAAACATTTACTACGTTGACTAACCACGTTAAAATGTACAAAGTAAATACCATTTTATTTGTATATAGACAAATATGTAAAGATAGATAAGAAAATTGATTTTCTTATTAAATAACATATTAAATACATTACAACCTTCTCGAAAGTTGGGAAAAATTAAAAATACATCACCCGAATGAAAGATGGTCTCGCTCATGATCTGATTGCGGTATGACAAGTTTGGTAATTAATGGATTGTTAGGAAAAGTACAAGACATTAAAGATGTCACAGGTTATTTCTACTAATAACTTCACAGGAGAGAAGATTGGGAAGATCTGATAGGTTAAGGATGGTTGATACAGTTTTATATTTTTCATCTAATATGCAAAAGAGTATTTATAAGTATTCTGTAGAATATAAAGAATGTGTAAGTATTCTGCAGAATATAAAGAAATATGAATTTAATTTTATTTTAAAATTAAAAATTAAATACTTAAACATAAATTGAAGACTGTGTTATACAAGAAAATACAATTATTTAATATTTCATTCCGCCTTTTTTATTTATAATTCTAAATACATTCAAATCCAGCACTTACCGAGTGTAGCGTCGTTTAAATTGAAGTTAAGGTTTTGATCCAACCATTAACAAAGGCCCGAAACATAGAATACATAGACTTATATCCCACCCTCTTTTTATGCTACTAATTAGATTTATGTTGTAACAGATTATTTACAGGTTTATCGTACGTTGTACCTGATTAATATATCAAGTATCAATAACATTATTGAACTAATTGCAGCTGTGTCTTTTGTATGTTTTTAAGAAGAAATTTCTTGAATATAATAATTTGCCCATCTATGTTTAAGGAAGGCTTAATACAAGTATGATACTTTCCCAAAGCAGTCTTATCCTACGTAATGTATAATAAATATCTTTTAGCAAACAAATTATATAATTTAATAACAATTGATTACTTTTACAATGCGTTCGAAACGTTATGAATATTTCATAAAACAACATTTTTTTAATACGGAGTGTCCGAAAAAAGTGCGCTCACTTGAACATTTCCGAACATGCACGAATGTGTAAACAACTTGCGGATAATCTACTCAGTATCTCATTCTGTTTTGTTCATTTATCCTATTATTTAACCTATTAGACCTATAAATATGTCAACAAACGTGTAAAAATGTGTAATAGTCAGTTTAAATGTGAGTACACTTTTCTAGAACACCCTCTATATTTCTGGTTTAAATTTAAAAATTTCATTGTATTTTCTCTAACGATATAAGATTGAATTTAAGTATAGAACGAGATCATTAAAATGTAATTGAATTTCGCTTATACGATATTTTTTTATCAAAATGTATCAAGTCTTTCCGTTTACCCTATTCGTAATTACAATGATTATATCAGGCTAACGCAACAGCCCTGATGTACATGAAATAGCATTAACTTGTTCATTATTAGTATATGAGCACTACTAGAAGCAATTTGTACCTGTAACGACTGCATCAAGGAGCTGGCGACAGATCTGATGTACATGAAAGTACATTATTCTGTAAGTTATTACTATGCGAAAACTACTACCTTTTACTAAGGAGAATTACAGGTTTTTTTAAAGAAGAAAATCTTCTATGTGTCATCTCCGTAAAAGTTACATATACTTATAAAGGTCTACACCAAACTTCATTAAAATGTTAATTACTTCTCGTAAATGTCTTTAACACGTACTTTTATATCTGCCATCTTCCATATTAAAGTAAAATCTTATTTTACTCTTGTAATCTTATTAGAAATAAAAAAAGAATTTGATGGTGTAGATGAATTTACAAAACGACCATATTGTTTACACACTATTTTAAAACATTGTATATTTTGTTAATTTTTCTTGCTAAATATTAATCCCTTTTTTTCTACATTTGCATAAGGAAACTATTAAGTCCCTATATAAAATACAGACAAATTAAAATTTGGATCTTTTTATTACATAGAATATGTATTTGACATATTATCACAGTTCTGTGCTATGTGAAGTATTATATTGCTTTTAATACAAAGCGTTGTAATATGATATACAAATGTTATAAATCGTAAAACCTTTGTTAAGAACCACAGTTCTTTTTAATCTTTAACACCTTATGTTCACTATATTTCCCGTTTATATTTATATTGCAGCTTTGAAAAGAACCTGCTGGTATTGTCAAATACTGTGGAACCTCAGATGGTTGAAATTGAGGTTCTACCTGCTGAATCCTCGGTTTTATATTTCTATGGTTGAGTTAGTAAATTGTACTTGAGATGATCCTCGTTTGTAAATATAGTAGTTCTAAAAAGGGTCGTGTTGTTGGTCCCCAAATGGTTGAAACTTTTTCTGCAGGTATATAGCTGTGGACGATGCGGATTTTAAGTGCTAGTTGTCTTGCTTTTACTGTGGATCTTTATTGCAGGACCGTGTTTCCTTCGTATTTATACCTTGTTTTTCAGGAAAATGGGCTACGTAAATGTCTCTGATTGGTTGTGATTATTCAAATAGGAACGAAAATAACCGGCACTATATAAAACAGTACCAAAAGTATATAAGGACATAACTTGTGTTAAACTTTCTGCATGCCCATTGTGGTCTATAGACAAAATCAGAATGTATACTCTTTTGCTTTAGTCGATGCTTTTATCTTGCTGCACTCGAGTGTTTCCTCTGAGGAGACATTTTGAAAAGGTTAACAATTGTTCAAAATTGCAAACAAAACGTGACCCAGTATTACATGACAATGCGGAAAATTGCAGTCAAAAGTACTTTATGTTTAATTGCTAATTTTCCCCAGAAACTGAATACTACATCGTTTAGGTTGCTGTTCAGATACTAGTTCAATAGCTAAATTTCTAAATAGTAATTTGCAGTAAGTATATGGTGTACTTCAGTTTTATTATGATTATTGGTTAAATGATTGCCATTTTAACACTAACCTTTCACCCGATTAAATTATATTTTTTTACTTCACGAACGGTTAAATATTTATAAATTATCGTTCCATAAGTCAGGGGTAGTAAATTTTTATATGTTGCAATTTTGTATCAGCGTCACAAGATGACATAACACATTCTGGACAATATTTGAAATAACATCGTCGCCTCGAAAGCATCTCATCTCGCTTGTACACGAGTACGCGGTTCGGTTATTACATTAAACTCGGCTTCGTGTCACAGTTTAAACTGTCACCACGAGGTTTCCTCGGGGAATTTGCCGATTAGTTCGCAAAAGACCGAGTCATCGATGTATGTCACGTAACTCGAAGGCTTGAGATTTACTCGAGACGAATCACTGAACGTAAACTTGTAAATTTCAATTACGCAATTACTCAACTCGTTCTGTGTCATGCTGAAAATATTAGTATAATCATTTATCTGAATTATGTAGCAAATTTCTTTTTATGTGAGGTTCAGAAATTTTTAATTTAAAAACACTTTAATTTCAAAATATTAAAATATTACAACTTGGAAATCTGAAAATTTGGGAATTTTGAAATTTGTAAATTTGGGAATTTGAGAATTTGAGAATTTGCGTATTTGAGCATTTGAAACTTTTAATATTTAAGAATTTAAGAGTTACAGAACTTTGGAATTTGAGAATTTGGGAACTTTATGAATTTGAGAAGTTAGAAATATAGATATTTAGAAATTTGGCAACTTGAGATTTGAAAATTTAGCATCTTGGAGTTTCGAAAATTTGTGGATTCAAAAATCTGTGAGTTTAGAAATTTTTGAATTTCATGATATCAAAATTTGAAAATTTCTAATTAAAAAACTTGAAGATATGAAATTTAAAAATATAATCGTTTAAAACATAGAAATTTATGAATTTGGAAATTTAAAACGCACATACACAACTCACAGTTGTTAAATAGTTCACACTGTTTACACACTATTCACACGAATAGAATAATATACAATAAACATTCTAAATGTTCAAATAAAAACATAAAACTATAAAACTTCAACAATAGCATGAATAATATTAACATAAACAATATTACGTATATAAACTCATAAAGAGTTTAAGTAAGCTTTAATAAAAAAAATTAGAAACATTTCTTGTTTCTCAATGTTTCTGCTTTGACAATTTATTTATTTATTAACATATGGAGCAGTATTAATTATTTTATAAACATGTAGTATTCTGTAGAAATATTTATGCAAATAAGAAAAGAAATGAATCATGCACTTCATAAAAATGATCATATAATTATATTTTTTAATGAAATGGAATACATTAATATTTTATCAATCATCTTTTTGTTTCTGAAACAGTTTCTAACTTTAAATTTTAACTAACTTTTTGACATTTCATGTTAAAAAAATTAATTTTCGCCATGAAATCTGTTAAAACTTTATGCCATTCTTAAAGCACTTTTGAGGATTTTTTTATTCACTATACTTCATATATTAAGAAATAATTCCAAATATGTTCATAGAATTTAACGTTGGTCATTAAAATGATGAATAAAGCCTTTTAAAAATAACATATATTAAATTTCAGTGTTTTTTTCATTAAAACAACCTTTCCACAAAATATATAAAGTCTTTTATAACAGACTGTACATTACAGTAGCGTAAATTAAGAAAAATGAAAAAGGATGACATAAAAGAGGGAAAAAATTTAGCATTTTGCTTTAAAACAGTTACATAGACTGTTGAATTATAAAACGTTGTAAATTAAATAGCCACAAAGAGTATTAGAAATAATTTAAAGGCATGTTAATTAGAGGACGAGAAAAAGCTGTAGTTGCAGAGGAAAATTTGGTAAAAGGACAGGAAAAAAGAGACGTGTAAATTTGAAGGTGTTAATGATTAGCTGAGACCAGGAAAGTACTGTGGAAAGAAAGAAAATTTTTTAGTAAAATATACCAAGTAAATTTGCTGGTTACATTTTGAATTCTAATAAAAAAAAGAAGAAATAAGTCTTATGCGTAAAAAAATTCAAGATATATGAACAAGACTCTTGTTATAGATGAAAGTCCAAGTTAATTAGCGATTTAAAAACAACAGGCCGGTGTGAAACACAAGGAGGTACAGTAATTAGGTAGTAACGAATACACAGTATTATAATCTCAGTTTATTTATTAACATGCTTCTGGGTACACTGAGTAGGGAAATTTTATAGCCCTAAATTAGTAAGTAGAAAATATGCAAATAATAGAAATTTAGATTATAATGTGCTATTCGAATTAATTAATTTTCTTATGTATATATTCAATCCCCTGTTAATAAGTTTATTTAATACATTCAAATTATTTCTAAGATATGTAATAAAGGATTTTTTAAGGATCTATTTGATAGCAGTGATTCGTGAAATTCACGCACGTTACTTTTTAAACTGAATTAGTGAATGTAAGAATTATACCACTTTAACTTCGAATGAAAATATTAAATGGGTTTTTTAAGCAGGAAATTTTAAACGAAACAATTATCTTGTCAAGTTTCTGAATTCAGAAATACAGTAATTTTTCAAAGTTTCAAAAATTTTTATTTTTAAAGTTTTCATATTTGAAAAGTTGGAAAATTACGACATTGAGAAATATAGGAATATTAAATTATCACATATAAAAATTTGTGAAATATTGAATTCTTAAATTTAAAAATTGTTTACCCATCATTACCTGTGAGTGTATGCCATTTGCATGTGCATATACCGCATACTACAGATGCATACATAGATGTGCAAGTATACGTATGCACTTGACAGTACTAATTTGATAATAATCAATACTTTCGTTTCTAAATTTGAGTAAGTAAAAATTTAATAATTTGACAGTGTGACAGCTCGGCTATTTGAATATTTAAAGATCTGAAAAACTAAATATTTAAATCAGAAAATATTAAATTTTACATATCTCAATTACCACTTTTCTAACTTTCCAGGTGTTCAAATGTTCAGAATTCCCAATTTCCAAGTTACTGTAGTTTTAAGTTGGTCAATTCCCAATTTCCAAATTTCGAAATTGAACAATTTGAAATTTCTAAATATTCAAATAACCAAAATCCTAATTCGAAATATAATTTAGTACTCCATAACTTATTCTGCCGATCCTTAGAACATAGATATGTCTGACACTCCATTTCCTGCTTCTAATGTATAACGGAAAGGTCAAATCGGCATATCGCATCGTCTCCATCATGTGTCTAAGTACTAATGTATTACATTGTTCCAAGAAATTGCTGTCACACCTATTTGCTAAATCTAGGGTAGCTGTGTTCGTCACAACGGCAAAGGAGTAATGTACAATTGCGCAAATTGGATTAGAAATGAAATAACAAGCGTCAGCAGGGGTGCAAGAAGAAGACTTAAGCAAAGAGGAAGTATAATAATTGGATGTCAACAAGCACAAGCATGTGGAACATTGGTCTACGTACGATTCTACTAGCATGTCATTCCAGCCATTCCAGAACGCCTTACGTATTCTGTCTCTTTTTCTGTCTTTTACACTCTGCCGAATGCCTTGTCATCTCCTTGCTTGTCCTCTCTTTCCCCAACTGGTTGGAGCCCATAAATAAAATAAGCGGCTGGCTGACACTTAGCAAGCCCTAACTGTACGCGTTATGCGCCCGCCGAGTAAATTGATATGTCACCGACAGAGTTAATAAAGTTAGTCGTGGATGCAAAGTAAATTAAGGGCATCGCCTTGAGGGAGAAGGTTAACAGGAATGTTGAGGTCGGGATGAAGGTCAACAGTTTGCTAGCTGAAGATTCAGCTGCGTACAGGTAACCCTCTTATAACACGCATGTAATTCGCGAACACATTTTTCACGGTCTGAAAATTAGCGGAGCACTCGTGTAATACGTTATTCCAGCAGACAATTTGAACACGAAACGCGGACATTTTTATGTGACAGTGAAGATAGAAATTAGTGAAGTTTAAATTAAAAGTCATTTTGAATATTTAGTATTTATATTATGTATATATTTTATTACTTTTAATATTAAATATTTTATATTGAAATATTGTAAGCAGAATGAAGTAGAACCTCCGTTTATGTTAATTTATTTTTGATGTTACCAATTTCTAAAATTATGAAAAATTTGGAACTTCCATCAGAATATGTATGCATTAGAGTGATGCTTAACATTCAACTTTTAAGGTACTTTTTAGGCACCTTAACATAGTGTTTTGTATTTTGAGGAAACAGCCTGGTTAAAATTTGCTTATATTTCATAATGCTTAAGAAGGTATTATCCGTATATTAATATTTTTAATGACAAATCCATACACCGGGATCTTAATAAACCTGAAAGTTGAATTATCAACAAATTATGTACCACAAACGAAGAATAAAGACAATATTTATTGCTATCAGTAAAGCTACTTGAACAAAATTATCATCGCATTAAAAAATTGAATGTATTCATGCTATATTTATTCATATTATAATGTGAAATTTTTATAAATATAAATTATATTTAAATATTTATTTAAATTGTGAATATAAATTAATGACAATTTTTATAAATATGAAGTGGCTATTTTTAAAAATTGTTGGTTTACAAATTTACTTTATAATGCAATTACAACGTTAACTAAGCATGTTCTAAAATTATAATATGTCGAAAAAAGATTGCATTCTTTACTTTCAAGAAGACTATTATTTAATTGAAAGATGTAAAAAAAAATGCAAAATAACTTATCCAACACCACTCTAGTATGCATATCATTTTTTTTTCTATTTCTGCTATAATTTTTTTCATTGCATTTGTAATATCCACGTTACAATGGATATTACAACACAAAACATTACATTTATTTTCGATGCTACTGGAAGTTGCATTAACCCATAATACATGTAATTCCCAATGTATTGTTACGAACGAAATTGTAGTAATTGATAATACCTATAAAAAGACGTTTTTCCATACATTGTTTGGTAATTTACACATTTGCGATATTAAAATTTCATGAATTTCATGAATAGTGATTTAAATAATTTTAAAGATGAAAGTTTGTACCTCTGAAAATGTAAAAATTTGAAGAGTCCAAAATCTGTGAATTTGAAAATTGTACGGTTTATAAAACCGCGCATTTGAAAATCTTTTAATTTTTAAATTGGAGGAATAGAAAATTACAAATTAGCAAATGAGCAAATTAGGAAATTAACAAATGAAGGAATTAAGAAGTTAGAAAATTGGAAAACTGGAAAATTGGAAAATTGGAAAGTAGAAAGTTAGACAGTTAGAGAATTAGAGAATTAGGGATTAGAGAATTAGAAATTAGAGAAGTAAAAAATTAGAGAATTAGGGAATTAGAGAATTAGAGAGTTAGAAAATTATAAAGCTTGAAAATTGGTGGATTATAACATCTTTTAAATTTCGGGGTTTATATATTAAAACTTTGCAAGTTAAATATGTACTTATCTTTTAATTCCTAAATATTAAAATTTGTAAATTTGAAAATGTTTAAATTCCTAAATTGAAGAAGTGAATATTTGGAAACTTAAAATATTTAATGTTTGTAGATTTATAAATTTAAGAAAATTTCTGAATTTGAGAATTTGTAATTTTCGAAAGTTAGGAGCTTAAGAGCGGACACCACTAAATATGGGGTCGGGAATAAGTGCTCTGTTTGCACAATACTAAGGAAGGTACTGCCTCAGATAATAATAATATGCTTCTCTCGTATAGCACAACTTTGTACATAATGTTCTTAGTATAACACGGAACAGATTTTCATATTATAAGAGGATTACCCGTATAAAGCTTGTGCGGTATAAAAAATAACGGGTAATTAATAATTATATATCTTATTACGTAATTATGCACTATTAAGAACGAAAATTGATTTATACAGATAATAGAATAAAATAAAATAATTATTTGTAAGCTTTAATTACGAAAGATACTTGGCTAGAAGTATACATACCATTAATTAATACATAACTATATATCTATTTTACCAAGGAAGTATGACATCGTTAATAAAAGGAAAAACATCTGACATTTAATATTTTTGTTCATTTATTCCGTTGAAAAAAGAATTAATCATATGCTTAAATTTATAAATATACCATGTTAAAAAGTAAATATATATTCAAGAGAATAATATTTAATATATACATGACTCTTGTAAATCTTTACCAAAATTGCATGTATCGATAGATTAGTGCCATCTTAAAATTCGTATAGTTTACCCTATTTGCATAATTTGAAATCAATGTGGCGATTTTATAGTAGAAGTTACAAAAGTAATTTTTATTGATAAGATAATTTCCTTTTTCCGTGAAAAACAAACTTATGCAAATAACATCACCAATATTAATGTACAAGCCTATTTTATATGAACAATTGCTATATTAAAAAGTATTATACATGTAAAACTGTTTATCTAGTCTGTAAATACAAAATAGTATGATAAAGTAATAAGGAGCAAAAATATTTTAGTGAGAAGGGAAAAGCGTCTTATATTTTTAAACTAGAAGTAAGATAGAGGTTGACGTCGAGTGAAAGCTGTTCGATATCACGGCGAACGTATCATACATCTTTAAAACTCAGCAAAGGTTGTGAGGTCTTCCTTGAAGGTTTTCGGGGTAACGAAGGTCGCCTAAAAATAGTGTCATCGTGACACCTGGCAGATTTTACTGAAAAACTCTTTTTCATGCTTATATACAAAAATTTCAATACCTGGATGTATTATAAACCTTTCGCGATTGAAATATCAAATAGAAACGTTTTCAAAAGCAAAGCTTTCAATGCAAAACAGCCTTTAAATGAAGAAGAAGTGATTTTAGAGTTATTTTTTATAAACTTGAAGTACAATAAAAATTTCTTTAATTACTTTTTTGCAAACGCGATTGTCTTAATCGAAATTTATTTTCAATTTTTAATAATTACATTCAAACGTTAAAGAGGAACTAATAAATTTTGTTAAATTTAAGCTTTTATTTATTTTTAATATTTATACATTTTAAAATATTAAATGGACGTTGTCTGAAAAATTTGAACTGTATATTTAAAATTTTCTAATTTAAAAATTAAACAATGTTCAAATGTACGGTTGTGTATATTAAAAACATTTTTAAATTTGCAGATTAGGGAATCTTCAAATCTTTACATTTTCAAATGTACAAATTTTCAAGTTTTTAAGTTCTCGAAATCACAGTTTCTTATATTATTAAGTTTTTTTTTAATTTGTCTATTATGATTACTAAATATTACCTGAGACATGCACGTTCCTGAAGGCGATTACAATCAATCGGGGTCTCTGTTTAACCCTTTAATTTACGATCATATATCCTTCAAATCAACTATACTTGCTCGTTCCTTCTAAATACGTAGAGCTCAAAATCACGTGATCGTATTGCTGAAGAATATTCTTGTTAGATTAGATATTGCATTTCTCGTGAAAGATAAAAGAATGAAAACAAATTTATCGTCCAGAATATGTACACATAATAAAAATCTATATACGTGTAGGTAATCAAGCTGCTTCGACGAATTCTTTATTTTAAAATCAACTTCTGTTATCGACGTTATAATTCGATTGAAATGTAATAAAATCTTTAAAGGTATTCTATACTGCTCAAATGTTTTAACAGAAGCGATATTGCATTTATGAAGTCAAAGAGTAAATGAAGACATAATAGACAGTATTTTGTAATAAAATATTATTGCATTTTATTCATATTTTCTATGTCGGAAGAATTCTTATTAAACATAAAATTGTTGATTTCAACCATCCAACTATAGCATGTTCTTTTCCTCCCATAAAATGGAGCTTGATTTTCATCACACAGTTCAAGCTACGCAGAACATTTCACATACCTGATATTATAAATTAAAACATTTTTTAAATTAGTATTTTTCAAATTTTAAAGTCACTAAAATTTTTAATTTTCAAATTCATAAATTCTCAAATACTCAGATTTCTACACTTCTGAATTGAAAAATCGCAATATTCCTTAACTCTAATTTTCATGTTTCTAAATCCCTAATTATGAAACTTCAATTTTCTAAATTTCCTAATTACTAAATTTTCAAATTTAATTAAAAATTAGAAAGAATTTCTTAATTATTAATTTTTAAATTAAAAAGTTTCTAAATAACTAAATTTATACAGTGACACTAATAATATACCTATGAGACCTGACCTGCTCAGGACAAAAATTTTTATTACGCCAATTGCAATAAATAAACATTGATTCGAACACATTTTTTTAAGTAGCAGCTTACGTACAATTTAATTCAAATTTTAATATAATTAAATTGTAGTAAATCCATTTAAAATTTTAACTACTATATTTTTATATAATTTAATTTTCTATGAACGAAGTTGGTACATTCCATAAATTGATGTGGAGGTAAAACAATTAACATTGAATCAATTTATTACATGATTTATTATCCAGTTGCGTGGTGGTGTTGAAATAACCTAAAAGTGTTCCATAAACAACATTCGATAGAGTACTGTAGTCGTTAAAATTTTTCTCCATTTACAAATGTACTCCAAAAAAGTGCGAAAAGTTAAACAAAGATGATCTGACAACTGAGGTATTTTCCAATTTTCGTAATGGACTTTGCAATACAAAATTTCATTATTTGATTCAATGATTGTACACACCTTTTAGTTACAGTGTCGCATAAACTAACGCATCAATACTCTAGAATATTTTGCTGTATATAATAATAATACAATTCTAGGACAAACGGTCACGAGAGCACAACGGACAGACCTAGCTCGAGTATAATACAAGAACGCCTGTTCATGTTGGAAATGAAAATCAACTTGGCCAAGTAGCATGATAGGGGAGAGCGTAGTAATCAGTCGGTGAACGACAAACAACGTGGCCAGATGAAATGAGCACGCGATGCAACCGCTGACGAATATCTCTAATTTGCGTTTGCTTCGTAACACGGTCTTAACTCGTTAGTTGATGCAGCCACCTTGGCTGTACATATTCGCTTGGTGTCTTTATTAATTTTCTCCTTCTTGTTGGTCCGTTACGATTATACGAAACGTGAGGTGTGAATTAATGTTTCTTTTTAGGTAACGTGTTAAAGAAATTCAACTATCATTCATGTAGATATGAAAACAAAAAGACATACAAAAGAGTAATACACAGTGAGACCAAATTTTTATTCCCTTGTGTACCTTTCTTGTTTAGAAAGAAACGACAGATGATTTCATACCTACATTAACAAATAAGGCACTGTTGGGCCTTTTAAATTAACATTTTAGATTTTGGAACTTTGTTGATTAATTACTAGAAATTGAACTAGAACTTGCTTGTAAGTTGATAATGGAAATCAGCAATAATATCCTGGCAGACCTATGTATATTCTCATTCATGTTAATGTTACCTATACCACTAATATTATACAATTTCTAATTTTTCATAATATTGTCAGTATTACTACAATTTATCGAAGTTAAATTGTACCGTAATGTATTCTAAATATTTCTAGGCTAAAAGCAGTTTCAACCTCGTGTGAACTTCCATCACTTTTAAAATAAATATTTATCCAATACCGTTAATCACCCAAACTTCCATCGATCAAATATTAGGGAATTTAAATTACTTTAACTATAGATTGCTTGTAGGTTAAAATATCATAATTTTTATCTATATTACTATTATCATCATTTTTTTTTAAATGAACGTGTCCCACTTTCAAAATTATGTCTGCCACCAAATGGCTATTTTCGGAAAATAATAAACAGTGGACAGACATGCAACAATTTTTTTAGGAGCATGCATGAAATGCAATAAAAATTGATCTTTGTTAGTTTTCTCGTGCTGTTTGCGAGCATCAGTTAGTATCTCAAACAGTTTTTACTCGCGTACTAAAAAATACATTCATTTTTTTTATCTAAAAGAACTAACACAAAGATATAATAAAAAACACAAGTGAATGTAAAAAAGAATTAAGTGGTTTTAATCATAGGAAATGTGCTAAAGTAAAAGCAGGAAGAACTAAAACTATAATTTCGAAAACGCCAAAATTGGGTCACTTCTCTAAATCTCCGCAATTAATGCCTAATCAAGATGATAATGTAAATATTTACTACTATCATGATTATTTACATTTCAATTAGAATCGAGATAAAGTACTCTTTACGCAATCATCCGAAATATTGCACTTTCTAAAGTTTAGTTAACTTGGTTTTATTTTATAAATGAAAAAGTGTTTCAAAAAAAAATTTGTTAACTCTCAGCAACAGGTAGTTCTTTCAATTTCCCGTTCAAAAAAGTGGATCAATTTTATTTGTAGTTTTGATTTATTATAAAAAGTGCATGTATTTTAGAAAAGCTGTAATTCTTAGTTGCGCTGAAATTTTAATTAAAGGTCATCTGTGATTAAACAAGAAAGTTCCTAAAAGGATTTTTATCGACCAGGGCTTGTTTACCTTCCATCCCCATTTAAAGTTTGAAAAGGTTGTCTGTATATCTCCGAAAACATTGCAAAATATCAGAAAAACACGTAATCAATTACATTGGGTCATAACAGATAAAATAATAAATTTACGTAATAAATGTATATACCTATGTTTGCTGAGATTTTTTAGAGCTTCAGTTTTTGTTTCAAACTTTTTACTCCAAAATCAATATTTTCAGTGATATGTAGAAAAAAGTTTGTAATCTTCGTAGACTGGTAAGAAGTGAATAACGCCTTGCGCCAAAAATCTTAGGAGTTACAGTTGCTTGAACTACATCGTAAAAATTATATCAATGATAATAGAATAGAAATTAAAAACTTCGATAAATAAATTTACAAAAATTTCAAAACTTTAATAACTAGATATGACGCAAAAATCGCGAAAACTCGATTAATTAGTTATAAATGACCTTTCATAATTCAGTTACACAGCAATGAGTCTTAGGTTACGCAGTTTAAAATATTCATGGCAAACAAAATCATGTTCAATTAATTTAATTAAAGCGCATGTATGAATATATAATATATGTAGGATTGGGTTTGAGGGAGTTGTCGAAAATAAAGGCTTGTCATACATCGTTTCAAAAATATGTAATATAATAATGAATAATTTGGAACAATAATGAAATATCGCAGGAACGCGTCGACACATGTGCGTGCGCGTCGTCGATCGCTTTTTGACTGACCTCTAATTTCTTTTTGTCTTTTGTCTTTGTCTTCGCACGCACACACACACTCATCCACGCTCGTTCGTACTCTCTCTCGCACATACGTTCATGCATACTCTCTTGCATTCTCTCATTTGCACGTTTAACCATACTCGCATTCCCTCATACATATATTATACTTTTAATCGCATGTTATTCTCGTTAATTCGAACTTAAAACGCAAATATAAATTGAAGTTTTGCATTCGCACTTTTTTGTTTCAATATTGTTTTCAAACAATGATAAGTAGTTTTTAATAAAGTGCAAGTGATGTGTCAAAAGTAATTAATATTTATGAGTTTCACTTAAAATATGTGGTATAAAAAATTCATTTTTGTTAAAAAGGGAAAAGTATTTTCGTGGATAAGTGTCTGAACACCAATAATTGTTGGTCTAATGATTTACAGCAAAAATTACGGAGATGACTGTTGAAAATCGCTCGAACATAGAATCTGAGGCTAACAACATTGACGTTTATTCAATCGACACTGTCGATGATTTGAAGAATAGTAAAACAGAAGTTTTTTTAATTTTTATTTAGTAATGATATTTTTATTAGTAGCGACCCGTATTTTGGATAATCAATAATGCAACTAGGGACTATATGTATAGCAAAAAATGGTTATGTACAAAATATGGAATGCGATTTTTCAAAGAGCAAGCGACAGAACGATTTTCAAGCGGGTTATATTTCAAATGGAACGAAAATATTGCAAAATTGGAAAAAGAAATTAAGATATTAGTTAATATATTTTAAAACTACTTGTAGTGTTGATTGTGAACCATGTTTAGCATTTATTGAAGAGATTCAATTTGGTCCAAAAAACGGATGTGATGGTTGGATAAATTTGAAGAGGATGAAACAACATGAAAATAATGATACTCATGAAACTTGCTTATTAGCTTCAAAAACACGTACAAGTAATTTTGTATGGATACAAAAATACTTGAATCTCTAAAAATGAAATATTCAGGAAATGTACTTCAAAGAATAGGAAGTGTAACAAAAATGCTTACACCTCGAGGAGTTCCGTTTATAGGTCGCTCAGCAAAATTTGGGTGTACATAAAACGGAAATTATTTAATGTCTTGTAAACTTTTAGTACAATGCATTTTTAACTGAATCTATATCATCTTATAGAAATCCATGTAAACTTGTACAAATTATGTCATCTAGTACTTGTAATAAATTTATTGATTTAATAGCAGTTAAAGTATCAAAAAATATTAATAAAGAAACAATAAAGAGATACTTTTTATTTATTGTTGATTCTACATCAGGTTTATCACACATAGAGCAACTTAAATTAATCGTACGTTTTATAAAGTCTGATGGTACACCAGCTGAAAGATTTTTAACGTTTTTACCTAATGTGGGTTAGAAAGATGTATAAAGTAGCGGATGCTATTCTTTTTATGATAATTCAAGCAATATGTGGAGTATGTATAGTGACGTACAAGCAAAAATTAAAGAGATTTGCCCGCACACTAAATACATACCATGTTCAGCGGATTTAAATTTACCAGAAATGTATGTGCAGAAATTTCTGAAGAAAGTTGCAAATTCTTCAATATCTCTCATGAATTGCACAATTTATTTTCTTTATCAACTCACCATGTTCCTTATTAACATTGCAACATTTGCTCAGGTGACAAATATTGCACGATCCATATAAAAACCAACAAGAGAAAAATAAATCATTGAATTTACAAAACGAATCTCAGCAAAGAAACAAAAGAAAAACAATACAAATTTGATCAGTTACTCGATAATCTGTCCATTATATCACTTGTTGTGAAAGCTTACGTACTGCGGGATACAGTACACGATACATTGAAAATGATTGAAAGCAACGAGACCCAAAAAAACAGTAATTAAATACCAAACTAAAGGCATACATATGCAACTGAAATTTTTGGAAACTATATTGATGACTTGTTTTGGGGAATTTTTATTCCATTCACATCTTTTCTGTTAGGAAGTTACACGATATGAACTTTCGAAAGCAAGCTTAATTTCTATAAAAAACGAAGCAGTAGAAAGAGGTACAAAACATCGGAAAAAGAGACGAATCATTTTCTCAAGAACCTTTTTTTTATCATAAAGAATAGCTTGGATAAAATATAACATTTATAATGTTAATTGTAGAAAAATTATTCTGAAAATTTGTTCTTTTTGATCAAATTAAATAATTTGAATAGGAAATTAAAATTGGAGGAGTTGCTTTAATATGTAGAAAATAATTCCAATGATTTCGTACTAAATTTTGTAACAAAATGTACTTACTTCAAAGTGTAACGTCACGCAAAATAAAAAAATATTGAAAGAAAAAAAAAAGAAGAACGGTGAATTTATCAAAATGGATTAAGATTAATAGCTTTTATAAAATGTGTATATCCCCATATTCATATAGCACTCCGAATATGTGTCTGTACTGAATGTCTAATGGGTCAATACATCGTTTTTAGAATTGAAACGCATACAAAATTATAACGAACATGTGTAAGTCAAGAAAGACTAAATATATCAGTATTATCAAATATATCATAGAAACGCGAAATTTTAAAGTCCATCGACTTCAATTTTTTAATCGACTGTTTTACACGATTTTTATGTAGTCATAAAAAAATGTAAATAGTGCGTTATTACAACAATGTAATTTCGATTTAGTATTTTAATTGCTTATTATTCTCTACCCTTTCCCTCCTTTTTCTTATTAGTGGGCAGCAAAATTATGATAGCCTTGGGCGGTAGAAACTTAAATTTGCCATTGTATATCATTGTGTAGCAGGTCTCATTGTGTACAGCCCTTTCATACATAATAATAATTATTACAATAATAATGATGTATGCAATAATGGTATGAGTGATTATCCTAATAATAATATACATCAGTCACATTCAAATGATTCAATACTAAAATTTTCAGTAAATAATATCGATACTTATCGAAATTTTAAGTAGATACATGAGCATTTTATATCAATCGTCATTATCTATTTTTCTTCAATCGATAAGAAACTAATGGTAAACAGAATGAAAATTCGTTAAGTATTTAACGAAATAAGAGATACCTTCTTAATTTCTAAACTTTCAAATCTTTCTAATTCTCAAAAGTTTACAAATCTAAACTTTCAAATCTTTCTAATTCCCAAATTTTTAAGTGCTAAGCTTTCAGATCTTCTAAATTTTGGAAATTCTCTTTTATATTTATATACACCTATACATACATGTAAACACTTATTGATAGTATTTGATATCAAGTCGGAATTTATATTCTATCAACTGGTATCAATAGCATTAATACGATATCAGTTTCACCAACAATAATAATCATAGTGTACAAGGTGCCTTGCATTTTTATTATATGAATTATATGAACTCGAGAATAGTAATTAATTGTTCATGATCTGTATGAAGGGTAGCACAGTAATTGCTTAAAATATTGCCCTACTTAAAGGACTCCTGAGGTGGATATTTAAAAAATGTGAAAAATTATGGAGCATTGATTTGTTTACGTGAAAGTGATCACATAAAACGCTGTGTCTGTAGGAACATCTCCAAACCTGTCACTTAGATAGTGATCCCCGGAGACTAATAACATACAACTTAAAAAATAATATTTTGTAATTCATATAATATTTAGAAATATGTTTACGCTCTTTTAATGTATTTTATTGAAATATTTGAAATAAAAACGAGGTTTTTGCGCGAGTGTTACAAAATATTATTTAATTTTAATTACCAAACTTTGATATTTACAAATCGCCTGACGGAAAAGTAAAATAGAACTATCTCGACGTTTAACGTGTCTAACATAACAAAACTATGTCTGTATTCCTTGAATGATAACATAAGACGGATTCGCAGTGTTCGTCGAAATCCGGCTCTAAGCTTTAAAAACCCCGCGATTCGTAAAAATTTCATCGTAAGGGAGATAGGAATAATTGTCATCTATTCGTCAACTGATGTGATTTTAGTTTCAGCTTTATTATTAATTAAAACAGTACAGTTATTGTTGAAATTTATTTTTTTAAAGAGTAAAAAAATGATTAAATATTTAATATGTAATATGACCTATTTATTTTATTTCGAGATCTTCGCAATTTTTTCTAAACCTTTTTTTTATAAATCTCTTTGGAAGTCTCATTGATTGTATTTAATAAGCTATATGATTTTCGCTCCTAGACCAACATTCACCACCATCCTGAAACATCAAAGTGTAGGATAGGTTTTTTAGTTTTATTCGAAGAATAACGTCAGTGTGATAGAAACTATAAGACACGTACAATGTGGGCAGACATCTAACAACTTTAACATTGACACTACATTCGTAATACCGTTATACTATACATATCTTTTGAATGTTGACGCACTCTTTAAAGAATATGCAGCCCCATCTCAAAAAATTAGTAGTACTCAGAACTTTCAACTCTTATTCTACATTTTATTGTAATGTTTTACTACTTTACCCTATTTTCTACTATTCTACTATTTTATTATTTTACCAAGTTTGTCGTTTTTAACGTTTTTACTACATTTGCTATTTTATTACTTTATTATTCCATTATATTTAATGTTCTGTTACTTCATTATTTCAACTTATTACTATTATATTATTTAATTAAGCCATTATGTTGTTATAATACAAGTGTTCACAAAATTCGGGGACTTTTGTTATATATTGTTTATTTAAAAGTTTAATGGCTTTTACAATATATCGTCTTCAAAATATTCTCCTTTTGCACGTATGAATTTATATAATCTCTTTTTCTAATTTGCACATGCTTCCTGGTAAGCCGATTTTGGAACCCACTTTAACTCTCCCTGCGATTTTATAATTATGTTCTCTCGAGAATCAAAACGTCACCCTTTTAATACTCGTTTGAGGCGAAGGAAGAGAAAAAAGTTTGCTGGCGACTATAATCGCCGGAAGCAATTTGAAGCATTTCACTGTTTCTGATGTTGTTTTATGAACACTAAATGAACCAGACGTATAATATATACTTACTTTGATATTAAAAATGAAGTTGAGAAATAAATAAGCAAATGATAAAACATAAATTAATATATACATTAATTCATTTTTATAAGGATTAACACAGATTTCAAAGGAATCACCTTAACAAATTTTGTAACTTAAAATTGGAAAATAGTAATTTCGCTGCTTTTGTAGTTTCAATTTTAAGATTAAAGTAAGATTTCACCCACATTCTCTGCTCGTGGAAATTAATCATCTTTAAGAATCAACAAAGCCACAGCTCTCTGCATAATGAGTAATTACCAGACAACTACGCAACCATATTTTTTATGAAATTAGTATGCAAATAGGATAGTAATCGAAGACCATATATTGCAAGTTTCATTTTTTTCGTTGCTCCTAATGCCTTTTGTACGAGGAGTCCTCGAAAGTTTTGAACTACGTTTGTTCTACCTTGTACTACATTTCACCATTTAGTATTTCACTTAATTTTAATTGTTATTCACTATTCAGTATTTCATTAGCTCATTATTCTATTATTACACTATTTTACTACTTTATTTAAGTACGTGGGCTTTTGTACTTGATGCGTATAAATAATATATGTATTATTAATATGTATGTTACCGCGTGGGCAAAATGATCAATTTTAATATTGAAAGAAACTTTCGTCGTATGCCCACTTCACACGCTGAATTAACGGCGAATGAATTATTGAAAAAAGGATAGTGAAATGCTGGTAATGAAAATGTAAACACTTAAAAATATTTAATGTGAAAACCACAATTAAATTTAAAGTATGTTGTTTTATAAATGTATCGGACGGCAACTTATAAATGATAAAAAGATGTTACTTGTTTGCTTGTATGTTTGAATCTCTCTATTTCGCACAATATTTCTGTCGAAGTAAACTTTGTTTGGTAGTGGGGTATTTTGTAACGATGCTTCGGATTGGTTACTGAACATTTTATAAATTTTTTGGAGATGGAAGCTACTTCGTGGGAACTACCGTTAGACCCAGGTAAAGTCTCTGAAATTCAAATGGTCGAGGGTAGTAACAATTTTAAATGGTTGGGTTTTTCCCAAACGTGTAAACCGTTTGACCTTTTTATGGCCATTTTCAATTATAGGCAATAACGTAATTTAATTTTACTATTTCTTACAAATTTTGCGTTTACTGCCTCGGGACATGTTTTTCTTTGAAATATTATTTTACATTGCTTTAGCTGTATATTAAAGGTTTTCTAAAATATTCTGCAGGGTCGCAGGTCACCAAAACGGACTGTGAAATTTATTTTTACTTGTGTTACGCAGTAACAATGTATATATAAAATAAATTAATAATTAATAAAATGGGAAATTACATTTCATTTGTACAATTTTGCTAAAATCATGAAAAATGTTATAAATTGTGAATAGTCCTAATTTTTTGTTCTTGGACTATCTAAAAGCAGAAAGCATAAAAGCATCTACCAATATTACCTTCAATCGAGTACTAATTACTAATAAAATTTCTTTTTGCTTAAAAGTTCACAATGTATCAGTTTCAATTTATATCAACCCTTTAAATTATTGATCAAGTATTCATACGCGTGTTCCTCACAATGATACTCTGAATGCTTTTTGATGAAATGCAAATATCTGAGAGGAATGGCAGAAATGCTGAAAATGAATCAAATGGCTGAACTTTGGGAGGTCATGTATTACACTTAAACCATTATACAATCAACGTCACAAAATCATAAAGAGTACATATTTACCTATACAATATATAACGATCCACGTGCTGAAATTTTTCTTGGATGGATTATGCGATAAGCAAAAATTTGCTCTGGTCCACCTATCTCATTTTACGGAGCTTTACATTTAATCTCCGTGAATACAGGGTGCTCTTGATAATATAGATTAGTAGTTTTCTCATATTCAGTAAGGCCTTCAAAAAAGAATGGAAGAGGAAAAAGTTGTACGATATTTTAGTAGCAGCATGATAATCTATGTCAGCTTTTTACATTTACAGTGGGGGGCAAAAGTATTCGTACACTTGAAATACAGAAATAAAAACAACAATATTTTCTATATTATTAAATATATTTAATCACATATAGCAGTATATTAAAGATTACACTTACATCAACAAATGACCCAAAACCGAAGGCAATAACATCATTTAGTAACTTGAAATGGCTTGAAATTCACGAGACCGTAAGAAATCGCCGGGACAAAAGTATTCGTACACTTAATTATTGCTACAATTATTTTAGCGGGAATTTCACAACTATCGTGCATTCACAACACCAAACTTTTAACGAAGTCAGTTTCTATATTACACCATTCTCTTTTTAATATTTCTTTCAATTGTTCTTTCGACGTTATGTTATGCTTTCGCACATTTTTTTCTAGTTTTGTCCATACATGTTCGATAGGATTTAAATCAGGCGATTGTGGAGGAGTTGCTAACTTGTGGGGAGTATTGTATAACAACCACTGACACACTATATAGGCTGTATGTTTCGGGACACAGTCCTGTTGAAAATAAAATGTTTTCCCAATACCTAATTTGTTTGCACTATTTTGTAAATTTTCTTTTAAAATATTTAAATATAAATGTTTATCCATTATTTTATCTATTATTACTAAATTGCCGACTCCAGAAGCAGCAATACATCCTCACACCATCACACTTCCACCTCCGTGTTTCGTCGTCGACTGCATATTTTTTAAATCCAATTCGGTATTAGCTTTCCGCCTTACTTTTTTACTACTATCCGATTCAAAAATGTTAAATTTTGACTCGTCGGAAAATACTACGTTTTTTCAGAAGTTGTCGCTAGCATTTATGTATTGTTCTGCAAATTCTAATCTTTTTTTTTTGTTTACTTTGCTTATGAGTGGTTTCTTCCTTGCAACGTTACAGTTATATCCGGCCCAATGCAGCACTCTTCGTACTGTTTTAGGGTCAACTTCCTTCAGCATATATTCTTTAAGGTGTGATGCAATTTCAGATGCACTGGTATCTGGTTTTTCTTTAACGGTTCGGACGATTTTACGCTCTTCTCTCGTAGTTAATTTTCGGGGTCTACCGGTTCTTTCTTTATTTCGCAATGTTCCTTCTTTTTTATACTTATTTACAATACATTGTACAGTCGATCGACTTCTTTTTACTATTTCTGATATATTTTTATATGATTTGCCTTCTTCATGTAATCGTATAACAATTTTTCTTTCTTCCAATGTAGTTTCACTGCGTTTTTTCCCCATATTGCAAATATTAGAGTTAAAGTGTACTCGCCACGATTACTACTGACTAAACTAACATAACATCTACTAATGTAATGGTTACATTGATCAGAATGTCCTGATGTCACCGCAACTGTTGTATTTATCAACATAAATGATAATGTACGAATACTTTTGTCCCGGCGATTTCTTACGGTCTCGTGAATTTCAAGCCATTTCAAGTTACTACATGATGTTATTGCCTTCGGTTTTGTTGATGTAAGTGTAATGTTTAATATACAGCTATATATAACTAAATATATTTAATAATGTAGAAAATATTGTTGTTTTTATTTCTATATTTCAAGTGTACGAATACTTTTGTCCCCCACTGTACGTTGTTTTGATAAAACTAAGGTAATCCTCACGTTTTTAAATAGAAAGCCATGTATTTTTTAACGTTATGCGTGCAACCAATGCATTCTAATGAAGGTGTGTAACAAGACGAATTTGTTTTTGTGTCGACCTTTACGACGACCTTTAAGGACCATGCAAGGGTAGAAGTAAACGAAATAGTCTCAACGTCCTATAATATATTTATTAGTATGTTGTCACTACAAATTGATAGAACATATCACAATTTAAGAAGAAATTGTTAGGTGTAATTTAGAAAAAATATTTAGTGTGGAATTATTGATATCTAGAGTACGGATGTTTATGCATTTACTGTATATCAAGGTCTGCAAAATGTAAATATGTATGAAATCCACACACAATAGATTAGATAGTTTATGTCTGTTTTATTAACCTTGATATATAATAAATGCGTAAACAACCTTAGTCTGTTAATAATATATTATTTAGTCCGTATTTTAATAGTGGAACTTTATATTGTCACGAGTACTGTAATTTTAAAATAACAGATTTCAGAATTATTTGAAATCACTGCCACTGTTTCTCATACAATATACACGTATGTATTACCAAAAACAGGGTTCTGCTTCATAACTACAGACCAGTAAGAAGTAACAGTGAAATAATTTATTCAGTAATAAATGGATTAGAATAAGCAGATCTGTAAAATGGCCTGCGAAATCTGTTACTCATGGACGTTTTCATGAGATCGTACTAAAGATATCGTTTACATTATGCCATAAATGATTTTAACTACTTACAAATTAAGACAAAAGAAGCATGTCCATCCATATGATGCAACTTTAGCCCGAAGTACCTGAAGTGTAACCAAAAAAAGCCCAAAAATACATTCTTGCTAATGCAAGTAACATTGAATGTGATATATGTATATTAATTTACAGTAAAAACATACGAATAAATACAATATTACAATGTTCTTTACAAAAATATATAATTCGTTATAATACAGAATACAGAATATAATGTTCGTTATAAGAATGTTCAATTTTTTTTTCATTTTTGACTTTGTACGATCTTGAAAAACATAGTAATGCACACGCATGAATTCGTCTTTACACACACTTTTATACGACATCAAAATGTATATGTATAGAATTCTACTCAGAAAATTGAAGGTCACCTTCATTTCTCAACAAGAAATGTAAAAATAAAAATATGCTACAAGTCATCGTGTTGCTAGTAAAATGTAGCGCAACTCTTTTTCTTTTGCTAATGTGTAAATCCTTACTGTATACAAGAAAATGGCCTACATCATCGCGAGCATTCTGTATATAAAAGCGGAAGTCAAACTTATGAAGTGACCAGAGAACAGTATTTTCCAGTAACTCAGTTACGTAAATTTTTAACATTTGTGCGGTTATTGTCAAAGGTAATATTCAGTCGATTTCGATCATTCTTTTTTTGTACAGTCTATATTCTTTTGGATAAGTTTTAAACCAAGTTCCACGACTTCTAAAACTACAGTTATGGATTTGTCAAAAGGGTATCTTTGTACTTAAAGTCGTTGCCACATCAATGTTAATAGATATTGAATTTAAGACTTGAAGTTAAGGATGTAAAAAGTTTACCAATTCAAATTAGAAGATCATCGTTTAATAAACTTTAGAAATTATAACTTAGAAACAGTTATATCTCGCCAAAATTCGATTTCAATATACATGCAGACAAATCCGCAGGGAACAGCTAGTGTCATACATTATCATGATTATGAAATTTATAAGCATTCCACGTTCAAAGCGATCAAAACTTGAAGTGCAACGAGGTTGTGACGTTCTAAGTTTGAAGCGTTCTGGGATTAAAGTGTTTCGAACTTGAAGTGCTCCCAGTTTGAAGCATTTTCAGCTTGAAATGTTCCAAGTGTGAAGCGTTCCGAACATAAAGTATTCTGTGCTGGAATCATTTTAAACTTGAAGCATTTTAAATTTGAAATATTTTGTGCGTGAAACGTTTCAAGCTTGTAGCGTTATGAATTTGAAACATTTTGAATATAAAATGTACGAAGAATTACATATTTCTTTATTTTATCCAATCCTGAAACCTGGTTTTGCAAATTTTGGCGCCTGCCTTGCTTTCATTAGATATCTAAGAGACAAATTGGGTGCACATGCACTTGTAATTTAGGGCATTCCTAACAGGAAATTATCTACCGACTACTCTAGCTGAAACCGGTATTAGTTTTAGAGCGCTTTCGAAAGTAATGTAATTATCAGTTTTCAGTGCCATTAACCTAATTGCTAATAAAAATTACATGAATATGTTTTAATTCACAGAGTGTTTATCAAAATCGCGAGCATGATTTTAGAACCATTCTCTGTAATGTGATAAAAAACGATTCAAACAGAAATTGACCTGTTCTTAATCATTTGTAAACAGTATTAACTAGTATATGTTCAAACGAATTTAAAAACCCACTAAGGCAGTGTATGGAAACATTTACTTTGAATGATTTATCCTCTTCTCGAAAAAGTAGGAAATATAGAATAATGTAGTGCTCGGATAATAAAATATATTCACAATATTACAGTGATTTAAATACGTATTTCGAATACAATCCTCTTTCGTTATAATCCTCATGTTATAAATGTATAAATAAATTTAAAACATTACACGGATTCCAATTTCATACAAGCGATATAACTTGATTCAAAATTCGTAATGCTGCAGTCAATAACCTTTGCATATTTTTAATCAATAAAGTCTATAACAGCTGACATAATCATTACTTATGTGTAAAATATAACTAAAAGTTTGCAAAAATGTACAGCAATTTATTTGAGGTTATGAGAACAACGTCTTAATGATTGATGTGCAATTTCTTATAGCTAATTTTAAGAATTATTGAAGACTATTTAAGTAATTACATAATTACATAATATGTAATAATAACATAAATAACACTTTAAGAAATGTATAAGCATTTGAGTTTGCAAAGTACTTTTCCAAAATATTGTATTTTCAAGTCATAGTAATAATTTTTCTTAATTGTGAGAATCATTAGTAAATATCAATATAATTATATAATGTATTATGATAAAATAAATTACAAATTAAAGAACATATAGGTGTTACTTTGAAACGGGTTTGGTTTTGTAAAATACTTAGAAAATATAATAAAAATAAGGAAACGGTAAAAAATATAGAATATTATTAAATATTAGTAATGTGAGTTATACAAAAACAATTGACATGACATAATTTAAGAATTCTACTACTTTTATTAGATAATTAATCATAGGAATTATTGTTATTTAAAATGACAGAAAAATATTATTTAATATCACATATAACATTAAGTGCATTAATATATATTACAACTCGTGTTTCGTTATTTATACATACAATTATTTATCCATTTTCAGACATAAATAAACAATTTTATACAATGTAAATAATCAGTTAACATTTTTATATGTGTCATAATTTATATCTGTAATATCTATTACAGATCCTCCGAATGTAAAATCAAGTGAATCGATATAATTTTTAAAACATTACTAATAATTACTGATTTTTAGGAATTTTTGTTTGAAATTTGATTTTTTTCTAATTATATCTGTTGTGATTAGTTTCCACTTTTTAATTTTAGACATAAACGCTTTCCTTTTATGAATTATGTAACATTCGGTCTCGAACTGTCAGATAGACGGTACGTTGCCTTCATCAGATGACCTTGACTTCAAAAATGCAAAACTGATTCTCAGAAACATTAACCAGTGAAATTTGGTTGTATAAGGTATTATATTGGATCTTTACAAGGAAACTATTGAATTCAGGATATTTACCTCCAACTACCTTGACCTTAGAATATGTAATCAAGGTCTATATTCTGAACAGCTTTTTCTTGCATATTTTCCCATCATACAATTTTATTTTTCGAGACATTCGCAAATATAATTATATTTTTAACGTTTATGATACGTGTGTAAAATAAAATTTTCGTTTAACAATCGATTTATGTTCCTATTTATGACTATAGAGAGCTCGGACATTCCGTGAATCCTTCCAAGCCCGCAAGTAATAAATTACAGTATACAGCTGCTATCGCTATCATCGCAACTTCAATTATTGTAATTTCAATCGCTTCAGGATATTTGATGTTTTATTAGGATATTTTACTTTCGCATTAAACAAATCCTTTGAATGCGCAGAATGATCAAGCTTTCTGAATCAGTTAATTGATACTTATCAGTGATTTTACGACACAATAAAACGATAGAATTATATACTGAGCATTTATTTGTTTTAATTACTATATTACAGAGCTGAGTAAAGCAGTATTCTAAATAGTGAATAGGAAATAATCGTATTTATTTTAAAGAATGCGCGTAACTTTAAAAATATAATATTTTATTTAATACAATAGCTTTTTAAAATAGTATTTGAAAATAGTTTTTATTTAAAGAATATTGTCAATATTTAGAATCTGTTTTAAAATATTTTATCTCTTTCTTCCATTTTAAGTAATATTGCTGAAAACAATGGCTCGCATTCAATACATTAATAAATATAAATAGAAAGATACAAAATCATAGCAGACACATGCTGCGTAGAGTGGTTATACGCAACTGAAGTAAAACTGTATTGGCACTCTAAGTTACAGGCTTTTCAGAATACTAAACAGTCGGTCTAGACAAAACAAAATCATTCAACTTTACCGAAAATATTTTTTATCGCCATTATTTAAAATTTGTCTGTTAATCTCTTTCAATACTTCCACGATAAAAACCTATAAATTCTAAACAAAAGAGAGAATCGGAAAAATACATGGCTTATAAAATGATCAAAAAGAGAAGACTGAACTATTTTATTGTATGCCACACTAATTAGATAAAATATTTTATTTTATGGTTTAGATCATTAAACAAAAACTTTATTTTCAGAACTGTTCATACTATTTAAAACAGAAATACATAATTTCATGTATTGAAAACAAATCTACTAAATAAGAAGATATTAAGTTATAATTAAATCACTATCGTTATTCGAAATAATAAATTTTCCAGCCATAACATTGAAAAATTCGATTATTCGATTATCGTAATAATATTAATATATTTGTTTATAAACAAAACTACAGTTAAATATTTTGTATGTAAAGTACTTCGCAGCAGCAACATACATGTTGTAAATGGCAAAATATTGTATATTGTATTGAAAGTATGTGCAAGAAGAAGTTATTTAGAACGTGGATCTTAACAGAACAACTACAAAACAGGTTAAATGACCGGTTCATTAATTTCTTACTTTAAATTCCAAAATTTGTTAAGATACTTTTCCCAAAATGTATGTTTATGTTTATCAAGATAAAAAGTTAATGTGTATATTCAATTATATTTAATCATTTGATTACCTATTACTTCATTTTTAATTTCAAATTATATGTGCACCCATATATTGATACGCTTAGTGTTAACAATATATTTACTTTAAGGTCAAGGTTATTGAAGGTAGGTTTCTATAACCAATATTTATTCTTACTTTAACTTTTTTCCATGGAAACATACAAATTTATTTAGTCACTGTCGAAGACGGCATCAACGCAAGACTAAATAAATACGTACAGCTCCATGTAAAAAAGTTCAAAAAGACTCGCATATTCTATTAAATAAATGGTACTCCGTTGATTCTTAGCTTTACAATTTGTTTATAATGATCTGATCTCGTGTCCTATTAAACTAAATTTTATAAGTTAATATTTTTGAACTCAAGATCTAAAGGTCATAGTATGTAGATCACCGAATTCGTTTCAATATTAGATACCACGATATGAAATCAAAAATATATGATACAATTTTGAAAAATTGAGCTATCCTCCATTTTCTATCGGAATAAGCATTTTTTTAGTGACTTTAAATATTACAATTTGTAGGTCACGGTCTTCACCGATCAAAACACTGATATCACTAGAAATTTATGGAAGATATCAAAGGTAATAATTTTTCAAAATCATAGCACGCAACTCTCCATAATAAGAGGGAAATTGAAATTTAAAAGTTTGTAATTTCCAATTAACTGTTTAAGAATAGTATAAAATGAAGAATAGTGGCTGATGAAAGAGCATTAGGTCTTTCTAAACCAAAAGTAACTAGTTGTGACATAATTACTAAATCCTCAGCAAATAATAATATAGATAAGTCAATGATAACTAAATCGTTTCTGTTCGATGAAAAAGGATATCCTCCTTGGGCGAGAAGACGATCGAATTTCTTCACTGAGGTAAACTTCCTCGTACGTTATTTTACTCATATCGGCAAGAAATACCAGGACAGCGAAGCTCGAACGCATAAAGCTGCAGGCGATAAAGCTTATAGTGAAATTCCTTGGCACATAACAGCTGGAAGAACCGGTACACCTCGTTATGCTCTTATGATTTCGAACTGTCGTACAGTTGCCTGTTGATAACATCTTTCTAATAGCATGATATCATCCGTAAACTGAATAACAATCTGACCTATATTCATACCTAGATATTGGACCATTGAGAAACTGATAAGCTGAATTTAATTTTAGACTCTTTCCAATACTTAAAAATCTGATGCAATATTTAAAAATCTACTTTCTTAACGCTGAAATATTGAAAGCAACGAAAAAGTTAATATATTGTTCACAACTTTTTGTTAAAAATCTTCAAAGTTATTTTTCAAATGTTAAATTGTATTTGACTATTTCACGAATACGATTTATTTCGCCGTATTTAAACTGTAATCTGTAACGCGAGTGTGATTATAAGGCAAAGAGGTTAATCGACGCCCCAGTTGATTGGTTCCATTGTTAGCTTAATGGAATTAGTTACGTCACGTGCGAGCGTTTTGTATAAAATGGATCTTGCAATTGATTTCCAGATTTATTTATTTCTGTGAAATATCAGTACGGTTTATAGGGGATATTTCATTACCCATCGCGTTTTTAGCTAGCTGTTATATTGTTTTTAAAAAATGGTATAAACGTTTCAAGTCTTTTTGAAAAATTTCACAAAAATGTATATTATTATAATATTAAAATTTGATATTTTTACTTTTATAAGGTATAGTTGAATATATTTTCGTGGACAGTTATCATAAAAAGAATGTGATAATTCTGAGTATTTTAAACATTTAAATTGTACGTATTCTCACAATCAGTCTAATTTGAATGTTTTTGTAGTCTTCAAAATATCGATTCATTTAAATCGATAAGTATTTGTAACTTCTTTAAAATGATATATAAATATCTTTTATTAATGTACTGTGTACATTATGTGAATATGGATCATTACAACTAAATTTTGCAATCAGAGTTTTCATAGATTATATTTAATGGAACGCTAGATCAAAATAACGTATATACATTAAAGCAAATGATCACGTTATTAATTATGTCTAAATTGTAATCTTCGACATAAAAATATTAATTTATAGTAAAAGTATTAGTGAATGATATTTTAATACTCATTTACCCTTATAATTATTATACAAGTTTTTTTTTTTAGTAAACGATTTTGTGGATGAATTACTTCATTCGTCAGCTATTTTTAGACCAATAGAACTCATTAGTATTAATAAGTAATGCTATAATATCTAAAGTTTTATAAAAATAAATTGAACTTTAGAAATTAAAAGAGTTGTAGTTGATAGGTCCATGAATCAGTAATTGACTTGGGCAAAATAAAACGTGGTGTTTATTTGGAAATAAAATGCAAAATAAACAAAACAAAGTGAAATAAAATGCAATAAAATTACTGCGTAATACGTACAAAACACTTTAAAAACCTATCAAACAGAGCAAAAGAGACGAAATTAATTATAAATTTTCACGTTAAGAGTGCATCAAACTTTCAAACAGCGTATTATTAAGAAAATTGTTATTAGTAAAATGATTATTTTCTTTTTTATTGAGAATAAAAGTATCTATTATTAATACCAACGATCGATGTAGTCGTTTGTAATATTCATGAAAAATTTTTAATTTAATAGACCGAAAAAAATTAACTCGAGATTCAGCTTCATTCAAAGCAACTGTCAATGACGTCACAGCGTTACCATTGGTTTAAAAAATAGCAATAGTATACAAATTCGGCAAACCACTTGAAAATCTCTGCGAGTTTAGAATTCTGTCAATCGTGGAATTCCATTCGTCGCTCTAACAACGATAGCGTGCACCTTGCTTTTCCCACGTGTTCATTTTCCCATTGCTGTTTGCGCTTCCAAAAAATCCGAGACGTCGCACTCGCACCCACAAAACTTCCACATGGGAATCAACATACCGTGATAAAGGTCCCGTAGTAAAATTCCTCGGCATGTATACGAAGAGGTGGCTGGTACGCGCCATCACCTTACGGTTCCAAACGGTCACCAAATAGCTGGGAACTAAAGCCGCATTCACACTAGTCATATTAACACGTTCGCTACAAATGCTATGGATCTAAATTGATTATGGTTATAGCGTGTAAAGCAGATTCCCATCACACTCATTGTCAGTTGAATAATTGATGAGTTCAAAAACAGAGCAATATCGAATATTGTTGATTTCCCTAGAGACAACAGCGACATAGGAAAGCGGAGGAACCATTACGCACTACAATTCTTGTTGTATTATCGAACTTGTATGTATTTTGTACTCAACAATGTACTGAGTATACGTTTACACATAATTGGTGAAACATCCCCTACATTACTATTCTTGCTAGAGAAATTTACCGTATTTGTTAATATATAAATTCAAAATACATGTTTCAAGGTATTTGAAAAAATAACTTTAACTTCCATACATTATCGACACCATTAATTTCACTGTCAAAGTTAAACACAGCTGTGCTTATCCAGATACAAGTTCATATATGTTTCACTACCTATCAATGTACTATATGATCCACATCCGACTAACTCACTCATCAGAATGTTTGGGTACTTCCCAACGTGCTAGAGACTTGCGGTTTTTTTATTCAATTCCTCTCATCAACAATTGGGAATGTAAAAACTATCAACTGTCCAAAGGGTCTAATCGAATAAGATAGTCAAAAATGCCCTTGAGCCAAATGAAACACCCAATACATCAATCGATAGCATATCCAAAAAAGAAATCTCGCACCAAGTTTCAACTCCCTACCTCATCCGTGGGGGTAGTAAAAGAAAAAAATCGAAATTCCGGTTTTTGACTTCTTTTTCCAACTTAATTTCGTACAAAAATTCTGGAACATTGAGGTCTACATAGCGCATATTATAGAATTTTTGCAGATTTTTTAATCGCAAACTATTGTTGTAGAAAATGAAAAAAGTTCATTTATTAATTAATTTTATGTCATAATTGGTTATATTCTGGAATGTAAAACGTTACTACAATGACATGATTGGTGAAGAGATTAGGAGTTCTGCCTCCTAATAGCTACATGTTTTTGAGCGCAGGCTTGCGTCCCGCTGGACTTACAATCAGTCTTTTGAATATTATGTTTCTTTCTTTTGTAATAATTTCAATATCGGTTCAAGATGTTTTTTAACTGTAGTCATACATTTCTACATTCACAGGGTAAAGAGAAATAGTATTATATATATTATTATATTAAATATTTTTTCATATACTATTATATACACTTTCCTTTTACCCTGAGGATGTAGAAATATATAACAATAATTCAAAAACACTTTGAACCTATATTAAAATTATTACAAAAAAAGGATAACATAATATTAAAAAAATTAAGTCCAGTGGGGCGCGAACCTGCGTCCAAATCGCAGCCTTGAATCGTACAGAATTAGCCATAATATTAATTCCCCGTAATCGTTTGTCGGAATGGGACTCAAATTTCCGGATGGACAATCATATACCTGAATCTCGTGAAAACTACGCCAACCATTTTTTACGTCCTATAAGATGTCACAAGAAGTATATAAAACCGTAAAGGGGCCGAGGGCCTCCTTCCGAACGCGGGTCTGTAGGCGGAGACTCCAACAAGCAAAACAAGTATTTCATGTACGCTTAACAATATTCTTCATAAATTTGTAATATTTGGACTTATATTGTTTTCCAACTCGAGTCATATTTTAGTTACAAAATTTAGATTAATATGTTAATTTTCTTTGAATAAACCAGATGGACAAATTATTTAACGAAAAGTGACTCATAAAATACATTCAGCATAATATAAAAAAATTAATCATCAATTTGTTAATCAGTAGTCTTTCAATAATAAATTTCTTAATGACGTGATCATGTTTCCTTTAAGAAATTACATACTTCATCGACTTTATCGTACTATAAATTTTTATTCAATTACTGCCATCTGTTCTGGAGAGGGTCTACTGGTCATATTTTTATCGTGTTATAAATTGCAGAAAAAAGTATATTAATTAAACTATATTCTTTTATTATATCTTTGACAGGTACGGAATTAAAAACATAATTTACATTATGAATTTCATAGTTACAATTTGGGTATTCTGTTATGATATTAATTTTATAGTATATTAAGTATCATTAGAAAAATTGAAGTATACATCATATGAGACATATTTAAAGTTAATATATATATTTAATGCATATTATATATAAAATGCATATTTGTGTACACTTTATATATTGACTAGTACAAACTAATTCTCTTTTACTAAAAGTATCAAAACCGTTTTATAACAAAGTTACATTATTCTCAGGTAAATTAAATACATTCACCCTGGAAAAATATAAGCAATTTAAGGAATTTTTGTTATTATAACGTAAAAGATTGCATTTTTAATTTTAAATATCCTACAAACTGTGAATTTTATTAACTTTGTCTCTAAATGATCTTTTTACACAAAATGTTTCAAAGAATCGATCTACATAAAAGAATTATCGTTCTATTTAAGAAAGTACTAGTGGCCTTGAAATATCGTAAGAAAGAGATAAAGGAAATATTAAAATATTAAAATTGGAAATATTTGAAATAATGTAATTTCGTTGAGAGTCGAGTTTGGATGAAATACTTACATTATAGAAATGACATAATAATGTAATTACCAAATTGTAACTGTAGGTAATGACACTGTAAATTATATTTTCGACGTTGTTCCTGATAAAATCACTGCTTCAATACAACTATGCTTAATGTACCTTACAGCGATATGCATTAGGAAAAATTGATGACTGAGGAAGGCCCGAAAAAGGTCGAAAACTTGCAAAAAAAGTGCAGTGCCTGCTTTCGTTAATACATTATATCGATTCAAATACCCTGTTAGCCAAAATTATAAGCTCTCTTCATTTTTTGCGCATCTACTTTTATGAATATAATTATTACCTTTCTCTTTCGCAGTATCTCGTAAGCATTTAAAAAAAAATACTACGAAAAAAGATTTTGTAGGTATTATACATACAATTAATTACTGTTGAATAAAACTACAAATTCATTTACAAAAAGTTATTTACTCAGTAATTAATTTCAGCAGAAATTGTTTAAAAGAATTAATTACTGCTCCATTATAGATAATTAAATGGAAAAAAGTTCTCATTTTCTTAACAAAGTTCTGAATTCAATTTTTATTAATTTTTTTTTATTTTGTGTCAATGACAGTTTTTAATTCTTGAACTGTCAGTTTTCGTTCTCGTTACAAATACAGTTTACAAATATTCTTCATACATTTTCAATCATTAAAAGGTGTCAGTGTTACATGGACAAAACTTTATAAAAACGTAATTAAAAACTCTATTAAGAGCTTGAAAGTTCAGTTGTTTGCAGACAATTAATCGTAAAAGAGCAGCAATTAATTATTAAAAACAATTTCTATTGTAATTAATCACAAAACAAATAATTTTTAAACAAATGATATTACAGTTGTAACCAAGTTGCAAACAGAATTTAAAAAATGCAATAATGCATTGTATATGTATATAAAAATTGCGAAGCCTAGTCTCATAGCATCGCTTTTTTTCCACTGCCACGTGACGCTGTAAAGGAAAAAAGTAATAACATTACTCATACCTCCAAACCAGCTAAAAATGCAGTAAGCATATAATTTTAACCATCGATATAGATTGATAGCGAACATGAAATGCTCATATCTAATATTTCAAATTTGAGCTCCGATACAGTGTGAAAGCAGCGACACCTTGACGCTTATCTGGCGCCACAGAGAATGGCCAGTCTGAAACGGGCTTAACGACTCGAAGTAGGTACAGAGTATACCTACTCCGGAGGTAGTGGCGACACAAACACACGCACTGACACAACGTTCGAGCGTGGTATAGTACGCCGGCAAAGTTTCGCGTCTCGAGCGAAGCGAGTAGTCGTGCTCAGAATCGCGGAGCTTCAGCTCGGCTTAGCGACGCCGTCTTGCGAGTCTGACTTGGCTCTCTTCGAACAGCCGAGAAACGAACGGAACGCGGCTCCTCCGAATACCTGTTCTCTGGCCCTCTCGCACCTGGCCACCAGGGAGAACGATCCAGTGCATTCCGTGAAAACGGCGACCATCCGATTCCAACAGGCTCTGTTCGCGACGCAACGCCTCGCTTCGGTCTGATTTATGCACGGTGATACACGTGATTTGTGCGCGACGGGAACACGGTTTCCGGTGATCCGCCGCTGGGAAACACGGACACGCTTGTCCCGTGAAGCACTTCTGCTGTTTGTGGTGAATCGAGGAAGCGAATTTTCTCGTGGCATTCGCTCCAGTTTAACCATCCAGCTTCCTGTGGGAGCCTGTTGTTTCGCGTTCGAACGGTGATCGGTAATTTGTGAGCGTCGGAAATACCGACGGCTAAAAACTGGCCGTCCTTCCGAGCAGTTGAACGGTGCCGGCTTTGTAGTGCGACAGAAACAGCCCCTGTTTCAAAGGACCACTCAATTTCCATGGAACTCTCCTGAGGAATTTAAGGAAGAGTGGGACGCGCCTGGATACGCTCTGAATTCCATGTTGACCATTATACTGTGGGCGAAGTTATATTGCGCTTTGTTAAATAAGACGCAGCAGGTGCGTTCAGAAATCGGTGACAATCTTTATGCGCTTGTGGATGACAGAAAAATTAAACGATATAGTTTTTGGTGCAGTATTACGTTCGAGAGTTTGATGATTTGGCCGGTTCGCAGTGGTGCCACGTAAGGGAAAGAAATTTTTAAGTGAATTATGTGATGTACCGAATGCGTAAGAATCGAAAGACTTAAACGTGAGTGACTTAATTCAATTCGCTGTTGAGAAATGTAGAGATATGTTACAGTTATAAGTGCGTTAGAAGTGAGAAAACATTGAGAGTGGTCGTAAATACATATTATCTTTCAAGATATCGTATTCATCTAAAATGAATTAATGTGGGAAGCTGATCTTTTCCAATTAATTTCTTCGTATATAGAATATATACTGAAGTCGTTTGGTAATCAAGGTGTCAATTATAGTTGTGTTAAATATTGTACAATTAATCATTTTATATATTTTTTTAATTTTACATGAGAAGCTGAAACAACTTGATTTTCCAACTAAATTTCAGTACTCATTAAATATAAATAAATGCAAGTAACAGGAAAGATTTTTAAATTGATTCATACACACATAAAACATCGTATTTCAGAGAGTTCTGAGATCATTTATGGATTAGTGTCAATTACAATATTAGTAATTTCCTGTTCTTTAAAATTTTACACAAGAAGCGAAAATACTTTGATTTCAAGACCAAGTTTGCTATCTCATATCAAATAAATTGATATGATAAAAATCTTATCTTTGATAGCCGTGTATTCGTTTCATAAAAAAAGTATCAGTTAATCTACATTGATTTATGAGTAATATACTATTACTTTCGTTATGCACAAACAATTAGAGTAATTTGATTTTGTAACTCAATTTACAATATCTATTGAAAATAAATTAACACGAATAAAAGTTGTCTTTTTAACAATGATTCACCCGTATGTAAAATATTACATTTGTAAAAGCTATTGATTCGTTAGGAAATGACGATATGTATCAATTATCTTCATATTAATGTATGTATAATTAAAATTTAGTCCTGTTATGTTGAATCATACACAAGAAGTTAATATAATATTCTAAAAACTTAGACATTAATTCAATAATCAATATGTCAATTGCATTTACATCAATTTATAGCGAATAAATCCCTATTTTCTTATCGGAGATTTGATGTATTATTAGTCTTAGAGATTTCTGATTTATGAAAAACTACATCACACAAATGCTTTCCATTTTCGGATTCACATAAACAGACTCTTTCTATGGCCTATTCATGGCTATAATGTCCTTATATCTGCCTCAATATTATTTTGCAGTTCTTCCACTGCTTGGGCAAATCAAATCAAATGATAAATCAATTACGATACCCTGTTGAAACCGTTACATTAGGCAATAAATCATTGATCAGACAAAAACGTTTCTGGAGTTAAAAAGACGATATGTTCTTTGAAAGACAGAACATTGATGTTTTAAATAAAATTCCACAATTTTTATTCTTGACTGAATGGTAAATATCTCTATACTTCTTTTCAAACCCGTAGAAAAAAAATAGCAAAAGTATCGATAAACAAAAAAATTTATATTGATATTAAAATGGTTCATCACATAATCCAATTACGTAATACTGCACTGAAACTGAGAGGAACAAAGGTTCAGAAGTAGACAGGTGCATTCAATAATCCACCATTACGTTTTTGTACAAATTGTATAGATGAATTGTGTAAAAACTCGGACAACACGTTACCTGGTGCTGAATTACGTTCGGCGATCGTGTCTGTACTTCCAAATGAGGCATTTGCATCGCTCGAAGGTCGGCTGATTCACGCGTCTCATAAGAAAACCAAAAATCTACCTACCTGGAACTCCAAGGACCGCCGATACGTTACTGTTACGAGATTTAACCCTTCGCAGTCATATTTGCTTAAAGCAAGATTTATAAATGTTATGGGCTGCGATACACTTTTAGAAACTGTCATTTTTCTTAAACTACTCGTTTGCAATTTATATTTGAAAACGAAGAATGAGTGATTGAGTAAAAAATATTGCTTTTGCTACTGTTAAATTCCTCATATTTTAATGTTTGAAGGCACTAAACTCAATTTGCGAACTGTCAGTGTCAGGAGACGTGCATTTACTAGCACTGATAGATAGTCGATTCTAATCGAAATTTTTCGATTAGAAAATTTGGAAATGTGGAAATTCTTTAGTTTAAAAATTTGAAGATTGAAATTTGTATGTGGCCAAATTTTGTAATCTCTCAATTTCTGAATTTATAATTTGAAAATTGTAAAATTTGAAAGTTCAAGGTTTCTGTATTTCCAAATTTTGTAATCTGCACGTTTTCAAATTTCTAAATTTTTAGATTTTAAATTTACTCATTTTGAAACTTCGAAATGTCCTAAGTTTCTAAATTTTAAATTTCCAAATATCCAAATCATAGATTTCTGAATTATCAAATTTTTGAATCTCTACATTTAAATAGTTGAATTCTCCACCAGTGGTCCAAATCCTACGTATCTTATTAGTCGAAGTTATTTGGCATGCAAAGTAAAAAATTACAAAAATTCTTAATCATCTATCTTTAGTTTGCAACGAAATTAAAAAAACCGTATAAAATATCCAATATGCCCTTTTTGATCGTTGACCCGAATTCATAAAATATTTGAAATTATATGGTAGTTGAAAGGGAGACATATTACCGCAACGGGTTAAAGCCCAGGAAGTTGAGTACAGTTTATGGATACATCACGTGAACACTGATGGTTTCTAACGACGTTGAAGTATTTGAAATTGGAAAGGTCAGAGGAGCTTGATCGGTGTTCAAGTCGTGGCTAGGTTAGTTGCATGGACCGTTATCGCGCGTTTCTCCATGCATTCTTACGTGTCATCGGACGAGTCAAAGCGGTGCTATGAGCAAGGATCTGTACACGCACGGAAGTCAACGCGGCTGCTAATTAAGGTGTAATTAACAGATCGTAATCTGTATAATGAGGAATCAGTCCAGGAAGCCAAGCCATGAAATACTCAGGGTCCAATTACTTCGCGACCGCAGCTAGAAGATTTGATTGGTTCACATGGTAAATATCTGAGTGATTCGTTTACCTGGTTTACGCGGTGTTAATTTCATTGTCACATTACACTGTACGATGCTGTGCATAAACAGTTGGGACAATCTCGTTCCGAGAGTGAATTGTGTGTTGTACTGGAATTGAAGCAACCAAAAATACAAAGATATGCGAACGTAAAATGTATTGCAAGATATCGTTTATTTTAAATGAATTGATATGAGATCGATCGCATATGAAATGTATTTGCGGTAATCGAACAGTTTATGAACTAACTCGATACTCACGAGGACAGAACATGGACTACGGAATATTGATTATTACCAAATTTTGTATAATTAGAGACGGCTTAAAACAAAATAATTTAGCACAATTATAACAAGCATTTTTCCCATATATATAGTTCCAATCTATATTTTTAAATTTTCGTACTATCAAATTTTCAAATCTTAATGATTTTGTATTTGCAAGTTCTCGAATTGTATAGTTTTTATATTTCCAAAATTCCGCATAATGTTTATATATTTTCAAATCTGTGAGTTTTCATGTCCATGAATTTTCAAATTTTTAAATTTTAATATCCTCAAATTTTCATATTTTAAAATCTTTATTTTTCGCATTCATAAAATAGAAATAGTTTAGCATAATTAAAAAGTTGTACATAAATAACAATGTAATATAATTTTGTAAATGAATTATTAGAAGAATTAGATTTAAGATCGAATAAGGCGCTGTTGAGAAACGTGAAGATACATGGTCGTGAACTATTTTTCAAGAGAGTGCGTTCATTTGAAATGAATTAATGTGAAGAGAAACTAATCTTCTATGATTGATGTGCATATATCTACAATGTAGTATTTGAGAAAGTCGAAGAACTCTGAAATTGATGAACTTGTTCGATAATTAGAGTAATGATTAGATTTATACCGATGTACGATAATAATTTCCACTATTAATGAAACGTTACGCAATTGACAACATTTTATTTTATAACTAAAATGCAACTAAAACTGAAAAAATTTAATTTTCAATTATACATATATAATTCTCAGATGTGATACAGTTTTTAAGTGCAAGTAGAAAATTTCGAGAGTGATCGCACACTACTTTTCAAGAAAATCTATTCATTTAAAATGAGTTATAACGAGGAGAAATTACTGTTATGAGGTTAAAAAGTGACCTTCTAATATCTTCATGTACTTGTTCAATTATGAACCTTTATAATCTTGACATACATATATTTATGTAAATAGCAACTGCAATTAAAATAAATTTCGGTTAAAAAAATTACTTCAATATTATACATTTATACTAAGAACGTATCGCATTTAACTTATCATATGAATTTCATTGATCACTTAAGGGACTTTGCTAATAAAAACAAATTCCAATCATACGTCTATTTACAAACATTATGTCAAAAATACCTGTAAGTCAGATAACCGATTAATCGAACGATCAAAGTATCGACACACCTTAATCAGTCCTTTATAAAACCACAACTTGAACAGTCCAAAAGACAACACTCCGAACGGTGTTTTGATTAAAGTTATACATATAAATTGTTAAACCACACCGCGTCACATATTATGTAATAATATCTAATAAGATAAAAATCAAATAGAGTTAAAAATTTTAGAGTTAAAATTAGGAAATGAAATTAAAATAGAATTCATATTTGAGTCACACGTCTGATGTAGTTACACCTTGTACTGTTTCAAGATGTGAAAAGTTCTATTAAACCGAAAAAAACATTTTCGTTGTTCTCATGTCCTGATAGTTTTACTATAATATTGAAGTACAAGCAAACTTACGACTTATAATAATTTTTCCTTCGACAAACAGACAAGTATTGATTGTATCGACGCTTGCAAGTCATTAATTTAAATACTTTGGCCTACCTCACATTTGCCCATACATGTTAACATACAAGTATATTTGCAGCTTGCACTACTTTAACGAGTAAACATGTACAGATTATACAATATTTGCGTAAAAAAGTCAATACTTTTAATAACATGTCATATATCACTATACCTTTAATTCCCTTATTACTTGGATAATACTATAGCGTCTAGCATTGTTTGAAGTGTTCGATATAATCCGTGGGCACAAGAAAAGTATTTCCAACGACTCGTCAAAGTTGCAGTTAGCTTTATCAGGTGTCGAACGCATCAAAACATGCATATTGTTGAAACAGAAATATTTTTCTAACAAAAAAAGTTTACATTTGAAAACCTCAAATAATGTTGAACACAACACTGCTAAATATGACAATTCAATCCGTAAAAACCTCACGGTTCTTAATTGAAATTGACACTATTTCAGAGGTTAACCAATCTCGGGGTCACGCGGGCGTTTAAAATAACGTCCGTTGCGACAGATGCCGATTCGAACCAATATATGCTGTCAGCCAAAAGTTTGGGATCATTAGATCAATTAGGTTGTTTTATAGGACAAATGGAATACCTTTAAAGTAAATAGAAAAAAGTCTGCTCTCATAAAAACATGTTTACGTCTTATTTCTTTTCAAATTGTTCTTCTATGGGATATGTCATTTTTACCCAGAAACGCGTCTAGAGCTTATCAGGTCCTAAGCATACAAATAAAGTCAGGCCCCTCCTTATCAGAACGCAAATAAATGTGATATTCATTTTTTAAAAAAGTAACAATTTTTTAAGTTATATTAATTTGTGCTACTAATATTCAAAAATGAAAATATAAAATGAAAATAAAGAATCAGTAGGTATACAATTATTTTCAAAAATTTAACATTTTTATTTCATATTGTTCATGTCTGTAAACTTATGAATATTACATAATAATGAGTTTTTTAAATAATGTAATAATAATTACTTCTATGTAGGTTCTCATTTTTCAACAGGCTCCAGAGTTAAATATAGTCCTGCTCTTACTTTTAATGACAATTTCACGTATTTTGCACATCGTAGCTATAACTTTTTCAACTGTCTTCAACATTTTATTGTCTCATATTGACTAGAGTATCTAAACAGGTGTCTATATAACGAAATAACAAAATATTTCTTCAAAGCTGCAGAAAAATCAGATCAAATATTATCTTCATTTAGAACTATTATTGATGTAGTAACGCTTTGAATTGATCAAAATCACTCAAATTTATGCAAATAAGATACATTCAGTCGTAAGATTTATTAAAAAATTGGATTTTATTACAAATTACAAACTGGTTCAAAACTATTGATCGATAATGGACGTATAGACCATTGATGGTCGAATGCAGCGCTCTTATATTAAAAATTTGATAAATTAAGAATTAATAATTTATCAATTCAGAAATTTGGAAAATTAGAAATACAGAGAATTCTGAATTTTCTAATTTTCAAATGCAATGATTTAGTAATTAAAAAATTTAGAAACTTAGGAATTTAAACATTCCAAATTCAGAAATTCGGATGTTTAAAAATTTAGAAACGTGAAAACTTGAAAACCTGAAAATTCTCAAATACTGAAATTTAGAATCATGGAAACTCCAAATTTTCAAATTTAGGAAAATAAAAGCTCCAAATTTTTAAACTGCGAAACTGACTATCTATCAAATCTTGTAATTGTTTGCGACTTGCTCATATACCACGTCAATGCAATAAAAAACATACAAAACAGCGAATAATAGACTTGCAAAAATTTCGAATAACGAACATCATTCTAAACGCTGATGTTGACCCACTCTTAAAGTAGTATAGGAGAATGTATTCAATCAGCAAAAGCTATCCTCTATCGATGATTATATACATTCAATAACTTTCTTTTAAAATTATAACTACGTGAAAATTTCTCTGCAACTTCCCTTACATAGAAAATTTCACGTTAGTTATTTTTTTCTTGCATATAAAGGCCATGCTGCGCTATGTACTTTAAGGATTAATGACTCAACAATCATTTAGATCCCCCTGAAGATGTTGGACCATGTGGCCAATTATTAGTGCAAACGTCTAATCAAACTGTGGTAGTATCAACAAAGGGAGTAATCTGTAAACCATGGTTATGTTAAATCGTGTTCGGAAGTAAGAAAACTGTTTAGGCGAGTACGTACCGTTGGTTTTTAATGATGAAAAGGATTTCATGATTATGTTCCTACGGTATTTAATCGGTGAGTTTCCTCGAAGCATCTCGTTGACGCTCTCAAATGTGACTGAAAACTTGAATAAAGAACAACAAGAAAAAAAAAGGTCGCGTTAATCGCGACGAGTACGAAGAATGTGTGTCGAGAAACAAGAATGCGAGAAATGAAAATGGATGAAGATCATCGAAGTTCAAACAGTCGAGTGAATCCTTCAGTGTATTGATGTGAATATTTAGCTGAAACACGAAATATTCATCAGCTGAGAACGTGTAGTTAATGGTGCAGTTCGAGATGCAGACTAGAACTCATTAAACGATAGTGCAACTGTGACAAACGTTTAACAATTTTTTGCATTGCGATATGCGAGAGTGATCTGTTTCGTGGTTATCTCCGTGGGAAAATAAATTTCATGGAATATTCGACGCCGATGAAGGAAACATGCGTAAGTATTTTTAATTTAAAAAACGTTGTTGGTCAACTTTTTCCACGCAATTAATTTTGCTATTCTATTAACTATACTCGGGTATAGTCCCGAAAAACGCAAACCTTCGTTCGCGCTGAAATTATAACTACAGCTCCACGCTTGATTAGAGAAGAAAGATCTGAAAAGGATTTTTGCCGACAAAGCCTTGTTTGCTCTCCAGCCCCCTTCAAAGTTTTTTGTAGTTCTCACTAAATATATCCGAAAATATTGATTTTTGAGAAAAAAGTTTAAAACAAAAAATGGAACTCATAAAAAGCTCTACAAAGTAGAGTATATAAATTTTTGTCGATTATGACCTAAAATAACTTGGAGGTCAAATTGACTTCTGCGCTGAGCACTTCTATTAGCAGGACGGGTTCAGGAGGAGGGGCGAAGGCCCCCATTGTATTCCCCGTGTGCATGTTTGTTCTTTATACCATGCATTCTTCATACCTATTTTTTAGATATATTTATACATAATGAAAACTTTCTAAATTTTTATGAAAAATACTTTTTTCCTCGTGATAGCCAAAATAATAGATTTACATAAAAAAGGTGTAGAATACTTTTTGTAGAACTGTTTAAGAGCTTCATTTTTGGTTTGAATCTTTTTCCTTTAAAATTAATATTCTCGCAGATATTTACTAAGAACTGTCAAAAAATAACTTTGAGAGAAGCTGGGGGCATACGAGGCTCTGTTCCTAACAATTTTTTTAGGGATTTTCTTCTCTAATCAAGGTGAGCTTTGATTAAAATTTCAGCGCAATTAGAGAGTTGCGCTTTTCGGAATTTTATCAAACTCTTTGAATTGGCAGAATGTAAGTTCTGTTTTGTACTTAATAGTAGACCTTCGTTGTATTGTCATCGATGAATTTGTATCAGCAAAAAGTTTTGAAAGTTAGTGGTACATTGAGTTAACCGAAAGATTTCTTTTCTAGTATTGCTGTGGTCTTTGTGGATCTCTTCGTTCTGTGGTAGTAAAGCAGTAACACTAGCGTGTTTTAAATCCATTTAAAAGTGGCAATATGATGAAAGTCTATGATAAAACTGTATTTGTAAGTTTCGATTTAAATACATCGTGGAATTGTCAATGTTTAAATTCTACTTAATTTGATAATAAATACGCTTTAAAAATGATGGGTATTAAAAAAAATGGGTAATATACCTAAACTAATGCAGAACATTGAATTAGTCTTTCCTTTCTTAATCAAGATAATGTTCTCGGTTTAGAGTGCCTGTTCATTTTACATTGCTAAACATTTAAATAAATTATAACAGAAAATTATTGAATATTGTGAAACTTTGGACCAGCCCCCTTTAAAATATGAGGTTTCTGGTAGGTCTAATGTATCACATTTTTTTGCTATACAGCGTTTTTACTGTAAGGTGTCTTGCAGTTTTAAAAGTGTCGACAAAAAAATTTATGTTTACACATTTTTCTAGAAAAATTTCCACGATCTTGCAAAGTTGTTTGTTAAATTATGTATATTACCAATCTTACATTTTTAAGAGTTTCTCCCCAAAATGCCAAAATTACGAATATGTAGCAACTACTGTTAAAATATAAACATTTTCCATTTCATATTTCTTAAAAAGAAATTCCTTCAACAATAAAAGAAATACAATATGTTTGAAGTGTCATAACGTGATAGAGTAAGTGGTGAAAGCAACAAGGTACATGTTTATAAAATAAAAAAAAATTTTTAAAGCGTTAAACATTGTAATTGTCAGAGAACGCTTGATTCTTGAAAATCGTATTATTATAGCATCTGAATAACTGTACTATAATATGATCTAAAATTCGAATGCCGTTATATTCACAATTTGTGTTGTGAACGATATTTCCACTTCTGAGATTTCAAATTTCCAAATTTTTATATTTAGAAATTTTTTAATTTAGCAATTTCAAAATTCAAGAATTTAGGAATTTAGGAATTTAGGACTTTAGGAATTTCGGAATTTCGGAATTTAGGAATTTAGGAATTTAGGAATTTAGGAATTTAGGTATTTAGGTATTTAGGTATTTAGGTATTTAGGTATTTAGGAATTTAGGAATTTAGAATATTAGAAATTTAGAAATTTAAGAATTTAAAAATATAGAAATCTTTGAAGTTAAAAATTTATAAAGTTTAAAAATAAAGAAATTTTTAATTTTCTAAGTGCCACGTTCTGAAACACTGAATTTTAAATTTTCTACGCCTGGTAATTCAGAAATAAGCAATTTGGGAATTTAAGAATTTAGGAATATAGAATTTTCAAGTTTTTAAATTTTTCGACGTAAAAATTGAGAAATATAGTGATTTGAAAACTTGGAAATTTGGTAATTTGGAAGTTTAAGGATAATTTCAAATTTTTTAATTTTTAAAGTTAACAATTTTTAAATTAAAAAATTATTGATCACTTGTACTGATATAAACCAGAACGATAACACGCGATCATTTTATCATATTTTATCAATGTTATCATAAAATTTCCGTTTACAAGCAACGATTTTTCTCACTAGAAGTTGCTTTTAAGTCACGTGCAAATATTTGAGGGACGCAGAACTAATTAACCAAGCTTTACGAGGGTTACCTGTAATTTCTAACAATTTTTCACGCAAAACAAGCCAAGGTCAACAGAACTGGGCAGAAAAATGAGCGTTGGCTCAGCAGAGAAAAATGACGACCAGAAAACACGGTTATTAAGAGAGCAGAGTGAAAAAATGAAACGTCTGCGTTACAGCGATTAACCATGGTACCACTTAAGAATTTCATATAAGAAACAGGCTGAACGAGATACATACTACCAGTCCGCCCACTATATTCGTTTGATCGTTACGAGAGAAGGAAAAAAAAAGAAACGAAAAGGAATAGCGATGTTCGCTCGGAGCCTATTGATTCATCTCATCTCCCTTGATGCATTATTCAAGAACCGCCACGAGATACAGATAGCCAAGCGTTGAATTCAAAAATATGTTCGTATCCGTTTGGGTATTGTAATGCCCGTTTGCGCAATTACGGACAACGGTACGATTTATAATGGTATCTGTACTTTTGGGTGATGTCGAAATGTACAGAACATGTTGAGATTTAACTGTGGTGAAAAATATAATACAATTATACGGCACCTATAAAAAAAACTGTTTAAAGTAGAAGATTGAACGGTATCTAAGTATTCAAATAGATATTAGCTTTTTCAAAATGTGTCTTTTTACTTTCACAACTGTTATAATATGATATAAATATAGGATAAAGAGGAAATATTTAAATCGGTTAAAATTTGAACTCCGGATCTTTTGTAAATCATTACATTTTAAGATCCTTTAAACCGAATATAATGTCTGATATGTTCTCTATCTTGCTATAAGTATATCTCTATTATGATGGGTCAACAGTTTCAAAACTTGCAGTCTACGATAAAGAAATAGTTTTACGTCTATTTAGATATCCCACATTTCTGAATTGATATAGCATCCTTTAATTTTGATTCTATAATTATTATTTATAATCATATTTATTACATCGTTTAATGTTTAATGTTGTTTTTGTCTAAAAATTGTGTAAATATTAGTCTTGTTGAATGCGACAAAAAAATAGGTTCAAGTGAAACAATGAAAGATATGTTAACATTAACGTTTAATCTTTGCTATTTTAATATTTTGTACATTTGCCACGATGTCAAATTAATTCGAAGAACCGGTTTGGACAAATGTCACAGTTTTTTAGTAATGTTTTAGTCCATGTTTCGCCAATACTCTTGGATTGCAAATTTTAAGTCATTTGTCTTTAAATATTGTATATTTTATTTATAAACACTTTTTGCAAGTAGTCCCCACATATTTTCTATTGTGTTCGTGTCAAGTAAACGAGCTGGCCAATTGAATTTGTTTATTTGAAGTTCTTCAAACTATTATGTAGTTATACGGGCAGTATGAATACATGTATTATATTGTTGCACAAAAAATCCTACAATCTAAATACTTGAAAAACCTGTCATTTTATATCATCAGGAACGTTTCTGTACGTTAAAACGTTCACTATATTGTTTAAAAGCAGAATTTAATTTTTTTCTTCGTAGTCAATCGCCGTTCGCGCCACAGCTGATCCACCACTGACTTGTTTTTTTGATAAAATCATTTCGTCCTTTCTTAAATCATAATGATAATAAAAAAAACATCCGATCGATATTTTATTTTCTTTATATTCAATAGTTCATGACACTGTTATTCTGTCAAACTTCACCCTATCACAAAGGTTTTCTTTTTATTCCTCTATTTTTAATTACTGGGGTACTTTTTCATAAACGTTGAATATTACAAACATTGATTATAACTCCAGCTTCCACTGCCATTATACGAGCAGGGAGCCCAGAATTTGATGCGACCCTTGAAATTTCTCCTTTCTCCCATCTTGTCAAGACATTTGACCTACTACCAGTAGACTTGACTATAGAATAACTTTCAGTTTTTTAAAGAAAATTATTTATCACATCTAAATTTGGATTATTAAACGTTATATGACCTTACATTATGTGACTAAGTCTTTAATAATAAACAAATTTTTTTGAGAAAAATAATTATTAGCAGTGTCATGTTAGAGTTTCAACAATAAGTTCCGAAGCAGAAGGCCTATTATAATTGGATAATATAAAATATCACAAATTAGAGTTTGTATCATATTATTAATATTCTTAAAATGCTAGAATAGCAATATGTAAACATTAAAGTTGATCTTAGTTTGAGATTGAAATAAAACTTAAGAAGATATTTCCAACTAAATAAAATATTTCCATTTCGAAAATGACATAACTTTAAAATATGAATGAAACATACATACATGTTTACTATCCGGTCTACCAGCTTTGCAGGATTAAAAATAAATATCGCTTGCAAGATTCAATAAGAGAAAAAGATATTCATCAAATTTGCGTGCTTTATTTGTGGAAAAGAGATAATATTAGTAATCAGATTTACTTTTTGTAATGATTGGAATATTAAAAAACTTCAGTCTAAATTAGAATACTAGATGCGATGAAATTTTACAGCCACTTAAGGTAAACGCAAAACCTAACAGAAAATCATTTGCAGCATCAGATCTACGTCTGTGCAATATTTCATGAAAAAATATTCAGTAGTTTTTGCGTGATAACACGACATACATAAAATTTAACAGAGATTTATACATGTAAGATAAAAATGTTGAAAATGTTAAAAATGTTCATTTTTTCTTTATAAAATCTATTTTACTGCACTTAAGAAGAAAATATGACTTGTTCCACTTGTACAGATCATCCTGTATACTGCTATATCAATTAACTTTTCATCGTTGTCGGGAGTATGCATTCGATATAAAAAAATATACAGTTTTCAAAGCATTAATATATTATAGAATGATCACTAATTATAGTAAATGATGACTAATCAAAACGAAACAACTGCATCTAAAAACGAATATATGAATATATCATGTCTCGCATCTAACAGAGTATTCCTCAAAATGATTGTAGAATCCAAAATATATTCTAAATTACAATTAGTTAGAATACATTTTGACATGAATACATTCCTAAAGGTAACTTAAAATAAAAAATCGAATGTTTTAACAGATTTGTAATAATTTATTATAATGACTAACAGATTTTAACACTAAATAATTCCAACAAATTTAACAAATATATTGTTTACATATTTTACAAAATTGTCGACTGAAGAATGGCCGCTGTTTGTATCAACTATAAATGGTGCCGTTTCTTTTTGCATTCAAAGATCTAATAAAATAATATAAATGAGTCTCAATACCTGTTCAAATTATTATAGACTGAACTCGAATTACCATGGTGACTTAAATAGCTGACAATAAATACGTTGCAATGACATGACGATAATTATGTATTACGTATATCATCAGCCGTCCCACTTTTTCCTTTTATCGACACAGTAACGATATGGAAAATAACAAATTTCAGTAATGAGCAGTCGCCAGTTAATAACTTCCGTGGTGGCACGTGAGAAACAGCTTAACTGCTTTTCGCCTGAGTTACACGGTGCAATGTGTTTATTATACTGAAGAAACGGTCTTGATAATTAATAACATAGGCCCGCCTTTTCCCAATATTATTGAAAGCACGATTCTGGGAACCTGACGGCTTCGCTTTGAAACAGTTGTAAAATGAAGTGATTATTTCGTAGCATAACGAAGCACACTAATTGCATTCCTTTAAGAAGAAGAGAAGAAAATACATAGTCGAATATTCACATGTTCTTTGTATACATTGTGTTAGTAATTTTACGAGAATCTCGTGAATTTTTCGCGATTGAATAAAACTTAATTAAAAGATATACAGATATAAGTATAAATTGAACTTATAGTACATCGGATGGCGGAACTATACAAGTTTTATATATGGGATTCTTTATTATTTATACATATAGTTACATAGGGTGGAACAGAATATTCAGTATATAAAATTTTAACTCTTTGTACTCAAAGGAATTTTTGCTGTTGACAAATAGCAATTTAAAAATTTTTTAGTTTAAATGTTTGATGAATTCTTTTGATGTTATTATTATTCTATTATTAATTGCCACTATTGTGTGTTTCCCTGTGTTTATACATCACGCGCATAATACTATAGACTTGGTTAAAAAGTACTTATTTTAAATTATTGTATGAAACCGAATGGTGAGTGTAAATAACCTTTCGAGCGTAAAGGGTTAAGTGATAGTTTACTTGTAACAAATCGTTGTAGGTGTATAAAATCTTATCGTACTGTCACGGACGGAGTCGTAAGGATGGAAGGTTGTTGGAGTTGACAATATAACGGATTGGCAAAAACTATTCTCCTTTATATTGCAGTGGTTTTCGCTATTTCTTTGCCATACGCTGATGGTGGCGCTTAGTGGACATAAACGTCTATACAAAGGTGGTAATATCTAGAAAACTCAGCTTAAAAACAATAAAGTCTGAAAGTTTTAATATTTTAACATACCAAATTCATCAACTTATAAATTTCGAAACTAGAAAACCAGAAAACTAAAAAATTATAATGTTGGAAAATTTCAGTCATTGAAATCTGAAAATTTCTTTATTCTTTTTTATAAATTTCCAATTCCTCATGCTATTCGAACTATTATGCATCCAGTTGCGATAAACATAATAATTGTTAAAAAATACAATTACTCAATTTTGTATTTAAACTTAGAAATTGCTATTGTGATATACACTGATGCCATTCAAACTTTTAATGTGTTATTCGCAATAATGAAAATATATATTATTATAATACTGCTAAAATATACATTTTTATTTTAAATTTATAATTTCAATTTATTACTCGTAAATATCATTATATTAAGCGAAGAACGGAATATAGACGGACGGTAATCAAAGTACCGGAAAATTATAAAAGAAAATTATTCCTTTGCAATTTATCGTAAAGAGCTCTATAATGCTTGAACAAGAACTTATTTGCTTGGTACGTTTGACAATCATCTTTCTCAGCTGCGTGGAACGCAATTAAATGAGTCTTTCATATGGTCGTTTTCATATGGTGAAAAGGACCAGCCATTGATATTCCGTCGGTGATTCCGCTAACGTGCATCCATATTCCTCGACGATGTTTCACGGAATATTTGCAATTCCTCGTTGTTTTGTTCCTAGACAACATCTGCAATACACGGGTCGACTGTCAGCTACATCTCAAAAGCGTTTTATTGGCTGAATTTTATTCGCAAAACGGGCGATCTGAGGGTCGTGGAATGCTGACAGGTAATTCAATCTGACCAACAGCAGACAGACATCTCGACGAAGTTGGAGAAAAATTCGCGGCATCGTGTAAATGTTATTAAGCATAGACGCGAGTTAATCGAGCTTCCGACTGCCAAGGTTTGCGGACAATTTTATTCCACTAGGATTAGTACTGGGAAAAGTATGGCGCAAAAGAGGAATTTTTCCGCTTCAACTCCTAAATGTATAGTGTTGCAGAATACAGCGAATGAAAAAATATACATGCATATTGTCCAGCAAAAAATGTCCATAAAACTGAAAAAATGACATAGGTTTTTTGAGGCAATAAAAATTAGTTTACCAAATGACGTGCTTACATTGTCTTGAAAAAATTTTAGTGAGTTAGAAATACGAAGAAAATAGGGAAGGTCAATTTTTGCAACGTTATCATCTGAACCTGTAATGAACATTTAAAAATACATTTTGTAGATTTAAGTGTAAACACATAAATTATTCTTGTCAGTATCAGAAATTTATAAAACTGTTTTTAATGAAAGTTGTATGGTATTGAAGGAGACATAATACATTTATCTATATAACACTGCAATGACCTTGAGGAGCCTTGTAGAAGTTATGTATTTATTTTTAAACGTCATGATATAATTTCTCTTTCATAGATTGATTCATTGAAACATACTGTGCAGAGAATTTTAAAGGATTATATAAAAACATAAATAGTTAGTGAGATTTTTTAAATTAAATAATCAGATATTTCATATAAAAGATTGAAATATCTTATGATTTATCAACATTTTTAATAATGTACCTTAATATATTTTTATGTAGAATGTTTCATTTACTTACAAGGCAGTACATAATTCCGTTCATAAATGGAAGTGTACTTTTTTTAGAAAATGGAAATACATGTTTTTTGTATATACAAATCAATTCTTTGGAACTATTCATGAACTATTTCAATTTCCATTTATATTTTTGTACTTTTATTTCCATTTTTATTTTTCTAGGGAAGTCTGAATTGCATGCATGTGTACTTAATCCAACAAATCTTTCTTAGAGAAGAACCTGTACAATGTGTGGTACACAGTAAAGCTTTTCAAGTGCATGGACCGCATAATCTTGATCAAACAACCAAATTACAAATAATTTAATAAGTTCCTCTCTTCAAGAGTTAGATCCTAGCGTTTAATATTCGAAAATCCTTCAAACACAACCTCTACTACTCTTCAAGATATTCATAACTTTCATGTGCTCAAACAGCCATGTCGTTCCCGTTTCAGTCTGTCAATATACGTCGCAACGACCCAAGAATCGTAAAGAATCTCAGTCTGGATCGCTTGGTTGCTCCCGAACAGGCCAATATCGGCAGGTCGATTCGGGAACATCAGGTTAGTTTGGTGTTTCGTATCGATATACAGAGGCGAACGTATCATGACTGGTGTTAGCGTGCATACGAAAACACGCAAAACTGTGCCTGTACCGGTGTGCAATCGGGACGTACGTATATAGATGCAGCAAGCAATATCCGTACGGCAAGCTCGAATGGTTTGGTAATATGCAATACCCGCCCCGCTTGACCCCTTCCTCACAAGATCGATTCGTGCAACGCGATACAACAACGCGAAACTTCATCCTGTTTGGCCCGTGCTAGCTATATTTTCCCATGGAACGACGGAAAAAATGCAGTTGCACCGGTTGCGGATCGCTTTCGGGTTCAGAAGACAGGTTGTGCGGTGACGAAACGCGTTTGGTCCAAGGTCGATGGTTCCACTCGCTGAATTTTCGGCAAGTTTGTGTGTTGCTGAGGATATTTAGGTGTATATAGATAGACAGGTATAATGGAAATCGTGGCAAGTTAATACAATTTGCAATTTTCAATCTTTACTACTTTTGTTCGAATAAGTTATTTAATATGAAATATTTCGTATCTTTTGTACGTATTGTAAATTAAAACGTAAAAAAAACTCACATGAAATAAATTTAAAAAATGTGTATTTGAACCGTCACTTTGAAAGTAGGGCATATACATTTTTTAAAATAAATGAATATAATGATAGAAAACTTGATATGAAATTTTCATCTGTGAGCAATTTATGGAGAAATAATAATTTGGGCGATAGAAATTTGGATGAATAATGGTATTGAAAAGATATTTATTTTGAAAGCGATGCAAGTCCACCTTAGGTTGAAACTATTCTTCGTCCAATATATTACGATACAATTTTGCACCGGTAAAATTTAGTAATTCTAGTAACCTCAATATGAATGAAAATGTGCCATAGATCTGTCTAGGTATCATTACTAATTTCCATTATCAGCTTGTAAGTAAGTTGTAGGTTTATCTTATTAAAAAAAAAATATGTTCTAGAATGATTTCGGCGAAAATTATAACTGTGATGTATCTGGAAGTGAAACTGGTAGCTAATAATATAAAACTAAAAATACCTTTCTGGGTAATAACGCCCCTCCAATAAAATCCTCATTTCCAAGGAATTTTATTATTTTTATTATGCACCATATAAAATGTTATACGAAACTTCGATAGAACGATATTCTGAATTTAAAATTCACGATTTATTACCAGAACGAGGTAGACCCAGTCATTTCAAAAATATAAAATCACCTTCTTTGTATGAAAAATCTAGATCCACTGTACCAGACAAATATAAGGACATCATAGATTTATTACCATGTATGTATAATATATCACCCATTCATCATGAATATTTTAAAATTCTATATCCTAAATAAAATTCAAAACATACATATGTATAAAGTAAGGCAAACTATTAACGAAAATGTATAATTTCATTAAAATTCAAAACATACATATGTATAAAGTAAGGCAAACTATTAACGAAAATGTATAATTTCATTAAAATTCAAAACATACATATGTATAAAGTAAGGCAAACTATTAACGAAAATGTATAATTTCATTAAAATTCTTAATCAAAATGAATTGTTTCTTTTTTATGTTACATTTTCTACTAATTTCTTTGGTTTACTTTTACTTTTCATCAAATGAATTAATATTTATATGAAATTGCAGACTATTATGTTTTTAATATTAAAAAAAGTTTGTTACAACTTAAATATTATTTGTGTAATTCATGATTACAATAGTTTATTAATTTTGGAATTGAGGCCAATTCATTTTTGTATAATAAAACTTTTATTTTTTTAAACAGTACTTTAAACACTATTGGATAATAAACGTACGTTACGTAACACCACAAAATACCAATATTTTTAATTTTATTATTACGCATATTACACATATTACGAATATTTTTAAAGTTATTGATATGAAAACCCTTAAGTATAAATATGTCTTTCTGTAACTTTTAATGATTATTTCAAGTTCTGTATCTTCGAAGATAAAGCCATTCGAAATTATTGAAAAATGCGTCCCTGCAAGTTCAACTTTAAGTTATTACTTAAAATTTGATATTTTGAGCAGCCCATTTTTACATGAAGATCCCTACATTTTTTATTGATGTATATTAATAAAATCGTTTTGTCTATGTTATATGTACGTATATAATATATTCGCATTTTACATTACATTGTCAGTCACAATGAGTCTTTTATTGCGGTACAAGATGTGTTAAACATGTTTTGTCATATTACATCGCAATTTATTATCTTAACATAATTTCGAACCATTGTTATAAAAATGGAAGAGGGGAATCCAACTAAAAATAATTGCTGTCATTCAATACACTGTATCAATATGTGACAGAAAAAACGCACAAAATTAGTCCATAAAAAGTCATTACATAATCTTCCCATGATAACGTGGAGCACATAGACCGAATAAAAAGACGTAATTACTTTTTTTGAATCATATCGGACTTAGTGAAGTATTCAGTACAAAATAAATACTCAATGTTCCACTTTTGTACTATATGATTGTGCTGGTTCGATTCTACCAGCTTAAGAAAGATCGTTTTCGTCCAACGACTAACACAGACCCGAACGTAGAATATTTAACATACACTATCATCCAAATCCACATTTTATTCTAGAATATACCAAGTATCAGTAACATTGTTAATTAAAGTCACAGCTGTCGCAAATTTTTAAAAAGAAATCTCTTGAGTATAATACTTTGACCACCGACTGTAGATATACGTTCTGCCGCAATAAAAAGTTTATTACTTAACTTCCAACATCTTGCTTTGATCAAGGTACATATACACAGTGTTCAGAAAATTTCATTGTATCAACCTGCCTCTAAATCAACTTACCCCAGTTTCCCCGGCACCAATTACACCGATAACAAAGGAGTTAAAATGATTGAAGATACGAGTAAACAAAGGTATTTTGTAGCAAATTAATTATTTCAAGTAAAATCGATTTCAAGATTTTCAACTACAACTCTCTTATGCATACTATAATACATTTGGAACTAACGAATGAATAGTGCAAGTAACGAATTATCGTTACATAATGATAAGTTAATACTGCAATTGACAGCGCTGATGACACAAGTACATTTTTTCTTTTAAATGTTCTTACGAATTTTTAGAAGATAATGTTATTATCTTTTTGATTGTTATCTTTTGAATGTTCGGAGTTAGCATCAGAATAAAAGCGAATAAAAATGCCGGAAAAGTGCTGCGTTATATGTATTATTACATCAAAGAAACTGATTTTTCATACAGAATTTAGATGACAACTTTAGTATCGCATCTTCAATTGAAAAAGTTATAAATATCAGGTTATTGAAAAACTCCTTGAAATATTTTTTAATAGTTCCTTCAGATGCGTTTCTGGTGTATTCCAATTTTTCAGTTCAATTTCAATTTCAATTTTGGATATTAGTCGCATAATATATTTAAAAAATGATTATTTAAGAAATATATTATCTTACATAACTAAATGTTATTTAATTTGATCGCTTTAGTCAATTTGAATATGATAGTGATTTTTGTCTATATTGCTTCATTATTTGGACATCAAATGAAATACCCTTATATTTTATTTCATATTCCGTACTTGAATAAATGTTTATTAAACTCATTTCTTAAATAATTTCTGATCTTTTATATAATCATTATCAACTATGTCAGAAATATTGAATTCTGAGAAGGCTTTTTGTTAATTAAATTAAATCCTAATAAATTAATTTAAATAATAGAATACTTAAAAATGAGTTATTTGAATTTCACGCACAATAATGTAAAGTTACCTTTTTATATTATTTCTAGAATAAAAATAATAACTGAAATAACATTATTTTGTTTCAAAGAGATTTGTCTTAATTTAGTTCTTTGCAGTGTACTGTCTCCTCAATTCGTCAACAATATTTTATAAGTACTCAATTTTCAAAATATATTATCGAGCTGAATTTTTAGTCCAGAACAATGAACTAAATTACAAATAAGATATTATCTGTTTCATGGAGAGCTGTATTAAAGGCGTAAATACAACTCGGATCATTTGAAGTATAAATAAATTGTACGGACTTGGTATAGTGAAAGTATTTATTTTGAAAATTCTGTATTGGAAATACTGAGTAAAAAAAACCGAGTAAAGGTCGTAAAAAAGACGAGAAGCTTTATTATAAGTTAAATTTATATGTTTTGGATATTTATTCTCGCAATAAAATTCGTCGGAAAATACTCAAAACATTTTGACGTGATCGGATATAAGAGATAAGAATCTAGTTTTATATAAGATCGTCAATAAAATTAAAAGTTACATATCATAGTGATAAAATCTGTTTGAAAAACTGTTTTATCAGTTGCAGTAAACTACACACCAGTTTCATGGATATACATCTTTGAATATCCAACTGCTCTATTTATGATGCAAGTACTGTTATCCACGTTTAATAATACTTATAAGTAGCCTATTTTCAACATTATTATTAAACGTATGAACTTTTAATTATAATTTATATTATCTAAAGATGGAATCACTTTTAATGTTAGAAACTGAATTTCCTATTGTTATTTAGACGTAAATATTTTCATGTAATTTGAGTGATCACTCGAGATATTAGTTGAATGTATTGCAATATCATTTTTAATTAAAAAACCGCCAATCTTTTGTTATTTGCGAAGATTGAACAATTCGCTATGTGAATAAAACAAGTAGAAATAATATTAATACAAATATTTCACTCCTAATCGCCACATATCATATAATTTCGTATTGTATAGCCTCTTGTTCTATCACTACATTTTGTATAGTTTGGTGATACAATATAGCCTCGTGTACATTCTACGTTTCTCTTAGATGCTTGAGGAATTTGAAAAAATAATTCCATGTAAATTTGATTAATCTTCTGAATATAAATTAATTGGCTGCAAGCTGCAGAAAACAGTGTCGTATTTGATTTTAACACCACATTAGAAATATACAAAGTGGTCTACCAATGAATTGCTACAATATTTTAACATACAATATTTTCTATTAGTTTCACAGACAAACTTTTTATATAAATGTGTATTGATGTTAAACAAAGAATTTACAAATACCACGAAATACTTACCTAAACATTTAATATTTACAGAATCATAGCTTCAAAGAATATTATTTTTCATATAAAACGAAACTGTTTTGTATTTTGTACACAGCATTTTAAGGAATTTTAATAAATTCAATTTTATTCTAGTATTACGCTTTACTATTTCATTAATATATTTTATTATTTTAACTATCTAATAATAGGATAATTTAATTTATGCCTAAAATTGTTATTTACGATTTCGTTGTTTACAGCGGAAACCAAGAATAGACAAATTTTTATCAAAAAACTTACTGGAATTTTGTTAAACTGTTGTAAAATTTGAGTAAAAGTAATCGTTGTAACAGAAATGAAACATTCATTTACTGATATGTATTTGTTATTATAAATCAGAGGATGATTCATAAAATCATATTTGCAATGTTTTTGAGTTCATTTGCTGCAATTTGCGCACTGCACCCAATTGTCATCATAAACACTATCGCTATAAGCTTCATTGCATACCAGGCATTGCACATCATCTTTATTTGAAGGCAACAAATCTTATTCAAATAATATGGATACATAAAAACTTTTTTTTTCAAAAAGAAAACTTAAATAGAACATGGAAAACGCTCAAGGAATATTGAATTAATGTATTAATAGTTACGTTACACCGTCCATACTTGCTTACAATTAGTCAAATAACTCTAACACTTTTAATACATTAATATCTGCTAATATAGAATCTTTACTCGTTAAATAAAAACACTATCGTAAATTATAGTTCATCTAACACTTTTAAAATTATTCCAGCAATGCATAGTACATAAAAGTTCATAAAGCGTTAAAACAAAAATATTTATTTACCGTCTATGCTTTAAAATTTGTATATCTACTGATACAGTACATAAATTTTTGTTACGATAAGGTATTAAATTGCACGCTAGTATTCGTATATGTATTTCAATATTCCGGAGAGAAGTAGCATCTGTTTTAAACACAATACTTAGAGGGAATTAGTCAACTAACCCCATTAGTCAACTAGCCTCGGTTTCCCTTACGTTTCCAACACGGATGAATTTATTTCCGTGGCTTAGTAATTCCGTATTACAATTACGAAAAGTTTATTGTATAAAGTTCTTCTGTTGGATCTAACAATGTTTGTTGTAATGATAAGGAAGAAATAAATATGTTACTGGTATTTGGAGGATACACAAAAAACCGTTTTTTATTGAAAAGAGCAGAACTTTGTGTTGCAGAAGATAAAATGAAATCTGAACATTCTACAAGTATTTACACAGCAACGGAAATACATTTGTCTTGAAAACGCCAATATTATGCAAGAAATCATAAATAATTATACAAAAACAAACCATATTATTATAGCATCAAATAATTAAAATGAAACAAGTTTCTGCACTATGGAATTTGTCTTATTTTCTACCTTAACAAAATGATAGTGAAGATATAATAGTTTAGAACATAAAAAATGTCTTCTGTTGTTTTAATAAAAAAATTATATCTTCGAAAACTTTTTTAACTCTGTAAATTTTTTATTTCATATTAATACATTTTTCTTGGAAACATTTTTTAACTACTAAAAACAACTGAAATATCCTAGTGATAGAATCGTGGTCCATTCTATTTATTGAAAACCTGAAATAAAAAACAGAACTTTTATTTTTTAGATATATCTCTTAAACCTTGAATTTCAAACTAAAATGACAATAATGTTTTATGATAATTTTATGTCATTAAATAATATTAGAATCTATTGCGAAGTCAATCATTTAATATGTATCAACCTAACAAATTAATCAATTGTAAAAAATTTGCTATTTTAAAATATCGTTTAGTCCTTTCGCTAATCGCAGCAACTATTTATAATCGCCCAATGCAAAAGTTTACATTTCATAATAGTAATTACTGAACGGAAATCCAAAAATAGCAATTAAATATTAATGCAATCAAAATATTATATACCTCGTTGCAAGTAGTATATTACAAACAAAATTTTATTTATGTTTGGCACATTAAATTTAGTGATTTAGATACAGCTGTATCTCAGAATTTTCTTATAAGAGCAATCACGGTGAAAGGGTTACAAATTAAACGTCCGCAAACTGTAAAAAGAAACATGAAATACAGAATAGAAGTAAAATGTTGAAATGTGAATACATCACATACACACCGTTTTCTATCTTTTCTTCAAGAAACCATTCATTCTTGCATATCATTCAGGCCACACATATTTTACTTCGCTTCAAAGCTTTTTTATAAGATGTATTTTCTGAGAAACCTTTGAGTAGAAAGTCCATTTTTCTTTTAAAAGCAACACGTTACCTTACTCGTACGGTTGTTACTGCAATTACAACATACGGAATCGTAATGAATCACCGGGGATCGCTGATTCGAACGAGAAACCTACTTTAACGCCATTCATTCGCGCTCAATTAAATCACTTCGCCAGCTTGAATCGAGGAACACTGAAAGAAGTTTGCAGAGCTGATTTCTTGTGCTGATTTTTTGTTTAAGAAGAACGATCTTTTTTAAGCGACGAGTGCGGTCTTGCAGACACTCCCTGTACATCTTTTCTGATTACATAGCTTGCGTCCAACGGAAAACCTTCATCTTTCATCTTGGCGTTCCTGTTTCCATCCGGTTTCCTATTCTACCTCGGCCTGGCCCACCCTTTCAGACCAGGGACTAATTAATTGTACGAGCATCCAGCTCGTCTACGACTCGTTATGCTCCTTCGTTTCGCTTCTGCAAAAATTTCCGCCGACTAAGTAAGTCTCGTTGCTTTTGTCTCTGCTTCTAATCTCATTTTGTCGCCCTGAAGAGCTGGTCGTTTTCCATAAATTAACACGTTGAACGTCTGGTGGGTCACGGGGGGGAGGCATTATAAATTAAATATACTTGAATAATTAATAAAAATGTTTCGAAATTTAGATCACTTTTAACAGACAAATTATTATCCTTTGTGAAGAAAAGGAGTTCTTTTGTAAAATTGAATTTTTCATACGTTTAACTTATACGTTTAACTTATAAACTTATAAACGCAAAATGAACATTCGTTCGAAATACTCAAATTTTAGTTATCATAAATATGATTACACTAAGCTGTCGATATACGACCACCTTTGCACAGCTCTTCACGCACACTAATGACACTTGTTCATTGCAGACCGCCACAATACAAAAAAAAAACTAATTTTGTATGTGAATATTTTCTGTTTTGCTCTTAATCGTTCGAGAACATCTAATTTGAAGTGCTGACCACTGATCACCCCTACAGCCTTCAACGTATTAAACGTCCATTAGGGTCCAGCTAGTAGAAATTCTGCTTTATTCATACTTCTTCATACCAAGAGTGCTTGAAGTTCTTCATATAACAATTTCTAACTATTCTATTATTGAATCGAAACAGAATCAGTAAGAGAATGTTGCAATTTTCGTTTCAAAAACAGGGTGGGGGCAATCGTGCTACAACAGAAGGGCAGTAGGATGTTAATGCATATTCGAAACTCGTACTCATTTATTCTGCTCTCTTTCTTCTCTTCTATTGCACTAGGGGGCACGTGATACGTTGAATTACAGCTCGACGAACGGAGCAACGCTCTTTCGTGCTGTTTATCGTCCGCATTCCATTAGAATGAGCTCTGGATAACGCTGAAAGACATTCCATCGAGGGCAGAAAAATCTTGGAGAACGTTGTCCGCCTCGTAAAGATACGGACAGAGTCTAATGCAGCTTAGAGCAGTTGACATGGTATCTACAATGCTATGGGGAATGTAAAAATTCTATTAGATTATTGCATATCAAATGGTAAATTTCGAAATGCAGAAAGTTTAACATAGCCTATTAATTTGAACTCTAACGTATCAAGAAAACAACTTCGCAAACCCTTCATTAATGTTCACGGTATGTGCAAAATGACTGGTTGTCAGTTCCAACGAGCAGTGACTGATTTCAAAACACGTGATATCTAACACAATTTAATTACACGATTAATAGTTATCATCATTACAGTGTTTTATTAAACAATGTAATATCTTTAAATGCCGTTAAATACAGTATAAAAACATACTTGATTAATTAAGGAAAATTCCAAATATCACAAATAAATCAGCCGAGTAGCAAATAAATTTACTATAAATAAATTTAATATCAAGTTTCATTTCGAATTTGAACCTGTCAGTTTGCTGTGTACAATTTCTTCGTAAAAGAACTAATTAATAATATCCATGATCATGTTATAAATAATATAATATAATATTTACAACTTGCAGTGTATTAATTGAATTTGGTAATTAAAACCTCAGCGACGTATATGTATATAAAAAAAGCCACTAAATTTCAACGAATAATTAAAATTCAATATTTAATATGTTACACAAAAATTTGTTTCTGTGTTACATACAATAGATGTATAAACTAGAATGGTATACATAGAAACAACCCATGTAGAAACTTCTGAATTTACGACAGTAGTACAATATGTTATGTCAAAGTTACAGGAGCGTATAATGCATTAATAGACTTTTTGATGTCAGTGGTTATGGACTTAAAAACCAATTAATAAGCCTTTGATCGTTAATTATTCATCTAGTTCAATTGAAATGATAACATGTAGATATACTAAGAGCACTTTAATAACGTCATCTCGATCAGTTATAAATTATTATTATGTTACTATATGATATGATTCGTTTACTCCATATTTTCTTGATTCAAAACAGTAAAAATTTTATAAAAATTGTACGCACGGCTTATATCTCAATATGATGAAGACTTAATTTCAAATATTATTAAATACAAAAATAACTACACATATTTAGGTATTTATAAAAGTAAATATTACTTCTTTAACTATTACGATCTGGTCGTAAAATATCGCAATGCGGTCAAATAACAGATGATAATAAATGTTCAATGAACTGCAATTTATAGATTGAGCTTTATGATTTATCAATTGCTTTTCCTGATAGCTGTGTTTGTTTTGGCATTAAAAGAAAAAAATGTTGAAATACCCCACCAGAATGTTAAGACGAATTTTTTTTCCAGTAGCTTAAAAATATTTAAATTTTGCTTTAATTGTAAAGAGTACATCATAATTTGTATAATTATTTACTAATTAAACTTTATTAAAAAATAAATATATTATCCGTGCAGAAAAGAAAAATATATGAAAGAAATCTTTATCAACATTGAATTATCCTTTAAGTAAATCTCCGTAAAGGATTGAGAGTAAGTTTTTAAGAGTCATAAGTTAAAGGTTTTAATTTAATAAACTGGCTTGGTTGTTGCCGTTCACGCATCTTAAATTCAAGTGTATCTCTCCGAAGATACGGAGAAGTTCTCTTCGTACATTAACCGTATCAAACTAATTTACCGCGTTGTGAAACACCGATTACTAACCAGAGGCTGCATAACGAGAGCTGCATGCACAACTGCACGCTATTATATACCGTATTAGATACGATTTTCATGCGTACCGAGGGTGTTAAGGTACCTAAAGCAATTGGAGCTTGAAAAACGAACTCGAAAACGTGCACCGTAAATCAGATGAAAGTACACTTTAAGACACTTTAGTGCTCGAAACTGTAGAAAATTTGTCGAAATTAGTCACATAAGGCATAATATTTTCTTTTAATGCGACAAAATGATTTCAGATGGGAAAAGTAAAAGTTGTTAATTAGAAGACATGATTAAGGTAAAAATAAACCTGTAAAAAAGTTGGAAAACATGTTAACTCCAAACATGAACATTTTCAGAGACCTTTTAGAGCTAAAAAGTTTTACTTGAAATAAAAATAAATTGTATGTAATAATATATATAATACTGAATCTTTTTCCAGTGAATGTAGAAATGTATAACAATTATGCAAAAATACTTTGAACCTATATTAAAATTATAACTTAATTATAAATTAACAAGTCTAGTGGGGCGTAAGCCTGCGCCCAAAAAACTTGTAGCTATTAGGAAGCAGGACTCCTAACCTCTTCACCAATGATATCATTGTAGTAACGTTTTACATTCCAGAATATAATCAATTATCACATAAAATTAATTAATAAATGAATTTTATTTCTTTAACTAATATATCATTTGTATTAATTATGAATGTGAAAAAAGAAGACGTGCAAATTCAAAATGGAAAGTACTTTTTTAGAGGAATGTATCTGTTTTTGATTTTTTTAACTATGGCGCACCTTACCGAAAAATCTGAAAAAATGAATGAATAATAGTTGTGCCAATATGTAACTACTACATTAATATAAAAGTAGTGTTCCGACAGCATCAATAGAAAATCGCGTTTTTCCGATTTTTTTGTGGTTTTTCATTTTTTACAACTACATTTTGCGATTAAAAAATTTGAAAAAGTTCTATAATATGCACTCCATAGATCTTCATGTTTCAGAATTTTTTCAACATTTTTGTACGAAATTAAATAGGAAAAATAGGCAAAAAACCGGAATTTCAATTTTCCCCTTTTACTACGCCCACGGATGAGATGGAGGGTTGAAACTTGATATGAAATTTTTCTTTGATACTATTTCATCTAGATAAAGTTAATAGAACATTCCGTATACAGAAAGTTTCAAAATATTTATATCCTATAATAAATTCCTAATCCGTTGCTCACAATCTAAATAAACGATCATAGTAATTTTCTTTGTACATTTAAAAATGGTTACAATAAAACACCATATCAAATCAATCTAGACACGACCTATAAAGAATTTAGATTTATTCCATTTCGTGACCCAACGTTACTGTAACTACTGTTCGTAAAACTAGCTACGAGTTCATATCATTTGATTGAAAATGTAGATCACGCAATCACCGTAACTCACTTCGAGGATTCCTATATTCGTATCTCAGAAGCAATAAGTAAATTTCATGCAAGCTCCGATGAAAACCTCTATAGAATTGCATTTTATACCGCAACGATGCGCCGAGCACATACAGACGCGGTCAGATCACAAATATGGTTCGATTGGAACGATAGACGAAACTTCATTTGGTTTAGCTTGAGCACGAACTCTATAAAACATTCTTGTAGCGAAAATGAAACACGTTCCACGATGGTGTACCTAGTACTATAAAGCTTTGGAACGTCATCGTAATTAAGAATCAGCTGCCGCCGTTAGCATAATCAGAATTTTTGACTAGGATAATCCACAAACATTTATAATGTTAGATATAATACAAAGATTCAGCGTCAGACAACGTTAATTCTAAAATTTCACTTTTTATGTTAATGACAGATTTACGATCATAAAAGTCGAACGTTTCGACTACAAAAATGTTGTTATAAAAAAATGAATGTTTGAAACATTTTTGCAGATAACGTTCTGATTTTGTGAAATTTATTGGCAGTCAAAGAACTTTAACTAGATATGGCGTTCTTTCTCCTGTAAAATTATGTTTATGTAGTTAACGTTGCCTGAGTCTAAACTCTCGAATATCGGGATCGGTAAACTTCCGTAAAGGAAATTAGAACGTAGCGTAAATGATCTAAGAAATAACTGAATATATCTTTTTCTCAGGGAAATATTAATTAATATTAATCAATTAATTTTTCAAATGAATATTAATTATTTCGAAATTTTTTAATTTTGAAGTTTAGAAATTTACGAACTCCCTAATTTCGGAAAGACCAATTTTTCAAATTTCTAAATACTTAAATTTTCAAATCCCCAAATTCTCGAATTTCTATCTTTCGAAAAACCTAAACTTCTAAATTTTCTAATTTCCACAATTTTCAAGTTGTCAAATTTCCAATCTCTCTAATTTTTTTATATATGAATTTTCAAAATGTAAAATTAAAAATGTTTGATAAAAACAGAATTCCTAAATTTGTTTGGTTTAGGTTTGAATAGAATTCGTAAATTATTAAATATTCATTGTTAAATGAATAATTTATTATTGACAAGTATATAGGGTCTGTCCGCAAAATAATGCAATTTGTTTATTTGCGCCATTTTTTCTGGTCCGAACGTGTTCGAACTTGCTGGGATATATGGAGGGGACTCTTATTTTTATATGTTTGCAACTTCAACGTGATCCGCGCTCCGAAATCGTCAGAATCGTTGTAAACGTAAAACTATTATTAGTGCCCGTGTTACGACGCGTAATGGAAAAATCTATCGACCTTTGAACCTTTGCAACGCGTGCAGGACGATCCTGAGTTTTTGAACAACGTGATCACTGGTGAAGAAACTTGAGCATTTGAGTACGATCCGGAAACGTAGCGCCAAAGTTCTGAATGCCACACACCAACGTCCCCACGTCCCGAATCGAAAGTAAAAACCATGCTTATTGTTTTTTTTTTACGCAAAGGGCATTTGTTCCTCAAGGGCAGACAGTAAATTCCACGTACTACGTAGAAGTATTCGACAGGTTGAGAAAAAGTGTGGTCCGTACCCAAAATGAGATCGCCGCTACGTGGCAGCTGCACCACGACAACGCTCCCAGCCACACCGCTCTGCGCGTTCAAGAATTTCTAGCCAAGTACAGCTTGGTAACGTTACCACAGCTCCCTTACAGTCCTAACATGGCTCTAGCAGATTTTTTCCTGTTCCTGAAGATCAAGTCTGCTCTCAAAGGAATGCATTTTGGAACCATAGAAGTGATTCAAACCGCCGTGACGAAGGCATTAAACGAGGTCCCCATTAACGCCTTCCAGGATACGTACCATGCATGGAAAAGTCGCTGCCAAAAGTGTCTTGAAGCCCAAAGGGAGTACTTTGATGAATTCTAAAGGTTTATATCAATAACATAAATACACTTTTTTTTACGTATCTAATTGCAATACGTTTTGGACAAACCCTGTATATCGGAAAAATTATTCCTATTCAATAAATTCGTTTATGAAAAATTGACGCATGACACACATTGTATCAATAGCATCTTCTATGGTATCTCATTACAAAATTTTTGTTCTGTAACTTCACAAATTTGAAAGGGCTATATCTTTAGAATTAATAGAAACTAGATGTATATATTAAAGATTACTAAATTTGTGTTAGAGAACACATCGAATATCTCAATAAAGATATACGGTTTCATTTAAAAAATAGCACTTGTTCTTCATATCTATTTAAACAATAACATACAAGAATTTGTTGTTGCAAAAACATTCTACGTATTTTATAAAGCAATTTTCACATATACAAGTTTTGGTATCGTAACTGATTATGAAGGGACTACATCAATTAATAGGAGACATTTTTCATTTTCAATGTTTGTTAACTCATATTTGTAATAGACAATTCCAAAAAATTCCGAGTAACAAGATTCTAGTAAATTAACTTGATTAATAAAATTAATGTCTCCAAAGAAGATCATATTCGTCGTATCGCATTATTTGCCATTGTGAATGTTGTAGTTTTAAGACCAAATTCATAATTAGTATTTCCAAAAACTTTTTTAGAAAAAACTGACGCAAACGATCAAACAAGCAATACTTTAATTTAAACCAGATAATATTTTCATACATCATTTATGAATTTTAATATATGACGAACCCGATATTATCTCTATAGAACATTGCTTGTGTATAAGCACCGACAAAGGAATATCTACGTTAAAATAACACTTCCCTTATCAATTGTAACCGTAACACACATTTTAACGTTATCAGTGTTATCGAACTCATTCAGTCTCATACCGAACCGATGAGTCTAATACACGCTTTGACGAACGAAGGCCAATTTTAGTGACCGTATTTTAAGGCTAGCTTCATACCACAGTCTACACATCGAACATTTTGCATTAGGTAAGATAGGAATCTTTCCTGCATATGTCATACTAGTTTGTCTGACTTTTAGTGAAGGAATTTTAGCTTTTACATAAGTGTGGTATTTTTCAAGAAACCTTGTGAAAGATTAGAAGCTAATGGCTACCAAGACGCCAGTTAAGTTGTTTTTCGTTCTTATATTACTTCGTATAGTATTTTTAAGGAAATATAGTAAAAGATAAGCTAATAATAATAGGACTTCAATCAAGTTATTTAACTTTTTGTCTGATAAGGTAATTGCGATCGTTATTTCCTCGACCGTCTGTTGAAGTAAGGCGTTTACAGCTGTCAACATTTTAAAATTTGACAAAAGCTAAGAATTCCAGTGTATGAAAAATACTAGTGAACGATATATATTATCAGCTATACCGTTTTATTTAATACGTTAAATATTATAGGAATCACCGGTGACCGGCATTTCAAATTATATCCGAATATATTTATATGGCTTGGTGTTGGACGTGCCAAATATCAGTATTTCAGAATTTGATATATTAGAATCTAATGATATATCAAATTTTTACGTTTCTGTACACTTATCTCCCAATTTACGTGGTATTTTATTTATACGATTTCGTTTTTGCAAAATTTATAGAACAATGGATTTAAAAAACTACTAAGAATATTTTGACCATGCGAATCCAAGGGTAGAACTTTTATATTATTGATCCCTTTGTTATTGAACTTTTACGGATAAATTTTTGACATTTTTCTGGCTAAAATTAAAACGGACGCGATTTAATTTGGACTATATTTACTGGTTTAATTAACGATAATTTTAATTTACACGATTTTCTGAAAAACTTATCTTCAATGCAATTCTGAAGTTGGGTATATACGAATGTCATTTTTGATATTTTTCGAAAAATTATTGTTTTTTATATGGTATATATATGGGTTTTGCAAATTCAATAACAAATTTTACTTATTTTTGAAAAAATATAATATTGGCATTTTTCGCATTCTGCGACAGATCAGTATGCAATTTTCTTTCTTAAGTTTATTCTTCAATTTATATGAGATAAATCTATTCATTTCGTGTAAAGTGCAATTCAATTTTAATTCTGTTTAAGAAAACAATTTCGTAATTGTATTCTCATACCATAATACTCCAACTTGTTCAATTTATTTCAATACTGCATGAGTCAATAGGTAATTCCAACAAACACAGCTATGGAGAAAGTCACAAAGTAAAGAGTTAACAAGTTGCAATTTCAGTAAACAAACGGCAATGCTGAATGCATGTAGAAGTTTCAATGGATACATTTGTAACCGATGTTATTACTTTTTATAACTGTACCACATTTTAGCGTTTTATATTTATTGATGTGTTTCAAGTATTAACAATGTTGAAGTTTTAATTTCCTTATCATCTAATCTGTTTTCAATATAGGAATAGAATCCCCTGTAAGGAATCTTCCTCTATTGTAATTATATTAGCTCATTTTATTTTTGAGACCGTTTTATATGTGTAGAATATTGTATCTTACTTTTTACATTATAACCAATTTTAATAATTGTATCTCAATTATATACTTTTGCAATATTGTAGACATCTTCTAAAGAAAATATTAATGTAAAAGAATCCTCATTTGCTATGACACTGAAGGAAGTAATCATATATTCCGTCTGGCCTATACAAGTGGTGAAGCTCCCCTTTCCATGAAAATGATTTTCAAATTTTCAAATTTGGGTATTTAGAAATGTAGGAATGTAGGAATTTAGGAATTTAGGTATTTAGAAATCTAGGAATCTAGGAATCTGGGAATCTATGAATTTAGGAATCTAGAAATCTATGAATTTAGGAATTGAAGAATACAATATATCAGTTAAAATGTGAAAAGTGAAGAGCTTGAAATTGTAGTTCGGAGATGTGGAAATTTGAAAATTTAAAAATTGTTGAAATATGTTGAATTTATATTCAACAAATGTTGAATAGAAGGATACGAAGGTTTGTTAATGATTCGAATACCGACAGAAATGTGCAAACAGCATAAAGAAAACTTGCTCCGTTTAAAATTACGGTACAATTACTGCTACAAAACAGCTTGAACGACAAATCTTTTGTATCTTTGAAGACAAGAAAAGCAATTACTTATTCAACATAAATTGACTCATTTTTCTGACAAGTCTTTAGAAATATACAAGAAACGTTAAAAATAAGTTTAAAAACGTGATAGAAATTACTTGGTGGTCCATTAATCGATATTTTCTTTTATCAAAGGATTAATTAATTCTAACCTAAAGTCGCATGAAGACTTCTATCGGGACATAATATTATTATTATAACGGGGAAGTGAAATTAATCGGACTACTTCATGCTGTGGTAGAACACATTTCCTCTCTTTTAATAGTAATATTTCTTCATCGTGAGACATACTCCTAGTCTTTTAATGCTTGCCTTAAATATCACGTTCTTTTGTTTTAGAAAATCTTTACTACTGAGCAATTTAAGTTACAAAAGCAATTTATAATTGCCTCTATATTGAGAAAAAAAAAAGAATAAGAAATATTACTGTTATAAAATTTAATTTTCCAATATTTTTTATCATTATTAGAATAAACACCTTTTGCAGAGAAATCTTATCGATTACATTCTGGAACAAAAAGACAGCACATCCTATATTTTGTTTACATTTTGTATCATAATGTGGAAAAAATACATAGGTCCATTTTTTATTTCATCGGTACATTTGGATATGTCTTCGTGTATATTATACTAAATGTCATTCATAGTATTCACTTCAACAAACTTCTATTTATTTATGATTATCATTGCACACAAATAAAACAAAACAATGGCACAATGGATGAATCCACATTCATTCACATTCTGGATGAAGAATCTTGTAATAACATTATATTGCTACTTTAAAGTACAACTTATAATACTTATATATTTATATTACAAATATTACATTACAAAACAGTAGTTACCGCGCTACTCTAAACTACAACTTATAACACTTACATATATACTTGTATTACAATTATTACATTACAAAATAGTACTAATATTATATTACTACATTAAAATACAACATATAGTGGAGGACAAAAGTATTCGTACACTTGAAATATAGAAATAAAAGCAACAATATTTTCTATATTATTAAGTATATTTAATCATATGTAGCTGTATATTAAACATTACACTTACAGCAACAAATGATCCAAAACCGAAGGCAATAACATCATGTAGTAACTTGAAATGACTTGAAATTCACGAGACTGTAAGAAATCGTCGGGACAAAAGTATTCGTACACTTAATTATTGCTACAATTATTTTATCAGGAATTTTATAAATTAATGTTTTGTATGATAACCCTTGCGGCGAATCACTTCACGTAATCTATCGGGCATTGACAACACCAAACTTTTAACGAAGTCAGGTTCTATATTACACCATTCTCTTTTTAATATTTCTTTCAGTGTTCTTTCGACGTTATATCATGTTTTCGCACATTTTTGTCGAGTTTCGCCCATACATGTTGGATAAGATTTAAGTGAGACGATTGTGGAGGATTTTCTAACCTATGGGGAGTATGGTATAACAACCACTAACGCACTATATAGACTGTACGTTTCGGGTCACAGTCCTGCTGAAAATAAATGTTTTCCCAATGCTTAATTTATCTGCACTATTTTGTAAATTTTCTTTTAAAATATTTAAATATAAATGTTTATCCATTATTTTATCTATTATTACCAAATTGCTGACTCCAGAAGCAGCAATACATCCCCACATCATCACACTTCCACCTCCGTGTTTCGCCGTCGGTTGCATATTTTTGATATCCAATTCAGTATTAGCTTTCCGCCATACTTTTGACACACATTTGACAAATTTTGACTCGTCGGAAAATACTACGTTTTTTCAGAAGTTGTCGCTAGCATTTATGTATTGTTCTGCAAATTCTAATCTTTTTTTTTTGTTTACTTTGTTTATGAGTGGTTTCTTCCTTGCAACGCTACAGTTATATCCGGCCCAATGCAGCACTCTTCGTACTGTTTTAGGGTCAACTTCCTTCAGCATATATTCTTTAAGGTGTGATGCAATTTCAGATGCACTGGTATCTGGTTTTTCTTTAACGGTTCGGACGATTTTACGCTCTTCTCTCGTAGTTAATTTTCGGGGTCTACCGGTTCTTTCTTTATTCTGTAATATTCCTTCTTTTTTATACTTGTTTATAAGAGTTTGAACAGTCGATCGGTTTCTTTTTAGAATTTCTGATATATTTCTATATGATTTACCTTCTTCATGTAACCGTATAACAATTTTTCTTTCTTCCAATGTTGTTTCATTCCTTTTTTTCCCTATATTGCAAATATTAGTGTTGAAGTGTACTCGCCACGATTACTACTGACTAAACTAACATAACATCTACTAATGTAATGGGTACATTGATCAGAATGTCCTGATGTCACCGCAACTGTTGTATTTATCAACATGTAACGTCCCCAGTCCGCAAGGAAGAACACCCATGTAGATAAGTAGAGTAATCCTAAGACATGTACCTTTATTTTTGATTATCGACCGCGAATTACCGACCGCACCATAAAAATCCGCGCGGTAATGGTCAAGAATAGATCACGCGTGCAACATTGTTAAATTAGATCACCGATCGATGGCGCGCGCGTTAGATAGAAAGAGATGCCAAATATACATCGAGAATAAATTATTATAAATCATCATTTAAACATTTCTATTATTGTTTATTTATTTACTATAAAACAAAATATATTTTTAGTTATTGTTCTATGTATTATTTGCGATTAATTATCTTCTTATTAAAATACTTGTAATATCCCGCCAATTCGCGTACATAAAAATCCATTAAAACTATGATTTAGCGAGTTAGCTTGTGAAATCTTAGTTGATGATAAATCAAAGCGTATTTTTCTTAATCAAACTAATATATTTTCTTTACTAAATAAATTGTAATAAAATAATATCCAAAAATATGTAAAAATACTACGCATTAAAAATGAGGGTAAGCCCCTGCATGGCCTTGAAAAGTGAAAGGCAAATTGGCCGTTTTCGGGGTATAAAAGGGCTAGCGAAAAACCCATAGGGTGCAGAACAATCTTTGAAGCAGTACGTGACGGACCTCCTAGGAGAAGTATTAAGCGACAAGTTGGAGCAGTTTTAGCTGGTAAGAGCCTACAAGATTCTTAGTTTTGACTGGACAGCGGGTATCAGCCATTTGGATACTTGATCGTTGGGTCGTTTAGTAGCCAGCTAACGCAGGCTCCCCATTCAAACGGTCTTGTCTCTGAAACTCCGGAAGGAGAGTGCTATACTCAGCCCCAGAAGGGACTAAGACATCAAATAAGAGCTCTTCAGCCACTCATACAAATTTATTATTTTTGCCAAGTTACTCACTCGCCGTCAGATTCTCGGAGTTCGCTCTGGGTTGTTTAGTAGCCAGCTAACGCAGGCTCCCCATTTCGAGCGGCTTGGTCTCTGAAGCCCGTGTCTTTTGGGTGGCGTCTCAGTAACTCTGGTTAATAAAGTCGAGTCATTTTACTTTGCAACCCTGTTGGGCATACATTGTTCATCTAACTCTTGTATCGTTGGGTCGTTTAGTAGCCAGCTAACGCAGGCTCCCCAATTAAGCGATCAGGTTTTGGGTGTCAATTGTGCTCCGACTAAAAGGGCAGTTGAACCGATAGTCTTAGAGTCAACCAAAGAGTAGCTGTACCATGTCCAATTGTTTTTTACATAAAGTTTCGAATCTCGATATTATAGCGAAACCAAACATTGTTTTGTCACCAGTTAGGATCTAGATCCACTATAAACCCGCGTTTCTTACGTTTCGTCATAATAAACGATTAAATAATTAATTAACAATACATACATTATAAAACCGCGTTTCTTGCGTTTGCGTCAACCAAATAATTAACTGACTATACGTACCTTGTCGAAAACCGCGTAACCGAAGTACATAGCTACCGATTCGCGTTTTCAATATTAATAATATAATACATTTTATATCTTTTTTCAAAGTAATTGTTAATTGTAATCGTATATTTTTACCTTTAATTACTTGAATAAACCTAATTAATGAAAGGTATTAACCTGTAGATTTCACTCTTTAATCACACGCCACACGAACCCCACTTTCTTATAGAATTAGTTATAATAAGAACGAGTCGCTCACTAGACAAATACCGCTCTTTGCTTCATGAGTGCTGTGAACTCCCGAGTCTAGCACCAGGGACGTTACAAACATAAATGATAATGTACGAATACTTTTGTCACGGCGATTTCTTACGATCTCGTGAATTCCAAGAAATTTCAAGTTACTACATGATGTTATTACCTTCAGTTTTGGGTCATTTTTTGCCGTAAGTGTAATGTTTAATATACAGCTATATGATTAAATATACTTAATAATGTAGAAAATACTGTTGCCTTTATTTCTATATTTCAAGTGTACGAATACTTTTGTCCTCCACTGTATATTAATTACATTTATAATTCAAAATTTCCCCGTAAACTTATAGTATACAGAAACATCAATAAAAATTTAAGACGTAAAAAATTAAAATAATAAAATTGAAGCAGAATTATCATTTGTAGACTAAAATATTCAAACTACGGGAGGTGAAGTCAAGAGTGAGACAGACACTAAATTTTTATACCTTATCGGTCGCTAGTTTTTTATACGTAATTCTCAGTAGGTTGTAACTGGTTTCGGTAAATATGCGAAAAATCTGCAGTATTATAAGAATAACAGTTTTGTTTTGAAGGTATGTTACAAATATATGAGTTTCAAATAATGATTTATAAGATTTTAATGTATGATATTTTTTTAAACAATCTCCGATATGAAAGAAAGGTTTTCTGTTGCACAGAAGTATAGTGTTGCTCTTCTTCCTCCAGGTAACTTACGATTAGAACATACTAAGCAATCGTTATATTTTCCTTTAGCATCAAGTTGCAAGATATGTAATTTTCCATGTAATCTATTTTCATTGTCTGTTGTTAATGTTGTTTCATATCGCGCAGTTTCACCTTCTCGAAAATTAGAATTTTGACAGGTTCCATCATTGTCACCTGCCACATGATGTGCGACCGCTGCGCCAAAGTAGTGTTGTCACGTGAGAGGTGACTTACGACCGATAAGGGTTAATAACAAATAACAATCGTTTAACTTTATTCGCGAGCGAGCACTGTAAGACAGACAGACATCTTGACTAGAGCGCAAATAATATAGCTTCTCGGTACAACGAAAAAGTGGAAAGAAGGAAGAATGGGAAAAGGGGTGACTTTCCCAAACTGAGAATTCCCCAATTTCCCAGCCAACGGTCATCAGGCCCAAACCGTTACACGGTTGACCCTCCGGCACTCAGCCTTCTACAAATTGCTGTAGCAGTAATAAATCCAAGGATCGCCTCGACTTTTTCAAATTACATTTGGAACGTAAAAATAACAACTACGCCAACCTTGGGCTCAACGTGCAAGCCACCCGGGTAATAACTAACAAGTAATGGTTCCTTGGCCTTTTATTGCTGCTATGGTCAATCTTCAATATTTTAAAATTGCTTAACTGTACAATATTTATCCTACGGGTCTACACATTCAATATTACAAATAAATGAATGCGTGCTTTAACTTGAATTTTTCTTTAATCAGTGCCAAATTTTAGTGAAACAAAATAATTGAAATTCGTCACAAATACCGTATGCAAAAGTTGTAAAAAGTAACACATGTGCTATAATACTCTTAGATAGATCAATGAAATCACTGATTGCAATAACAACATTTAAATACTCCAAATTTGGCGGCGATTTCAAAAAGTTGTCTTATTTATAACGCTTAATAATAATTCTGTTTCAATTTCATGTTTTCATCAAAACTTATTTTTCTTAATATTATTCTTTGCTCTTTCTTTTTGAATGTTTTACTTTATACAATAGATTTTTATTCTAAAAATTGATTTGTGTGTGTGATACCCTACTACTCAATTCATGTAACATTCTCCCACCTTAATATGATTAGCGGACTAAACTGAAAAATAATCGCAAAAGCTCCAAAACGGTAGATACGGTATTCTACTATAATTTACAAATCAAACGGTATACCGTTTGGTTATCGCGTTTGAAATTGTTCAATCAAAACACAATGTGTCGATCGCGATAAATATTATTGAATTCGATCCGGAGCTAAACATTTACATAATACAGGTAAATAAGGTGGGAGGCTGGAATATTTCATTGAACGTCGTTTAATTATTCAAGGCGGTATTACGGTGAGAGCCTTTGACCTTTCCACAATAAATCCACGGCGAGCACAACTTAATTGGCATGTAAATGGATTTTCCTGGAACAGTTTCAGCACGAGTGGATGCGCCGTGGTCCGGTTGATTGGGAAGCACGTGCTCCGCATAATGCGAATTGGTTTACGTTCCCGTGCGACCGTCTCCATTTATCACGTGGATTTTCGTTCCGATCGGTGTCCACCTGCGAACCTTTTTCTCATAAAAAGAATCATGTCCTTTTTACTTTTATTGCTATTGAATTAGGTATTCTTTTCCATCGGATTAGTTTCATTCTATTATACAGTTACGTATTAAATGGAAAATAAAATCGCATCTGATAGGTGTACAGTGCATTTAGGCAACCAACTCTCTGATAGTGATCTTTAAAGAACAAGCAATACATAGTTCATAATCTTTTATATTAGCTTTAATTTTTAAACATTTTTTGCGAAATTCTTATAAAAACGTATAAGTAGTCTTTTATTAGATGGATTAAATCAGTAAATGATAACGATGTATATGAGGAAGTCATTCACATACGTACATTTTCAGATTTTTAATAGTTTGTAATTTTCATATTTTTCAAATTTCTTAAGTTTATGAACTCCTACATTTTTTAATTTCTAAATTAAAAAATTCCTAAATTCGTTAATTCCTCCATCTCTTACTATCTAAATTCTTACATTTCTAAATTTGTAAATTCTTAAATACCTAAATTCCTAAATTTTTAAATGTTCAAATGCTCAAACTATTAAACTTCCTAGTTTTTCAAGCTATTAAACTATTAAATTTTTTAAGTCCTCAAACTTGCAGGTTTTTTATGTTCCAAATTTTCGAATTTCTAAAGTTTCAAATTCTCAAATCTTCGAATCTCGACATTACCAAATTCTCAACTTTTGAAATTTCTAAATTCCCAAATTCATGAATCCATACATTTCCCTTCCTCGAGATTTTCTAACTTCCAAATTCCAGAATTTTCGCATTTTCAAATATCTAACTTCTTAAATTTACAAATTTTTAAGTTTTCAAATATCCAAATTCTCAAATTTCAAAATATTTAATTTGTCGAATGCTGAATTTTGTTCGAGAAGTTGTATCGCGGGTGCTTAATCTGCCTACTGTTGGGATAAATTGTAATAAATTTACTCGCGATTCGTATTGATAGGCGCGGTAAGATATATCTCTCATACCGACAATTAAAAATAGCATCGGCTTTAATGATGGAATTTAACGCGTACTAAGACTTCCGAGTTGATGTTGAAAATTAATTTAATGCGAAGTCCACGTCGCTTCTTTTTGTTTGAATATTTGTTTAAATAAAAATTCCATCTATGTTAAGTGTAAAGTTCGAACTATGTATGAAGCGTACGAATATACTGCATATGTCAATGAATCAAGATGTACTTTTAACGGAAAATATACTGCTATTTGCTTTTTTATTTGTTATCGACAACTTGTAGTTATTTGCAGAACAAATATGATGCATCTTAACTTAAGAGATCAATCGATATTATAGTGACTAATGTAACTTGTTACTAATTGGTTGTGTCAAGAAACGTTTGAAATTATTTATGTTACATTTGATAAAAATTGTAACACGGATGCTATTTAATTTTTAATGTATCTTCGATATTCTCTGAGATATCAAGATAATTGCATTTATTTTGATTGGATTTATTCGACGTTAATGTATTTTTTTAATGCTGCCCAGTAGTCGATAAAAGGAGTAATTCAATGGTTTATAATGAGACGAGCTTGAGTTGCTCTTAAACCACAAAATCAGATACGATAAAGCTATTAAAAGTATGTTATATAATTACACTCAATTATATCTGATTTTATAGTATAAAGAAAATTATAGATCATGTCATTATTAGTCATTGAATCCCATTTTTCGTAGGTTATAACACAACATTACAAAAATATCAATTTACCTTATAAAAACTCAATCAATGCAAAAGCAGACAACTTACTATCTTCAAAAAATATCACATAAGAACATCAAATTTTTTTGAAGCATAATGATAGTTTTAAATTGTTATCATTTGTATTTTGTCTAAAATATTTTCCTAATATATTTTTTGAATTTACACTTTGCCTGCAAGACATACATTTCTCAGAGGTTTAAGACAATATAAAAAATACAATGATTTAAAACAATTACTTCATAAATATTTTTAAAACTTACAATTAAGGTTATTATTTTCCGGTATTGTATATATTACTTTAACTGCTATATGTAAAATAATTAATGTATCACATGTATAAATTTTAATTATAAATTCAATCTAATTTTGGTAGCAATCCGATCCTAATCAAGAAAAAATAGATTTTGTTTGCAAAAGGAGTTAAACTAGAAATTCTGTAAATTAATTTAGTTTAGATTTAGATTAGCTATTCCATCTCTTCTATAAAAATCCGGTGATTGTTAAAATTACTTTGTTTCGTTAAAGGAATTACATCGTTTAATTTATTATCTCAAAAACATTAACGCTATATTTGTTGACATCACTAAAATATACACTCGTTATCACCGTCGTAAATAAATAAGCAATTATTAGATTGCTAAACAGTTATTAAAAGAATAGATAATTCTACTTTGACATGTCCTTCTTGGTGCAATTTTGTCCTACATTACCTATCTCTTCGATGGTAATATCAAAATCACAAAGGGTCAAGCGATTTTAAAAATTAATCATTTGATCAAACAATTTTACGAGCGAACTGTGAACAACCTTCTGATTTTGTTGATTCGACAGTAACCAGAGTGGATGGAACCCCGTGTTCGATGTAATAAATTTCAGATCAACTATCCATCTTTCGGTGAACTCCTTTCTGGACGCCAATAATCTTCCACGTCGACCCAGATTCTTCTTATCGTTTCCAACTTGAACATTTTCAATGTTCCAAGATTAATTCACATGCCAGTTTCAAGAAAAAAGCGTTTCACACATTTTTATTAATTTTTAATATACTTAGGAGATTTCTTTGCTCATTAAATTTTATTTTCAGCATTTAGATTAATTTTTACTTTCTGTTTTACAAAATATTTCTTGAAAGAAATATCGCTGTTACATTGTTGTAATAATTTCTCATTGTTAGATAATTTCGTTCAAAAAGTATTTCACTTTCGCTTTTCAAAGTCATATTAAGATCTCTTGAATGAAATATTACATTCTTCATTGCTGCCATTTTGTCTTCATTATAGCCTTTAAAGAGCATTCGATAAAGATAAATTCGAAGATTTAATTTCAATTAGTGCAAGAAAGTTCAGTTTCAGTGGGGAAATTTGAAGCAAAATTTCAGGATTTTAGAAATACTCTTTTCTTTTCCTTATTGTAAATTATAGCTATAATAAGTAAGTCGAAAAGTAAGCAAAATTCTTCACTTATCGTTATATTGAAATCATTTGTTCTCCATAAAATAAATATACATAATAACCAGTACATAAATAAGAACATTCTATCTTTATAAGATAGAATAAGACAGATGTTTTTCTATTATCACAGGATTTAAGTACAATCGAAATGTTATGAACGGTTGTGCAGGAAAGAGTTTCAGCTCAAAACCAATCTAATCTGTAAAATTTGCTTCGACATTATTAATATACACAGGATATAAAAAATATGTATCAATACTTATTAACATTCCTATTTATTACTTACAATGAAGTATGTACTATACATATATTTCCGAATTGATTACTATGTTGTTATATGACATGTTCTCATAGTTATAATAAGTATTCAAAGAATTGGGAATTTAACTTGTTGTATTGTATAAAGGTATATCTGGAATTTAAAAATAGAAATTAATTTATTGTACATTCGGCACTATACAAAACATTTAAGCGTTTTTTGGAATGGTAGTTGCATGTTGGTAATAACGCAAACATCCAGATAACGATAGACTAGAGAGAAATACGCTTTCTATTGCATTGAAGCGCAGGAAGTGAGTCGTTCTTTATTGTCTATTCCTTCGCTATCCATCCTCTTTACGAAAGCAAACGCTTATCAAAGATCGTGGCTAGTACGGATAAATTTAGATGTCGTAAAGTTAACTGACTGTTAACGGACCTGAATCTCGGTGCTTATCGATTGAACCTGACACGAATATCTGTCCTTACCGCCGATCTGACTAATCGAGAACAAATGGATTGCGAATATACTGCTCTATCATCTGCAAACGGTTGTCTAGATGCTTCATCGATACGTTAAATAGATATGTGATGCACATCGAAAGCTCCATTTGCAGATAATTGTCGTTTGTATATTGCTGACAAGATACAGGACCGACAATATTTCATCATTTTTTTCATTATACGTATTATTAAGAGAGTGCAGAAACTCTATCAGTTTTTGTTATCAAACATAAATATTCTAATGATTAAACGAGTCCAATTTTCGTACGTTATAAACTAATTAACTCTTCAGAACATCCAAGAAAAGCGAAAGAAAAAAAATTAGACATAAGACGATATTTGCACAGCAGTAAAAACCTTTAAAACAGGAACTTCAAGTTACCGGTGAAAAGTTTCACGTATTAAAATTTATTCAGGAGAAAACAACCCATTGTAATCGATTAAATGAAATTATCATAAATAAAATATTTTCCTTTCACAAAATGTTACCATTTTGATCTTGTATTAAACAATGAGAATGAATACATTTTAATATTTGAGACAGTAATAATTAATGATTAAGACGTGCGACGAATATTGTTAATTGCTGAGACATGTGAACATTTTCAAAGTGTAATAAATTTAAAACTTTTCCTCTCAATAATATAAATTCTTATTATTTTATCAGCAATTAGAAATTTTTCTCTTTCTGGTAAACGTATTTTGTTATAATTTTACATTGTTTAACTATGAAAAAAATTGCAATTATTTTAACTGCTTTTGTCAGTCATTTGACTGAGGTCTTAAAAAAGGCTTCCTTTTTATGAAACCAATTATCATAAATATTTGGTCAGTGCATATGAAATATGGAATTTGAAAATAAGAAGTCAGTTTATGTATGTATCACAAAATAATACTTACTATACTAGTATCACATTAAGGTTCGATCAAAAAGCTGTATGTATGAATTCTACATTGATACTGCTAATGGAAAAAAATGTTGATTTGTATAAAATAATATAAGATTTATTTAATATAAGATTTAACATTTTTTATAAAAACTGATTACCTCACTGTGCATTAAATCGTAGTTCATTAAACAAACTATTTCGTTGAAAATATAATACAACACGTAAAATAAAATAATATTTTGTTACATGAATCTGGAGCCTGAAGTTCGGTAAAAATAACTGCATAAAAATTGGATAAATATTATGAAAACTAAATACTTGATTGCCAATCTTAACAATATAATAATAGCATTTATATTACATTAATCGACCCGCTTCTTTTGAAAATGATTTAATTATTTCGAGATATTTAAAGGTTTGCGTTTAAATTACTTTAAAAATATTGGTAAATAATGAATTCATATGATGTATCCTTCATTAGTATTCCGCGATCTTATTTCCCTGAATAAAAAGAATTAAAATATTTCTAGAGAAGAATTTATCACCATTACTTACTAATATCACTGTCAGACGAAATTCAGATAATATCGTTTGTTTTATAGGCATTGCAACTTATTTTATAATAAATTTCCTGTTCTGAGAACGATGGTATCAAATAATGCTTACGTTAAAACCTATTAGATTAAGAAACACAAATCTCACTTAAAGCTTATGGAATAACATTAAATAGAATTAGAAAAATGAGACTTCTCAGCATTTCATTTATGCAATAATACAAATATTGTTTATGACGATGTGTTATAAAGACATTAATTAACAATGGATGTAAAAACAAATGGCGATGTGCACTGAAATTGTAGTAAATAGTAATTAATGCGATTTGAAAGTTGTTTTAATTATGGATTGTTACGAATGGATTTATACCACTTTCAAAAAAAACACCATCCTTGCAATAACATTTTGCAATGAAACTTTCACTGACTAATTTATGAGGATATTGTATACCATTGACTGAGTTACTATAAATATCTGAAAAAGACATCTGTATAATAACTACAACTATCATTCACTCATTTCTTTTCAAAATTGAACTTATACCACTTACAAAACAGGCTCAATTAGTATATAAAATTGTTGACTGTTAGATTATCACCTCATTGTGAAGTGCACAAAGTAATTTAGCAAAGTCTAAGTTTTCAATTGATATATATAGTTATATCAATTAATTATAATTATATAATTAAAGATTAATATACCATAAGACTAATTATTAAAACTGTTAGCAGAGAACTGGTTTTGGAGAAAATGTAACAGAAAGATCTTCAATTTTTTATGTAGACAAATTTAATTATGCATTTCCTTAAAAAAATAGTTGTGTAAAATTACGAGTTTGTAGACACAAATTCTTTTATTACCCATTATATGATTTCATCTCGATCAACACGTTTATTTACGTCATACATCGTTTTTGCAACAATTCTTTAAGCAAACGTTGTTGTAGAAAAAGTAGAACATTTCAATTTAGCGTAGAAAAAACAACAGTTACGACGAGACATATTTTCCTTGTTAAAAATGGGAATCCACGTGAAAAACATTACAGCATCAAGTTTTTACTGAAGATATATCGTGATGCTCGGTTTTTAGTTGAAAATAGTAGAAATGCGTGTTACTTGTTTCGTGCAAATGTGGTCATGCACTGGTAAGATGCAATTATCGATGCAACGGTGGTTTCAAATACACCGTTCAACATATTTTTCTTCTCACGAGCACGAGCCATGAACACTTGCATAAATCACTACTGTCAACACTCTGTTATTATTATTCCGTCATAATTTAAAAAAGAAGAATTATCTGGTTTATAATCAAAATAACACATATATGTTTCTATTACAATCCATTTTGTGACATAAATGCGTCGTATAATAATTAGAATTAATTGTAAAATTGGCATAGCTGGGATGTGTTCTAACAAAGTAATATACGATTATTTAATAATTGTATAATACATTGTACATTAAATGTGGACAATTTTTTGAATACTTAATAATATATTAATAAAATAATTACATATAATTTTCGCATATTAAACAATAATTACTAGTATAAATTTAAAAAATAAACATCAATTTTATCAATACCTAATCCTTTATTATGTAAATAAATTTAAGTTACTTGTTTTAATTAGTTGAAAAATAAAATAAGACATTCATGAAATTCTGTCTAAACTCGAAGTTAACTTATATTACACTTCTTTTGTTAAAAATATGATCTAAATTGAAGAATAAAAGAATGGCATTATTGTACTATAGTACAAGAATGAAATAATAGTGTAGTTGATAAGTGAAATAGTAAAATAGTAGAGTTGCGAAATAATGGAATAGTGAAATAATGAAGTTGCAAAGTTATAGAATGGTGACAATTGGTAAATAATAAAACAGTTGAATAATAAAATAGAAAAATACTAAAATAATAAAAGAATAGTAAAGTACTGTAATAGTGGAGTAGTAGGACAGTGGAATAGTAGCATAGTATACTAGTAGAATAATAAAACAGTGGAATAGTAGAACAGTCGAAAAATAAAATCAAACAAAAATAAAAGAAAACACAAAATACTAAACTAATAAAATACTCATACAAAAATAACATTTGTTATTTTAAAAGTATATACTATATGCAAAGAGAAACGCTGTTCACTGAAATAGAATTATAAGATGATAAGTAAAAAGAATAAGTTTCTTCGGTTAGGTCATTTCTAAAATAAAACATGTGTATAACGCAGATTATTAATTTCTAAAAATTGGTTTAAAAATATGAGTTAAAAAAATTATATATCTGAATTTTATATTAATAAATTAAATAAATTAGTAACAATATTATATAATACTATGTAATATAACATTAATATTATTTTAATATTATTACTAATTATAGATACATATCACAGGGATTAGACAAACGATATTTTCTGTTGTACAAAAATATATTTTTTTCAAAATAGTTTTAAATCAGTAATGTCTTACTTATTGATTTAAATTAATTTTCATACTCGTCAAGTACTGTTTATTCTTATGCGTCCAGCTACACTCATATTTATGCCTTTCTTTGTCCATTTTACTATACTGAAATGTAATATTTACACTAAACAATTTTTGCATTCAAGTCCGTGTACAATAACATCGCAATAATGAATCAAAATGACTCTCCACCTGCAAACTGTTAATTTCAGAACGTCCGTCAAAATTAATTAAAGCCCAGTAATGAAAGCATTAATTAAATATACATATAGTGTATAAAAGTAAATTAAACTTTAAATAGAAGTACTAAAATATAATTCGAAGAAGTCCTTATACAACTTTACAAATTACACCGAATAATATATAATTATACTACTTTTCAACATTTGTTTACGTGTTAAAACTTTTTCCTTTACGTAGTCATACTTTTGCAAAAATCAGAATGATTCGAAAATGATTGTTTCAAAGACATGATATATAATAGAAAAAAGAAAAGAGCAATAATTATTATTAACATTTTCATAATGTTATTTCTTCTAATATATACAATGTTTGAATTAGAAAAGATTAAACTGTTGGGTTAACAATTAAAATTGCAACTTGTAGTGTATGATCGTTAAAATCATTCGAATTTTAATATAGAGGAGTTCAAAAATTATCATATATACAGCAATTGGAATGATATTTACTTAATTGAAACTATTAATTGTTAAATTTTAATAAACAGTTTTGGAAGAAAGTAATACGAAGGTTATGAATTTGAACACAATTATAATAAAACGCGTTAATTTTGAATAGTTAGCTCTTCTATACCTAATTAAACAACACCGATTGAAATTAATTTGCAAACAACGTATAGCTGAATAATGGCCATTGTATGATGCATAGGAAGTTCATTGACTGAATAATCAGTAACTGTACAATTACTGATTAATTAAACTCTAATAAGAAGGAATTAGGTTCACCTAATTTCTGATACAGAACGAAACTGTACCGCGCAAAAGGCGTGAATTTTTCTCCTCGATATAAGATTAAGTTCGTGGAATGAGAAAGGTGCACAATTCAGTTTCTAATTTACCAACTTAATTACACGATGTACTTTCTAATGAGCTGACGCTGCTCTATTTTCATAAATGTGATGCAGACATATCTCACTGTCAGCGTTAACGTTGTTACTCCGAAAACGCAAGCATTAGTTTAGCACGTATTCCTCATTTATGAACCTGAAAAGGTATTTTCGTCAGCGAAATATGCATCTATTTTGCTTTCTTAACATCTTCTCAGATTATAATTTATCATAAAGGCAACTGAGATTGTATGAAACGTTTAGACTTTATGATAGACTTTATGGTAAATTCTCGCTATATTGCCACATTTACACTAATTTTTGCGAACACCAAGATTTCTCCCTCTACTATATTGTACAGAAATCTACAGAAATCTACACAGTATTAAAGGAGACTTTCCTTCCACCTATCCAATATATTGCCAACTCAAAGAATTTTACTCTACCAGATTATTAAATATCACGTACGAAATTTCGCGATATCACAAATTTAATATGATCTTCATAACATAAAAATATCCCAAAATAGCACTTCATACTGTACTAATAATTAATGTTGGCATACTCAGTGAAATCTGCAACACCTTTCTACGTAAATAAATGTTATATATCTTTCATGGTTACATAAAACAATTTAATTAAATACGGATATATACACTTTTTCAAAAATAAGATTTCTTAAGTACTGAAAATAATGAAAATGAAAACAATTTACAAGTGTATAATTAGGGAATGAAATTTTATAAAGTTGTACAATACACATCGGAATACCAATTAATTGTTGAGTAGTATTATTTACAATGTTTATAAATTATGGCGGCGAGTAAAATGATGAACATGCTACAGTGTTACGTTGAACTATCGAAAGATTAAAAATGTTGACGAAAAAAGAACCAGATTCGTGATCTAGAATTGCGTGATGTTTATCTAGAAGAACTAATTTTGTCATTTAATATTCATAAATTTTTATTTATAGTTATAATCTCTTTATCTATATATACACATCCTAAATATTTCCAAATTTAAAGACTGAAATAATAGTTACTATGTCGATGGCTTGCTGCACAACTATTGTATGTTCACTTTTCCTGAAATTTGAATTTTTATATGTAGCAAATACTTTTTGCTTCTTTATAGCGTATAAATGTCACTTTTTTTTATTATATATCTCTAAATATAATATTTTTATTGCACAAACGTTTATAATTTTGCAGATCCTAACTTAAATGGCTAATTAAATACTTTAATGAGTTATGCTACATATAAAATAATAAATACAATGCAAATGACATTTGTTTAATATAATCTAATGTCTTATTAAGCCTTTAAATTTTACCATATTTGTGCAACAAATCACGAATAAGATAACAAAGAAATTATTTATACTGAAAGAAATAAAAATGTGTAGTCATGTTTACAAATAAATAAACTAATGCAAGTGGAATTAACAAATCAAAACCAGTATTTTAAACAATTTAGTCTATTTCACTATGGCTTTCACTCCTTTACATCAGCATACGAGTAAATTTACGATTTGCACCACTTTTTCTGTCAATAAAGCATAAACATATATGTATATGATATCAACGTATACAAATAGTAATGGATTGAAATATCTTGCATAGTACATATTGAAATTAATACCATCACAACTTATACTCAAATTAATATTTCAAGTAATTTGATTTAGGTGACAAGGGGTGGGTACTCTAAGTATAAATAAATATAACTTTCTTATTTCTTATACAAAAGGCATAACATTTTTCTATAATAATTCTATATGTCATAGTTATCTAAAAAATGTCATAGTTATCTTTGGTATAAGATAAGAACCTAATTCATAAGCATTTTCATTGTTTTATTCGATCCTTGAATAAGATGGCGAACGCACTACAATAAGTTGGTTAGGGTGATAGATTCATACCAGTAATGTTGGCACTTGCAACACTGTGCCCAGTGCTCGGAATAATGGTCTTGCGACTGAACGCGTCTGTTTGATCTTTGAATATAATTTCGGGACATTGTAATAACTCTGGTTAATTAAGTATATTAATTATAAAACAAATGCATTGTTTTGGAAAGATGTTAAGTAAGACCATCTTAGCTCTGTCATCTTACCATCTTATCTTAAATCGTTATGCAACAATCGCCATTGGTAATATTTACTATTAATCAACTTTTTATTCGGTAATAGAAGAAAGTTTGCCACAACAAGATAATCGGCTAAAACGAGACACTTATGAATACATACTCAAACTCCCATAGTGTACGTATTATATTTGATTGTTAAATTATTAATAATACAGTGTAAAACAGAGGAATTTCAAATTTTTCGTGATTGATAAATTTTCCTGAATTCTGTGCAAATAATAGTAAAACGTATGGATTGTATTTCTATCAGCTCTATTTGTCCTTTGAAATCCACGCTTAAATTTTCTATAACACGTTCGGTAAAAAACTGCTATCTCAAATGTTCACCATTTCAATAGAATGGCAAGTGAACAAAGTGAAATAGCAAATAGTCGAATAAAACGTGATATGCTGTTTTGTCTAACCATTATCTGAGTATTTTATATTTGTGTATTACATAATAAACTTTATTTAACTATACAGTTATCAGAGTATAAGTTAAACAATACCACGTGTTTTTAATTTAAGATTTTATACTAAATCTTACGACATTATGATGAATACACTGCAGGAAGTATTTTAGACTCATGAAGAATACAATAGAATGATAAAATATACTTACACTTTTTTTTTTATAGTTGAAATTAAGAAAAACATGCAGTCAAAATTACTTAATAATTATTGAACAATAAAAATCTTGCATCAATTTAAGTAGCTATTGCATTTCACTTAGTGGACTGGATAAAATGAAATGATATAACATTTTTCAATAAGCTCTATTTTATAAAATATCATAGTTAATTATTAAATTATAACTGTTGCATTTCATACTACATATCTAACATTATACAATGGCGCATAAATAAAAAAACGAATAAGGCCTGATTTTATTTGCAAATATAAATCTTAAATACACAATAAAATTCCTTTATTATAGACTTTGTTTACAAGAAAACCGACTTTGAAGATCTATTCGATAGGTGTATACATAAGAGCAAACTTCTCTACGAATGTTTAGAAATTTGAAAGTTTGAGAATTTGGGGTTTCGGCAATTTGAAAAATTGATGAATTTTGAAATATAAAAATTCGTGGATCTTAAAATTCAGAAATATAAAAATGTGAATATACAGAAGTAATGGGATGTTAAAGATTGGAAATTTGTGAATTGTCAATTTGTAATTTTGATACTTTCAATTCATGTAAATTTAAAAATGGTAAATATTTAGAATAAGGGAGCCACCACTGATTTCGATCACCTTGAAATATGTTGTCAAAGTCATCATTCTGAACAACTTCTTGTTGTACATGTGATAGTCGGACTCTTTTAGTTTTCGAAATATTTGAAAAAATAGCGCGCTTTACTGCTAGTATTACCAAAAGTGAATAAATCGCAACTAGGGTTTCCTGTATTGGTGGGGGGGGGGGGGGGGGGGCAGCCTCCGCCTGGTGACGACAATAACCACAAACCCCTTTAGGACGGGCTTTTTTAGGTGCTTTGAAAACACATGTAGAAGATGAAATGTTAAGTTCTATTTCGAGAAATCTTTGCCTAGGAGTACTTATCATTAAAATATAGCAAATTATTCGACAAGTTACATCAATATTTAAATTTGCTTTTGAGAACCAGGTCCCATGTAATGCACTGATTTTAAAATTGCATGTTAATTTTTCGTTTTACGGTTTGTTAATTGTTTATAATAATGATTAGAACAATGAAAACATAATGACTCTAAACACTTTACTTCTAAAATACTTCCGCATCGTGTACATTTTATTGTTTGACGAATAACATTTTTAGAATACAAATAATTCAATAATTCGTCGCGTTTTTTGGTTATAGCTAGAAACTCGTAGAATTTCATTTTAGAGAACTGATATGTATATAACTGTACGTTACAATGGTTAGTCGTATACTGTTCATGAAATACAACAGTCAACGACTTGAGTAAGAAACATAAACAAGGTATATGTATATATACACACACGGCATTCCATTGAACAGGAAATGATGTCGAAAATTTATGTAACCTTAACATAACTTTTTTCTCAAACATCTCGAAAACTAAAAGAGTCCGACTATTACATGTATAACAAAAAGTTGTTCAGAATGATGACGTTGACACCATATTTCAAGGTGATCGAAATCGGAGGTGACTACCTTATTCTAAATATTTACCTTAAAAATTTGGTAACCTAAAAATAGATAAATTTGGAATTTTTTAAATTTCATGGTGTGGAAATTTGCAAATGTAAAGATTGAGAAATGTAGGAATTTGGAAAATTTGAAAATATGGAATTTAGAAATTTAAAAAATTAAAATAGTTGAAAATTTGAGAATTTGGAATTGTAGAAGTTTCAGACTTTGGAATTTTAGGAGCTGAATAATTTAAAGGTTATAGATTTATAAACATGAAGATTTATAGTAATTCCCCATTCCCATATCCGTAGATCATCAAATCCCAAAATCTCAAGATTCTTAACTTATTTCTGAATTGTTGCATCCCTAAAAATAAACGACTGATAGATTCCTTCTTAATTGTTACATTGTTCTTAAGGGAAGTCTTTGTTGTTGACAGTATGTGTACCGACCAGATTTTTAAATCCTATTTTCTCGGCAACAGAGTCTCAACTGAAAATATTTGACCGTATATTTTTAATTTATATTTTCGCGTAGAATCAGCCCCTATTCAGTTGTACCACCAGTTACATGACATCCCGTATATATTCTGTTTTGTTGAACTTTCTGTGAAAATATCAGAAGTTACGCTTTTGAAATTCTGTTTTCATTTTAGCTTCCTATTGTTTCGGTTCCTGTTTATTTTACTATGTTGACGTTTAGTACCGACTGATGTGCAAGGATAACATAACAATAAAAGTTAGTATGAATTAGTAAAAATAAAAAGTAACATTCGCCATGTTATGCAATCTACTGCCTATTTTACACCAACATAATTTTTACTCCCGTAGATATACATAGTATTACGGAACCCATTGATTTCAAAAAGTAAATGGCCGTCAATATGATAATGTATAATGAATTCAGTGATCTTAATCATTGAAACGACTTGTAAGACGGCTAACGGTCATAGCACGACCACATTTTCGAACTCGAACCTTGAACATTCACGGAACTATAGTGTAAAACGGTATTGCATCATTGTTGCAGGCGAGGAAGTCATAACCGTTCCTCCAACGAACGGAGGTCAGGAGAGCTGGAAAGTGCAAACGCTTTCGTTGAACACCGAATCGCCGAGTTGCAATCGTCGCAAAGCTTATCGTAACCAGCTGCAAACGGTAGTCACAGGGAAACGTACGCGTCCAGCACCGCCTCCACCACCACCGATATCCTGCAAGGTCAATGCCACGGATATCGACAAGTACTTCGATTGGCCGAACAAGGAGAACACACCCGAAAATGTCGTGAATGGTGACGAAGGAACGATCGAGGAAAAACTCGAAATCGAACAGTCGACCATGGGCTCGAATTTGAGTCGACACAACGGGAAGGGCCTAAATGGCCGAAGAACGCAATCATCTGGGAACCTGTGTGATCCCAAGGGAAAATTGAACAGCATGGGGAAGATCCTGGTACCTTGCTCAAGCGCGCAGCGGGAAAGGTAAGGAAATTTTATTATTTGAGAATTTGGGCGTAGCACGATTTTCAATTGGATGGGAAGAAAAGAGAATAAATGAAATATTCACTATTTGGATTTCTTATTTAAAAAAAAAGTCTTAGAAAAAATTTCAAGCAGATCCGATGATATTTAAAACTGCTTCAAGGTGCTTGAACTTACTGATATAAGACTGCATCCGTTATAAACAAAAAGAACTTATAAAAACGAGACTGGTAAATTTAAATTATAATAAATAAATCTCGAGTTTATTTCCTTTGTTACACAGCATTATAATAATTACTTTTTACATGATTTTCCTAATCTCATCACTGAAGTGCGGATATTTATGCATTTACATACTGCGTATAAAATGCAAATCTCTATACTTTGCAGTCGGATGTACACCCCCACTCAAAAGTATGTGGACACTTCCTAAATTCTTATAAATGCCTCAAAAAAAGTTATATCTCTGATTATTTTGATTATCTTGAATGTATTCCAGTTCGTACAGTGTTATAGAACATATTTTAATAATAATTTGTTAAATATCTTACCGATAATGATAAAACATAATTATATTTTCTTTTTGTTCACATATCCATCGTGTGCTTTTCTAACCGCGATTACTAATCGTGGCTATTAACTTTTTCAGTATTTCACTATTAACAGCTTTCTACACCGATTCTACGATTTCCCACAAATGTTTTTTCAATTTTGGAAATTTTTCGAAATTGTCTATCTAGGTGGTACCATAGACATTTATTTATTTAAGAAAATTGAATAACTAAATTGTTAATTTAATACTATTATAATACAATACATTCATATTCATAATAGAATTTAGCAACAAATATTGTTTAACAGTAAAAATATACAATATGTAACACAAATTTCAAGAAAATATAAGTGTCCACATACTTTTGAGCGGGGGTGTATATTTACTTTGCAAATTTCAATGTTTATCATAAATGCAAGAACACCCACAATTTACATATCATTATATGCACACGCAATCTACATATCACCGTTTATACTATATTGTTATAGATATTTACATATATTGAAATAATTCCATATTCAAGGAACATACATGTTGTAATTATATTCGGCATCTTCTCATCTACACACAGTATGTAAAACTGTATACATCTTACTGTTTAGGCCCACTATTAAGTTTTAGAATATAGTCCCATAGCGAGGGATTAGACCTTCGATTAGTTTCTTTACTTGTAGCAGCAATAACACCTAAGGAGTTGTTACATTCTATCGAATATTTTAATTTATTACTTTTTACATCTGATTGCCAGAGACCTTAATTTCAGTAGTAGAGTCCGTTATTTCCAGTTTCTATTCATATCGAGGTACTGCTTGGTTTTATTACTTGCTATGGCCATTTTTTGGTAAAAACCCAGGCCCATCATACGTCACTCAAGCTTCCATTTTCATCCCATTTTGTACAGCAAATAGAAATTAAGAATTGTTTTCCTCGCCCTTATTTTGAAAAATTGTACCCGTACACCGCGCTTTCATTTTTGTAAGAAATAGATATTCGACTCTTAACATTCGCAACAGCAACAACTCGTATTAGTTTTGTATACTCTCCAAGTTTGGAGTGGTCCTTCGAGGAAGGAAATAGTCATAGATAGCATAGTTAGAACAAATTTAGTCGGCACACCACGTGCAATATTCAACAAGGCTCGAACGAATTTATTTTCAACTACGAGTTAACACAAATATAACTTTTGTTTTAATTATATTAAAAGTATAATTCAAATATGGAAAAGTGTACTACATTCACACTACTGCCTTTCAAGACAAATTGGAAACTGTGTAATATCCCGGAAGAATTTTTTGTTTTTGTCGCCCTCAGAACTGTCTCACTGTTAAGATTTCGTTTCTTCAAAGGTATTTCAGTTTCAATTATCGGCTGTATTTTTCTTTTACCGACCGCGACATTAGACAAGTCAATTACCATAGAAATTTAGTTGAACTGTCGGTAACATGTATATATATATTTTTCTCGACTTACAAATATTATGTTATTAAATAATTATTAGGTCCAACAAACGTATGAGCTGTTTAGTTAAATGTTGAGTTCAATTATTAATTATCACATTCATTTATTATTTTACTTATTTAAGTAAATAATGTATTATAAAGATTTTATATGGAATATTCCACGCGCTGCGACTTTAGCTGAGGACCACGTAGAAAGAGTACGGTATATCTAGAAAATGATAGAATATATATATTTTCGTTAACAATGATATTAAATATGAAAGTTATTAAATAATTATTTGTTGATTCAATATATAGAAAGCTAATTTAATCATATGTTAAGCTAAGTTGTTTATAATCAAATTCAGATGTTATTTTATTTGAATAAATAATATATTGTAAATGTTTCGTACGGAATATTCCGAAACGCTACGTTCCTACGTGCCACGACGTTAGCCAGGATTTCTTAGAATTAGCGCGCAATCTCTAAAGAGAGACAGAATATATAATTTCAATTAACAATATTATTAGACATTAGAATTATTAATTCATCAAATCCATCATTATATATATTTAGCTAATGTTATGTTAAGTTTAATTATCAACACTCGAAGTCAGATATTATTTTATTAATCTAGATAAATAATAAGCATCGTATGCTTCGACACATAGTTTAGGTCTTTATAGAAATACGTGCGTAATATGTAGAAAAGGACAGCGAATATGTTTCTCGCTTAATACGCTATTAAATTATTATTTTCACATTTAAAACATTAACTACTATTCAGAAAACACTATTGACAATGTTAGAAAATCATTTACTTTATTAATTAACGTTTAATTAAGAAATATATATAAAATTGTATGTAAAATTGTACGCAAAATTATACACGTCGAACATAAGGGTAGTTTTCCAGAGCCTTGAAAAGTGAAAGGACTTCGAGTATAAAAGGCCGAACGAAACCCGCCTAGGTTGCAGAACAGTTTTCGAAGTCGAGCAAGCTAGAAGTCTTAGACAAGTATAATCCGGAACAGTTTTCACTGGTCAGAGTTGAAACGATTTTTAATTCTTGATTGGAAGTGCGGGTATACGCCATTTGGATACCTGATCGCTAGGTCGTTCTAGTAGCTAGAGAACAGCAGGCTCCCCAATTAAGCGATCTGGTTTTGGGTGTCAGTGTATGATCTGACTAAAAGGGTCATGGACAATTAGTTGTCGAGTCAAAAATCAAAAAGAGTAACTGTTCCGACGAAAATTCATTAACTTCATATCAATTTTAGGATTTTGAATCTATTAAAAGAATATTGTTCTGTCACTATCGTATCTTGCGTAGCGTATCTCACGTAGTCGACTACACCGCGTGGTTTGGAAATCGATTTAAAATATTAATCTTATTAATTCTGCAAAAGCGAATTTAGGCAAGTCCAGAAAAAGAATCAGACTTAGGTAGGATTCGTTGCAACGCCAGACTTTAAAAGTATTAATATTGTTAATTTTGCAAAAGCGTAGTTAGCTTCGAAAAAGAATCAGACTTAGGTAGGAGTCATCGTAGAGCTAGATTATAAAAACGTATTAATTTTGTTAAATCTCGTAACTGCGTTAGTTTTGAAAGAATACAAAATCATAGACATCTAGAATATCGAATCGTGGTAATATTGTAAAGGCGTAGTTGAGTAAGCCTTGACCGAAAATCAAAATATAGGACTTCGAAAGAAATAACTAGTAATTGCGGTTCTGTTAAATTCTTCTTATACTTACGAATAGCGTATTATTTAATTTATAGAGTTTTCTGTTCATTATACGACAATATCTATTTAGTTCTCTGATCTAGTCGTTCATTATATCAATTTATATTACATATACTTTTCCTATTTTGTTATAATTGTTAGTTGTTAATCATCCTCATCATTATTTTATTGAATAAACCTGCTTATTGAAAGGTATTGACCTGTGGATTTCACTCCTTAACCGCACACCACACGAATCTCACATTCTTTAGATTAAGTTATTATAGATTCGAGTCGTTTAGTAGGTAAAAGCCGCTCTTTACCTCACGAGCGCTGTAATTTCTGAGCATAATTCCAGAATCGTTACAACTATTTAAATATCATCACCAGAAACGTACACAAATATTGAATTATTTTTAATCCCTTTTGATTAAAACAATTTCTATATCATTTCGCATTATATAAATATTTACCTCAATATTGCATCGTGGGAGTAAATACTGTGTAAATCATTGAAATAGAGAATATTATGTTATCCTAACGTGCTTATATTTAATTACGACATAACAAACGATTCTTTAGTGTATGCAACTGTTTGGTTTAAAGTTGGATCAAACGCAGGGAACAGATACTGCAGATAAATGCATCCTCGATGTTTGCATGAATTGCATGCTGCAGTGTTTGTTCGTTTTTCTGGATTAAATGGCTTGTGAATACACGACGGTTTTTTCAGTATAAAGCGTGGTTGCTTGAAACAAGGAAAGATCAGATCGATAGAGAAGTATTTCTCTCTTCACTAACTAAAAAAATCTTTTAGTAAAAAATGTATTAGATTATTTAAAGGTTTCTGTTACATTTCTTAAAATGTTTCAAGGGTTTCTATCTAAATAGAATTCATTAAATTGTATTTTGATTCATATGTTTTACTTATTAAATTTTTGTTCATTAAATTCTGCGTAATCTGGTTGAATATTTTGTACGGTTTTCTGAATAATCTACTATTTTTTGCAACAATATTTTCACTCGTTTATTATTATTATTATATTTATTTAATTTTGTTTATTTTTTTCAATTGGGTTTGATATCTTACGGATACGATTACTTAAACAGTCCGATTTCTTACTGTTACTTAAACCGTCTAATGCTTTGGTTATTCATTTAATTTACTTATTTAATTTTGTACTCGTTTACTTTGTCCCAATTTGCTTAGATAGCTTGCAGCAAAATTTCCTAAATAACTCAGTATTTCTAAATAACCCAGCTATTTATTTATTATTATATTTAATTTCTTATATTTATTTTCTTTTTAATTAAGTTAGTTATCTTACCACAGATTTTTTCTAGTAATTTGATATTTTTTACCATAATTTGACAATGTAGTAGTGTATGTATTATATCGTGACAAGTCTTTGTGTTTGAGTTAACAATAAAATACAATATTTTTTATTTGTTTTTTCATTACATAAATATATAAATATAAGAAAGGAAAGAACGATTTGCATATCGCGGCATCGTTGTATTAAACACCAGCACTTACGTAAATGAGATCAAGACACGACCGCCTTTTAACCCCCCAACCTCCCTTTTTGCGCCCTTCTTCCTGGTTCCCTCTCAGCTGGCATCCGCTTTCGCGCAAACGAGGATTTAATGGAAACCGCCCCAGTTCCGCGACTGACCGACCTTAAAGGGACTTTAAATTATCTCGCGACCAGCTTGTTATGCGACCTTATGCACTCTCGTTGCTGGTTGTTTAAGCAACACTGAGCTACATCTTGTAACAAGAAATTCTCAACAGCGTTGAATTTAATTCAGTTCACAGACGTTTCTTGTTCTAATTCAGAGATGCGACCATTTGTCTACAAGCTGCTCCTTTCCTTCTGTTTTAAAACAATGTAAACTTCGCGAATCAATGCTGAGTTAAATTCATTTAACCTTTAACGATCACATTAGGGAGTATGAAACGATCCAAGCTAATTTAGCTTCAGTTTTACAACATTATATCCTGAAAATTTGAATAAATACTTTTCTTGAACCCACGGTATTTTTGCTATTTTTTCCCTTAAACTAACAGTTTTGAGATATGACTATTTTAAGAGTGTTCAGCTAAAATTTTAGCTCTTTATATTAAAATCGCGAAACATTTTGAACTTTTCTGTAAAAATCGTCATTTTTCCAATTTTTTCACGTTTCCCAATTTCTTTTAGATATTTAACATTTAAATTTACTGACATCAAATGTGAAATATGTTAAAACAACTTTCAAATGTTATTCATATTTCTTTTTTAATTAAAACAGTGAGCTTCTTCGTTAGAAATATTTCCAGTGACTGGAGTTTTAAACATCCCAGTGTGCCAGTTATGTTATTCTGGTGAAGTGTGACCGATGAGGGTTAAATATACATGAAATGACTAAGAAGCGTAAAGAATATGCATTAAACTTCATATCATAATTTTCTGATTTTCTTTGTAATTTGAAGTCAATGGTTCTTTACCCGTAGCAACAATAAGACTCAACGAGTCATTACATTCTAACGAATATTTTTTTATTTATAATTAGTGATATCTGGTTATCAGAACCCTCAGCCTTAGTAGTAGTCTTTTGTTTGTAGTTTTTCTGTTCATGTCGAGAAAAGCCATTACTTCATTCATCGTTTGTATTTTCATCTCCATTCGAATTTTAGTTAAACCAATAGAAAATAAGGAACTGTTTTCCCTCACCAATAACCTAAAAATTGTACGCTTACTCCGAGCTTTTGTCAAATGTAAAACATCTTCGAAGAGACACTCCCGAACAAACAGTTATCAAGTACATGGCAAAATAAATTCTAGTCGTTCGAAGCCAAATTCATTTCTTAGATACAGTCCACTTATATTTATTTATTGGGAATTTATAGATTCCAGGCGTCGTTTAATAGTCACTTAATACTACTGACGCTACGATGCACATGCAGTCTACATAAGTGAAGACTAAATAACTATCAGTGCTTTGCTGAAAGAATTTCAGTTTGGATTCTTAACGTTATGAAGTTATTTTACTACATAAAATCTGTTACAAAATCAACCAACAAGTGTACGAAATATTATTAATGACAAGTTTTATGAATAAGTATACAAAATATGTCATATCAAAAAATCACAATTTTATATTTTTAATGGCTACACATCATTAGAAGGTCCAGATTGGAATTCTACGGATAATCTATGGACAGTATTAAAAAAGCTACTGCAAAGAATACAATCTCTGAAGAATTATAAATATAATTTAAAATGAATCGCATGAATTGTAATTATTAAAAGTTTATGAATAAATTATTAAATTTATTTAAAATTATTACATTTTATTACTTTCTGCATTAGTGTAAAATTGAGTTAGAAGAAAAATTGGATAACTAATAAATTATATACGCTACAATTAAATTCAAACATGTTTAATAGTACACAATAACGTGTTACTAAAGTAAAATAAATGTAAAATAAAACATAAAAAATTCCTCTCACACTCTATCACAATATACGAATAAATTATCAGTTTTTAGAAAATTATACTCATTGGTACAATGTTTCTTCTTATTCTAAATCTTCAATATACATACATATGTATAGGAGAAACCAGGACAAAATTGATACTTTAAAGATAAAATTTCATAACCTTCATATAATTGATGTAAAAAAGAAATTACAATTTGAATCCATCCGTATAAACATTTTATCAACTCACGGTACATAGTCAATTTTTTTAATAAAAGACAAGTTCAAAAATATAGTAATTTATTATACAATATGATACGCTTTTACAGTTTTACGATATGGCCTGTGTAGAACCGAGTACCATACCATACATATAAATACTGGTCCTAGCACGAGAAGCGATTTTTATGACTCTATAAATTTTGAATCTTTTTACTAGATCTATAAGTGTAAAATAAACACCTCATATTATCGTACTGCTAACTACTAAATGATTTTGCCAAAATGCATGTTTAGAAAAACTATCCGAAACATTTCTTCATTCTACAGTTGCCAGACTGTAATTCATTTGTAATTAATTTGTAATTAATTGATTCTATTCAGTTCTACATTGTACGGTTTTGCTTGAATATAATATTTTATCAATGGTGCAAACCATCAATAGTACTATGGTACATAAATATAATAGTATCAATAATACTATAAAAACAAACCTTTTAATTATTTATTATGTAAGAATTAGGGGACTCATACCAAAAAGTATTTACTTAGACACTGTCCAAAAGTGTTAAAGTTTCTTATATATCGAAAAACAGATCATAGCCCTCAAAAACTTACCAGATAACATAATTTTAATAAAATATTTAAAACAGATATAACACCATCATCTTTTGTTGTCAAAACAATACACATTCCAGAAATATGTTATATTTATGACATGGAATTTAAGGACGATTTAAAAATAATGTCGCGTCCTGGTTTTACTTGCTTCCTTTACTGTATAATGGGCAAAGTTCACAGGGAATACAGAGTCGACATTGCCCGGGTAGTGTCAGCATTGCACATTTTCTGCCTTGCAAAGTCCGCAGAAATGGCTGATTAGCGGACATGGCTCGCTTTAATGTAAACAAAGTTAACATTATTCACTACTGAGTTATGTCATATATGTAATGGTATGCAATGGTACATATGAGCATGTAATGTGACACAGTAATGGGCATTACTACACTAATAGCCACCGATTTGGTGTAACTCATTTTTTGTTATCCTTAACCTTAAATTATACAGAAGGTGAACGTAATACAAATGTGCGTAATGTACGTTACACTGAATAACATTTTTTTAAATTGCGATTGCTTGTTTCTTCGTAATAAAAAATATTGATACAGTTTTAATGTATCAATGAGAATGATTGTACTATTTGTGATCAAAATGTTCCCTTTTACAATATCTTTTGTATAGTAATGTTTACCATTTAACACTCATTCTGTCGTTATTCTTGGAATATGGAAAAAGGTAAAAATTTTTGTAGTGAAATTAATTTTTTGCACTAAAAAGAATTGAAGATTCAGTAAGCAGGGGGTTGGGAATTCATGAAATTGTTTGAGAATCTTCTATTTTTACAATGACAGTGTAACGTTTAAGAAAGAAGCACTGTGTACATGTAATAACCTTACGTGGAGAACGATTACGAAAATTACCGCCAACAAATGAATGGCGAATCTTACATTACATGGCTACTGCAACAGCGACGTTAGCAATTATGGTTGCAAAATAACTAAGACGTAATGTAGGTACTGGAATTAAAGGTTGGGCAGCTCAAAGAACATTTAGAAAGCATGTATTTTAAGCTTCAGAGGAAAAGAAGACACTGACATTATGTAAAAGGAATATCGAATTACGTTTAGCATTTGCTAAGAAGTATCAAAAGTGAACTAACATAATAGGAATATGTTATATAATCTGATGAACGTAAACTAAAACAACATGTTAAAGGAACTATTTAACACGTCGACAGAAGTAAAATAGAAATACATGTCCGATATATGTATGCATATTCTCTGATATAATATACACCCGCCGATGTTTCGGATGCATGTGTGAATTTGGTGTTGTTCCATTGCATAGAATTGAAGGATTAATCGATCAGTATTTTATACAAATATCTCAGACACAGATTTATTATATGCTACTAAAAGTATTACTATTTCCTCCTTCCTGAAGGAGTAATTACATTTGAGCGTGGTACCCAAAACATACTGCAAGAAATGTTGAAAAGATAAAAGGGTTTGTGTTGCAATGGACTGCACAGGATTCTTATCTTAATTTCATTGAAAATTTTGTAAGCATTTTTTTGTAAGCAATGCTTTTGTCAAAATGTCTAGCGTATATTATTGAAATAAAGAATGGTTGTATACATATGTTAATAAATGTTTCAGTATTTACTTATTTATTTTTGTCCTTCTATAATAATAAAAAAAACATGTGGATTTACGTCTACAGTTTGTGTATAGTATGTCAAAATGTATTCGAACATTTTTACAAGCTAAAGGATTGTGAACAAAGTATTAGTCAATTATTAAAAATAAATCTTTTATGATCGAAAATATTAGATAATTAAAACTGTATCAATAAGAACTATTTTTTGACTCTGATTCTTTTCATTTGATAAACCGTTTTAATGATACTCGACTTAAAAGTAAAAATACAGCTACTTTATACTTAAAGTTCTGCACAAACTATGTACTTCATGTGTAAAGAAAACAATTCGTTACCCATAAAAATAGAGTCAAAAAATGCCTATTTTCATTATTTTCCGTTATAAAATAATAATGTATCTTAAGTTTATTGCATTTAATGCATAAGTTTTTTCATATGGGTATGCAGCTTTCTTCCTATAAACTTCCGACAACATTTTGTAATACAACAATTTTCATAAAATTCAGAATGCAACTTTAAGCAATATACAAAAAAGCCGAGTTTTTTTTTGCAAAACTTTCGGGAGAAGTAATGTTGTTAAGAAAAGATGTATTTTGAGACACATTTATAGTACAAATATAGCTTTTTTTCATCTATAGAATATGTCATTTTCTTTTTTATCAGTTAAATTCTGCGCTATCATGTATATGTATATTATAATATACATATATCTGATATGTATATTATATCTCATATCTAATACTAATGTTATTCGCAGAGGATTAAGATAAAACTGCAAAAATTTTGAAAGATTACATGATATTACATAATAACTTAAAAGTATTAATCATAAATCATAAATCATAAAAGAGTATTAATCATAATCATAAATATTAATCATAATGTCACCATATATATCCTCTAATCAATCATTTCAAGTGTGTTCTCATTTCGAGCCTGAACACTAAACCGTAAGTCAAGAACCATACGCAAATCAATTCTCATACGTTATTAATGCTAATCGATTCTGTTCTTCTTTTCAACAAGTAAGCAGTTCATGAAATATCTCAGAAAGATTTCATCATATTTAGGTTTTCATAATATATTTTCAGTCACGTTCAAGACTATGTTCCAGTTTTTCATATTATATCCATGATATGTATATTATTTATACGACTAATTGTATGTGTTAACGCTCGTGGTTGAAAATAAATTCGTTCGAGCCTTATTGAATATTGCACGTGGTGTGCCGACTAAATTTGTTCTAACTATGCTATCTATGACTATTTCCTTACTCGAAGGACCACTCCAAACTTGGAGAGTATACAAAACTAATACGAGTTGTTGCTGTTGCGAATGTTAAAAGTCGAATGTCTATTTTTTACAAAAATGAAAGCGTGGTGTACGGGTACAATTTTTCAAAATAACGGTGAGGTAAACAATTCTTAATTTCTATTGGCTGTACAAAATGGGATGAAAATGGAAGCTTGAGTGACGTATGATGGGCCTGGGTTTTTACCAAAAAATGACCATAGCAAGTAATAAAACCAAGCAGTACCTCGACATGAATAGAAACTGGAAATAACGAACTCTACTGCTGAAATTAAGGTCTCTGGCAATCAGATGTAAAAATTAATAAACTAAAATGCTCGATAGAATGTAACGACTCCTTGGGTGTTATTGCTGTTACAGGTAAAGAAACTAACTGAAGGTCGAATCCCTCGCTATGGGACTATATTCTAAAACTTAATAGTGGGCCTAAAAAATTTGTCTTATTTAAACTGTATCGGAGGATATTTAAATGCAACTATTGAATTACATACAATTTTTAATTATATGTAGAGTTTCATCAACACTCTTACCACAAATTTAATATACATCTGCTTCAAATTTTATATTCAAATATTCATTTAAATATTCATGTAAGTACTTATCGTAGTTGATATTCCGAATCAAAGTAATGAATTATATAGTTCATTCCTTACATTTGTTGCATAAAATTGTAAGAAACGATCGTTGTATGTTACCATGTGAATCATTCAAAGCAAATTTTTTCATGAGATTATGAAGTACATGCTTCTACTGTTACTTCACTAAACTTTTCTTCATTCTGTTTCCTGCTAAACTACATTACTTCAAAAATGTATAATTATACTAATACAATGAATTTCTGTATATCACGAGTTCTCACAAGGCAAATTTCTGTAACGAGCTAAAGACATTGAGACTACTGGTTTTACATAATGCGATTATTCGTTGTGAAAAAAAATTCCGTGCTGTTGGGAATTACTTCGCTTTAATTGAGCATTACATTGTTTTCTTCGTCGTATAAATTTGTATAGATACATTTTATTAAACTTTACTGAAATTAAAGATTTCCATAAATAATAATGCGTTTTCTATCAGTTGCTTGTATATGCAATTTACTTCTTGAATACTGTGCTGTTTAATAAAACATAGAAAATAGTAGTAAACTAGCGGTAAACGTTTTGAATATATTACCTTAGAGATTGTATGTGTTATGTAAGAAAAATTCCCATATATGTACCACGATTTTCTATAACGCAAATGTATACATATACATATATCACGTTATGTGGGAGTGTACTGTATACGAATAGCTTCATAAACTTTTTTATTCAATATGATGTTTCAGTTACTCTATTATTTCTTAAATAATACAGTATAATTCTAAGTAATAGAAATAATGCAACTGGCTGTAAAGAAATTGCGTGATATCGTAACATAAAAGAAACGATGATTTTCGGTGTCCCATACAAAGGATATTACATTTTGTTGTAACGATATGTTTTTGTGGGAGCAAAACTATAATTTATAAATTTGAAAGAACCTTTCACGTATGTCACTCTTCACTCGCTGAGTTAACGGCCAGTGAATATTGTGTGTATAAATATTGGATACTGATTTTACTGAACGAATGAATTATTTATTAAAACAATAATGATAGCGAATTTTATCTTTAAATGAATAATTATGTATACATTTGGTATTTGGAATCCTGATGTCTGTAATTTTTTTCTGATTACAAAGAAATTTCTATACGCAATAATTGGTTGATGATGAAGTTGTGGGTGGTCAGTTTACAAAAATGTGATTGGTTGTCGAAAATTGTGCTATCATGTAAATTATGTTAGTCGCAAAGGGTTGTTAACTTATTAAGACTGCGTGCAAAACTGTACGTAGGTAAAGGTCTGATGCCGTTAGGGTAATAAATGTATCTTTTCATTGCAGTGTTTTTTGCTAATTACCATATGCTATTACTAATCTAGCGGATTTTAAAATAATTTTATAAAATATTGACTTTTCTGTTCGTTACGTACAAGTAAACAAACCATTTCGACCAAACAGACTTTTGGGGATTTCTAAAGTTTATTTCTTGTCGTGATCTGTGGTTTGTTACACTGTAACACAGTACTTACAAATTTTTTTCAATATTTCCTATTATGTGGAAATACATATAATTTAACTTCTCATTCGGACTTTCAATGTGTCTTAGAACACGTAATAATACATATACATATAATTACATATGGGCATGTTCACTACAACAGATTAATTACACATATTAATCGTCGTTAGAAATTATTTTTAACAGATTTTTCCAGAGGAATTTATCAAATGCTCATCAACGCAATAATTCTTTTACAGATACAAATTCTGCGGCTCTTTACCTAATCATCTGGACGATAAAGATATGTTGGACGATGATTCAAAGGAAAATAATAATACAATGACTGATACCATCAGTGGGAACCTTGGTGGAACATTACCACACAAGAAACGATCGTTGGGTGTCCATTTTTCCGATAGTGGACCAACTGGCACTCTAGACCTCGTGAAACATCGATCACAGGACTCTCTGGACGAAAACGATCCTTGGAGGTATGCCACTATATATTTACATAGATTACCTATTTAACAAAATATCTGATATTACGTCTCGAAAATACACTAGTTATCAAAACTTTGAACCCGTCTAATTAGTTGTTACATTATATAGTGTTGGTCAAAATTATAAGTTCACTTTATTTTTAACTTGCTTACTGTTACGAATAATATTATTGTTTTTCCCTTTTATAGTAGGATATAGAAATACAAAAAGTAATGATGTAAGAAAAGATTTTATAATTTTCACCTGACCCAAGAATACATTTTATGGAATCGATTACGTTTTATGGAACATTTATAGACTGGCCAAAAGCAAAAGTTCACGTATAGAAAACCATTTACGTACTAATTCATTTCAACAAGAACTGCATTTATTAATCAATTGTTTGTTTATTACAATTATTTAATTCGAGTGCTTGAATCTCCGTGTTTTTAATACTTTACGGAACGCGTAAAAACAACGCATCTTAAATTGTTTATGTTAAATTACAGAGGTTGTTGAGGCGTCGAAACTCAAACTTCGTGCTTCAGTCACGTGATTCATGTAAAGGGATAGGTATTGATTAATAAAAAACAACAGCAATATTTGGGGGTAAACCCCGAGGAAAGAAGGCCTTGCGGCCAAAAAAACCTCGTAAAATTCGTGTATTTAATATGTTTATGTGAGTGTGAGGTGTGTGCGTGTAGCCAGAGCAATTGCGCATGGCGCGATCCCTCTACGGGTCATGAGTGACGGCGTGTGTTGGGTCTTGCGACCGCTTTTCAATTATTAAAATATAGCAAAGGTATTGCTGGATAACGTACCTTGTTATCAAAGAATGTTGTATTCCGTTGAAGGTATTTCTGAATTGGAAAACTGTTTATACTGAAGCACGATGACTCTATAAAGCGCAATGAAATTTGATTCATTGATAAAGCGTCCCTTTTCCCCATCGCTCGTGCGTTGGCGACGCATCGCCTAGAACGTGGCGCTATTTTTTTTTTATGCGCCCGTCTTAGGAAACTTAGGACCGGCTAGCCTAGCCGCGCGGGCTTTAAATATTTCGATCTAACAGAGGTTATTAAGATGCTTTAGTCGAAATGTATATTAACTTTTGCCGGGATAAAGAACAATTAAATGTATGTTCCTTTCTTTAGTTAGTCATTGTTGTATTTTATTTCTAATCTAAAAACAGCTGCTTATCGAGTATCCATAAACCTGGTATTAGTAAGATTTCAATTCAGTTTTTATCGCTTGTTCCCCATACTTAAACAACAATAGCTTTTAATTTTTGAATCGATTAATATTTTTTGTTCTTCATATAAAGATTCATATGCAGGTGTTCTTCCTACATTTTCAATTATAGCTATAGTCAAAGTCCATATCCATTTTGAAATTTCAATATTGCTATCCTTGAATCATGTTTGTGTGCTTACATTGCTATGAATAGGAATATTATTCTATAGAAATTTGAATAATGTTTCATTATGTTCCAGAAGGTAACGGAGCAAATGTAATTCTAAAACTGCTTAATATTCTTTACTATCCATCTCCGCAATTGGAAATTTCCAAAATGCGGTAGAAGCTTCGCACATAATACTTGCTTCCTCCAAAATTGTACATCGGAGCAAAATAATTTTAATTTGAATTAATGATTTTCTATATCACCTGTGATATAATATTTGAAAATAAAGAAAAATATTTATCGAAACGTAATTTCGTCACAGGCAATGTAACGGTATGGAATACTTTCAACGCAAAGATCAATACTGAAAAATATCAAGAAATTTCAGAATCACATTTACTCCCTTATTTTCGAGATAAACACATGATGAAATATCACCCAATTTCAGCAGGATGATTCTTCTACGTGTACAACGCACTGCACGCAAACAAACATAGCTGAAGGATCACAACACTGGAACTTCAAAATAGCTGGCTTTTTCTTCAGATACAAAATATTATTGAAAATGTATGAGAATACTTGTAAACCGAATATATACGACAAGCAAATATTGAACAGTTCAAAAATTAAAAGCCGTCATTAAAGTTTGGTAGAAATATGATAAAAATTTAATTGGTAACCTTATTAAGAACATGAAGACCAACATTTTTGAGTTAATTAGCCGTAGGACAGCAACAATTGATTAATAAAAATAATTTCTGTTGTAATTAATTACGAATAAATGGTTTTGTGTATGCTTATATTTTTAACTAATCTACAAACTGCATTTTATATAAAGATATCAATGATTCATTGTTCGTATAGAAAGCATAAAATCATTTCTCATAGTATTGTTTTCTTTGCATCCTTTAACATCACTCGTAACATAACGCTAGCTAAAAATAGTACGAAATGACAGTTTTGGTCAGCAATATGCAATTCGCATATATTCCAAAGGTGACACAACTCAGAAAAGATTATTTTTGTACGAAAAACGAAGAACTTTTTCTAAGTTTACAAAAAAAGTGATTTATTTAACAAATAATATTAGTAATAAGAATAATCTGGTAGAAATAATTATTAAATGTTATTTTCATTGTTTTCGATTTTTAACCATTAAAAATAGTATGTCTTTAAAATAGTGTTGATTTTGACATTTTCCCGTTAGTATAACTCGAAAATACCAAGCACTGTTCATACTTGTCTTTATCAATTAAACTTATGCAATGCAGAATGAAATATATTTATCAGTTCAATTTTTTTACTTCAATCAACAGAACTGTCTTTGCTTTAAATTTTACATGTGTAAATTTTTTGTTTTATTTACATGAACGGTGCAACTCAAAATGTGTATATTTATCTACTTTTGTAGATTACAATATAGAATAAGGTAAATTATAACAAACAACTTTATAATGAACTATAAAGAATGGAACTTTTTCTTAAGTCAAAATGTTTAATAATGAAAACGGAAGCCATTCTTGTCATGGAGGAAGAATAAAATTAATGACACTTTCCCCTCCTGCTCTTTTTATTCTTATTCTGTGTATTTTATATTAAGTAGATATGTATTATTCTTATATACAAGTGCCTACACATATATACATATACATATATGCATTCTGTTAATTAAGTGATTATAGGATACTTTAGTGTGTTCTCGTATGAAATCATAAGAGTGGCACAAATGACATTCAACGAATAAGTTTCGAAATTTAGTTGTTAAAATTTTTATTACAAATGAAGTCAATTTTAGACATGTTTTTATGTTTTTGTTATAGTGACGCTTCATCGCATGTTATAAAAAAGTTTAATAAAACAAAATTTGTAAATTGTGTGGCATTTCAAACGGTTTTAACTTAGCGAAATCAAAAATATTGCTATTGAACATTGCACTTTTAATGTTACAGTAATAGTTGTCATTGTCAATAATATATTATTCCAAAGATCAGTGGTCAAATACAAAATATTATATGTATAAGTCTAATCTTAAATTGGAAGCTCAATTTCAAGAGTTCCTTTCACCCTGTTAGAATAGATGATTACACTGTCCAACAGCCAATTGGCGTTTCGATTTTCGTTTAGTGATTCTTATAGCTTTTTTCGCGCTGATTACGAATCTGCAACCCGTTTTCCCCCAGCATATACAGTTTTTGAGAAATTTGAGTTTGAAAAAAAAAGACATTTTTAAAATTTGAACCAATTTTGTGAGGTATAAAAAATACTAAGATTCTGTTTGTATCATAAGATTCTATAGATTTTCCTGAATACAATGATATGTGGTTTTTATGCATTCTGAATATTTAAACATGTTTAAACAATCATTGAACGCCGAGAGACACGGATTTTGCACCAATTTTTACGTATATTATTCAATTTATCTGAAAAAGTAAGGGTCTAGTGGAAAATCGAACTATACCACGCGATAGAGAAGATTTTCACCTTTAAAAAGCACCCAAACAAAGTTGCAACGTCGTTGTTGTTACGATGCTAGAAGCAAAATAGTTGCGCGGGAGACGGAAAAAGGACAGTGGCGCTCCGCGTCAGAGCGACCGTTCCGTGACCCGCCCATTGTAACGCGATGCAACTCGCAACAATATTTGCAAAAATATTATAACATGTTATTTATGTCACATACAGTGATCTCAAAATTTCCAAGATATGCAATTTTAAAGAAAATTATTTCGAACAAAATTACCCAAATTTTTCAAATTATGAAACAAAAGACATCCGTTTTATTTGATAAGATATTTAGAATTTCGCAATTTTTACCTCACATTCGCAATTAGCCATTCGAAAAATATAGGAAACCCGATTATACGCGGGACAACTTAAAGTTATCAGACATTTCAGATAGTTATGTCACCACTTTAGCTCTTATTTTTTTTTAAATGGTTAAGAACAGTGATATGTAGTTCGAGTTTTCTCTCGAAGGATTTGAAGTACTGTACCACACGATACATGTGGAATAAGAAGTTGGAAGCACACAAAAAACAATCTTCAAATTTAAAAGTGTGATAATTTGGAAATGTCGATAAGAAACTTTAAAAGTTAATGAAATATCAAAGTGAAAAATTGAACATACTTGCCCATCACAACTTATGAAAATACAAAAACATTTTATTATCATATTATAAATGACAAGAAACTAGTCACTGCTTCAAGTTTCCTTTTATTACAAATAATTTCACTCATCTTAATCGTTATTAAGCAAATGAAACTTATTTATAGCATTATATTTTATTCGAATCTATACCTTGCCAATTCTTGCATTTATACAGATATCAGCAGAGCGACCTTGATCTAGTCAGGTGTCGTCACGGCAATTTTGACTCGGTGAGAAGAAACCGCAGCGTCGACACGGTATCTGGCGATTCGACGAGAAGATACGGTCGAGGGGTGTCTCTGGAAGACAGATGTCACCGTAATTCTGATCTTGACTTGGTGGGCACGTTGCCTAAACGAAAGCTGGACAGCAGAAACAGTGGAAAATCCTCTGAAACGAACTCCTCTTCTTCGCAACCCTGCATCGCTGATGCAACCGACAACGATTTGTTGATGCAGATCGTGCACAAACCTGATTGCGAGTTGGTCAGACATCGACAGCAACTTAACAAAAGTATTGATCTGAAGTTAAGTAAACTTGCTGGCGGAGAACCGCAGGATCAAGGTTACGCATCAGAACGTTCACCGGAAGATGAGCATCCTCCATCGATGCCTGGACAACCGTTCCCGAACATAACACCCGGTAAGTAGATTTATATCCCTTGTTTATTGTATGAAATTACCACAGTATTTATTGTTTGAAATTACTAGTTATTTAGTTAACACTTATATAGTCAACACTTGATTGGAAGTCTATTATGTATTTTCCTTTGTTATAAAGTAACATTTGTTAAAACAATATTAGATCACTGTAAATTAGTCAATATTATGCTGCTTTTATGATCATACGACAGAATTTAATTTTCATGTTTTAAGCTTTATAAATCAATTATGATTCCATATAGAAGATTGGAAGCGTCACATACATTGTTTAATAGTTCGGGAGCAGTTATTTCTTTTTTTTTTGTTAAACAGGTAATCCTTTATTAACATATTGAAAATAGTCATTTACAAAAAAGAAGTTTATTATGTATTTTAAGTACTTTGTAGACAATACATTATTTTCTAACTTCACTTTTTACGAAGTTTTCATATTATTTAGTTTCACGTTACTGCGGATGCCATTATTTTTGCCTCCTTAAAGATTAAGAGAGGTTTTTCTGACAAAAACGTAAAATATTTCGAAGGAAAGTGAAAGAAACTTGTATGAAGAATGCTTTAGCAAATGAATAATTAGAATGTCCAGAATTTGTTTAGAGGTTATTAAATCCTCATTTTAATGAGTACAAAATATAGTAATAATAATTTCTTTTATAATGTTTAAATTTATTTTGTCAAATAAATGTAGATAAACCTCGAAGATATATACAATTTTGGAAACAACGAAAGAATTGATGACTGTTTTTAAAATTTTGTTCAGTTGTTTTCAAGCTTCTAAATATTTTGAATGTAATGTACTAAAAAACCCAACGATACAGGAATTAAATGAACTAACATATATCTAACAGGGATGCAAATTAAGAGTGACTTTAATTATAAATCGTGATTACTGAAACGCCACCCAAAACACATGGGTTTCAGAGACCAAGTCGCTCAAAATGAGGGAGCCTGCTGTTCGCTCGCTACTAAACAACTCAGCAATCAAGTATCTAAATGGCTTATACACGCTTTGGAGAATTACTCTAAAGTATATGTAACAAATTAAAAAGAAGTGTTGATATGAATAGAGTTTTGGATGGGGTGATTTTATGTTATATTTAGGCACACAGTGCAGTGCTAGTGTAGGTGTTGGAAAAGCTATACGCATTTGTGACGATTATAAATGAACTATCAGTATTTTGACTCATCAGTATTTTAACTATCAATATTTAGTATGTTTCTAAATATTCCAATCTAAATACATATATAAGTATGTATGAAAGTAAATATATATTATGTATCATGTACGTATTTACTTTTATTACAAATACATAATTTGTAGCAAACATTACTTTTTTTCTGTTTAGTTTATCTTTATTATTAAAAAACAAACATATTTTTGATACACATTGAAATGGTAGCAACTTACAAATATAAAACAGGCTTAACAGTGTGTTCTAAAATAAAAATGGTAATACATTTGTAGACCTCTTCCTCTATGCAATAATTAACTCGAGAAAGTATAAAATAACAATCCCAATGATTCTTTAAATAAACTTGAATAAATTAAAAATATTCCCTAATTAAAATTCACATTATTTTTCTGGAGAAACATCTTTAAGTTAGTTCAAATACTAGACGTTTCTTATTAAATAATTGATTTAAAAAAAGTGAAAAACTTTCGTTGAAATTGAAGAACTCTCACGAACGATTTTATCCACTATAGAATGTTAAAAGTACCAAGGACTTATGTGCCGAAATCTCATAGAAAATGAGATTCTCATAGAATTCTATAGCTTCGGCCAAAGCTATAGAAGCAAAAAGAATCGTATAAACGGAATTGCTTTCACACAACACTTGATTTCTGGCGACAGTAGTTGGTTGCAAAAAATTTGTAAACTAATGATCTGTTAATTCTTAAATTGCTAAATTTCTAAATTGAAAGCATTTTAATTCCTAAATTAAAAAATTATGAAGTATGAAAATTAAAATTTCTATATTTGCAAATTTGAAAGTCAATAAATTCGAAATTCCCAAATTTACAAATTCATTGGTTTCTAAATCTCTAAATTGGAAGGTTTATAAATTTAAAGATTTGCAAACAGTACAATAAACAAATTGTAAATTTAACTAGCAATTTTGCATAATTAAAATTTCCATATTAATTTAATGAAACTCAAATAATACTGTTAATCACAAAAAATAAGAAAACGAGGACATTCTTAAAATTAGTAACGTTCTCTGTATTTGTTCACCTTTTGTACGAATGACAAATAACTTTTTAACTGACACCCAATAAAATCGAAGTTCGATGACGGAAAAGTCTCGGAATAAAGTCGCAGAAGCAAACGTTATTACGCTTTCAGCAGCGAAGTATCCTACCATTGAAAACAGATTATCGGCGAAAAATTGAAGACGGATAGGATATAAAAGGGGGAAAAGGCATTGAGCCATCCGCACATTCATTTTAACTGCTACAAAGAGCCGTGAATTCGACGCGCACTTCGCCGTCTATCAGCGACAAAGGATTCCCAGAAGATACCTGCACGTCTTATCCGCGAAATTCACTCGACAAAAGTGTGTCAAGCTCGAGCTCTTCTCGTCCTTACTCGACCATTGTGTTTCTACCCTACTCCACTTAATGTGACGCAGGCTAGACGGCAAAAAGCCCGCGAGTGCTGGAAAATGATAGAACTAAGGACCAAACGGCGACGAATGGGCGAGAAAAAAACGCCGAGTGAAAAGAATCTTGAGACACTTGTGACGCGATGAAACGTGCAGTATATACGAATCAACTAAGTTGTGCTCATTAAGTACGCGGTGAAAAAAATGTTTATAAATGGAAAGTCATTACTGAGCCAGTACTGCCGTTGGCATTTAGAGGAACCTCGTACTTAGATTTCAAAACTTTCAAATTTAATCATTTTTAAAACTGAAAAACTGCAAGTTCCGAATTTTCAAATTAATGAAAATGAATAATTTAGAGAATTTCCGAAATTTTTCATTTTTAAACATTCATGTGCTGTATGATAGAGCTCTACCTATATTTCTAATCGCTACAACTTTCTCAATATAAAGAGAATCAGCTGTACTCACTGGTGTCTATCACCAATCTAGTGAATCGTCGAAAATAATATCAGTTTGTATATAAAATCCCTCAAACTCTGACAGAAGATCTAATATGAACCATTTTACATTAAAATAGTATTATATTGCCCAAAATTTTATTTTGTATCTCGAATTGTTTTCGAATTACCTTTCGAAAGTAGAATTCAGTAGCTGAAATAACAAACGATGTAATGTGAATAGGTTTTGCACTCCAATTCAATCCTTTTGTAAATCTTATTCAGTTTTCTGCACTCCACATAAATCCTTTTACAGGTGTTACTTACGTTTATGCAAATCACATTCATCTTTTCATGTGTAAATGACTCAAAACTAAGTAGTATGAATAGTATAAATAGTATAAGTAATATAATATCATTTTGTCGTTTTCGTTCTGGAATGTGAATACACAAAATTAAGCATACGTTCCGATTAAATAAATTGCGGATCACTTTAAAATGTGTATCATTATAATTTATTCGTAAAAATTCTGAACGAATAATTGATGAGCACAGTGTATGCATTACATTTTATTCGAAGTGCCTCGGAGGCACGACCAAAAATAATATCAATTGATAAATTGGAATTTATTTATAATCGTCGATGAATAATAACACGGTTAAAAATTAATGCTGAAGCTCACGTGACCGTATGAGCAATTTACAAACGAAATGCTTCCTTCACTGCTGCAATAAATATTCACGGTATAATGTGGCATGCAGTAATTGCACGTTCAGTTATTTCAAATATTTTTTGCGAATTTCCTCGGAAACTACTGCAGAAATTGAATATTGTTAGTTAGAGAAGGTACACTTTATTATTTCTACCATCGTATTCTCTAAGGACGAATCACCATTGAAAAAGTATTCCCAAAAAATAATTTCTCTATAAGGATATTTTGATAAATTCTTCAAATTGTGGGCAGTTAATGGATGTTATTAATCATTCTGTTTTAGCCAGCACTCCTAAAAATTGCTATTATTGTTATATAAATGTGTATATAAAATATATAACATTAATATAATAATAATTTTGATCCGATATTTTTTTGTCAAATTAGCTTAAGAAGACGAATTGATAGAAGAACTTAAGTTGCAAAATGGTGAATTTGGCATGCTAAATGGTAAGTGAGACCTGTAGAAGCGTAATTTGAAGTGTGAACGAGTATGATGTACAATAGGATTCATTTGAAGTACAGAATCCGTATACATGTAAATGTTAAAACTGTAAATGATCAATGGGAACAAAAAAAATCATGTACATTTTGACAGTTGCATCGTTTGTCATTTAACTCCATGACTTTTAACATTTCCATTCTTTAGAGATTCAGTACTATACAGTGATTTCTTGTCTGTTTTACTATTGACACTGTCATTGTATTTTTTACAATAAAGTGATCTGTTCTGACTATACTTTTATCTTGTGATAGTTTTAAAGTTAAACTAAATTCAGTTCTTGGGTGGAAGGGATTAGACAAAACAATATTTCGTGAAAATTAAGAAATATGTATTTATGTAAGAATAAATCCGTGAAACAAATTGATTGTTGCATTATGTGTTCAAACTAAATAATACTGTTAATCACAAAAAATAAGAAAACGAGGACATTCTTAAAATTACTAACGTTCTCTGTATTTGTTCACCTTTTGTATGAATACTAATCCTAAAACTAATCCTTTAGAGAATTTGTATACAACATTTGTAAGTGTTACAAATACTATAATATTGTAAATTCAAGTTTCAAATACAAATTAGAATTGACAATTTCACTAGTTTGGTTATAATATCTTTTTTAAATAAATTACATAATATTGTAAAAAAATTTTGTTTCGTTTTCATTTTACTATAAAAATTTAAAGTAAATTATCTTGTATCTCGATAATTAGAAAAATATTATTCATATTATTATTTACACTAAAGGCCCTTATAATAATATTATCTAAAAAATTCATTCTGCTTCATATAACACTTATTATTATTATTATTATTATTATTTCATTTTATAATTCAACAAAAATTTGTATCCTTTGATAGCATTTATATTTTCTAAACGAGATTCTTAACTTCCTCCTCGAAAGACAAAAACGCAGGTCTTTAAGCCTGAGCTTTTTATGCCAGATTTTTCGACTATAAGCCTGTTCATATGAGTTTATATGAACCTTTTTTGATCAGCGGTTTTAATGGTTCCAATAATTGTAATGTTTTTTACGGTGCTCGGCGTGAAATTCACATTCCTTTGCACTATGAAGACTATTTCTCATTTGTTGACAGTCACATCGTTTATCATTTCAGCTTATCAATTCGTATATAAACAACTATGTAATAAAAATACTTTATGTAAGGTATACGAAAATAAATATAAGGTATAAAATAATTAATTTATTTATACAATAAATAATTTGCGTCTTTTCATATTTTTTTATTAATTCAAAAAATTAATTGACTTGATAACTGAAAGCATTTAACTCCCTCAGCTACGTACAATATTTTCCAACATCGATCGCGAACGTGTAAGAATGACAAAGCGATATGAAAAATAAAAAAACAAAAAGAAAGCAGAAGCAGTAGAAGGGATCCAGAAAACAGATTGGAAAGCTAACAAAGTTATTGAGTAACGTTAAAGGAACGCCTTTCCATAGAATCAAGGGATGAAAGAACTTTCGCGTGGAAGAAGTCAAATAATGCGGTGAATAGAAAGAAAACCGGGGCAAAGGAGAATGAAGGAAAATTAAAGGAGTGATTGTAAGGAGAGATAAGAAATTATTTGAGAGATACGCAAGAATGAATGTTAAAATGCGAGTGGAAGAAAGCAATGATAGAGCAATACATTACGCCGGAACGTTATTAAAGCATGTGCATTTGGATGCAGGGAATACAAAATAAATAAGAAAGAAAATGCGAACTGAAAATTAGAACATGTAACGAAACAAGAGAAAGTTTGAAGTAATTACTTTGGTAGGGATTCACTGACGTAACTAGGATTTCTGTCTGGAAGAAAATAACCCACATTATAGGGGGTGCCACTATTAATACCAGACTCACCCTAACCTCCAATTGGTTAAACCAAGTAAGAAATTGCTACTGAAACAAGATAAATTTACGACATAGTGAATGTCAATGTAGAATGAAAAAGCTGTATAAATTTGTAGTATGTTTGACATTTTGCTGTAAAGAATATTATTTACTTCTCTGGTTTATGTTGAAATCTATTCAATCATTTATTAAGATATTTTATTGTAGCGAGAGAAAAATTGAGTTATTTTGAGACTTTTGTGAATACATACAATATGTGCTGAAATAAACTTTTATTATATTAATAATAATATTACCATTAGTGTTACCACAGAGGCCAAAATGACTTACTTCGGATCTCATATTTCAATTGCATGTGCTACTTTATATTTTTTCTATTTATTAATTTTTCTATTTTATTTTCAATTTAAAAATAAATATACGTCGAACACCGACTGCATTATTGTTAACTAAATACATTACTACTGATAAGTAATATATAAATCTATTAAAGCGAAAAAATAAAAATTATATGTAAAATAAAATAATGCGCTAAAAAATTAAATAGCAAAACTAAACGTTCACTAATTAGCAATTCTTACTACAGTATACATGAGAATTAAAGTATAATACAATAATGTCTATAAATAATTAAGCGGTAATCAAAATATCTTAAATGGGAAGTATTTTTTAATAAACCAATGTCTATACTGCAATCATATTTTAAACAAAATTAAATTCGAATAAGAGTTTCAACAAAATCATGGGCATAATTCATATGTTTAATCTACAAATGTTTTTAAAGAAATAATAAATAGACCAATTTTATTTTAAGTTATCTCTGTGCAATTTTTTTCATGAAAACCGTTTAATATCAAGCGCCAATTTATCTCCCTGAAATATTATAATTAATTAAATCATAACATGTCTTATACCTAAAGTTTAATATTTCTCTCTGCTTTTATACACTGATATATTTCCATGAAAAAAGAGAAGAACACTATTATGAATTAAAATAGTTAACTTCAAACTGCTCAAATTCATTACGCAATTTATTATCAAGTAGTATGGTGGTATTGAAATGACCTAAATTATACTTTCCTCGATTGCGATTAATTATCGGAGTGGCTTAAATCGCTTGCAACCCTTAAAACTTGCACTAAAAACTTTCTGTACTTCCAGAACTCCAAATATTGAACTTGGAATAAAGTGCGAAAAGGTTGAACTACAAAAAACTGTAACTCTACATGTAACTCTACAGGCCCCATTTCATTCAATTCCAATTTCTACTCCAATTTCAGTTTGAAATTAATCTCTTGTGATTTCCTAATTTGTAGAAAATGTAATGTATTCTTTGAGATATATCAAGGTTTCGATTCCATAAAGTGCAAGGAAATACATCGATATATACGCAGCAAGCTTATCATGACTGATATTAAGTGTACAAATAAGTTTTTGCGGTCGTGTCTGATTACGTTAGTAAGGGTGCACAGACATTTCTGGGTGGAAATCTGACACAGATGCGATAACAACTTGTCATACAACTTGAAGGGAGTCAAACCACCATTTCCAGTCGATTGCAAACGGCGAGAAAAATATGGAAGAAAGGAAAATGTGTGCCGCAACAATTTTAGACCACTAAAACCGTTCTTGTATTTTTAAAAATTTGTATGTCGTAAATCAAGATAAAGGACAAGAGATGAATCTCTCATAATAATTTCAAACGCAACGAATCGTAAGTAAATCCTAAACAAACGTTTACACTTTTACACTGTTTATAGTCTACATTGACACCAAAATTCAATATCCATAGATATAATAATTCTTCTGTTTCTGGTGAGATGAAAAGACGAGATGTATTCTCTCCTGTACTCTTTCTATTAATTCGAACGATCATGATGAAATGTAATGAAAGTTACGAACAGGGATTAAATTATTTGAATGAGACATTTGAAGACAAATTTTCAATTTGTGCCGAAAAATGATGTAAATGCAATTAAATAATACATATAAAAGATTATACTTATTAAATAAACACAATTTAAAATCGTGAATTACGATATCAAAATATTTTATTGATTGTTTTGAAACAATTTTATCATATCACATTAATGTGACTCAAAACGTGAATAAAATTCCATTCATACTGAATGTTATAATTTAAACAAATTGACAGCAACATTATATGACAAATAAAGAACAAATAAAAAGTGTACATTAAAAGTTAAAATGCACTTAAGGGTAATTCCTATTTGAAATGGCTTTTCAGAAAAATGAAAAAATTTTTAACCTAATTTTCTACTGATATCTAACATATATCCTTTCACAAATTTGTTCGATCGAATTTTATTTTATTAGACGTATTTTTAATATTTGTAGGTAGTTACAACTTATAGCATTAAAAAATTAAACGTCATACCCGGTAAATAATATGTTTATTAACAGGTTTGGTTGGAATAGATATGTACTTTAACGTAAACATATTAATTTGTATTTCTACCAATGTGTAACATATTTTGTTCCAGATTTTTTGGTACGAATTTCAAAATTTCAAGTGAACTTTTGTACAATTTTTATTGTATTCTGGGTACGGTTTACCTTATACAATCGTTTGATCAGATCGAGTAAACTGTGTCTTTCACCCCTTTCATTGGTACAACTGTTGTAATTGGTTTCATTCGGAAATATTGTAGTGCTATATCCCACGCTTGACACCTTTAATTTTGAAGACTTGTGTTACCCTATAAAAGCGGCTTTCCACAAATATTGAAAAATACGTGTCGTTTTATTTTTTGAATACTGCAACATGTTTCCTTTCTAATGTTGTCTTCTGACATTAGACCATTTAATTATCATTAGCTTTGTCCAGTGTGTTGTGATTTTTTTAATAAAAAATAATTCCTTCACATTATTGTACCAGAATGTAAACAATTTTTATTGTCATATAAATAATAATAGAAGTCGTATAAATCTACATATGAACAATAATAGAAGCTATTAAATCCATAAATCAAATGCTCTAATTTAGATGACAGTATTGATTCTTTCATATTAAGAAATGTATTTTTGAAAAATATTGGTGAAATTTATTTATATACTTGATAATGTAATCCGGAAATCGAACATTGCAGAAACAGGAACAACGGTATTATACCTGTTTACAGCGTCGGTCCTTCTTCAGTCTTCAGTCAAACTTTCTCAAGTTTTCTGCTAAACTTTGTTTGCATCTCGATGTTTTACGAAAGTTTGCAAGAAAATACAAGTATCGGTATCTGTGTCAAATAAATAAAAGTCTCGAAACCGTTCGGCGCAACGGCAAATTTAATTAAATCGCTGAGAGAATAATACTACGAACATATAGCAAATTAATAACGAACTTTGAACAATTAAAAGTTCTCAAGATGTATGAAATTTCAACTTTCCTCGGAACGAAGAGAAATTCACCACGTGGTACGTCGTTAATTTCGCCTCAAACGTTACTATGTCATGAACAAAAAAATTTAGTACATTATTTAAAACAATAACCTTGACTTTGAAATTTCTTCCATAACTTTAACCACGAATAAACCATTTACTTTACATTATGTTACTTTTGGAAGAACATTTTTTGTAATTTCCATTATTCTCTAATATACTCCACCGTTTCCAATTAACAGAGACACCCTACGTGTTTCGAAACCTGCCATTTGACACGTAAGAACCTGATACAGCAGAACATCAATTACCCAAACCATCGATTATTCGAACCAATGTAGCTTCATCACTGCTTTTACTAGTTTTTAACCTAACTCATAAAATAAAAAAGCCTAAAAAGTAATTCGTGAAACATTAACCATATACATTTACTCTGCATTCCACATATTTGTTTTATTTATCCACGACCAAAGGATATATCTGCATACGTATGTCATAAATTTGTATTGCTACTTAATAGTATTTCTTCAAATAGTAATATTTTGCGTAATATTTGCAACATTTTAAATTGCTGCAACAATACGTATTATTTCTATTATCAATTCCTACGGATATAAATTTGGTAAATATAATACTCGCGTGTTTAGTTATCCAAACAATTCGATTTCCTGAATCATCTTGGTCTCAATTGCTTCTAATAATAGATACTCTCTTACATGTCAATTACTTCGTATAAGTTATAATCAATCATAGATAGACATTAGGAAATGGAATATTTGACTTCTTCACATTTTTAATTCATTGTTATTTATAAGATCCAACGTTAGCTATATAAAAGAAGTAGAGATAATTCTTATTCTTTCTTTCAAAGTGAGTTTACGTTCCCTTTACTTCGTAGCAGACTAATAATACACTGGCCAGAGTTCTATAATTGAAAGCGTTTCTAACGAGCAATCTTGTCTTCACATCGATAACTGAACGTGTTATTGATGTAATTTGCGAACAAATAAATCAGCAAGCAAGTCATAAATTTAATCGTATAACATGAAATCTTAGGGAACGATGACTCTACGAGGAAGGCGCTTATAACAGGGCACGCCGATTCATAGGAGCTCGCTTATACAAGATGTTTCATGATATATGACACCAATTTGTCGTGTTGTTTTCCGATTTTTCAAGTAATAACATAATGTTATTGTACAACATATTATAACATATGCATAAACATCGGCAGTGTAATCATTGTGAAAAAATGAAGCAAAATAAGTTAATTTATTCGCTGTTATACTTTGATGATTAATATTAGGCATTCTTCTATGTAAGAAAATAGCAGAAATTTACGATTTCTTTTATCTTAAATAATATAGAAATTAAAAGAAGAAATAAACTTTACTTTGTAAGCAACGTAATATCAAATACAGTGTGATGTAACATAGACTTCCTAATGCTGAAAATGGAGGAAAAAGCCCCCACTTTCGGTTTTACAATTTAGAAAAAACCTAGACCTAGGGAAAACATGAGTTTCTTATAAATAAGTATTAAAAAATGTCCCCATTATTTGCTCTCAGTTTTCGGACAACTAAGAAAACTTTAGACGTAAAAAAAGCATGGAATCTCATATTTTAGGTTGTTAAAACCAAAATTAAGGATAAATAGTGAGAAGCTCTATCTCTTAAAAAGGACGGTTTGTAAAAAATTAATAATTTTCTGTTACATATAAAAACAAAAGAAGAGTAAAAATAGTAAAGTAATAAGTCTAAGTAGGATTTTTTATCTATAATGTGCAAAATCTTTATTAAAAATGATAAATGTTCCGTGTCTTTTCATGACAACAGCTTTTATTCATAATTTCATGCAATAAAAATATTATTTGGTTCATTCGTTCATATTGATTTTCGCCTCAAATATTTATTTGCATTAAAATTAATTTTTGCGCCGAAGACTAATTACAAGTCATATTTTAAAGATGGCCACACCTGCCATCATTGTTTCTCTAATGTTTTAATTTAGTTACATAAATGGGTAAAAATGGCTGACACATATTATGAAGTGGCCTGTACAATTCGCCACAGATCTGACATGGCAAATTGCACAACTTTTAACGAATGTTACGTTCGTTAGTTTGCTATCTATCGGTTCATATTGGATCGTCATGTTTTTTTTACGTATTTTGATACATTGCATCTGTTCCTGGCAAAAGGAATATTCGCGAAATCCCCCGAGGACGTTTCTCAACCCTCAATTGGCACGGCAGATTGACTCGATGTGAAAAATATGCGTTAAATTGCCTGGAGAGCATTCTTCAAGCAGGTTAACATTGTAGCACGATGAATTGTTAGGCACAGTTTACCAAATGATTCATCGTCTAGGCTTTTTCACGTAAATATTCAATGCTAGATTTACGATGTAAATTGTAATGCTGTAACTGAGGTTCATCTTTGGAAAGATGAAGTACTTCAGAAATTTATGGCCCGCTGAATTTTTTAATATTAAATTGCATTGAAATGGGATCGTAATGTATAGTTACAAAGCTTTTGACGTTCTTGTCGTTATGATGTGGTAAAAACCATGTATCCGTTAATTTAAGAAATAGATATCTTAAACCGTTTAAAAATTAAAGTTAAAACACGTGTTATTACATATTTACCGGTGAAAATTGTTATTTAATTTTAATTTATCATTGTAGTTTAACTATAATATGATATTAATAACTTATTTTAAATAAAAGGTTTCGTGAAAGTTACGTAGAATCTAATAACAATCACAACTGTAATAAAATGTGTTGCCTATATTAACATGTCTTAGAAATATTGATTGTTTGAATATGTAATATCCCTAGAACTATGCTCAGGAGTTAACAGCGCTCATGAGGCAAAGGGCGATTTTTGCCTATTGAACTACTCGTTCTTATTATAACTATATCAAAAAGAATGTGGAATTTGTTTGGTGTACGGTTAAGGAGTGAAATCCACGAGTCCAATATCTTTCGATTATTAGGTTTATTCGATTGATTAATGTAGGAGATTAATATAAAAATTAATAATTATTTTGGTAAAAATATGAAAAGTATATATATCTGATATTATAATTTTAAGTTTTGAGTGACTTTAAAAAAAAAACAAAATAGACTTTTATCGCGTAGTAATCGGAGAAATTAATAATGTATAATCTGCGAGTGTTAAATGAATTTAATTGACGAGTAATTTTGAGAATCATAAACGCAATTCGCTAGATAATTTGGGTGTCTAAATACAAAATGTACCATGAATAGTTTTCAATTCTGTTTCTACGCTGAAATTGCTGTATTTTACAAAATTAATAAGGTTCGGAATTTCAATCAATTATCTAAACGCTTATTGTAGTCTAGTACTAAAACGATACACAAGAAACACTATTTTACAAAAGTTTAACGAAGTGCTAACTTATGACAGAACAATAGTCATTTATTGAAGAAAATTATTAATTCAAGACTCGAAAGTTTATGTGAAATTAAATCAACAAATTAGTTAGAGTCAGAACAGTTACTCTGTAATTTCATTCTACCATTACGAGTTCAATTGTCCTTCTTGTTGGAGCGTAGATTGCCACCCAAAACCACATCGCTTAATTGGGGAGCCTGCTGTTCGGTAGCATCAGAACGACTCAACGATACAAGAATTAGATGAATAAATATATGTACAACAAGGATGCAAATTAAGAGTGATTTTAATTATTAATCGTAATTATTGAAACGCCACACAAAATAACGGGCTTCAGAGGCAAAGCCGCTCAAAATGGGGATCTCCACTTAAAGCTAGTTGCAAAAGGATCCAAAGTAATAATCCGATAAAAAAAATAATAATTTTAATAGAGTTGCTATAGATCTCTCGTTTGGACGTCTTAGGTTTTCTTGGGGCTGAGAATGGGGAGCCTGCTGTTCGCTAGCTACTAAAACGACCCAGCGATCAAGTATCCAAGTGGGTTATACACACTGTCGAGTCAAGACCTAAGAGTTTTTTTGGCTTTTACCACAAAAACTGTTCCAAATTGTCCTTCTATACTTCTTCTAAGAGAGCCAACTCGTACTACTTCGAAAATTGTTCTGTACACTACGTATATTCCGTACGCTCTTTTATGCCCGAAAATCCGCGATCTGCCTTTCATTTTTCAAGGCTACGCGTACTGAACGTATATAATTTTTACATATAATTTTGAATTCTTTAAATAGATATTAATTAATAAAGTAAATATATTAATCAGATTATCAATAATAATAATTTAATTTCAAATATATTTTCTGTCCTTTGTTAGCGATTACGCACGCATCTTACAGAGATCTAGGCTAATGTTGAAGCGCGCGATATTTAAAATATTACGTGTAATACTTAATAATTTTTAAATTCTTTAATAAGGCATTAATTGACAAAAGAGTATATTAACTTTGACTACTAATAAATTATTTTTATTTATTATTAATTCATTTCGTATGTTTCGATTTATTTAATAATAATTTAATAATTTTAATATTTTGCGAATTAAGAGATATATATTATCGACTGATTAGCTAAGTTCGTATGGTAATTGAACCCTCAAACTATTGCTTTATGACGCGTCGATATCATCAGCGATTTTTCATCAATAACATCGAAATTCTTTCGCGATGATTCCTCAGGGATGTTACAAATACCATATAAAATAGGAAATTTTCAGAATATATTGTAATGTAACTATATTACAATATATCAATATATCAGTGCAACAATATATGAATATACCAATATTATTTAAATAACAATTTCTTAATTTTAATATTCCAATTTTTATTATTTTTATATGTTAAATGGCAAGTAAAATTATCTTTGATGTTCAACAAATTATACGTAGAGTAAAATAAATTTTAATTTAACTGTATATAACTGTTAAAGAATTACAAATTGATAATCATACCATAATTTGTTTTACTACCTGTTGAATTAATTATTTTCAGTGAAAACACAGTTGTTTGGAATTAAACAATTAAATTTACAAATGTAACAAAATTAATAAATATTTAAAAATCAGTTTACATTTTTGAACGAATGGAAGCTCCTTAAGGGTTGTCAAAAAAGAAATCTTATTTCACAGTTTTATCTTACATCACAGTTTTCCATTTTGTTTTATAAATAATTTATCGTAACCCAGTTTAATATGGCAAAGAGTATTACTCTCACATTTCTTTTCCAGAACGAAAAATAAAAATAAAAAGTTGTTTCTTAACAATACAATGATATGAAACATTATACAACTATACATTAAGTAAGAGCAACTTATTAGTTAATATTATCTTTTCAGGATAAAGGGAACCATTATGGATGCTATCATTTGTGTTTCTCATCTAATATTAAAGAAATCTTGTTACTTTCTGCCGCAATAATCGGTTTTAATAGTTGAGACACGCTTAATGCTCCATAGTAATTAATCATTTAGCCGTGATGTAGGCAAAAAGTCGATCAGATAATGTTGGAAAGAGTACGGGTGCGCTTGAAAGAGTTTTGAATACCTAATGCACCATTTACCATTGTTCGCCGAAAATTTCCAGACAATTTGATCAATAACGGGTTAAGTGTTCGTCGCAGTTTGCATTTCGTATGAATATGTCTATAGAAGCGGCAGGAAAATCTACATATTTTCAATTTCAGCCTCATGCATTCGGAAAGAGCCGCTTATCGACTGACGTTGACAACTTTACCAAATTATTTCCGTCTGTTATTTTTAACCGTGCCGGTTTATATCGACGTGCGCGGTAGCAGACTACATATATCTTAACATTACACAGCAAAATTTAATTTATCGTTTCTATAGAGTTATTTTAAACTTTAGTTTTCACTTAAAACTTTGTTTACATAGGATGTTTCATCAAAATTTTAACATTGAAATTATTGATATAATCAAGAGAATTATTTCTAGATAAGATGCATTAACATAAATATGGAAATTTTAATGGAGAAAATTACGTCCTCGAAACGTTGGCCTGTATGACGCTGACATTTCAAAGCGATAACATGAAACTGTGTATTCACTAAAGCAACAACGAAAAACATTTTGTTATCAGTTGTTGCTGTATGTTTCAAAGGGTGTACAACAAATACCAACTTGTAAGAACATTTTTTGCACACTAAAGCAACGTAGTTCGAATAATATTTCAATTCCGGTGCCGTAGTTTATTGGTGCTTAAGCGGTGCTGCAGTTTATTCAGAGTAACAAGTTGTCCATATTCAAGTATAATAATTAATTTGTTTTAAATTTCGAATGATAACTGAAGGACATTTGCTCCTTATATCATTTACTGTTAAATGATAAAAAGAAAAAAGAAGTGGTGTGGATATAAACAAGACTGATAGAAATTCGATTACATGTAACTTACCAATGTATCGAAGCATGACATTTTAATAACAGATAAATAATACTGTCCAAAGTTTGAGTACGTATTAAATTCGGACCTAGAATATCTATGTCGGAACACCAATAATTAGGTTATTATCCCACTTTACCATTTCAACTATTTTAATACAATAATATGTAAACAATGCTGACGTTAACACGTGGTAAAATGTACAAGACAAGGCCTGACTTAAGTTTGAAATAAAACGAAGATATTTATGAATGTAGAATAAATTATTTATTTGAATAAACTGTTATCTCAAATAGAAGCTTCTTTGAATAATTAAAATAACCAGAAACTAAGAATTTAAATAGTTATTCAAAAATAAAAGACGAAGTCAAATTTTGGTAAAATTACCGACAAAGAGTATTGCAACGAATTTTAATAATCTTGAAATATTTTATAAAAAATAATATTCTAAATAACTTTGCTCTGTATTTATTGCTTGAAGTCGATTTTCCTTTCAGAGGTACTTATAAAAATAGATGTTATGTACTGATTGTTTAAAAAATTACACTTCATCAATTTTGATAATCTTAACATATGTTGTCAATATAAACTTTGCTTACATAATAGTCGCTTCTCGACACTAGTTTCTAAGATATAATATATTAGAAGAATCGTAATTAAAGTTAAGGATGCAGATGCTTCTGGATTATTGGGATAAATAATATATTCCAATATATTCTACTGCTACTGTGCTGACTCGCGTACTATCAGCAGCTGCGTCCGATTAAAAAATGGTCGAGCCGTGTAAATGGCGGTGAATCTTAACCGGACACGAGTTTGATCAAAACGAATTAACGTTAAAATCAATGATTAACTGCATCCGATAACGAATGATGCCTTGAAACTTAATCAGTGCGTCCGATACGTTGACGCTATAAAATTCTAAGTCCGAAACGATTGACTTATTTCTTTCTATGTTGTTCTTATGTCCGACCGAGTGACTTGTTACTTTGAATCTAATGAGACGTTCTCATTTTAACTTCCTCGTAACGTCGGAAGTGTAAGGAAGCATGCTCATTGGTTTTCCTTCGAAACGTTGATTTTCCAATCAGCATGCCCCTTGACGCTGGGCCCACCCTCTCTTGCGCCCTTAGCGCGCCTTTTTTGGAAGAGGGTGGGAAAAATACCGATAAGTACGGGAGGATCTTGAAGGTCGGCAACGCCGAGGTTTTTCCCTCCAGGTGACACGCACGTTGTCCAAAGTACCGCTACGAAAGGACCGAGGCCCGTGCTTGGTACCCTTCGGGAAAAACCCCGTTTATGACGGAAGTAGTTATTGAAGACGAAACGAAAGTTAGAAATTCTAAAGGCATTGTTCGAAAAAATGTAAAACTAAATTGCCGGCGATGGCTAAAAACTGTCTTTCAAAAATAACTGTTAGTCCCAGACCCATCATAAACTACCTACATATTCATATATTATTAGTTTTTTGTTTAATATCCCCAGCATAATATGATGTAGTGGATATAAGGTAGTAGAATATGTTACTTAGAAACGTTGTAGATGTAACAATATACAATCAAGAATATTTTTTTAAAAAAGAGAAGAAACAATGTCGATAGCATAGCAAATTTCACTGAAATTTTTGAATATTATATATATAGAAATGTAATGTGTGCAAAAAAAAGTTACTCAGAATATTGACCTTCACAAATTTCAAGATCAACAAAATCCTTGAGGACGTTCTTTATTATCAATTTCATCTAATTGTTATTTGAAATCGAACCGTTTGAATTTTTATTTGAAATAAAACGTTATTTCATATGCCAATATGTTAATACATATGTCTTCGAATTAAAATCTATGCATTATTTTCAAATATTTTGGTTTCATTCAAAATATTTTTCCAATATCTATGAATAAATGTTTACTCGTAGAACAGAATGTTTTTTATTTTCACATATTAATCATCAATCAGTTTATATAAAATTTATATCGGAAGATGATTTAAAATAATGTCCAACTCATGTACAAACTGAACGAACATTCCTTTGTGTTACGTCGAGTTACTGCATGTTTAGCATTTTTCTTAAATGTTTATTATTCTTAACAGAAACAGATAACATCCGTCAGCTCGTGTCATTGATGACAGAAACATAAAAAAATCTGAAGAAACACTCGACAAGAAGTAACGACTTTCTCAAGAAAATGTAACATAAAAAAGTTGCTATTTCAGTACAGACATAATTTAAGGTTAAAAAACCTGTCGGTATGTGGCAGAAGCGTTGCCACTTATTATATGACCACGCATTATATTGTCACGCGTTGTGAGCCTCGCATTATATGGCTATTCGCTGTATGATGCCGTGTCGTAATAACAGACATTATAGCATCATATGTTGTAATACAGTGTCCGCTCGATAATTACTCAGTTCGGTGCCTTGGGGGCAAGCCCTTCTAGTCAACAGGTATTTATCAAGCAATCAATGATACGCACCTGCTTCAACATGCTTATCTATTTGCTTTTTTTAATATTTCAAATGAATAGCTACACATACGGCAGATCATGTTCTGGTTTTCTTAATCATTTTTGTTATTTGTTAAGTTATAGAAACGGTTTATTTAAAAAACTGTTATGGTGTAGAAGGAGTTATAAGATATGGCTAATAATTTTTTGTAAGTCAAGGATTTTATTAAATGTTAAGGTTAATTCTGTATATTTAAATGGAACCGCAATAATTGTCAAGTGGAAATATTTCTTTGTTTATTAATCGATCTTTCAGAACATTCTTTATAATAAGGTATTACGATACATTATATAAAAATTATTTATAATTTTCATAAACAGTTTTGAAAATCTTACGGATTGTTATTTATTTACTTTCTACATTAATACCTTACTGTGTACATAAAATATTTTTAAAAATCAATTTATGAAGAAAAATGTAGATATAAAAAAATGAAGCTGCCCTTGAAGTATATGAGAATTCTTTATCGATAAAAAATTTTGTTGCTATATTACGGATCATTTGATAGTATAAGGTGGTGAAGCCCATCAGGTATAAATTCGTAGGCCTAACGGTGCAAGGAAGGCAAAGCGCTTCCTCTCCACATAGAACAGTATTTTCATATTCGGGAAAAACCTATGAAAGGACCAAAAGACAAAGTAGGGGTGAGAGGTCGGGGAGTATGGTCGAAAAGCGTTGTGAGAAAGTTAGTATGGAAGAAAGCGTAGAAAAGTAAAGACCTCGTGAATTTTGGGTAGTACATATAGCGTAGTAGATTAAAAACATTGTAGAATTTACGTGGTGCGGATTTAACAATCCAATCATTTCAACTCCCTTTAATTCCACAATACCAAATAACTGTTCTAAATAATTGCATTATTTTTTTTATGTATGTTTTGTAGATATGTTTGTCTATATTTTATGTAGATATGTTTTAAAATAATGAAAATAATTAAAGCGTTTAAAGCCAATAATTCAAATATAATTTTAAAAAGTTGTTGTTTGTTTAAAATGATTATTAATATGAACACAATTGTATTGAACAAAATGGCGTAAAGTTTGATTTACTTAAATATTGCATTTGTGCACACATCTATTGTAAAATATACTAATTATCACTTATGATTTTTTGTCACTTTATACATATAATAGTAATATAATACAGAAGTATATAAATAATATAAATGATGTAATAGAAAACAATATTACTTACTTACTAGATTGGTGCATTTAAAATATCATTATTATGCAGATTAAAGATTATACATATAATTTATGATTTTAGGTAAAAGCTCACTAATTGATTGTTGTAATCAAATAATTTCTTAAAATTGTGATTCGCCAGGTTTTTTAGATAACGTCTTTCTTGGAATGCTAACTTAAATTAAACTTAAAAATTAATTTATTATTTGGAGGAGTTTATGAAAATATTAAAACTGTTAAACTGTAGTTTACGAAATTTAAGTTCCACAACGATGAAATTAGTTAACTGAAACAAAAAATGTGAAAGACTGTATACATAAATGTTACTTTCATTAAATGTGTATCATATTCTGAAAGAAACACAATTTAAAAAATTTACATTACAAAATTACATTTTCATCTTATGCCTGATTTATTACTATATGCATTATTAATTAAGCATAATACGTAATTGATTATAACTTGAAAAATTTGAAGTATTTAGAAAATATCTTCATAAAACAATGTTGCATACATTCATATTTTAACATGGTCAAAGTATGAAAGTCAAACATTACCATCGGATGTATTCCGTTCATTACACCGGGAGCTAACAGAGCAGATTAATTGCGTGTGTATTACTAATGCGTGTTAGAGAGAAATGTTCTTAACGAGTATTTATCTAGCTGATATGTAGCGAGTGAACACCGTACCTCGCGTTCTATCATACACGGGTATCTATGGAAATTATTACAATATTGAAAATCAAGTGACTTGAGTCACTTTATAAATTTCCTTACAATTGTTTACACATGCACTACTTTTTAAGTTGCTAAAGAACTGCCTTAAAAATTGCAAAGAAATTTCTTAAAGAAGGTAGTAAAAGTGAAGAATTGTATTTATTCTTATAATAAGAACTAGAAATTATTAAGCTATTGTTAACAGATTAATATTTTTTGTCAATTAAATTACCTCTAATGAAAGACTGAAAAATTGCAAAGTTATTAAAATCTTTAAAAAAAGTGTATGAGTAGCTCAATGTCAATTACCAATTAGTTGGTGATATCAAAAATAAAAACATACGTATATCGTTGATTAAATTCTTCGAACATGTCGTAAAGTGCCATAACAAACTTTAGTACCTCTTAAACTTATCATATAAAAATAAATCGATCTTCTAATAGTATTCTTCCGATGAATTACTCCTTATGTTATTCACGTAATGAATGAAATAAATTCTCTTCGAAAACAAATTTTACAATGTTTACTTGAAATATAAGAAAAATTTTATCGTCAACCATAAAACGTCGTCAAGCATAGTTGGAAGAATTAAATAAGACCTTTGGAGAAAAAGATCTGTTCAGTAATTTCGCGTTTACTGTTTCGCGAAGTCATTTCTTCCCACTCCTTTTGCATTTATTGCTCGTATATTATGAAATTATATGCATTTACTTCAAATACTTCGGTACTAGATGAGAAAAGTGTTCTCCCATTTTTCCAAAATGTTTTAATATAGTTTGAAACTTTAAAAATGAAATTAGCATAATATTTTGAATATTATAAAATCACAGAACTAATAAAGCACCGAGCACTCGGCGAAAGTGATACTAAAAGGTGATACAGCGAAGGTGATACGAAATTTTACACGTTTCTGTAGTGTAGTAAAGAACTATCCAATTAAGAAACCAAATAATTCCTCGTCTTGACGTGTGTGTCAGAAATTAAGATCGCGTGAGGATCGTCATCTTGTATTTTAGACATGATCAAGTGGTTTACGAGTCATACTCGGCTACTACTTCTATTATCTTACTCCACTAGGTTATAGAAATTTGGAAATTTGGAAATTTTCGAATTTATTGATTTGTAAATTGCGAAATTTTCACATTGTTTGATCATTCGGGCCATAGGGAACAAAGAATCAGAGCGATTTAAAACCTTGCACACTTTGGACACTATAAACTTAAAAAAAATTCCTAGACTTAATCTTTGTAATGGATATTTACAAAGATATAGTATCTATTGTAATTTAGGGAAAAAACGTCATTTTTTGACGTTTCATGTCACACATCAAAGAAAAATATTTAATCAAAAACTGATGTGCCTATCTTGGAGGATATACTCTTAGGTTTCCAGAGCAGCCCTTACAATTTCTGTTCGATGGTGGGTTCATGAGATAAAGATTATCAAAGAAAAAAGTGTCATTTTAGCTTTAATAGCTTGTAACTTTGCAATCAATCTTCGAAACAAACCCCATCGAAGTGCAAATTATAGGGGAAGAAACAAGGAAGAATAATCCTGAAGAACCATTAATAAAAAATAGTTTTCTGCAACTGTAGAAACTTTTAAAAAAGAAAAAAATTTTCAAAAATTTTTCAATCGCGATTTTTCGTTTGTTTCATTAATAAAAAAGGGTAACAAAAAATATGGAGATAAAGTGTCAAAAACTAGAGACTTGAAGCTTCAAAATGACTATTCTAGTTGTTTCCTACGATGACGTTTAGCGGAGACAGAACAATTTGAATATGACCTGAAAATGTAAGGAATTTTTCTGTTCCCTTAATTCTTTTGAGTAGTGCATTTCTTTCAGTTAAGAACAATTTATTTGACTCCACAAAAATTGTACAAATTAATTTTTTGAAAATACATTTTTGTAAATTAAGACAAATTTTTTCTAATTCAATTCCTAAAACAGATAAAATACTTTGTTTGATATATAAAAATTCAATAATGACAATGGGAGGATCAATAAAATCGTTCATGGATGCTTGCTCCTTTGACTCTCCAGTCTTTCGTACAATTAATTTATTTTATCTTCAATAGCTAATTAATCCTTTAGATCTTTTGATTTTTAGATAATTTTACTTAGCTCTATTGTCTTTCCATTTTCGTTTTCCAGACTGATGATAGGGAGATAATTTATGTGATAGTGGCGATAGTATACACTGTGTGGCCAAATTATTATACTCATATAAAAAGTTCCAAATATTATAACGTGAACCAATGGAGTAGATCAGATATTTTTATTGTAATGTTACGATATGTTACTTTTACAATACAATATATTTTCTATTTTGTTACAATATATCATTCTTTTAACAATAATATATTTAACTAAAAATTAAAATTAAAGACCTACACATAAGTTGAACACTATATTATACAAAAAGAATACAGTTACAGTAAACTTCCGTATACCGCGAGTTCTCACAATGCGAATTCGCATAACCCGCTAAAGATATTAAAACTACTTTCCATTCAATGCGATTCTTCCTACAAGGTGCCAAATAATAAAGCACAAAAATCACATGCATTTAAAAACCAAAGCTGCTTTAGTTGAGCATTACATTTCTTCGTTGTATAAATTGATATTGTTACGTCTTTATTAAATTTCAATGAAATAAAAAATTGTTTACATACATTAACAATATTTTTTTGTTAATCAACTGTGTCCATATGTCATCTATATTTAAAATATTGTCATATTTAATAAAATGTAGAAAATAAAATTTGGCAAGATAATAATTCAAACGCTTTACGTCACATTATACGATTTCGTATAATGCGAATTCATATAGCGCATAGGTTCTTAAACTGTGTTCCGGTGGTCCGCGTAACGATTACCGGAGGTTCGCAAAACAATTTTGACATTAACTTTACATCCCCCAACTTTTCACTTTTATTCAAATAACTCATTTAATAAAAATCACACATGGTTAAGACTTTGGTTAGGTCCACGAAAAAGAGGGGGTTCTCGGACTACATAAGTTTAAGTACTCTTGATATGGCGTATGACGTATACATATACCGCACTATACGGGAGTCTAGAGTACTTAATATTTCATCACTCCGCCTTTTTTATTTTTAGTTCTAAATACATAAGACTTCAGCACCTACAAAGTATAACGTCGCTTAAATTGAGGTCAAGGTTTTCATCCAGCCACTAACAAAGGCCCGAAACATAAAATATTTAACTTACATGTAGCAATTAAATTTTGAAAGAAGACCGCCGAATCGGCGGGTGTCGTCGGGTTCCGGTTCGCGAAGCGATTTCCGACCGCGCCGACGTTGCGAATCGTCAGTTTAGCGAGCGATGCCGAGTAGAGCGATCGAATCGAGTTACCTTAATAAAGTTTATAATTATATTCGATACCCCGTATTATATTTTTAATTACCACATACAGTTATACCCACGCCTGCCTTTTATTGTAGAATATACCAATGTATTAGTAACAGTGTTAAACTAATTTATAACTAGTTGGCTACCCAGTATAGACGTACGTTCTATCATAATAGAAAGTTCGTAATAAACTTCAAACGTCACGCTTTAGAGTTTTATTATAAATTAATTTTTGAAGAAATATTGACTTAAAGATTTTCAACTAGAACTTTTTTATACATTATATTTTTGCAATTAACGAATGATCGTTACATAACTATAAATTAATACTGTTTTTGATGATACAGATAACATAAGTATACTTGTTGTTTAAAACTCTTTTAAATGTTCCTACGAATTTTCAAAAGATAATGAGATTGTTATCTTTTGGGAATTCAAAGTTATCATAGTAATAGAAGTGAATAAAGATACCGAAAAGATATGGTGCTACGTTATATGTATTATTACATAAAGAAATTAATTTTTTAAACAAATCTTAGGTGGCGTCTTGCGTTAACACGTTACACAAACGTTATTACTGTACAATATGTTGCAGCTTATCAATATATCAAATATCAACAATATTGTTAAACTAATTTAAGTCGCGTTTATCGCATATTTTTAAAAAGAAATCCCTTCAGTTTAATAATTTGGTCACCCACTGTATCGGTTGGGAGGCATTTCGTCATGCCTGTCGTATCTGAACGTGTGCAGATTGTAAAAACTGTGACGAGCAGTGTACGGGTCGTGACTTTAACTTTACAACATGCTGTATTTAATTTACCGTGGTAACTATATCTTTTTCAAAATGATTTTGCTGTTTCCAAGAATGTCGCGGTCGTGAAAAACCTCGTTTACGGATTGCTGGTAACTTAATTGACAAATCAGTAACCACATACTTTTTCAGATTGAGTTTTCGTAAATCCTCGAATATTTAGTTATTTGGAGACAATGGTGACTAACGATAAGAGTTTAGTTAGGTGCTTCTGAATACATAACGTGGCTTTTTCGCTGCACAAAATCGAGAAAATAAATTTATCAATAATTGAATGTCAACTAAAAAAGGGAACAAAAATTCATGAAAATAGTAAATTTTATAAAATGTACAACAAACAAATTATTAATAATTTAGCGTAACTGTGATTCTTATTATAACTTTTCTTTTCCAACTACATTTTTGTATTCGTTTTGTTCTGCACTGATGAGGCATTTTTTTTTAAAGGAATGAAGTAAAAAGTATTTCTAGCAACATCATAGTGATGTGGAATTACTGCAATTCCTAGAACAAATTAATTGCTGGAAAATGGTGCGATAATTTGATAATTTAATAATGATTCAACGTTTAATGCATTTCCCGGACGAGTTATTACCGTTGCATCACTAAATATCACGGACTCTACCTGGAAGAACGATTCTCAAAGCTAACGTAAGAGTCTACTTCATGTTCCAGGAAGCTTTTCATCCACCTCGTAATCGTAATTCGCGAGTGGCTCGTTCGCGTTTCCGAGACCCTTTGAAAGTGTTACGAGCAGGCAATATGTTCCCCGTGTATCCTCTTTTACTATACTCTGTTTATATAACTCTCTTTCAGATTTTGGGATTGGGAATATTTTGTCCGTATTTGAAAAAATAATATTCGAAGCCTACGTAAATTTGCAAATTGAAACAATGCGCCTTGTGTACTTCTGTACAAACAGCACTCTGTTGTTTAACTCAGAAGTGGATTATATAAGATTATACGGAAATATATTCATTGATGATGTATTTATACAAAACAAAATTCTTACACTTTTACTGATTTATATATTTGCAAAGTTACAACTTTTCAAATTTAACATTTTATAAATATAGAAGAGATTTGAAAATTTGGGAATATGAAAATAATAAAATTCGTAAATATGAGCACTTGGCAGCTTAGAAATTTGAGGATTAAAAAGTTCGAAAATTTGAAAAAATAAAAATTTGAAAATTTGTTGGACTCACGAAACCAGAGACAAGTAAATACATAGTCTAAACTAAAGAAACCTGCTCAAATAATCCTTTATTCACTTGAAATAAGGAGAAAAAGGAGAACAAAATTTCAAGTAATTCGAGTCTGTGATTTTTCATATACTTATTATTGAATCACATAAAAGTCTTGGATAATTTGTATGAATTAAAATTAATCAAAATGTACATAGGTATGCATATGAAAAATCTCAAATTGTAAACTTTGTTTAAATCAAATAAGATTAAATTATCAAACGCGTTATTTCAAGTCTGAGAATATTATAAGGTAAATGAAAAACTACGTGATATAAGATTGTTCAGTCCTAAACTTCATAAGTTGAAAAGCATTTCGCAGAACGAACGGGAGATAAACACGAGAGTGAAGTGTCATTATTACGCCAATGGTGGGGGACGATATCTTCTTTCTGCAAAGCAAATTATCATCTCGACCAGTGAACCGGGGATATCACTGGAGATGTTACTTTACCTTAGAACTTTATCTCGGCGAGATGTACCGTTCTCTATTTTCACCTCCTTGACGTTGGATTCCATTTCCGCGGGCCACTTGGTTATTCAGTGAAGAAAGGAGAGAAAGACGTTCCCGAAAGCTCGAAATCGATGTTATGTCCGAAAATACTTGCTTGACTGTACCTTCTGTCGATCCGTTTGCCACGCTACAGAATTATCGCCTTAATCCTTGAATACGAAACGTTTCCTCAAGCTTGAAACGGTTTTGATCCCAGTTTCATCGTAACGAAGCGAATTGTTTCCGTTTCACACTTTAAATCGAGCGATTAAGATCCTTAAACTGTGAATGAAACTTCTTTAGAATTCATGGAAGAATACTTTAAATAAACCGTAATTTATGATGTATTAAACATCCAAAATCTGATAAGAATTAATGACAAAAAAGTACCGCAATATAACATAATTTATAGCAGTAATTATACATATAAATCCTTCATTGATGTCTTAATATAAAATGTATTTCTCTTAATGTCTTAATATCTTTGATCGTCAATTATCGTAAAAATCATCAATATTAAAAAATAGAAATTCGGATACAAAGTAATAACATAAAAGTGTTCCAAGAAGAGGAAATTAGTTCGCATATATCTTCATAATATTGTGGCATATGCTCCTTTGTGAATTAGACTGTCATTTTCTGAAATGTGCAGAATATACGCATTAAGGTTGTTAGGTCTTAAAATACAATACCATAGCTAGAAGATTAGACCTCGATCCAAGTTTGTAATGATACAATAATATACCGTTTTTTAGTTTCTCTGGACGCTTTATATAGTTTGGAATCAATAGGTTCTTTACCTGTAGCAGCAATAACCCCCAAGGAGTTGTTACATTCTGTCGAGTATTGTTAGGTTATTATTAATCACATCTGTTTGCCAAAACCCTTAACCTTAGTAGTAGATTCCTTTATTTGCAGTTTTCTATTCATGCCGAAGTATTGCTTGGTTTTATTATTTGCTACTGTCATTTTTTAAGAAAACCTAGACCCACCGCATGCGTCACTCGGATTTCCATTTCCATCCGAATTGATACCCAATAAAAATTAGGAATTATTTCTCGCACCCATTTCATAAAAAATTGTATACCCACTCCAAGATTTCGTAAAACGGAACAAGTCTTCGAAAAGGCATTCTCGAAACAAACAATGAAGTACTTTGCAAAATAAACTACCGTCGTAATACAAATATGTTGGAGATCATATTTATTAGATACAGTCCACTTATATCCACTTCTTGGGAATCCTGATTGATTCTCCGCGTCGTTTCAATCGTCGCTAAATATTGCCGACATTTTAATTAATTAGCATTTTCATCATCTAAAAGTAGAGAATATTTTATAAAAATCTACACTTGCAAACAATTTCTTGGTCTAATTGTTATAAACAATGTCGATTTCAAATTCTACGATGTTTAATATAATTTGATAATATGGCACAATCACAAATAATATTCATATATCACGAATTTGAAGCTTCACGTCTATTGAAAATAATTATACAAACCTTTGAAAACCTAAAAAAAACCTAAAAAATCTGTGAAAACCTAAATAAAAATTTATGTGCTCATTTTCAGCCAACTATGAGTTCTAAATTGACATATCATAAATATTGTTTTGCGGTATTTTTAAATCATCAAATTGCATCAGAGTTTGAACGTAAGCAAATCGGTCATTTGATATGTATCCTACTATAAAAGACGGTATAAATTTAATGTATACTAATAATTACAAGAAAAGCAATCAAGATAATATGTTAAGTTGATAATGTGTCAAGAATGTTAGGTACCGAACTGTAAGTTAAGATTTAAAAACTTTTTATAAATAATATGTAATATATTTTAGGTACAAAATTTGATTAAGTCTTGAATTATACATAGAGTGGAATACTAGACAAAGTCACATTTAAGAAAAAATTCAAATATTAATTTTATGTTCACAATGAAAAGACCTTAAATTATTACAAACCTGCAATTAAACATGTTTATTGCAAAATTTAAATATCAGGTTATTTGTACGTAATAGCTTTAACATGTTCTATAAAATTATATTAATTCAAAAAAAGACTACAAACAGCTAAAATTACAAAAATAAAAACTACTAAAATGTTTAAAATGAAAATATCTTCTCAAGTGATTGATAGTTATACTTTTGATTTTGACAATCCATAGCCATCTGACTGCAAGACGTTCTCCGTGTTCTAATTTTTCGATTTTCCTCTCTCACGAAGTAAATTGCTGTCTTGAATTTCCCTCGGCGAAAGAGCGAAATTTTAAAGAAGCATTGAAAGTATCAGCTTCCTCTCTGGAATTCCTTTTCCCGACAATTTAAATTACTAGCTTAACGTTCCTCCAGTGCAATAAAAGGATTTGAAACAAGCATTGAGAGTATCATTTCGAGGTCTAAAGTTCCCTTTTTGATCTGAATTGCTACCCCTAACATTCAAGAACGCATACTATGAGATGCTTCACTACTGTGTTACTTTTATCGATAATATAACGGAGTATAATTATAGTCATTTTTATCTCCTCGGTATAATATTTCGCTTTATAAACGAGAAACATTCAAATCGGAGTGAAAGAGAATTAAAGAGATTTCTTTTACTTGCAAAATATGAATATGAAATCCATTGATCTTATGTGCTACAATTCATTTATTACATGGCCAAAACAATGATTTGTTTCATTAGCTGGGATTTGTGAGAGCATTACCTGAATCGTTATTTCTTGTACTGTTAACAATACTACACAGATTTCACCATGGAATTGGGCGAGCTACATCCTGTAAATTGTTAATAATAGAAAAATATTGCAAACTGGAAAATTGAATGATGTAATAATTTTCTCTTCACTCGATTTTCTTTTATAAGTGCACCGATATGCTTAAAAACATACATGTCCTCTTTCTTAAAATGGAACTGTGGCGGTTTCACTCCTACACAAATCGCCATTAGACGGTGCATAAGACCGAGACTTGACTTTCTCGTTAGTACTCAATGAGCCTTCCTATTCCTACAAATAGTTCCTGTCCATCCCTTCCATACATCCCCGCGTCTAAGGGCCTGCTAGGATGCCTTACTGACGAGACCACTAGCAGGTCCCGGACGAAACGCTCTCTCCCTCTCCTTCATTTTTCCTTAGTCCTTCCATCAGCTAGCCAAACCGCCAAAGAACTATATATATATACTATATACTATATTAAATATATATTACTTATTATGTAGATTGATGTCGTAAAATATTATACGTAAAAAAGTTTTAAGGTACCTGGATACTTTTTATTTACCTATATCGACTTTTCGAAACGTTGAGTAGAAAATCAAATGTTTGTATGTCTATCGTTGTTTGCAACAAAATTGAATTGAAACTTTCCAAAATACTTGTAAGGAGATCAGTTTACAATAAAAGAAATAACATTTTGACATCCTTTTGTTAATTCAGTAGTTAATGAATGTTATAAATTAATAATTACATTATCTGTATTGCTTAAATTAAATTGTAACTGTCTGTAATTTCGGTCATAATCACCGAAAATGGGATGTAAACTTATTCGTATATGTTTGAAAATATTGACTTCGAATGCTTACCCATTTGTAACGATTCTGGAACTAAGCTCAGAAATCAACAGCGCTTGTGAGGTAAAGAGTGGCTTTTACCTACTGAACGACTCGTTTTTACAATAACTAAATCTAAAGAATGTGGGGTTCGTGTGGTGTGCGGTTAAGGAGTGAAATCCACAGGTCAATACCTTTCAATAATTAGGTTTATTCAATTAAATGGCGAGGATGATGAAATTTACAATTAACAAATAACAATTAAACAAAATATGAAAAGTATATGTATTATAAACTAATATAATGAATGACTAAATCAAAAAAACTAAATAATCTCAATAAATAAAATAAAACGTGATCTGTAAGCGTAAGAAGAATTTAATAGAAACGCAATTTGCTAATTAGTTATCTCGAAGTCCTATGTTTTGATTCTCAGTCAAGGCTAACTTAACTACGCTTTTACAAAATCAACAAGATTCAAAACTCTAAATACCTATGGTTTGATACTCTTTCAAGGTTAACGCAGTTACAAAATTTAACAAGATTAATATGTTTATTGTCTAGCGTTACGATGAATCCTACCTAAGTTTGATTCTTTTTCGAAGCTAGCTACGCTTTTACAAAATGAACAATATTAATGCGTTTATAGTATAGTGTTACAACGAATCCTACCTAAGTGGGATTCTCTTTCTAAGCTTACCAAGATACGCTTTTACAAAATTGATAAGATTAATACTTTAACTCGGTTTTCTAACGCGGTGTAGTCGACTACTAGTACGTTACGCGAGATACGATACTGACAGAATAATATTCTTTTATTGATTTAAATTCTAAAATTTGTATAAAGTTAATAAATTTTGATCTGAACAGTTACTCTTTTAATCCGACTCAACAACTAATTGTCCATGACCCTTTTAGTCAGAGCATATACTGACACCCAAGACCAGATCGCGGAATTGGGGAGCCTGCTGTTCGCTAGCTACTAGAACGACCCAACGACCCAGAATCAGATGAACAACATACGTCCAACAGGGTAGTAAATTAAAATTGACTCTAATTATAAATCGTAATTACTGATCTGCCACCCAAAAGACACGGGCTCCAGAAACCAAGCTGCTCAAATGGGGAGCCTGCTGTTCGCTGGCTACGAAACTACCCAGAGCGAACTCCGAGAATCTGACGGCGCGTTAGTAATTCGACAAAAATAATAATATGTATGAGTAGCTGAAAAACTCTCGTTTTGATGTCTTAGCCTTTCTTGGGGCTGAGCATAGCACTCTCCTAACGGAGTTTTAGATACAAGACTGCTTGAATGGGGAGCCTGCTGTTCGCTAGCTACTAGAGCGACCCAGCGATCAAGTATCCAAATGGCGTATACCCGCTTTCCAATCAAGAACTGAGAATCGTTTTGGCTCTGACCAGCGAAAGCTGTTCCGGATTATACTTATCTGAAGACTTCTAGCTGGCTCGACTTCGAAAACTGTTTTGCACCCTAGGCGGGTTTCGCTCGGCCTTTTATACTGGAGATCCTTTCACTTTTCAAGGCTCTGGAAAACTACCCCTATGCTAAACGTATATAATTTTGCGTATAATTTTACATACAATTTTACGTATAATTTCTAATTATTTTATCTGAACATTAATTAATGAAGCGAATGATTTTATTTCGTCGTCAATGATGTATTCTGGTCAGTAGTTAATGTCTTTAACACAAAATTAATAGTTTAGTAGCGTTTTAAATGAAGAATATATTTGCTGTCCTTTTCTACTTATTGCGCACGAATTCTACAAGGACCTGGGCTAAACGTCGAAGCATGCGGTGCTTCGGAATTTTCCATACAATACTTTTATAATTTACTATCTATTTAGATTAATAAAATAATACCTGAATTCAATTTATTGATAATTTAACTTAACATAACATTAGCTAGCCTCATATACATTCATTGGTCTAATTAGTCAATAATTCTAATACCTAATAGCATTGTCAATTGAAAATATATCTTCTATCTTTCTTTCGAGATTGTGCGCTAATTCTAAGAAATCCTGGGCTAGCGTCGCAGCACGTAACACGTCGTGTTTCGCAATATATTATTTATTCAAATAAAATAACATCCGAATTTGATTATTAATAATTCAGTTTAACATATCATTAATTAGCATTCTATATATTGATTCACCAAATAATTATTTAATAATTTTTATATCTAATAGCATTGATAATGAAAAATATATATAATATATACTCTATCCTTGTCTAGATATAGCGTACTATTTCTACGAGGTCCTGAGCTGGCGTCGCAACACGTGGAATATTCCATACAAAACCTTTATAACTTACTATTTATTTAAATAAGTAAAATAATACATGAATCTGATAATTAATAACTCAACTTAACATTTAACTGATCAGCTCGTATGTTTGCCGGACCTAATAGTTATTTAATAATATAATATTTGCAAATGAAAGAATACATATATATATATTTTACCGGCAGATTAACTAAATTCTGATGGTAATTGATTTGTCTAATGTTGCGGTCGGTAAAAGAAAAATACAGTCGATAATTGAAAACTAAGAGTACCATTGAAGAAATAAAATAAACATCGAAATTTTTCTGAGGCAAAATTCTTCAGGGACGTTACACATTTATGATATATCGAAGTTTGAAGAATAGACGTAAAACATATTTATTTTAGGAACAAACATGAAATATGTACAATATAAACTGTTGATCTCATAAATTGCATGGTTCATAAATACATAAACATTCTATGATAGATTATTAATAATACAAAATGTATTTTGTATCATGAAAAGTTACATGATTTTGGGAGGATAAATTATCTGTCAGAGGTAGTTGTTTTCTACATGGATTTGTAGAAGTAATGTAAAAATCAATTTTATCTTTTTAAATTAAATTATTTTTTAGTGCATCATTCGATACACCTCGTCATCTTCAACACAAGAGTGTTAAATCATTTATAGCCAAAAATTATTAGCTTAAAATATATTATTTTCGTAGTACATAGCGACAAACATCCACGTAAATAAAAGATGTTAGTTCTAATGCATATTAGCTACATTAAAATAGATGTTTCGTAATACTAAACTGATTTTTCTAAAGTAATAACTTTTTGGTATAAATGATTTAATATTTTCGTATAAAACAACAAGCTGCATTGCATGATACATTATAAAATATATAATTCTTTAAAAAAAAACAAAATTGACCAGAGTGCTACTTTTGCTGGATAATTTTCTTTCTAAAGTCATGTAACTTTTGTCTAAAACATTTTTTCGTATCATCAATATTCTCGAATATTTTTAAATGAAACGACTTAAATGGAACGCCTTGCATAACTGAATATTAAGTTGCAAGTGTTGAAATCAGAATAATTTATTTTATTTCAAAACAATAAATACCTATATTGAAACGTATCTCCATATTGAATTATATGTATATAATATACACAAGAAAAATTAGAAAATGACCAAAACAATGGCAAACCAGAAAGCAATATGATTTTATAATTACAATAATTAATTTAGCTTGATAAAAAAGTCTGACTATTTTCCTATTTTACCATTTTACCATTTTCATTATTTTATTGTTTTACAATTTATAATATAATATTAGCGCTACAACCTCAAAGTAAGTTCATTTGGATTTAAAGTGGAATTCTATTCTACGTTTCTAGTGTGTAATGGTATACTGAATGGTTATTTTTTGTGTTCGTTACAGGCATAATGGAATTTAATTAAGTTAAGTGTTTAACTGCCATATTAATTTTGTTCACACAAGAATTCCTTATGCACCGTGCCCTACTTAATACTACTACCTTTATTTATTTTATTATTTATAATGCTAGAATAAAACATTTTGAGGAAAAATTATCGTATTTTAGAAAGAAATTAGACTGTGTGAAGGATCACATTCAAACATTTCACAACGATCTGTGTTTTCTTAAGTAAAAGTGTATATTTATTTTACACAGATCGATTTTTTAAAATGTTCTGTCTAAAATGGTATTAGAACACAGTATTAAGTAATTAATAATTCATAAAGACGAATCAAAATGTGAAAGGAATGAAAGTATTTAAATTATTGTTCCGGATAAATGAAACAGAAGGTGCTTCAATCTTCAGCAAATAAATGTTTTCTTATGTTTAAAAATAACACAAAGTCTCATAACATCCAATTTTCTCATCGAACGAAGTCCATATTCAAGAACCAGATCCCCAAATACTTGTACCAATTTCTTCCGTCTTGCCAGCCCATTTGGCACAGCTACGACGCTATCACTTTGGCACGTTAACACACGACAAACGATGCCGAAGCTGCTCTCCTTTAGGTTGTTGCTGATGTCGATGTTGCCCGATTCATCGATGCTGAACGAGCAAAGCTTGCCCAGCGATAGCTTATTTCTCTTTAGCTACTCGAAACTACTCGAGAGTCTTCTGCTGACATTGTAAATTTTCTAAGTCAAGAATTCCTTATCGATCGTGCCACCTTACTTCGAACTCGGTCAGTTCGCGTATGTACGTTCCACGCGTCTCGCCCATTGACCCATTTATCCATGGGTCAGCTACGTTGTTTCGGCTCATGTGTGTCGTCGCAGCTGTTTCGTGGGTCACGTTCACCCTATCGTGATGATGAAAGTCATTCTTCGAATTCCACGATAAGCCAGAATTAGAATCAAGATCGATTATGAGTTTCATTTATCATACCTTCCGTTTTATTACTTAACCCTTCACTGATCTGATGAATAAAAATGACACGCGAGGTGTGACGGAATATTTAGTATGCATAAAATATATGTATATTGCAGTGAGATTATATGAGATGGTGAAAATATCTATTGTTTTCTACGGTGTTATATTTACAGGATCAAGGACATCCTAAAAGCTTCAGATAGAGAGATAATTTTAATCAGAACTTTTTTTGAATAATTTTGAAGTACGCAAGGAAGATAAAACAAAGATATTTGACAGGAACGAATAATTTTATCTTTTATATGAAAATATCTTCGAAGATTTTGAAATAAAAACTTTGAATAGAATAACATTATTTTAAATCTAAAGAGCAAATTTAATTCCAATAAGTTTTTATTTCTGTTAAACAATAATTTTGTTGCTCTCAGATAACTGTTTTATTCGAAAATTGTCTTCAATAATTTTTTAGTATATTTCTATGCAAATAAAAAGTTACTCGTTATTTGAAAATACTTTCTATTCATTCGCATTTTATACTTGAATGATAGTTCGATGATATCCAACTCTAATTGTAAAAGTAGAATACTGACAATGAGTGTAAATTTAAAAAACGTGATGTACATTATTGTGAAATCCTTAAATATTTCTGTATTAAATTAATATAGATATTAAAAACTTAGACATTTTTTGCAAAGTCAATTGAAAGTTTTACAGCTCATACCACGAAAACTTAATTTAAGTATGAGACTTTGAGATTTTAAGTTATACACCACCATTTCGTCTCTTATCTGACATCATAGCGTCTGGAAATATAAGCGAAACTTCATTTTATTAATATCTATAAAAAAGATCTTTCGTATAATTCTCAACGAAATTCTTCTTAAAATTTTATGTTTGCCATTTTTAAACCTCCAACGTAATCTTACTTTTACCACTATTGTATTAAAATTGGTATTATAAAACGATCGCAATATACATATTTACAATAAAATTAATGATTGTATTTATAAGTTTTAATGCTTAAGACATTACTACAGGTAAATCCGTAATCTACGTAGAGTTTATAATGCATTATGAAATTATATTCTGTTCTAAATTTAGAATGAGTTAATTCTACAGACTGACAGTAGGAATATAATTGTTAATGTACACAGGATTCTACAGTGACGTTTACTGCAAAACTGTTTTCATTCTCGAGGCTTGGGTTATATGATACTCCAACATATCAACACAGGGTTAATTGCGTCACGTACTGTGTGGGAGTATTTGGATTTATAAAGCTCTTGGTTGGTTGTTCCTGAGGGTAGTTTGTAAGTTCGTCGGGTATTGCAAGATGATATTGAATATAGTTCGAGGTTGTTTTATAAAGAGCGTATTAAAAATCGTGACAGAAATGGAACTCAGAGGATTCTTACAAAAATTAAATAAGGACGGAAAAGTCATATTCGATAAAGAGATCGTGTGATCTCGTTTGGAATTTTAATAGTTTAGTTAAGTTAAATTTCTAAAATCATTATTCGGTCTACGATAAAAATTTTAATTTAATTTCCTTGTTCAATCCTTGAAGATTATTGCCACCTACTATTTTCTGCATCAAAATCATAATTCTTCTCTTGGTACAAGTCACATAAATTGCCATAAATAATTTGCTAATTTACACAAGAAGAGATCACTAAATGTTAAAGAACAGTTACATTACAATATTAAAATGATTATAAATATTCTATATAGAAGATAATCCATTTAAATAAAGCCTTTAATATATCTGCTTTATTAAATGTTGTATTCAAAATCTTCTCCAAACAAAATTACACTATTTCAAAAACTATATGTAACAGTAAAAATAATTTTATCTTGAGATCATTAGTTTACGAAATTTCAGATTATGTATTTTGTTTAATGTAGAACCATATGTTTTTGTACATTGGAGGTAGGATACAAATATACTAAAATTAACGCTTCATGAGATTTATATTTAAAAATGATATAGAAATACAAAAATTTTAGAAATCTCATGAAATTGCTAGATTTGTGAACTTGTACATATTTACGTAAAATTTTGCAAAAGGCCGAATTGTGTGATACAATATATGCACTTCCATTAAAAAGATGAAATTCACTTTTCTCGACGACAACTAGGTACTTTCTTTATATAGGCCAATTCCTACAAATAGGTGGCTTTATTTAAATTGATCATTTTGAACAAAAATAAAAACTGAACATTCTCGGAAAATCGCAGAAAATGAGAAGCTGGCTCTAAAATCCTAGCACCATCGCTCTCGAAACGAGGGTAAGATTTAACAGTTTCAAGTAGAAACCAGTATGGTAGTTAAATCGATTTCGCATTCAAAAGAAGTAAACACGAAAAATCTGTCAACAATTAACGAACCGATACAGAGAAAGATAACATCAGTTGAAAAGCACGTTTAATTAACGAACGCAAACTTTTTATCGCGATTTGTCGGTTTTCATTCGTTTCCAACCGTTTTTCTTTCCGAGAAACTTTGATTCATAAAACCGTGAGACGTAAAAACGGAAGGACGAATTTGTTGATCAGAGAAAAAAACCAAATCAATTTGTGAATGTAAGTTTGCCGCACGATCAGCTCGATAACTTACGATCGTCTCTGTTCCAATGGTCGTAGTAGAAGTTTCCTGAGTTTGATTAGCCCTACATGAATTATAGCCATGGCTCCGCAGGATGGCGTGCATAAAATGGGTCAGTAATTAAGCATGAGAGCAAAGATCTAAATTGATAGTCGAATCCACCGAAGTGATAGTCGAGATATCGTTCAGCCGTTGTAATTGAATTTGAAATACCGGGCGATCGATCTGGATTATTTCTTTCGTTGTTTTAGCTCTCTAACTGTTCATTATCAAAACTTTTATCGAGGAATTGAGCGAAAAATTGTTACAAAAAGTGACGAATGAGGTTCTGAAACGAGGCACTTTAACTGTTCTTTTGTTAAATAGAAAAGCATATAACATTTCTTGTTTAAACAAAATGTTAAGTTACTTTATATCAAATAGCCGATTTCGAAAAATGAGAAATCTGACACAACTCGATAATGGCATAAATACTACAAAGCAATATGTATGATATATTAGTTTGCAATTTAAAACACGTAACATGTTGATTACCATACATAGATGGTTGACTGTTTCATTAACCTTTCAAATGTTCTATTTGATTTTTAAAGTATGTAGCAGTGTGTTTAATTATTTTTTTTAGCAATGTCGAGTATAATCGATAGAAGAATATTAACTGCACTTTCTGTAAAATTGAAATACATTATAACAAAGTGAAAAAATCTTTTAGTCGTTTTTATGTTTAAATTCCGCTTGTATTGTTCATAGTTTAAAGGTTCATTAATATCATGTACAAAATTTATAACTTAATTAATTTGAAAATAAATATTTTAATTAAAAATTTAATTCGTTTTTGGAAAAAGGAATGATATCCTCTAAACAAAGAGCTACATGTAATAAATTATATCTTTTTCTAAATATTTGTAAAAGTCTTTTAATAATATTTTTTAAAAATGCCTATGGAAATTCAAGCGTCACCTGCATATAAATGGTATTATGGCAATCAACACGTTAATGTTCTTAATATAAAATAGAGGTTATCAATTGCAATATACAATAGAGTTCTATTATTGTTGTTGTATATCAAATCGCTAATTTGGTAACAGGAAGAAATCTGGCACGACCTTATGATATACGCAAAGATATCGTAGAGATTTCATTGAGGGCATGTCAATTTTACGTATGTATGAATGAAATGGCTATACATTAACGTTAATGTGCCTAATATAATATGGTTAATTACCAATTAGACCAATGACTGATTTCAAAACATAACAAAGACACAGTTTCAGTACATGAAAGTATCGCACTTGTGACATATATTATTTAAAGTTCAGATCTGATGAAAATGATAACATAAGTGACTCATTAATATTTTTAATAGAAAATGAGTAATTCTGCACTAAAGGAAACAATGGATTCATTGCTTTTCCTGTCGATATTGATGAAATATTTTTGCGAAGTTATTTTCACGAATCTTTAAGCTGTAAACTGATATACTATAACTACTATTTTGTTAATATTTTATATCATTAAATTGTATTACACGTTGTGTTTTAAACTGTATCGTTGTATGCTGCAACTGTCAGCCAACTATTTTATAGTATGCAGTTTAATAAAAAGTTTCTACAGTTATTTCTTTCAAATTTAAAATTTAAAATTGGAATTACATAAATGCTATTTTTCAGTACTTTTGTATCTCAAAATAATGTTTAACTGTTGTATTATAACCTACGGACATTACTTGTTTGAAAATAATGCTGAACCGAATAACTAAAGTATATGACTAAAGTAATGTCATATTCTAGAGGAAAAATAAGATGTTTTATACGTAAAAATAATTCTAAAACTTGTTTAAAGTAATATACCGGAACTTATGTTTATGAAAATAAATTTTTGATTAAACGAAAATTGACTAATTTTATTTATTTATATATGATCACAATTAAGTTTTCATGTTTTCTGATAAATAATAATACTAGAACAAAATTTACACGTTTCATTTCTTTTGAAGTGAATGTAATTCAATATATTGTGTGTCCAGTAATCTGTCTTATTTTTTGCTTAATTCAGATGAAAGTAGTTACTGGTGGAAATTAAATTATAAAATGTCCAATATAATAAAATTAATTTAATAGCCTTTTCGCTTATGCACAAATTGAGTTTCCGTCGGTATTGTCATATAAGACTCAATATTTCATTAAAATTATTTTTATTAAGTGTTTTTTATATATAATCACATCAATATCTAGCAATAACATGAAACATTTAAATCTTAAAATTGTGATAAACATTGAAAAAATTGCCAAATAACAACTTCGTACAATATAATTTACAAAATAAAAACTTTTAGAAGCGCAATTTTACACATTTTTTTGTGCAATTAAAACATTTCTCTTCCATCGTGAATTTCGAACGTTTTTATACAAAAATCGAATAAAACGGGAACAAACAAATAGTTATAGTTAAATGTAAATATTCAATAAAAACTGTTTTTCCTATGAATTCTGTATATCGCAAACATTAAATTATTAACCAAATAAACGCTTCACTGTGCAAAGCGGAAAGAACTCTGCACATTTTATACGTGTAAAACCAACATTGGTCAATTTGACTGAACTATGTCTTGCAGTTTATGTGGTGTTATCACCTAAAAATTAAAATTATAAAAAATACGATGGCTTAAAGGTAATGAAACTATTGTTTCGAAAATGCTTGTTTCTGAACACACAAATTAATATATAAATACAAATGTTTGAAAAAAATACATACTAAATGTATGCGACTGCGTATATGTGTGTGTACATCTGAGTGAGTGTGTATCGGTGTGTTATACAAGATGTCTGCCTTATTTGAATACAATCAAATATCTCAAAAAAATACGAATAGCACACGAAAATGTTTTGGACAAAAATGACGTATTATTAATTTGATATGTATAAGTAAGACACTTAACTGGGTTTCGTTAAATATAAAAGTGTAGCCATTCTATGTGATTGTTCTAAAAATTTTTGGATAATATGTACTAATTTACTTATTTAATATTTTAGTAATACTAAATAAGTATATTATAGACATTTTACATTATTATTTCCGCAAAAAGGATACATGATTGCTTATTGGTTATTTTAGAAATAATAAATAACTCTTTAAATTGTGCAATATCTTTATAGCTCAAATAAAGATAAAATAGAATTTTCTAAATATATGTATATAATCCAAGCTAACTTATACATATAATGTAAGTACATTTAAACGATCAATTATTACAATTTTACATTGTAAATATCTTCAGTACCACGTAAAAAATTGTAACAATTTTGTTTCATAATATAACTAACAAACATACATACATTTTTTCTTGAGTATAGCTTATAATACATTATCTAAAGTATCAATGGCAAATAACGGAGTAAATAGAACATATGAATCACTTAAACACGAAAATCCTTTTAAAATGGATCGAAGGCAACAAATTCAAAACCAGAAAACTGATGACTTAAATTGCTTTGATTTTACGTGCATGTCGCATATTTCATTTTTAACGAAATCACTGATATTGAAGTCGAGAAATGATCAATTAGACATGTTTTAACAACCTGATGTTTTACTTTAAATACACATTTGGTTAGCTATTTATTTAATAAATAAAATATATAAACATCTATAAACATGATTTTTTTATGTATGTTGCATATTTTAGTTAACCTAATCGAGACTGCGGTATTCATATGGTCATAAAATACTTCCAGGATGCTTTAAGTGAATAGAAATTGTTGGCCATATATTTTAGCTTAAGTGTCCTTAACAGTAATTCTTTAATAGCATTAAGCCTTCGCTCAATACAGTGGATCTTGCTAGAGATTAATCTAGCAAAAGATTTATATCATTTCTGTTTAAAGAGATTCCGTTCGTTAGTTTCGTTGATTTTACTAAATAATTTTGGAAACTACTGAACCGATTTTAATAAGATCTTCAGTATTTGCTATCTTATTATCTCTGGAGTCTTGTAAGATTCCATATATAGCTTGAAGGCTATAGACATATATGGCATTCCGCAAATCATTACAGTTACACAAGAAATGGATTATCAAATTGAAATATGATAACGTCAAGTATGACGCAATGATATGCAGCACGTAAACGAGCTATGTGGCGCCAATGTGTCGACTGCGTGCAACATGAAGGAGCCGACAATTTATTTCTCGATTTACAAGGTACACCCTTAATATATCATGGCGTGAAACAACTGTCAATAAAGTATATAAAGAACGTGTGACAGAAAATAAATTTCAAAATTTCAAAAAGAAATTGTAAACATATAACGAGAAAAATGACAAAATGTCTAAAAATATAATAGATTTTTAAAAACGTTTAAAATAAAATGGTCTTACTTATTTGTATGCCAGTTGCCAGCGGAAGAGACTAATGCATCAATGTATTAGGATTTGTTCATTGAATTTGAAGTATATAATAATTTAAACTTAATTTATATCATTTAAATTTGATTAAACATTTCATAATAATTCATAAATAATTACATTTGTATTATTTAAATTTGGTTATAACTCAAATTCAATTTTTATTACGTCATTTTTTTAACACTTTGTAACATATTATTTTACCCATTCAGTACATTTTAAAATTATGTTTCACATTCTAATGTTTTTAATCTGTAAGATATTTGCAAAGCATTATAAATCATTAAGTAAATTCTAACTAAACGAAGAAGAAGAGGACTTTATATTATAGCATAAAATCTAGGCATCATTGTAACTTAAAAGCGTTCAGCGTTTGAAATATCCGAGCAACGCTTGGTAATTCTGCTAAATATAACTAAAATTGTTTATAAGTTTAAATAACTATTTATTATTACTTACCAAAAATATAGAAGTTTATATGTATAATTTTAATCAGTTATATAAAAAAGAAGACAAATTTTTGCAAAATGTCTTTTCTAACTCATTTTAAATAAACAATATTTTTATTAAATTAAAATTTTTCTTCTTTTTCATTGGAAAATATCTTCCATAAACTGAAATGTAGTAGGTTAATACAAATTATCGAATTTCCAAAATAAATAGGCATAAAAGTACAACAAAGTAGCACTGGAGCATACATATCATTTCAAAACTTGAAGTTTAACCAGAGACGACATTAGCCCATTTTTATTATTCAGAAAAGTAAATGGATAAATTATACAGAAAATAATACCGATTTTGAACTTGATATCGAAAAATCAAAGAGGATTTAATGATGTAAAGATTGAATAACACGTTATACCAGTAACGTAATTAACAAAGTAATTATGTAAGAATTAAGTAACAAAGTAATTAACTGCTACATTTATGATTGCTTATAGCAAATAATAAGGTTTATGTACTATAATTTGATATAATTTGACGATACAACAGTATAGCACTAATATTACATTAGTTCAAAATCGTACATTTATTAAAAATATAACTTTATTATTAATGTTCATAATGTAAAATTTATGGTCGTTAGACAACCATCTTATTGTGTATTGTATAATGTTTTGTACATTAAAAACGTTATGAAAAGTTGACGTGGTTGCTTTTCACCAAATATAAGCTTGGAATTAATATTTTATAGAATAAATAGTAGTAGCAATAGTATTTGATAGCATGTTACAGTTATATTATAGTACTTTTATGCCATTATATTCTATCAGGCACCTGATGGTTTGGAATCCGATATTCCACATGCAACAACCTAATATTAACGGTTCTAATGTAATTAAAAAAAAATAAACTATTTTTACCGCACACTGCAGCAGTTAATACTTGCAGCTTTCTGCACCAAATTGCCGAATAAAGAAAGAGAACCATTTTGAAACACTTCGACAGAAAGCTGAGAAATACTTCAACTGTCGATCAACGACCCCGAAGCGTGCAGCACCCTAAGTCGTTAAGCGAAGCCATGATTTCTAGACAGTGTAACGGACCAATCATGGCAAGTGGTAGGTCGTAGCATAAATAATTTTACTATTCTACCAGCCAGGATAATTTGCCCTCGACGAACGTGGTACGGAGGAATTTTGGCTGTTCGTTCGAGTTTGGTTGGCGTGCGCCATGAGCCACGCCACAGTGGTAATTCCGACCAGGTTGTTATCAGGATCCTACGTCGACGGAATAGCCAAACGGACGTCCGGTCGGCCACGACAGGGTTCCAGGTATATCCACGTTCAACCCTCTAGCACAGGGGTAATTCATAGCCCGGGTAATGGCGATCGCGTTATCATAGTTTAATGTCCCTTTCCGCCCACTAGAATTCCCGTCACTTGGTCTCACTTTTCCGGGAGAATTGCTAGCTGACAGACTGGAGGAATTGATCAACCGACTGAGTTGATTAGGGAAAGGAATGGTTAACGAACACCGAAGAAATCAGATTGATCGCCGTTATTGATTTCATAGCTTTACAGAATATTAGACAGAATAGACGTCGTAAGGTTTTCTAATCAGGGGTTGCCTAACACGTTCTGATCGATCACAAATTAACTAATATTTTTATATCCAAATATTATTAACCCAAATATTGTTATACTCAAATATTTACGACTTAACTCGTGTTTACACTTGCATTCGCTAGCTAAATTTTGAAAATTCAATGTAATATAGGATTTTGTAAAAACTTTTGTCATAATGTTCTATAGTGTTCGTTTTATTATACAAAAATTTCTTTCTTTGGTATTTTGATTTTCATAACATTTTTAATATTACAAAAATTTCAACCATGATGGACCAAGAAAAGTTATGTAGATGATATGTACAAAATTTTATTTCAATTCATTATATATAAATAAAATGTATTAAAATTTATTTAGGTTACTTTACTTTCCTACTTATTTATATATGTATAAGGAATTGGTACGTAGTAATGCAAAATATGATAATTAAAATTATTTGATTATAACTGATTAGTTTTGTAAGATGAACGTAATATGAAAATTACATTTTGTACCGTAAACGTAAGTTGCTTTGTACCAAAGTTTGAAAATGATTAATACAACTGTAATTTTAAACGGTAAATGAATATTTTAATTGACAATATAGCAGCCTCGAACATAATCATACGCTATTTAGCATCTCGGATTAATCGCATAACATTATTTATTTAACCTATTTATAAAATGCCTCCTGAAAACTTCTTTGTATATATACATGTTTAATTATAGTTTTAGTTACTTTTAAATTTATTTTAATTATTAGATTATCCTATTAGCACTTTCTGAAAGTTTTACGACCCCATTAAAACTTTACATCGACGGTTTCAAGGAAAATCATAAATAATATTGAAACTTCATGTTTTTCGATGATATATATTGTGATATATGATAATTAATTGATATTCTATAATATTAGCTCAACCTAAAACTAGTATTGCAAATATTTAATTATTATGGAACTTTAAGAGTAACATGAACTTTCGTTAACGTGTTCTAATTCTATCCTTCCATGTACAATGTAGTTTTTAAATAAAAAATACTTCTAGCTACTTTAGTTCTTAAAATAATTAATTTCTGATTTACTCTATATAAATCACATTGTAACGGCACATTGAAATCTAAAGCTTTTGCAGCAAAAGTCTTTTCAGTATCGAAATTGATCTTGAATTTTTGCAAACGAATAAATTCGTGAAAAAGAGAGTAAAGGTCGAAGTTAATTGCGTGAAAAAACCGACTTTGATCGATGATCTGTATAATAAAAATTCTCACTTTATTGGTTTTGAAGCATCGTTGCCAGCTTAATGAATTTGATTAATTGCATGAAGAAAATGGATCATTAATCACTGTTCGCAATGCATACTCACGCTAGCCGCCATATTATCATCATGAAATTGATAACCGATTGTCGATTCTATCGATCACCCACACGTAACATGAACATGTATATTCATCAGATGAAATACGGAAAATTGCCGCAATAATATTACTCCAAATGTTTCACTTTAATGCATCTATAACGGAAAATTGCATGCTACAAACTGCAGTCAACGTACATACTACATAACTCTAAAATGGTAGATGATTAAGAAACTTTAAAACTAAGTTTCTAGTAGTTACATGCTGACAGGATGCCATAACGACAAAAGTACAAAACTAACACAAATACAAGTATGGTAATATTTGAAGTCACCTTCTTTTACAGTGAAACTGACAAGTCTCTACGGTTTATAGTTTAGTACACATTACTCGCAAATATACAAACCGTTTAGATAGCTTCAATTATCAAAGATAAGATAATAAAACAGATTTCGTGTATAGCGTGATAAATTCAAATTAAGAACCTTTGTTCAACCTGTGATGACGGAGTGCGATCTTGATTGACCTAGCGTACGCTGTTTGCTTTCAATCTTACCAGGGTTCTAGGGGTTTAAAGACCCGAACATCTAAGAATATAAAGATCTAAAAATATAGGGATCAGGGAATAAAACGCTCTGAAGATCTAATTCTATATCGAAATAGAAACCTAGAACCTTCGAGATCTAAACTAGAGACATTTTGGAAATATGTACATATGAATATACATATAAATTATATAAATTTAGGGATGAAATAGAAATTTATGAGTATAGGGATTTCGGGATTTAGGGATATAAAAATTTGAGGATGTAAGAATAAAGGAGTATAGTGATTTAGGGATATAGGAATTTAGGTATTATTATTATTGTTATTATTCATATTATTATCTCACATATACAAGTCTATCGTTTATTAATGTATAAATGTTGTTACATTATGATGTTTGTAATCTTCGTACTCTCTTAAATATAGAAAAGTAATATTAATTTTCCTTTCACTTTAAATAATTCATTTATGTAGCACAATAGAGACTGTAGGAACAGTAAAGCATGCGGTTCACCTATCATTGACCTGCATCACTGAACTCACAATGCATCTTCAAATTGACCCAGCACTAACTTACGGTTCAGCAATATTACTGATATCTCTGTATTTGACACTAAGTGTTCTATCGTCTACAATTTGGAAGGGACGTCAGTTTCAGTACATCAGATTGTATTCTGAAATTGCAAAGATTAACGAAATTCTCCTGCAATTTCATACTTAATATTCCGAAGACGGAATTTAATTATTGACACATTTATGCAAATACGTAATAAAAGGGTAGTCGTAATTATACAATTCGCAAATATTCATTAGCAAGTGAATTACTTGATCGATGTTATATTATTTAATACACGTCATTACAATACACGTATCATCTCATTAATATTTGCTAATTAATATTATATTTTTTACAGTAATTGTTGTAATTTTATAGGTTCTTATAAATTTGCCACAAAAAAATGTTATTATTATTACATGATCCATATTTATCACTTTCGAATTTATAGTTAAAAATTGGAACTATTAGGAAAGTTGAAACGGCAAAACTATTTTTAATTATGATCCAAATATTCTTCGACATAAAGTGTTTAATTGAATATTCCATATAAAGTATTTAAATTTTTAAAGAAATAAAATAAAATTTAGAAAATGAGGATAAAGAAGGGTTTAATTTTTTGATTGGGTTCAATAGGGATTCAGTGGGTCCAATATTTTCTATTTAGAACAGTTTTATACATTTATCGAATAAAGATATGTTTGTATACCTCTACTTTCAGAATAAATAATGTATTTCGATTTTCTTGCCATTTGTGTACTTACATAAAATTTAATAGAATCACAAATTAACCGTTGTATTACTATTGGTGCTTATAGGTGCTCGATAAATTTGCACATCCTCTACTGTAAGTATTTTGCGGTATCCAATTAATTTTAGTGATCATGAGGTATTGTCGCTTTCGAATTCCCAATAGAAATCATGGCAACTTTACTATCTACAAATTACAAATAACGTTAAACTGTCAGGAAACGGCTTTAAACCGACCGTGCTAAAGAAAACAAAAAGTAATGAACGCAGACTCGATTCGCAATCAGGTACCATGACCCATAAACTTGTTCTAATTGTTCAATTATCGATCAGTCTGTCATTGTTTTCTTGTCCTTAATGAACTAATTATCATATCACTTATTATGAAAGATCCTATGCATGCTTTACGAAATGGTACCAAATTATTTGCTGTTTGCCAAAAGAGCATACATAGAACAAGGTGAATGATCCCTTAAGGATCGTGCATCATTAATCACCGACTCGAGCGCGATATCTACTTATGTGTTGGCAATGTATTATCGATATCGGATCGATGGTTTAGTGAACCAAATATCGGTCGACGACTCTCATAGCCCATTTCAGCGAAATTCTTCTCGCTCATGTGCAATGTGAACGAGATGCAGTGATAAAAAGTAGGACGGAATGAGAAGGAAGAGTGCTTCTGTTTTTAGATACGAAACGTCCTTATGCGGGTAGTTTTACGGCACGAATGTGTAAAATCGTGTTTAACCCTTTCATGGTTAGTATGACATGTACATACATTCAACTGCACTTCTCTTATTTTCTAAAGGAAAATTAAATAGTCTAATTATTCTTTGGACTATAGACATTTAGATGTATAGCCATTTAGAAACATTAAGGATATAGGAATTGAAAAATATACATTTCATAACACATATATTTCGGCGTTGAACAAATGTGTTACCATCAGAATTTAGTTCAACTATCTATAATATACATATTCTTTAATTTGCGTATATTAAAATTATTAAATAATTATTAGATCAAACAGACATACAGAGCTAATTAATGAAATGTTAGGTTGAGTTATTAATGATCAGATTCTTGTATTATTTTACATATTTGAATAAATAGTATATTGTAAATGTTCTGTATGGAATATTCCGAAACACAACGTGCTACGTGCTACGCTAGCTGAAGACTTCGTAGAGTTCACACGCAGTATCTAGAGAAAGACAGAAGATATATTTTCCATTGTGTAAGGATGCCTATACTTTACACAGAACTTCTACAAATATTATTATCGTTCGATTTCTCTCTTCACGTTCTCTAAACAGTCTCTAACCAAATGCCCTGTCCTCAGGCTTTCCCGAAGGTTTTATGGGGAACGCATCCCCACTTTGCATTTTGGGATAAACAAACTCATGCTGTTACTAGGAGACTGGAAAATATCAACCGAGTCTTGTTCAAACCTGGTCCCTAAACACTCTGAGGGACTCCTTCATTTATGGTGCCCTAAACCTATTCTAACTATTGTCCGCTCGCTCTTACAATTGACAATGCTATTAGACATTAAAATTATTAAATAATTAGATCAATCAATATATATGAAGCTAACTAATGATATGTTGAGTTGAATTATCAATAATCGAATACAGATATTATTTTATCAATCTAAATAGATAGTAAATTATAAAAGTATTGTATGGAAAATATCGAAGCACCGCATGCTTCGACGTTTAGCCCAGGTCCTTGTAGAATTCGTGCGCAATAAGTAGAAAAGGACAGCAAATATATTCTTCATTTAAGACGCTACTAAACTATTAATTTTGTGTTAAAGACATTAACTACTGACCAGAATACATCATTGACGACGAAATAAAATCATTCGCTTCATTAATTAATGTCCAGATAAAATAATTAGGAATTATACGTAAAATTATATGAAAAATTATACACAAAATTATATACGTTTAGCATAAGGGGAGTTTTCCAGAGCCTTGAGAAGTGAAAGGATCTCGAGTATAAAAGGCCGAGCGAAACCCGCCTAGGGTGCAGAACAGTTTTCGAAGTCGAGCCAGCTAGAAGTCTTCAGATAAGTATAATCCGGAATAGTTTTCGCTGGTCAGAGCCAAAACGATTCTCAGTTCTTGATTGGAAAGCGGGTATACGCCATTTGGATACTTGATCGTTGGGTCGCTCTAGTAGCTAGCGAACAGCAGGCTCCCCATTCAAGCGGTCTTGTATCTAAAACTCCGTTAGGAGAGTGCTATGCTCAGCCCCAAGAAAGGCTAAGACATCAAAACGAGAGTTTTTCAGCTACTCATACATATTATTATTTTTGTCGAATTACTGACGCGCCGTCAGATTCTCGGAGTTCGCTTTGGGTAGTTTCGTAACGAGCGAATAGCAGGCTCCCCATTTGAGCAGCTTGGTTTCTGAAGCCCGTGTCTTTTGGGTGGCAGATCAGTAATTACGATTTATAATTAGAGTCAATTTTAATTTGCTACCCTGTTGGACGTATGTTGTTCATCTGATTCTGGGTCGTTGAGTCGTTCTAGTAGCTAGTGAACAACAGGCTCCTCAATTAAGCGATCTGATTTTGGGTGTCAATGTGCGCTCTGACTAAAAGGGCCATGGACAATTAGTTGTCGAGCCAAATTAAAGTGTAACTGTTCCGTACAAAATTTATTAAGTTCATACAAATTTTAGAATTTTGAATTAATAAAATAATATTGTTCTGTCACGAGCGTATCTCGCGTAGCGTACTAGTAGTCGACTACACCACGTTAGAAAACCGATTTAAAGTATTAATCTTGCTAATTTTGTAAGAGCGTATCTAGCCCTTTTAGTGCCGGAGGCCGATATATCGGCTCTGGCTGTACTGGCGAGAAGTGCCAGAGCCGATATGTCGGCCCGCACCTTGTAGCGCTTTACTATTCGCATTGCGGGAGAACTCTATCTCAAAATAAATTTATAATACGATATAAATGGTCTAATTTCATTACGAGAGAATTAAAAAACAAAATAGTTTTTCGTTTTAACTCTTTGTGGACGACGACTTTTTCCTATCGTTTGGAGATAACGAAATTATTATTATTATTGTTTATTTTTGTTATGTAATATTATTTATGTTGTAACAAAATATATTGGAAATGCAAAGTATATACTTTGTAATAAATGGTTTATATAAAATTATGATGAAAAGATGACTTTTTGTATGTGCAAATACGTTTTGTAAGAGAGAACTCAACTTTTACTTTCTTTATGAACTTTTATACCTTTGTTATTTATATAATTTTCAATGAATGTAGAAAAACTAGAGTCATTGTTTTGTTCTCTATTTCGTCCTTAATATAATGCTTTTTGAATCATTGTTTGGTTTTTATGAGCATTTTCCCAAACCCTAGTAAAACCGTGAAATTCGGCCGGTTATTCTCGCATAGGCACCGCTTTTTCGCCCGGCACTAAAAGGGCTAGGTAAGCTTAGAAAGAGAATCACACTTACGTAGGATTCATTACAGCGCTGGACTACAAACGTATTAATCTTGTTTAATTTTGTAACAGCGTTTGCCTTGAAAGAATATCAAACCATACGAGTTTAAAAACTTCGACTCTTAATTTTGTAGAAGCTTCGAATGAGAATCAGACTTAGGTAGGATTCATCGTAACGCTAGGTTCCAAAGGTATTAACCAGCGAATTTCATTTTTGTTAGACTCATTTTACATTCACCGATTACGTATTATTTAATTTATTGAGTTTCTGTTCATTATGCGATAATGTCTATTTAGCTCTTTTTATAGAGACGATCATTATTGAAATTATAATACATATACCTTTCATATTTTTGTTATAATTGTTAATTGTAAAATTCATTATTCTCATCATTTAATTGAATAAACGTGATTATTGAAAGGTATTGACCTGTGGATTTCACTCCTTAACCGCACACCACACGAACCCCACATTCTTTAGATTTAGTTATTATAGAAGCGAGTCGTTCAGTAGGTAAAAGCCTCTCTTTACCTCACGAGCGCTCTTGATTTCTGAACTTAGTTCCAGAATCGTTACAGTAGTGTCAACATGACATTATACCACGTGTATCATAAAAACGAAGAAAATTAGTATTTGTAAAAACGGTACCTAATGAGCGACTTGGTGTTTTGAATCTAAAGATTTCCTAAACAAACTTTTCTCAAACCGTACAATTTTCTAATTATTGTTTATTTTTTACATTTGATTGAGTAAATAGATTTATTTTATCGTATTAGATACAAATATTTTTTAGATTTGATTAGTACAATTAGTTCAGAAGAACCCTGTACTTTCCTTTTGAAGGTATTATGTACTAACTGAAATGAAGTAAAAGTCGATTTTCATTTAACATTCACCAAGAACGCGATGACTATTTGATCACTCAAAAATTCCTGAGAAAAAATTTAATTTGGTCACGAAAAAATTAATATCTTTTCTGCTGGAGGATCATGCGTTCAAAAGATATTTACTGAGCTGAAATATATATTCAGATGGAATCCTTAATGCGACAATTAATTTACTCCGTGGTTAGTATAGGTCTGAATAATCAGAAAACTGGAAAATTGAAGCCCCTTTAATCTGCAACCCACTTTCCATAAGATGCCGGATTATCCGCGTCGCTGAAAAAATCCATTTGACTGAATATTGCTTTGATGAAATGTATTTAAGACACGCTTATCACAGATGAAAATGATTACTTAAGACTTATTAGAATTTCTTATTGTGTAATATAAATATTTAGAAAATATTTAAATTAGAATTTAATATCAGCAAATATTTTAACAGAAGAAATATCTCAGCATTACTTATTAATTATTTTTTCAATAATTAATTTTATGCCATAATTTTTTTTCACTTTATTACATATGTATATACAGTACAAAAAATCGTGGCACAAATGGCCGTCTGATTATTGTGCACGCAAAATTAGTCGAAAAAAAAGATTAACACTATTCTATATTTGTCCATATTTTTTTGAAAATGCAATTTGAAAAATTGTTGAAAATATTGATTAAAAGATTTATATACAACAATAAAAATGATAGTATGAATCAAAACTTGTTTGGGTAGTTCAGCAACTAACAAATTAATAAACATGTTAATAAATATAATTATTAATAAAATTATTATTACTTAACATTTCTTCTGATATCGTTATTCAGGAGCGCATTTATTGCATTTACAACTACATTCATTACGCTAGATAATTAGTATATCAACAATATTATAAAGAATAATCACTAATATTATATTTCAACGGTTTGAATACATATAATTACACTGTTCAACACGAATTTTGTTTTCCAATACCCATTGGGTGATCCTTGTAGAGTTTCTCGACCTGAACAAGAATCCGAAAACCGAATTACTCCATCACCCTCAGTTTTTGAAAAACCCGAGCTTTTGTAAAAACACGTGTTTTGCGTAGAAAATGCAATATTGCGAGGAAACTAAAAAACCTAGGACATTCAAATTAATTTTAAAAGATAGAGAAGAGTGTCCCGAATAAATTGTATAGTTGTTAAATTGCGTGATTCTAAATAGATGTAAATATCAATGAAAGTTCAAATAACGGCCGTTGTACGCATTTCCTATGTATTATTTTTGCATTTTTAGGAAAAGTTATTTATTTAACGCGAATTTGCTATACAGTATCGAATTCTATAGACATTTCTGATGAAGAAACTATGCGGGGTAAGTGTTATAGCTGTATGCAATTCCAGTAAATCGAAAAAATATTTGCCAGTAGCACGCGCACAGCGTTTTGCCGCCAGGCGGCCATAGCTCGCTCTCCTCGCCAAGTCAGTGCCGTAGCTACGCGCAATCAGCATCAATGATGGGGCTTAATAGACATCCACTTTTTATATGTACAATGTTTAATTTTTTTTAGTATTATTATTTTATAATTATTATCTTTCATCTATTATTATTATTCATTATTATTTTTAGCTACCAACAATACAATTATAAAATACTATAATTCAAAATTTAAAAATCAAATGATGATCATTACAACTTCATCAAACGATAACCGATTTAAGACAGTTTTGAAATCTGTTTATAATATAAAAAAAATAAAATGTAAACGATAGAAAGTTACCTGCAGTAAGCGAATTTAGAAGTGTTTTCGTCTTGCTTGACGTTTGTATGTCGCATATTTGTTGTCCTTCATTAGTGTCCAACAATAATCATCTAGCGTTGCACACGATTGTTTCAAATTGTCTATTAAGCCTCATCATTGATACTGATTGCGCGTAGCTACGGCACTGACTTGGCGAGGAGAGCGAGCTATGGCCGCCTGGCGGCAAAACGCCGTACGCGTACTAGTGGCAGATATTTTTTCGATTTGCTGGAATTGCATACAGCTACAATACTTACCCCACATAGTTTCTTCATCAGAAATGTCTATAGAATTCGATAGAAAGAATTGTCCACCATCCTTGATGCGGAAAACTTAGACCGTAATGGACAATTCTTTCCATGTTTCTTACTCTTCGGACTTGCCGGTCCGACCGTAGACCCGCGGCTATCGGTTTCGGCAGGTAGAGTCAAACACGCGGCACTTACCGCAACAATAAGACCGTTTTTATGATTTACTACTCAAATCGAGACGTCTCTGCTGAAAATCAGTAAATTTCTAAGCGTTATATCTCAAAAACTAATAAAAATCTGGTAAATACATTAAATCTTAATGAATTCGTCTTGAAAAGCACTATCGCGTGATAGATAAAAAAATATATAGTTCCATTTAAAAAACGAAACTTCACCATCAACACCATCAACAATAACATTAAAAAAATTTTGTTTTGCCAAAACATAGAGCCCCTTTTATCCTGCAATTTTCATATAAATACTTTTTCGTGTCATCAATAGTTCATGAAATATCGCGCTGTCACACTTAGACGTGGACACCCTGTATGCATATTGAAGAATTTTTTGAAAATGAAATCAAATATAAAAATCTTTTATTTTTTTCCGACACAATTTTGAATATAGAATCACTGTTTAGCTGTGTGTACCATCATTTTTGGGACACACTGATTTCAAATGCATTTCAAAATCATTCTATTTCAATTGAGAAAATTATTAATATAGAAATATTTTCAACAAATATTACCAGGATAGTAATTTACTATTAATAAGTATCTTTATAAAAAGAGAAATTTCGACTTCATTGTATTTCTATAATAAAGTGAAAAATCTGAAACAAGATTTCTACAATTTCTTGTAGCTTTCTAATTTTTTTATTTCATTTTTTAATGATTACATTTGAAATCATACATTTATAAATGTTACTACTGTAGTATTTTCGACAAATATTATTTAAAAGGAATTTAATATTAAGAAATATTCTAACAAACAGAATAGACTTGATTTTATTTTATTTGTAAATAAATAAACGTATTTATAATACTTTCGAATTGAAATTTATTACTTCTCAGTTTTAAAAGCGATTAATTTAGAAACTCGGAGTATCATCGTCAAAAGTTACTCTAATAACCATATCGAAGAGAAAATAATATTTCTTTAATGTACTACAGTCGTAATTTTTGTTTATTGTTGACTCGATTGTAATTAATATAATGTATTATTAACAACAGAGTAGTAAACAAAATGTTATAAATCGTTTAACTGGACACAATATCGAATATTGAATTATATGGAGCTAGATTTCAAGTAAACAGCCACTTCTCACCCGGCAATTCATAACCCAGTTACACTGTTATCGGACTTTAACACCCCCTTGTGGAGTCCTCTTTTATACCCCAGATCTTCGAGCGAATAGACCGACTTTCACAGAAAAAGCTTCACCTCTTTAATAACAGTTTCTTGTTGTGCTACGTAATGTATCGACCAGACGAAATTACGTGAACGATACTGAACGTCGATTGAAAGCATCCAGCTTCTTTACCTCTTTGTAAAAGAGATCTTTTTATGAACAGAAGAGGAAGAAGTTGACTTGTGTCGGAAGAGTCGACAATTTCGCGATTGAATTTCAGACAGGAAAGGGATCGTTTCTTGCGTTTTTATATCGCTTCTAAGGAAACAATGTTTCAGATATTAATATTGTAGAATTACGGTGGAATGACCAAATCACCAAAATCATTCATGAATATTTCGAACTGCTTAGATATAATTAAACGTTAAGGAAAGTAACTGATAATAATACATAAAACGTAAATAATAATGGCAATCATCATACACGAATATCGTCCCTATATTCTCAATTATCAGATCACGCAATATAAACTACCTACATTTCTAAATTTTCAAATTTGAAAATTTCTCAATTTCTCAATTTTTCAACTTCTCAGTTTCAAAGTTTGTAAATTTGAAAATTTATTTCACTCAGTTGACAAATTTTTACTATTTTCAAATTGCTTTCTATTTTGCAATCAATATTTATTTCCGTAATATTTAATTATGAAGAATTAATTTTTCCTAAATTAATCTTAAAGTACTAAAACGTCTTATGAAAATTGGACATAATGTGTAGCAGTTTTCAGTATTATAAGTGGTAGGGTCTTCTTTCTCTATTTTCTTAAAAATAGATACATTTTTATTATAAAAATAGATGCTATTTTCTTAAGGAAGGTTTATTTTGATCATACATAAATTCAAACATTTTGTATTGAATTCTTTTAGGCTGCAATCGACCGCGTACTTAACGTTTTAGTATAATCATTTTTTAAAAAACATTTGATTGTTATTAAAATTTGGTAAAATATTAACATAGATTTTCATACAAATAGTAGATAACAGATATTGGTCCATAGGTAATAAATATTAGAGTTCTGTAATATTGTAAATGTATAAAACTTAAAAATATTGTAAACGTGTAAAACTTAATCGATAGGAACATATTTTGTCTAAAAACACAAAAACACTATCTAAAAGGTGTTTACATTGGATTTTTGAAAATTCTGAAACAATAACCTAATCCAGTACACATTTTTGCTCACGAACATTGATATAAATGTATAACGCCTGTTTAAAAATATTTATAAATAATTCTTGTGTTTTTCAAACAAAATATTTCTTTTGAAAAGAGGGGATAAAAACAAATGGTTTGCGTTATGACTCTTCTATTTTTTGATAGCAATAATATTTCAAATTTTATGTAAACAATATGAGCCATAAAATTAATTACATTTTTTAGAAATGCTTCAATTATTCCTTCTCACTTTTACCCCTTTTATTTTTACTTTAAATTCGTTTCAATGAGAAGAAAGACGAAAGAATAGAAAAATCTCAATTATTGTTGAAGAAAAGAAGTCATATCAGATTCATTTGTTATTATTTCCATTATTTCCCAAAGCAAATTCACGTAAAACTTATTTCACCAAGTGCATAGAGAAGTTATCTGAAATTCTTTTGAATTATTCAAATAAAATGTTCACGTTTACTATTGAAGAAGAAAATGGTACCAATATCATTTCTTCTTATTTGCATTATTTCCCAGAACAAATCCACTTGAAACTTGAAGCAGTAAATATAAAGTTATTAGCAAGGGTAGTAACAAGGTTGTATTAACATTACGAAAGGAAACTAATATTTGTTTGTGATTTTTGTTTTCAGACTAAATTAAAATAAGCAAGATTTTACTTTAATTTGTTCTAAATCAGTATCTATGAGAGTTTATCTGTGAAACAAAATAAGCAATTGATAGTCAAATATTTTTCTTAGAATAGCACGCAGCATTTCCTAATACCATTAGATCACCTTAAAGTGGACAGTCAAGTTTAAACTATTTCTTGTTGTTTGATTTCTTGTCACGAGATAAAATACATAAAATACTCTACTTTACAATATGCTTTTTTACAAGTGAAAATAATTTTAATAATTTCAAATGGACATTTTTTTTTTGGAACACCATGTAGTTCTAAAAAATATGTACACTCTAAGAAAGATTACAATTTTAACAAATTTTCAATTAATCATACAATTAATGTATACAAATCAATAAATATAATTATTAATATCATTAAAACGTATTATTAATCAGATATGTTAGCTATATGCGAACTTATATTTTTTCTGTACTATATCGTATAAAAGTAAATTCAAATACTGCTTCAAATTTATATTTAAAACTAAAACTAAAGAAGATTGTCTAACATTCATTTTGAAACCTTAATAAAAGCGAATCATCCCCGAACTATTTTACTCGCTAAAGTTATCGCCTAATTACTCAAACGGAATGTTTATCACGGCGCATCTCGAAGAAACGATTACGTTTGAACATCCTGTGATTTCAGATGTTGGTAATATCCGCGATGGATCTACGATGAGTGTGGCTTTAACCCCGTAAAGCGGCCTCGGTTATTAGCCGCCCGCTTTGATACGAAGTCGAAACTGACTTCTGCTCGGCAGGCATTTCGATTTAGCCGAGATTAGATCTCTTGATCTTGTTTACTGGCCGTATAAACGTTCTCCGATCACGCGAAAATCGTATCAAACCGTGTATGTCCGTTTGCGTTGAAGGTAATTAAGGAAACTAGTCAGCCAAAAGATTGATGTTTTATTACATTTTTCGAAGCTGACATTCTATTGCTATGAGGATCTCTTTAGGCTACAATAAGTTACGTTCTTTTGTTCAAGATCCTATGTGTATCGCGACCGGTGAAGTATGACAAAACGAGTGTTTTGCGTCTGTAATATTCGTTCAATATATATTTATTATCATATGTAGTAATATCTTTTCTTAACAGACACTTTTTGTTAACATTATTAGGTGTAACTCTATCACAGTCTTCCTGAGTAAAAAGCTACCTACATTATTTATATTAAAATTCACAAAATTACAAATTTGACAGTCAAAAAGTAGAATGAGCGATGATTTTAGAAAAACAGCTTTGTTCCGTTCGATGAAACATCTGGGTGAGGATTTCGAATGTTTGTTTATGACCGGACCGTTAGATAGCCGTTTTTAAACCAAAACATTTCGGATTTTCTCCTTGTTTTTTCTTTGTTATAAATTTTGAGTTTAATTTTCGCTTCATCAACAACGGCCACTTCCCGATCATAAACTCGGTTATTCCAAAGGTTGAGTTTAGAAATGGTCACGTATGAACCTGACGGTAACTTATGTTTTGCCAAATATCTACCTACACGAAAAACCACGGCATGCCGGATGTTCTGCGTCCTCCCCGCGAACTCACCCTTCCTAGACGAAGACAGTCAAATGGAGCAAGAAAGGGTGGACCCAATCTTCAAGGGGGCACACTGATTGGAATTTTTCAACTTTCCATAAAAAGCATTCAGTATACGATCTTTGACTACAACGCCTTCACGGAAGTCCGGACGACAGCGAGCGTCACTTCACGTATCGACACCGTTGCAATCGTTTCGATATTCATTGTAATTTTATTTTTTCCTTCGCGTTCGTTCGAGCGAATGGAACTTGGCAACGTGTGAGCCAATCCTCTGGTCATGGGCACCAAAGTCTAAATAGTTGGATTCAAATTAATTTCTGAAAACAGTGCGACGCAGTTATAAACGAGTCTCAAAAATAAGCTGGAATTAAACCCTCAGCCAAGGAAATTAATTCATTATTAATTTCCGCGTTATACAAGATGTTCGGCTACTGGTGAGCATAATATCAAGGGGCGGTAGCTGGGGTGATACTAAACATTTTTTTCCTTGACCGAAATGTTGATTGAAGCTTAGTATTTGAATTATTAATAAAAAACACTGGCCAATCAAAGCACGAGAATAGCACATGCCCAGACGCGAGGGCAATGGGTTTAAGCGTGACAGTTATCTATGGTCAGGAACAAGTGATTTTGCGTAATTGTTTAGAGTGTAATTACAGTGTAATTGTTTAGTAGGAAGCCCTTATGTCAACATTCAGTTAAATTAAAAATAAAAACAATTAAAAATAATGTTCAGTTATTTATTGTTCGTAAATAAGGGATAAATAAATTATTTTTTATTCTTGTAAACCGAGTGTTCGAACTTGTATTTGTTATTTGAAGGGAATAAGGAATATAATATCGAAAATTGTTCTTGTCGCTCGTTACAAGGATACAAAATAACAAATTTGCACATTTTTAAGCAAAACTAACTTTTCTATTCGTCAAAAAAGATTTTAAATCTAATGACTAACAAATGTATTAACCCCTATCTACTTCCAATTCACAAAACATGTAGAAATAATGTAAATCAAACTCTCCTGTCGTTTAAAAAAGATCCTGCGTTGGTGAAAATGTGTCCTCGCGATTGGGTCGTTTCACCTATTTTGACTTGGAACGCTTGGAACGTTTAGTCCTAAACTGGCGATCGTAAAACGATCGGCGTGACGCCTTCGATTCGTCTTTCACTCTCTTTCCAATGTCAACCATCCTTTTTTTAAGGAACTGTACCGTCGCGTTGTGGCGTAGATGCCCGCACGTGCTTTTCTTATCGAAGTTGTCGTCCGCATTGCGATCGGCAGTTTAGGACACAGCGTCTAGTGTTCAACTTTGAAGAGAAAATGAGAAATCGTTAAAGTTATCTATGAATACATAATCGTTCACGTTTTCATTTGTGAACTTCTTCTGTGAATGTTACATTTGGAAAATAGTGAAAAGTGACTGCAAAATGTTGCAATGAAACGTGCGTAAGGTCAGTTCATTGACCAAACCGCAACAACAGCTGTTATGCATGTTAGAAATTTAAAGTTTGTATAGATGCAGACGGCGAGAGCAGGCCATGTGCGTTTTGTCAGGGTGCTTTCCTGGTCGCAAGGGAAAGTTTTATGAGGCTAAGGAATATTGTATAGTCGTTAAGGGCCATGGTGACGTTGGTGTCCTCACGGCCAATGTTTTGCCGAAGAAACACTCTTGTGCTGACTGTGAGCGTGGAAACACGTCACAGAATGAACGATATAGTTTGCCTAGTAAAATTGTTGTGTTAACTTTAATAAGTTACCTTTCGGTTATTTCCTGATTTTTCCTATATGCAGTGTATATCTTTTTTATGAAAAGTCAGGGTCGGTGCAACGACTCAGTTATGAAGACACAGTTTCACCGAAGCAGGATTATTTTTATACAATAGGTGAATCTCATTTAAATTATTTCTACATGTTTTAAAATATTTGAATTTAAAGTAGACAATTAATACATGAATTTGTACAAGTAGTACATGAATTTAAAGTAGACAAGGATTAATATATTTGTAGCGTGTCGACCGTTATTGCTATTGCGTCACGATAAAAAATATTTGATTCTGAACCGCGACGCGATTTGCCTCTAAACTTGAACTTTACAGGCAATAATTCAATGTCTCCCGAACGTTGGAGGTGTTCGTTGTGTTCGCCACGAATGTACGACGAATAAACTGTTTGTGAACTAAGAAGGGACCATCCCGAGTTGATAATTCCCGATTTTGATGAAACTTATGTATAATATAGTTCTCGAAAAAATATTCGACGCGTATTTTTTTTTTAGCTGCCGATATTCATGTTAAGGGGGTGAAAAAGCCCCCAAAGTGGGGGGTGTAAATCATATTTTGTTGAATATCTCGGGACCCAGTAGAGCTAGAGGGATGGTTTAAATTGCAAAGTTGTGTGTTTTTTAATGAGGAATCCGAATGTGCAAATGGATTAAAAAAATTCGCATTTGTTTAAATTATATATTAAAAAATGACACTTTTTTGTTAATTTTTCTGTTTAAAAGTTGTTGTATCTTCCCATAATTTTCGATGTGAAAAGTATACTAGTAAGTACAAAATACGGATAAAATGGAATTTTCATTTTTACATTATAGTAAAGAACTTCTACGTCTTTACTGGTAACTGTATTACAGTGAACTTGACAAATTTTTTTCAATTGGGGTCAGAATTACCGTCCCAAGTATAAGAGATAGCCGGCGGTGACCGTTGAGGTCTTTCCTCGCGGTCACAAGGCTTTTATTGAGGGGGCTATTGCACCCAAATTTTTGGCAATTGTAACCAAGTTGTTCCACGTTTATCGAACAACAACTGTAACAGTTTTCGATATTTTATTCCTTATTCCTTTCAAATAACAAATACTAGTATCGAACAAATTCGATTCAGTCGGTTTACAAGAATAAAAACTATTTAGTTTATCCCTTATTTACGAACAATGAATAACTGAACATTATTTTTGATTATTTTTATTTATAATTTAAATGAATGTTGACATAAGGGCTTTCTACTAAACAAAAGCACTTGCTCCTGACCATAGTTAATTGTCACGCTTAAACCCATTGCTCTCGCGTCTGGGTGCGTGCTATTCCTGCACTCTGATTGGTTAGTTATTTTCATCAATAATTCAAAGACTATGCTTTAATTAACATTTTAGAGAAAAAAGTTGTTCAGTATCCCCTCAGCTACACCCTCCTAAAATTATGCTCACCAGTAGCCTAACATCCTGTATAATCGTTGACGGGCAATCGATCATCGCGAGATTGCCACGAAACAAGCTTCTTGTGGTTCGTAAAGGTGTAATCAAATATAATGCGTATAAATTAAATACAGTGAATCGGTAGATTTACATAACATGCAGATTAAGGTTTCAATAGTATTGCTTAAAGCATTTTTCTAACAAAGGCTTAAAGCGGTGTAGAAATTGTTGAAATAGCAGCGTATTTATAAACCTGTTCAGTTACAATAATATTCAACCACAGTACTGTAAGAAAATCAGGAAAAGGCAGAGTAATCGGGTATGATTTTTATAGACGAAATTAGCTCGATAAAAATATTTGGTTATCTTGGAAACTATTTTTGCGATTTAGCTACATCTTTTTCTTTTTTATTCATAAAGGATTAGCCTATTATAAAATAATTTGTTGACTTCGTCAAGTCGATTTATAATCGAAAAATTTATAATCGATAAACTGGAATTTTCATTTTCACATTGTAAATATAGTTAATGCGGTTGAATTTTTATCGCATTTTTGCGATACGCAATCTTTAAATGTATGTAGTTAAATAGATAAACAACTACACCGTTTTTACTGATAACTATATTACAGTGAATGTAATAAAGTTGTCTCGGGTGAAATCAAAATTATCGTCGCAGGTGTAAGAATCATCTGGCGGTGACCCTTGAAGCTTTTCCTCGCAGTCGCAGAGGTCTTTATGGGCTATTGTGCTCGACTTGTTTCAAATTTTTAGCAACTGAAATCACTGAAACCAATGAACTTCTGTGTTTATAAAGATATGGGAACTCTGAAAGGAACTTGGTATTACTGTTGATCTGTGCAGTATCCGCGAAGAAAGAAATTTCGGTTTTCTTTTATGCCTTCCTACAAGAGAGGTCAACTCTAGGTAATGTGCTGATTGGATAAAGCTCTTAGGGATCGTTTACATTATGCCAGTAAGCCGTGCTAGTGACACATGCCAGTAGGTAATCGAATTTTTCCGTTTCTGACTTTGCCTGTATCCAACCTGTCGTCAGAAAGAGAAAATGGTTCCTTTCCTTTCTTGTCTCCTTTTTCTAACAACTGACCTGGTACAGGCAAAGTAAGAAACGCAAAAATTCGACTGCCTACTGGCCCGTGCTACTAGCACGGCTTACTAGCATACTGTAAACAGTCCCTAATAACGGGAAGGATTTTTTAACCGATATTTCGACATCTCGCTCCTACTTTCTCCGATGGGTTTTTCCCAAGACACAAAAGGACTAAGCCACGTGGAGAAGGAAACGCGTTACCTTCCTTGCACCGTTAAGCCTGGCAATCGTTGCGACCGTATCATAAACTATCCCATTTATTAACTAATCTACACACTTATACTTAACGAACCTTACTATCTCACATTAATATCCACTACTTTGCGCAAATGATGATGCCTCATTTCTTTGCGTCACCAGACTACAATGTTTGACAACACTTTAGGCCGGTTTCCACTATTTCTCGCAATTTTCCCTACGATAGCGCAGTTAGCCCACTTCATATGAAAATTCTAGTTACACCAATATCAACTACAAGGGTTTTCCGCTGCAAAAGACGAAATATTTCACTGTTTCAATTAAAAAGTTTGATTGGAATTAATTCTTTTTTATCTTAAATTTCCCAATTTTGAACGAACAAAGACGTAAAACAACAATCCAAGAAGAGCAATTAAATTAATTCTGTAATTAAAGTTAATTGATCGACATAGTAGTAGAGCTTAGGAACAAGGAGATTCATAAACGAGAATACACTGATATTTCCCTCCTAAAAAGACGTACGGAAATTAAATTATTTCTTCAGTAGTAACTACCAACCACTCTCGAATTCAAGCATCATAAATTTTGATAAAGTACATATCCTAATTTTCTTTCTGCAAGATTTTCTGTTTAAACTTCGAATCTTCAATTTTTGTTTTAGCATTAAAAAACTTACAATACATTAGTAAAGTATAAAGTGTCTTTATTTCTATTGAAAAATTGTATTTTTGAATAAAATTTTAAAAAATGTAAGTGATATTCGATTATTTTTATCACTGATACTGTTAACTGTACAATGTTTAAAATTTTCTATAATTATACGACATATATTACTCCATTATTCGAGCAAAGTCATGGAGATACATTAACTGTAATATTACCAACCATAACACCGCACACTGTGGCGTTCCATACTTAAATTTTACGATGCATTTATCAAATGCCGACAAAACCATCCACTCTATTACTTCCAAACAATCTAACTTGTGATAAAACGAGCGTTCCACGGGAAATTCTGAAACTACGAAAATCCGTGGTATTAAAATGAGATAGTTTGGCGCAATCAAATGTGGTTTAACATTACCTGCAGATTCCCTGTGTTTGAGAATTTTCTGGTCGACCAAGTTTTCATTAATTCATTATCTTTCCATGTAACGATACACTATTATGGAACGCAATTTTATAATTTTATTGAATTAATGATTTCATTGTCAATTAAGTCAATCAATCTAATTGATCGTATAAATTACAAATGACTACTTGTATAATCATAAAAGTTTAAAGAACTCAATATCCTTTTTCAACATGTTAACTTTCAAAGCGGATCATGGATAATCGAAATTATAAATTTTATATAGTTGAATGATTAAATTAAAGAGAAGAAAGGACCACTTTGAGCATCATTACTATTATTCTAGTAATATAGTGCAATGAATTAAAAATTTAAGATCCATAATTGAATTATTATATACCATGTAATAATTACTGTGACAGACCTGACCACGTACATATGTTCATTTTCACTCCCAACACTAGGAGAGAGGTATATTATAAATACCACGTTGCAATGTCACGAATTTTCACTATAATAAGCGTATAAAAATTCTTAAGTTTCAAAACTTATGAAATTGTTTATTTTTAATCAATTTTGATACAATACAAGTACTACTATGCGATAGTTTTATATTATTAAATTGTACCACATTTTATAAAAGTTCTGAAATCAAAAAAATTGTTTGATACATTTAGCAATCAGCCATTTTATATTAAAGATAGCAGTGATATATTTACAGTCATTTGCATCGCAATCATTTCGAAACTTCAAACTGATACAAATGCCATTTAGATATAGTATTGTGTCATCATTTCGTATCAGATTATGCGTATTCCGAAATCGATCATTATCTGCTGCAACCGACAGATAGTCATTTTATGTCAATTGATATACTGTACATGTTATTTACGTCATTAAATCGTGTCTGATTATAAATTTCTTAAATCAACTATTCACCATGCGGTAACTTAACAAAATAAAATAATAAATATGATTTGTTAAAAGTCAAAGTACTATTCAATGAAATTTTTAAGAACTTTAAATGAACGCATATTCGAAAAGAACCTAAACGTCACATGGGAAACACTAAGTTATGGCGTTATCTTCAGTTTGTACAGCACGTTATTCAAATGAACAAGAAAAAAAAAGTAATTGTTATTTTTCAAAATCCTAGAAATATTATTTATCACGATTGTATTCTCAAATAAGTAGCAGCTTTTCCTATAAATATATCCTGCTATACCAACTTTACGCAATATAACGTAAAACAGGAAATAGGTTGATAAAATACGATCTTCTGTCGATCATATACTTGAAAACAAATTTGCGGCGCAAAACGAATTGATTTTTATAAAATGTATTTCTTACGTCTTTATACCCCTTATTGTATGACTAATTATTTGAGCATGATACATGATCTTGTACATTTCATGTATACCAACTTTTATCATTTTTGAGAACTTCTGTATGCAATAGGGTGGCCTTTATTTTTCGACTTCCGATTTTTTTGGGTCTCACCCCCTAAAATTTCTACATTTGGTGAAAAAATGATAATGTCAAAATTTCAGCATGATTGGATAACAGGAACCCCTGCCGCAATCGAATTGAAGTTTTGAAATTTGCACGATTTCAGGTTATCGTCGAATATGTTTGTAGTCTTTTATTTTGAAAGTATCAGTGAATATTTTGTAATAAAAATATAAATTTTTACGAGTGTAATACTAGCATTTGCATTTAGCTTTCAACAATATACACAGAATTATTAAATTTTAGCGTTAAACTTGATATGTAACGTAGCGTTTGATCTACCGGATAATGTGACTGCTAGGTAACTGGGGGCTGTATACAATTTGTGCAAAAGTTGATTTTTCTAAAAATCCTGATTATATTATAAATGAATATCTTTTAAAATCGTTATAAACAAAATATTCTTTATTAAAATTTAAGTTATATCTTATATAATGAATAAATAAGCTTATTATTAAATTGTACGTAGTTTTTAATATATATTCTGTGTTAATGTAGATTTGCGTACATCAGAATAAAGGCTTTTATAATTCTCAATTACTTGTAAAATGTATTGTGTTTCTTTTTCACTTTTGGCCAGTAGATTATTATATTCAGATATAAGTTTAACACCACGTTCAGTGGTATCGTTTACCACTTTTAAATTTGTTGCAATTTGTAAACCTTTTTAATAAGAAATATCATTTTTCCACATTGTTGAAAGCTAAATGCAAATGCTAGTATTACACGCGTGAAAATTTAAATTTTAATACAAAATATTCACTGATACTTTCAAAATAAAAGACCACAAACATATTCGACTATAACCTGAAATCGTGCAAATTTCAAAACTTCAACTCGATTGCGGCACGGGTTCCTGTTATCCAATCATGCTGAAATTTTGACATTATCATTTTTTCCCCAAGTGTAAAAATTTTAGGGGGTGAGACCATAAAAAAATCGAAAAAAAAAAATCGAGCTCTATAACTAAGGGCCACCCTAGTATACAACCATGATACGGTATATATGAATATTTTATTGCTGCATATTGAATATGTTCAAATATCGATATAAACTGAAATTAGTACACTGAGTGGTTTTATATAAAAAGAAAAGTATATTCATAGAACAACTTTGAATAATTTTGTCGTCTGAAAAAAATGTCAGTTAGTAATTTTATCCGCTTCCAGAATTGTTCTATCATATCAGGAATTTGAGTTATTTTCATCTACTTATAGCAAAACATCCACTGTTGACAAAAAGATTATAAAGATTATAAAAGGTTCAATCCATAAAAACCAATATGTTCTGTGAACTTATAAGATATTTTAGTTATGACATTAATTTCCGACGTAATTTTGTGTATTAAATCCCAATCTGATGGATTTAATGACGGACATTTTTTTAGCAGAAATTTATACTACATGATGTACTTATTGCAACAACACGAAATTTTTCTTTAAACATTTAACAAAAGCATCACGTAGTATAAATTTCTGCCAAAAAAATGTAGGTTATGTATTATATTGCTTTTATTCTTACAGAACGTAGCATCATTGAAGTTAACAGATCTTGAATGACGTTAAAATGTGGATCTTTAAGAACAAATAAAAATAATGCACTATTCTTATTCTCATAAAAATTTGATCTAGAACAAATTTTCAAATTATATTTGGATTTAACACGTTCCGTGCTACGTGTATCATTTATGGTACATGTAGATATATTTATTTAATACGCTGCAAACGTACATTCTATGACAAATTTAATTCTGTAAAATATATTTCCACTAAAAGAATGGGTTGAAATAGATAATGCAGTATAGAACAAAGTATATACATTTGTTTATTTGTTATATACATATACAATAATAATATAATATCAGTCTTTAGTCAAAACATCAAATGTCCTGAATGGCAAGTTGGGCAAAAAGGGCTTGGCACGGAACGTGTTAACACATAAAATTACACAGAAAACGACATTTTTCACGAATCACAGGAAAACGTAGAAAAGTTGTAGGAATGTGTAATTACATATACTGATTGATACATTTTCAGGTAAACAATTTTATAAAAGATTTATAAATATAAATTTAAAGAAGATTCTGACAATTTTGAAATAAAGAAAATAAATCGTTATGCATATTCAGTTTTTATTATTTTTTTCCTAATTAAAACAGTAATATGCATCAACTATACTATTGTAATTAATAAAAAATCTATAAAAAAAGAATGTCACATCAATTGGCTAAAAAGCAAAAACAGATCCTTATTCACCCCGCTTCTTACATCAGAAGAAATGATTGCCTAATTTTATTTTCGTACAAGAAGTTCCATTAAATTTTTCAACTGCTTTTTACTCAAAGTTTCATTCAATTCCTAAGAATGGTTAGCTACCGATAATGACGAATAATAGTCGTAAATCGCGTCGGAATCGATTCTTAAACTTGCCTGAACGTTCGGAGAACGATCTGTGAAACTCGTTCAGGATATCCACGATTTCGAACGATTTCAACAATGGTAGGCTCTTTTCGAAAGATTGACATTGCACGATCCCCGACAATAACGTGACAAACGTAAATTACCCGTCGAGAGGGCCCGATTTGAATGGAGAACAAAGTGAACAATACGTGCGATATGTCGTCAGGATCGGGTCAATATCCGGTAAAAGGCGAGTCATTTCAAGCTAGAACTCGTCCCGTGCTGAGTTCACTATGGCGTAAAAAAAAAAATAGGAAAAAAAGAAGACGAAAATAACTGTGGCCAATTTTAGCGATCACGTTAGATTGTTCTCCGCAGAACTCGATTGAAATTGATGAGAATTTTATGTAATCGTTAGAGTGCAAATATTTATAATGCTGCAAAATAGTTACAAATCCTGATTTTATCTTCATCTGCACTGTTTGAAATTTTGTTATTGCGTAGTAGCTCAGGGTAGTTATTTATACATATATTGTAAAAACTAAAATAGTTGCCATATCTGTGATTAAAGGATTTACCTTAATAAATCCAACAAATAACAAATTTATTAAAAGCTGGGAAAATAAAAATATTTTGCTATAAAAATTTATTATATTTAAAATGACATACATTTGGAGCGAGCGGATAGTCACTTCCATTGTCTCCTTTGAATCTGTCCCTGTATAACTAACTTAAAGAAATTTAAAAGACAATATTAAAGGAAGAACGAATAAATGAAAATGTTAAATTCCCAAGAATTTTCATCTTCTACGAATACTGCCGTGTTGGACAGTGCCAACAGAAGGTATCAAGAAATGCTTTTAAATTTTTAAGTGAAGAACAGTCTCTTCGCATTAAAGAATTTGCTAAGACAAAAAGTTCGAGATTTTCTTGGACACATATTAATCTGATAAATCAATTGCTGTATACATTGATCCAATTTTTTAAAAAGTAAATTCAATTAATATTTTTTATTTAATGTTCAAGTTTCTATCAGACTTTTATTTTTAACCACGTTATATTACAGAATTCAGAAGGCATGTTGGATCAGAAATGAAATAAAATTTGTTTCGATTTAATTATACTTAACGATTCGCAAAACATAAACAGATTAAGCTCTCAACTTCTTTGTTATTCTAATTACCTAATAATTAAGTATCTTAAAATATTTAAGTATCGATTATGTGGTATCTGCATACAATTCTACCAATGTCGTTAAATGTAACACCGACGTGGAATTCATAAACTAATTGTAAGAATATGAATTTGTAAATAGTAACAGTATAAAATATGTAGAAACAGAATTTTAATTTATAGTGTTTCATAGAAAAATTGCAGCGTATTAGTAAGTAATAACAATTATTATACAAAATAATATGTTTATCGATTAAATTTATCGATTATTTTCTGTAATATAAATGTAAACATGCTAATGAGCTTTCTATTCTTTCTTTTACATGAAAGCATAGTTTATTTTTCAGCTCACTGTCTGCATAAATAATTGTTCCCCTCATTATGAAAATGGTTGAAGTTAAGAATCTAAAAAGAGAAAGATTTTCAATTATTTTGTATTGCATTCTCTTACACTATCGGTCTGAAACAATTTGTCTTAAAATTATAAAAATTAAATTTTTCAATAGTGTTGATTGTTTTGTCGATGAACAGAATTCAAATCGTTTAATTTTATCATTGTACTAAGTCAGCTACATTCGCGTGAATTTGCAATTTGTGTACAACAAATATACAAACTGTAGATAATAATCTATGTACATATAATGTGTGTGTGTTTAAAATATATTGTATATACATATAAATGTACATACATGCATTCATACATACATACATACATACATACATACATATATAACATACACAACCTGGGAATTATTATATTACTTAACAATACTATGTTGAAAAAAGAATCCATTTTTATTAGAACGAATGACGCAAGAAAATTTTATTTCTGCAAAACAACTGGAAAAAGCAACTAGAAGAGTATGAAGAATTAGTGACGGAGTCTGTCTTTTGATTGAAAATACAGTGAATACGATTTTAAAAAATGTTGTATATAAAATATTTCACAAAACCTAATTGGATAGTGATGCTGGATTCCATGTTGTAGATCTTTTACCTAAAAAGGAAAAGCCAAAACTATGCGAAAATAACTCGTTACTTACATCATATACAATTATTAGACCAACAAAAAAAGAAAAATATAAAGATATTATGAATCTACTACCCTACATCTCATCAGTCTCTTCGGAATATTTTAAATCACTACAAATTTAAAATTCCATTTTTGAAGAAAGAGAAAAAAACCATTAATAATAAAAATTAATTACTTAAATAGATAGTTATAAAATATAAATGAACATTTTTGTTTTCAACTTATTTTTGTCTCATAAAATTCATTATTATTTATTGTTTATTGTAAACAAAACATTTTTAGGACATTTTATTAAATTTGATTAAATTTGATTGAAGTTATTTAAAGCTTTAAAAATTACATTTCTTTATATGTAAAAATTCACAATCATAATAAAATCCTTAATTTACAATGAATATCGAAATCCTTCCATGTATTATTTCTCTCAATAATTAATCTTCTAATGTTTGTTTTATTTTTATCTACCTATCAATCAATTATTGGTTTACTACTTAATTAAGCAAATCACTTTCAATATTTCAATAAAAAATCATTTTTTAAGCTACTAATTTATGTGAGATGTTAGATGAAGGTATACTATACTATACTATACACTATACTATACATTTAAAATTGTCTCTACATAACTTTTGTGAAAAAATGTATAATGCTATAAACGTTAACAAAGCAAACCTATGTACACTTACTCTAAATACTTATTAGAAAAAAGATATACGTATAACTTTCAATAGCCCAATATACAAACCAAATAAAATTGTTTCATAAGCTGGTCATAATTGCATTATATTAATAATATGTCTATACTTTATATGCATCTCAAAATATTATACGTATGTATACAGAGTATCACGTAACTTGTGGTACAACTAAAGAGGTGCTGATTCCGCATATAATAAAATTTGTTGATATAAAAAGTTGAAACCGTAGACAATAAATTTCAGTTATTGTTAGATTGCATTAGTAAACTTTTATTACTATCTCGAAATCATTTCTGCATTAATGTATTGTATGTTGTAGTTTTCAATAGAAATAACGTATTAATCGTGATCCTCTTAATAATTTCTGAAAAGTCGTTGTAAAATTAAAAGGTTCTTAACTGCCAGTAAAATACAACAGTTAAAACTGCACAAAACATTTAATTCTCATTAAGGTGCAATAAAGTTATTTATGTGCTCTAAAATGGCAGCAAAGATAAAGTTACGTGCTATTAGTAAAAACATATCTTTAAACGCAAATTGCCGCTATGCTCTAATAATTAAGAAGTTCTATATTTTAGTGATATGAAATCATTTTATCGCCAACGAGAACTTATATTTTTTACAAGTATTATAAATAGGTTATAAATTAATATTTTTGTCAAATTTTCTCAACTTCAAATTCTTAAATTTCCGAATTTCTAAATTTATAATCGTAAATGTGGATATGTGATAATAAATTGTGAAATTTCTAAATTTCTGCGTTAAAAAGTTTAAATGTTTGGTAGTTTGAAAATATTGTAAATTTGTAATTCTTGATACTCTTTAATATCTAAATTTGCATATAAGAAATATTGTAAATAAAAGAATTTGATATTTCGATAATTCTGAATTCGTATTTTAAATTAGAAATTCAATTATTCAACTTTGTAACGAGACTTTTTATAAAAAATTAAATTAAGAGAAAATTCAATAGACAGAGACGACTGGCACGCCGCGATCCTCAATGCACTTGTAGGTATTAACTGCAATAAAATCCACCCGATCGCACCTCGATTCACTGATTGGGCGGCCGAAGATGTATTGAAGTAATATTATAAGGGCTTCGGAGTTCCAAAAACCAAAACCTTCCTCACCTTTCAAAAGGCTCGACCACTCTTGGAAAATATCGGAGTTAGAATTCTGCCTTCTCTTTAACCAAACAACGAACTACCAGTCGGCACCGATTCTCTTTTAGGACACGCTGTATACTTTACTTAAATAAAATAAATTTGAGTGTTACAACTGTAGCGTGAAAGATGTTTGAATGCGAGAATAATTGCGCGCGAGTAAATGAGAGCGAATGACAACGGGCAAATGGGTAAGGTATGTATGATTGGATGAGTGACGTGCGAAAGGGAAGTGGAAGGAGTGTGCGTGAGGACTATAAGAAGGCGAGGAGAGTGTACCCAGCGTTCAAACTTCTATATGTAAAAGTACGAAATATAAAATCATATTCTAACACAACTGTAAGGAAAATCGGCCGAGTGATAGCGTAAAAGGTGGAATTAAATAATGAAAATCTATTTGTGGGCGTAAAATAAAGTTAATATATGTATATTCTGCTAAGTCTGTAATGTAATTACCTTGCTCACGCCAAGACGTCTACAACAAGAATGCCCCGAAAAGGACACTTTTAGCCTTAGGACCCCCTTCGCCAGTCTAGCCTGCGAACTGTTTATAGCTTTAACGGTTCCCTTCAAGGGCCATTGACAAAACATTGATGGTCTACGTTCAACTTTCTAATATACGAAATGCAAGCTTTCGAATTTTCTTACACAACTTACATTCATTAATAATATATTAACAATTGCTTGCACAAAATTAATTGTCAGATTATGTATATAAAAAAAAAATAAACTTAACTCTTAAATAATCTGAATATCAAACAGTCACTTTCCATATTCAATTTCAAATAGCACTTCATCTTTATTATATTCATGACTGAAGGTAATATACGTGATACATTGTTAATATAATCACTCTTACACCGTAAAACTTGTGACCAACTAGATGATATTGCACCACATGAAAGTGCAGCCACAACTGAAATATACAGCTGACGCGGCGACACTGCATAGAATAGTCGGTAGAAAGTAATTATTCGCATAGTCCAATTTCAAATATTAGGTCATGCATCAGACGAGTGGTCGTAAATTACAAGTTGCCTACAATTTTGGGAAATACACAAAGCGATAAAAAAAACCTCGTTCCTCCCTGCATGTTATAAATATTTACGGAACGGCGCGACGTGTGCTGTCTTTGCAGTGCAAACAAACGATTCGTTCGCTTTTTCGCTCTGCTCTTCAAATTCGTCCGATGGAAACAAACGATCGAAGTTGAGGGAAACCGAACGTTCGGTAGAATCGTTTGTTCTAAAATTGACGTATGTTCATTGTCTTTTTTATTCTGAATTTGGTTCGTTATGAAAGTGACTCTTAACGTGTTGATTGTTATGTTGGTCAGAGTAGCTAACATGTCACATGCAATCAAATTATATAATTGAAAGGAAAAAGCTATCGAAAAGCGATATATTATACTAACAGTGTGTTAGAATTATAGTATTTGTAATACGTGTATGGGAAAGGGATCGTTAACGTTGTTCAGTTGTCGTTGTCTAATGGCGATTTTGTTATATCGCACGTTTTAACGAGTTATCGTGTTACGCGATTTATATTATTATTAATTGTGCAGTTATTGTATTCGTATAGTTTTTATATTCTTCTTTGTTCACTGAACGTTATAGCAACTTCGCTAACACAGTGTAAGGTAGTAAATTCGGAGTATAAGTTTGGAAATTAAATACATCTCTATTATACTTGGAATTCAATATATTTTATTACACATTTTCATTTCTACTTTTTCATTTATATGACTAGTCATAACTATGATTTTGTAATGTCTCAAGGGTTAAGAGAAAGATGTAGATTATTAAATATTATATATATATTGAACGTAAAGTTGATGTTTAATAATGACCTAATTTGTTGATATAAATCTTTTCTGCTCAAAAATTATACAGAAATGTGGCCAAATGTGGAACAATGCCATTTTGTAAAATCAAACAAATGAATATCTGTCAGACAGCTAGACTAAACGCTATTCGTTATCTCACTTTCAAACTACATACGAGCGAATTTTAGTAACCTGAAAGAAACATATTGTTGTTATACGAAAATTTGTTGACAGTGTATAAATTGGATATAATTTTTTATTTATGACCATTTAACAATATTTACCTGTTTTTCTTTTTCACTTGTTGACATATTTGTTTGCAATATCCATAAATATTTGTTGTGAACTGAATACCGTGTTTCGAACTGTGTAAAATTTCCAATATGGACACTAATCAGTGGTCCAATTTTAAAATATGCCATATTTCAATATTATTTAAATATTTTTACCGCAGTCTATATTTCTATGATACTCTAGTGAATAGAGAAATCTGAATTAAATACTAAATTTTGAGTACCACCCTAAAGTCATGGAAAATACTTTCAATTAATAATTTTATTTTTCATAAATCTATTAAACAATTTTTATAATATTTAAATTCCGTTATTGGATAAACCATTATGTGCTTAACAAAATTGTTCATAATTTATAATGTACAATAGCTTTCAATAAAATAAGTGATAGATTTAAAAATTCATGCATCTCTCAGAAATAGGAAACGTGGCAGTGAAAATATTAATGTATGAACTCTGACTGCACATACAATATGACACTTGAATATGTGATTGAGCCAAACAGCTATGTTTTTATTTAATTACTTTAAGTATAAATTTAATTTTTGTTTGTTTTACATCAAGATATTGTGCCAAATATCAATATTCCATAATGATTTACTTATTTCATATTATGTACAGTTTGAACTTTTTAATTAAACTGTGCGCGAATATGTGACTGTTTACAACATCAAAATATATAAATTAAATCAAAATCAAATTTGATAGCATACAGTTGATTCCTTCGTTGAGCGAACAATGAATTAAATTAATAGGTTAGTATTTTTAAGCAACACTTACATCTCAAAATGATTATGAAATTTTGTATTTATTTTGTGTTAGAGTTTCATACAGACGAGGTTTATGACATGACGGAAGAAATTGGCCGCTTTTGAATTCCATAGTTTATTATCCGTACCATCTGTGTGCCAGCACTACGATGGTACGTGACATTTTAGTTTTAGCAAAAGCATTGATGTTCATGCAGTCATCTATAGATTTTTTCGGCTTCAGCGGCACAGGCCATGTCATAAACCACGAGGACGCGAAGGTCAAAAGGCATCTTGGACCTGAAAAGTAACGGTTCCAGGAGACCCGGAACCACGTCACGAGTTCTTGGGAAAACCCAAAATTTTCCCAAGAAACGCCGTCCTCCCCCGTAGGAATTTCTGTTCCCCTTCCAGAAAAGTACCACGCCAAGGGCGCAATGGAAGGGAGAACAGAGGTGTTAAAGATAGCGAAAAATGCCAAAAACAGGCAGAGTAAAACATAGAATAGAACAGAGTAGTACAGACTAGAGCATCATAGTATAGAAACCGTTGTTGAGTGTTCAGACTCACAACTAGCTAGTTAAAATTAGAAATAGACGTTCACACACATACACACCTACATTTTCAACTACACGAATAAACTGTTTATTATTAACCAGTGTTAATTCCTTACGGCCCCAATCCGCACAAAAATTGGGTGGTCCTTCGACAGTATATTAGACGGCACGAAGTGCAATATTTAGGGTTTTGACCTTACCCTGACATTTTGTCACGAAGAATCTACGGCTTTGAATCACAATTTGAATCTTCTGTTTTGAAACACCCTTATTATGTACGTGAAGGAAAACGTAAGGTTCCATGCCTCGTCCTAACGAACAATACGCTATTACTTGGTTAGTTCATTGTTTGTTTCAAGAAAGAATAAGGCATTATGTATGACAAATATCCATGAAATATTTATGTGTAGACTGATAATTGAACAAACAGACAGACGCGAGAGGAGGTGATTCAAGAGTGAGACAGACACTGACTTAATAAATACCAAACAGCAATACTTTAACTTCATACGAGTGAGACGCAAGACAGAAAGGCAAGTTTTTGATTAGCATCCAAAATATATATTAATGTGAGTCCGGCCCACCGAAGGGGGCACGGATTTGCGACCTCACCCCACTTCGTATACGCAAGCATTATTTCCCTTCTTCTGACTTTCTAGTTCCCTCGAAAGTTACTGCCACTACGAATCCAACTCCAAACTAAGCGTCAGCACCGAGTCGGCGAGGAACTCGGTGGGGCCACTGCGCCACCCATAGTACCCATGTTATCAAGGTTCCCCTTGAAACGTTGGATGGGTCACCGTTCGAGGAACCTCCCGGCATACCTCTACAACACGTTAATACTGTCGGTGGCATCCGTTGCTCAGAGTCCTGAGATTGGGTAGCTCCGCGCGACAGTTTTAAGGGTAAGAGTCGTGTTGTCTACGGCCCCGGACTCATCTCGGATATTAGGCTCAGTTGGGAAAAACCGGCCCGACACCTCCAATTGCGACGGCCGTGCACTTATCCCCTGTTTTCGTAAACGTACCCATGTTAACAGAATTCTCCCTGTAACGTTTGATGGGTCACCGTCGCGGAAACTCCTGTTAACCTTTGCAACACATAAAATTCGATCGGCGGCATCCGTTGCCCAGTCCTGGGATAGGGTATCTCCACCAATAGTTCTACGGGTGCAGACCGTGTTGTCCCCACTACACCTGACTCGTACTCCATAAAATTTGGTCCTGATCTACCCATGAAATGGGACTATTCCCGTCGCGCATATGGGATCACAACCGCCGAGGGCCACTTTCGCAGCACCTCTGCCACGCAATTCTGCCAACGATGGCATCCGTTACCCGGGGCTCCGGGATTGTGTAGCTCCTGTCGCAGCTTTTTAGGGTCAGCGGTGCGTGGTCTCCGGAATCTCGTCTCGGATACTAGGTGCAAGCGCCGACTCCTCGAACGACGGCCCCGTCACGCTAACCCTTGGGTACAAGTCCGAAAAACTCGAAACTCTCCCACACATAATTATTTCTGCCGCTGTTTGCACTTTTAACCAGAGTCCTGGAATCGTACAACAACAAACGACAGTTTTATGGCCTGCAGAGTGTGATCTGCTGTCAGGCCCCGAGTGTGTGTACATGTGTTTTGCATCGCCTGTGTATCTGTGCTGCACACCTTCAATGTTCCGACATCCTTCGTCTTCATGTGTTTCAAGTCTTTGATGTCGTCTTTGGTCTTCATCATTATACATCCAAAATATATATGTCTTTCTAGTACAACGAAAGTGGGAAAAACAAGGAGTGGGAAGGGGGTGACTTTTTGCCGAACAGGGAATTTTCCAATTTCCCCGCCAACGGTCGTTAGACCCAAACCGTTAGACGGTTGACTCGTAGGCACTCAGCCTTCTACAAATTACCGTAGCAGTAATAAATTCAAGGATCGCCTCGACTTTTTCAAATTACATGCGGAACCTAAATATTATGACTACTACAACCTTGGACTCATGTGCAAACCACCCGGGTAAAAACTAACAAGTAATGGTTAGGTTAGGTTTTTTATTGCTGCTATGGCCTCTCTTCAATATTTTAACTCTCTTAAAGGTACAATATTTAACCTACGGGTCTACATATGTCTTTATCTTAATAACAAGATCTTAAACTTCAACCATATTTCTATATCACAATTGCTGTTTTTTGGTATTTTTATGTTATTAAATAATATTACACTCCCGATATTTGAAAATCCTTCATTTGACATACAATAATTTGATACTGAATATTTCAATTTGTTTGACATTGATAAGTATGAACATTGTACTTTATGTTAATGGGATAAAAGTTGTATTAATAAGATTGAAATAAATTGTTGTTGTATAGGCAGCACTCGTGAAATAAATCTGCAGGATGACTTATTTCACTTTTCACTACTGACGTAATTTCAGTAGTAAAGAAAGGGCAGTATTACTGAACATTTATTGAAACACTAAAGAAATTAAAAATAAAGGAAATACGTTTAAAATAATCTCTTAATACTACGTAAGATAATATGTCTATACGTATAACAGAACCAATATTGGAGAAGGTTAATAAGTTAATAGGTTTAATAGGTAATACACTTTAATATTAAGATAATGCAATAGTTGTTATTGAAATACTGTATTATTGCAAATATTGATGTCCTTTTCACAATAATTTTAGTAGTAATTAGAAAAAATTCTATTATATGAAATCGTTGAGTGATCGCAGAGGAATATCAGGAAATTCTCAGGAAAGATTCTCTGGAGAAAACAAAATTTAGTTTAGATGAGGTTCTACAAAACAAATTTTCAATCCAATCAATTTTATTATAAAGTACAACAGTTCAAGATAAATTGACAATTCATAAATGAATATGAGCTAATGGAAAGCATAGCTTTTGAACATTAATTTCTTCCAATTTATTAGTTTTTTCGAAAATTAAGCTGGAGGCGTCCAGGAGCTCCTTTCATCCATTCCCATGAAGGAGACCGGCGGATAATCCAGCCGTTCTTTCCACTCTAAAGAGGACCAGGATAGAATCCCTGTACTTTCCTCATCAGTAGGCGACCAGCGGTAAACTCCAGCCGTTCGCTCCTATAACCCTAACGCGTCCAGAGAGTATTCTCCCATTCGCTCCCTTTAGATGGCGACCGGCGGTAGGATCAGCAGGAATATGCCGCGGGAGCAATATTTATATGAAGGCGTTGCTAATGATCCGCAGTCAATCAACAAATTTTCGTTGCTACACACGGTCTACTCTCGCGGCTTCGCAAACGCCCTGCAGTTCCGCGATTCGCGAACCGCGAGCTCACTATCGACATTTGCGAAATTTCAATTCGCTTCTCGTCGCGCATTTTTTCGTTTCATTTCAAACCAATTTTGTGACGTAACTATAAAAATTATTAAAATTCTGTTTGTATAAAAAGATTTTATGTCTTTCTGAATATAAAGGTATCTGTTTATTATGCATTCTGAATATTTAAACATGTTCAAATAGTCATTAAACGCAGAGGGAGACTGATTCTGCACCAATTTTTATGTATATTCTTCAATTTATGTTAAAATGTAAAATGTAAAGTTTGTTCCACAAGTTCTAGTGGAAAATTAAATCAGACCGTGCGATAGAGCAGAAACAAAAATATACATCAAGATTCTTCAATGTTAATTTGCTTGGGATGTTACAATAGTGTAAACAGTCCCTAATAACGCGAAGGATTTTTTAACCGACACTTCGACATCTTGCCCTTACTTTCTCCGATGGGTTTTTCCCAAAGCACAAAAGGACAACGCCACGTGGAGAAGGAAGCGCATCTTCTTCCTTGCAACGTTAGGCTTGCGAACAGTGCGACCCTATCATAAACTATTTTATTTATTAACTAACCTATGCACTTATACTGAACGGATCTCACTATCCTGTACTATTATTATTAATATTGATGTTACATTATTCATTGGTATACTATCAGTGTATTTATTATTAATAAATAATAGGACTCAACAGAATCGTAAACCAATACTTATGAACCCAATATTTTCGTACTAGGATTAGAATTTGTTATACATAAGTAACATTAACTAAATTGTTTAAGTAAATTATGATTTTTTAAAAATGTAAATTAAATAAATAGTGAAGACACTAGTAGTATACTAATGGATAGTATAACATCATTATTAATGATAACAACAACAACAGCAATAAAAGTAATATTAATAACTGTAATAAACTGATACAGTTTATTAAAGCACTTGCGTCATGTTAATATAGACGGGATAGCGAACGACCGCTCCGGCACAGAGCACCACCGTCTTTACTTCGTCTCCTGCGTTATTTTGCTTTTTGGCGTCGTAAAAAAACGACGTTGCAACTTTCTTTGAGTGCTTCTTAAAAGTGAAAATCTGCTGTATCGCACGGTATGGTTCAATTTTCCACTAGATCTTTACATTTTAAGATAAACTGAAAAATGTACATAAAAATTGGAGCAAAAATGTTTGAATATTCAGAATGCATAAAAAAACAGATACCGTTGTATTTATCTTGAATCTTAGTAACTTTTACAGTTACCTCACAAAATTAATTTGAATTTGAAAAACGTGCTTTTCTTCAAAATCAAATTTCTCAAAAACTGTGCGTGCTGGTGATAAACGGCTTGCTGATTCGTAATGAGCACAAGAAAAGCTATAACGATCACTGAACAGAAATCGAAATGCCAAGTAGCTGTTAGATAGTGTAATTAATAGGCTGGGATCATAATGTTTTTTTTTTTTTAATATACATTTCAATAAAAGGCGAAATACTGTTTACAGAAAATAGTTCTTAATACACAAATTCTTTCCGAGATGTTTGAAAGTTTTTAATTACAGAAGAAGAAACAGTTTCTTATTTGAATGAAAGCAACCAAACTCTTAAGTAATTGTATCCTAGTTATTTTTTAAGTAATTCAAAACAAAATTTTTCTATGGAAATTTGAAAATAGTAGCAGTTTTTTAAAAAACTTCTCTTAAAATTAAACTCTGTTTTCATCGTTTTCAGAGAGCACGTTCCGAGTGACGTTGCAGAAATGCAGTCGGGGTCTTGGCTTGAGCGTTTCCGGTGGCGGCACCGCTGGTCCAGTTAGGGTGAAAAGACTGTTTCCTCAACAACCTGCGGCCTTGTCCAACAAACTTCAACCGGGTGATATACTTCTTACTGCCAATGGAATTGCTTTGACCGGCCTCACCAACTATGTAAGTTTAAGCTGTCATATTACCCTCTTTAAATGTAATTAACACGTTGTATGTTATGAGTGCTACAAACAAGACTAGCTTGGTAGTTAACCCCTTGCCTTATAATCTATATCATCTCTTATGCATGATGCACATAACTGTTGAAATGCGACAAATTTGGCTTATACATATTTTCACCACGATTGAATTTTGAGTTTAATTTTAACTACAACCGCCCACCAATGATCTCCATATCCAGAATAACATTAATACGATCCTGCGAAAAACCATTGCACGATAACCCGTTTCTTAATTTTTAAGTAAAATGTTCAGTAATGAATACGAGAATAATGGGGTAATTTCCAAAATTACAATCCCTTCTTTAAGGCAAACATCAGCAAATAATGACTCGCGAGTAATATTCGATTACCAACTTTACTTTCCCACTTTACCGTGCTGTAGAGATACAGAAAGTTACCACATTTTTCATTTCTAATACAACCGAATTATAAAAAACATGAAAGAAAAAGTATAATTTTAGGAACGCTAGTGTCATATTGTTAATGAAAGTTCTAAACTGCAAGTATAAAGTAGAAAATTATCTCATGATTCGTGGTACTGTCAAACGCGTGTATTGTTTTACAGTAATTAGAAAACCTACTACATGTGATATTATACATTGCAACATTAAAAGATCCTAGATAACATTTTTTATAAGATAACAAATAATTCCAATTACTTTCGTATAATATTTTTAATTCGTTTTAACACGAAGTTGACCTTTGTTTGGACATTGCTAGCAGTCGTTTTCCTTCATCGCTGTCCACCGAGCTTAAACACGATGAACTGGTTGCGACAAAATAGCGATTACTATAGCTTTAGATAGAAGCTACGGGCTTGTCTTCTCGTAGCTCTTAGAGATTTGCATTTGATTAGCATAATGCAACTACATCCGGAACTCGTAGCAAAGATAGACACTATCTTGCGTAAAGTTACCAGTTTGTCCCTCGAGAATCAAGGTATAATATCCAGTTTATAACGTGTACCGCACCCTGTGATTTTCCTTCTAAATAATGCAGAAAAGAGTATTTGATCTGTGTAACGTTAAGTAGCGAAGTGTAATGTTATCAGTTTAAAATAAAATTATTAATATAGGCATTTGAACATCATTAAATAAGCTACGCATAATCTGAAAATATAATATCTAACACCCCGTTTTGATTTTAAAATATACAAAATACAATAATAACTTTTAAATCAAAATTAGAATTTATGTTAAAAATTTCTGAAGAAAATAAATTTGATTTATATTTGAGATGCAACAATTATAAGTTTGTATTAGAATTATTATCGATCTAATTCAACTTTTGAATAATATATTAATTACTTAAAATTATATGACAAAATAATAAATTGACTAAATTAATAAATATGTTCATACATAACAATACTGAAGTCATAAAAATAAAATATCAATTTACTTACAGGCAGCGTTTATACATATAGATCTACTATAAAATTCACATATTAATTATTGCCAATTCAATTTTTAATTGTTATCGAGTGACTTAATGAGATGTTGAATTTCTGTTTTAATTTGACCTGTTTTGCGTCAGTGACATTTGAGTTTTATGCTTTATTTCCATTATTATTACAACATTTGACGTCACATTGCAAATTGGAGCGGAATTACCATAATTCCAGCACTTTTCTTTCTTCTACTCAACTGTGTAAATACGGCATGGAGTATGAAAAAATATTGATATTACTTCATTTTTATGTAATGTAGTATACTTTTAGTTTTAGGTTATTTAAAATATGTGAAAATGTGTAAAAGGGGAAGTTATTAAATAAAGACAACAAAATCAGAATAACTGCTTATAAAGATGCAGGATTCTCTAACAGAAAAATTTCTCTAAAAATGCGAATATCACAACATATGAGCAATAACATTTTGCGATCAGGCAATTTGTATGAGAGAAAGTATCTCATTAGCGGGATTAAGAAATTGACGCAAAGAGATAAATCCTTTACATTTCAAACTGCAAGTAAAAATGTAATAGCGAGTCAAGTACAAACAGGTATAAATCTCCCTGTTATGAAGAGGCATAATTAACAAATTTTATGAAGTAGTTCACACGTTCAGGATGACGTGACCCATCGGTGTGTAATTGGATGCTAACTATTATACGTAGAAGTGACCCAACGTTTGGTTACCGCGGAATGAATGGCAAAAAAGTCTAGCTGGACAGCGAAATCTACCAATGTGACATCATCGTATTTTATCAGTTTATATTAGAAAAACATTTAACAGGAAAAATGAACGCAGCTTTAATAAAACTACAGGCTTCGGTAAAATCGAGCCTCCAGGTCACAAAAAATACTGACAAAAGCGATCGTTTCATAAAGTTTGCTGCTGTTCTGAACTTATTAACGTTTTGTATGGACGAAAAGAGGATCGAAAGTACCTTTGATGCTTTACCACAAAGAAGCAATACTCACATCCGCAAACAGTTATATGAATTGCAAAGAAGAATGAAAACACATAATTTTCTCAAACGAAAAAAAGTTTAATCTAGACGGGCCATATGATTTTAAGTTCTATTGGTTCTATTATATCGAAAATTGAAATTTTACTACGATTCGAAATATTTGGCGGTGGAAGCATAATGATTTGGGCTATACTTAGCTTTACGGGAAAAATGCCAATATGTTGGCATTTGATGTACATCAACAAAGATTAATTCCAAAGAGTACGTAGAAATATTGGAGGATATTTTAATCCCGTTCATAAAACACTCAGATTCTCAAAAGTGAATAATTTAACAAGCTAATGCAACGATCTATAATTCAAGGTTCACAAAGGAATGGTTACAAACTAAAAATATCAAATTTAATGCAGTGGTTTGCTCGATAACCTGACCTAAATCCAATTGAAAACCTTTGGGGAAATCTAACTCGCAAGCTATACATGAATTCAAAGCAGTATGCTAGTTTTGGAGCATAAAAACGGCATAAAGTAAGCTTGAGATAGTCTAGACATGTGAACCTTACAAGCTTTAATGAAAAGGATGAACAGTAACATTTTTGAAGTAGTTCGTAAAAATGGTGGGTGCACGCATTATTAGCAAAGATGAAAGATGAAGTAAAAGGTTTTAGCTATGTCTGTTTTAAATGAAGCATCGTAATAACTGGAATTATAAATATTTTGCATGTTGCTTTCTTTATTATCCTTTATTATTCTTAATTGAAATGAATATATACTTTGTCTTAAAGGTAATCAAATATCTTCGTAAACTACTCCTTATTAGTGCTTTATATTATTCCTAATATTTATAGATATAATATTTATTCAAATTTATTGTTAATGTTTACTACGTAAACTTGCATGCGTCAATCGTAAGTATTCAAGTTCTTCATTGACAATTAAATTGGGGTTTCCAATTATTTAAAAATATTATTAGTTATTGAAATGTAAATACGTTTTCCTTTAGAAATGTTATTTAGTACCAAATTCGACTTCTAATTATAATTTTACATAACTTAAAATTTACCAAAATTTTTTTGTAATTAAAAATTTGTTTTAAACATTTAATAATAATATATTTTATTTTACAAGAAACATGACCCAATTGACATAAATTGATTTTGATGCAATTTTAGTGTTTTATTACAAATGTTTTATTACACATTTCGGAAATTATTAAATGCGAACAGAAATTTCAAAACGTAAATTGTATCTTTTTGAGGGATTAGTCTTATTGTTTTGGAAAATTGTCATAAAATTTGATTGTTTAATGAACTTATTTAAAATCATTGTTTATTCTTGACGTAAATTGTTAAAATTGTTAAAAAGTTTTCGTGGTATTTTATATACGTTACTATATAAATTTATACAAAAAACATAAACAAATTAAAAATGCAAAGTACAACAAATGAAAAAAAATATTAAAAAAAATGAAAAAAATGTAAATACTCAGATCAGTATTAGACACCTCATTCAGGAAAATGGCGTTAGCTAAGCAAGTATCGTCCGAATAATGCAAGTGTATAAATTCCACCCATACCACGTATCGCTTCACCAAGAGCTTTACGGTAAAGATTTTGAAAATCACATAAGCTTTTGTGAGTGGGATTCGAGACAAATTAGAAATGATAGGCGATTTTTCACCAAAGTACTGTTCACTGTTAAGGCTTCTTTCACATATCATGTTCAAATTAATTTTAAAAATATGCATTACTGGAGTAACACTAATCGACGATGATTCCGACACATTGATAGAGCCTGAATTATCAACGTTTGATGTCGAATTCTTAGTAACAAAATAATTGGGCCCTTTCTTATGCCCGGGACATTAAACGCAACAAGATACCTAACATTTTTAGAAGAAAATGCTTACATTTTTTTAAGGTAATCCTTTAAATATTCGTCGAGGAATGTGGTACCACTATGATGGCTGTCCAGCTCATTTTTACGTACTGCAGACTTTTTAAACACTAAATTTACCATATTCAGAGAACATGAGAAAACGAATAATTAGATCTTACAGAACAGTTTGAACAGAAACGATTAAAAGGGCAATTGATTGCCCTGCAGGACGTTCAATGTTTGCGTGACTGTTGAAGGTCATCATTTTGGACATGTCTTACTTTAATTCAAATAAAATGATTGCACATTTTGAAGGTATCATTTATTTATCGTGAATTTTTCATTTCAAGGTCATTTGAAAGTTATGACTTGTATCACATCATGTATCATATCGTTGTACTCATCTTGACATTTGGTGCAACGCTATGATGTTGAAAGTGTATGGTTCAATCCAAAAATTGCCGATGTCCTTCAAAAAACCTTTAAAACGGCAACAGTTGGAAAATTTTATTATATCATCATACTTGCCTCCTAAAGCCATACAACTAACTAACTGTTACTCTAACTTACTTTTTCTCTAACATTTTCTTCTACCTTTAAGAACTGAAATAATTAGGTGTTCTGTTTCTCGTGAATTACCCGGTATTGTACACAATTATGTTTAAAAATTTGAATATATAAGAGTCGTCAAATTTTATCACGAAAAGGCGTTATGAAAAATTAAATGATTTTCTTTGCTAATATTAATTACTTAAACATAAATACGACACCTCCCATAATTAATTAACTAAAGAAGCTGTTCTGTTCTAAAAAATCATCACCAATAAAATTATGTTTTGTACCTATGATATCTATAAATATCTAAACTCGCTTGCGCTTGCTGCAGGGCTCCCCGCCCCCCAAACCCTCGTTAGAGACCATTCAGCATTTTTAACAATTTTTCTTAGAGTTTTGGCCCATTTCTAAAAAGTTTAATTCTCTGACAAAAAGTCATTTCTGGCACAATTTAGCCTTTACATGTGTATACGTCAGTGAGTGGTTGGGATGGAATTTAATTGTATTTTGATACTGATTAAGTTACATTTAGCATTGGAAGGTAACTACAAAAATGTAATCTATTTTGGACGCTGTAAACATGATCCTGTAATCAATACAAACACTGTCCCAAAGTCACTAAGACAACGTGTATAATTTTATTATTTTACTTGTATCTGTTGATGAAATCAGTTCAAAGAATTACCACAAGTCTGTCATGAATGTGACGATAGTCAAACCTTTTTCTGGCGCATTTCACATTTTCCCTGACGCCTACTTCTAGATTACAAGTATGTAGCGTACAAGAATTTCTATGTAAAATGCGAGCGAATAAAATAGATTATTCGATATTAGTCAGACATAGAATCCATTCGAATTCCTATCGAAATAGTCTAGCTTCGATCGAAGAATTATATAGCGTCGCGAATATTCTAGAAAAGACGAAAATCTAGAATAATCCAGTTGTATCCGGGCGCGAGAGCTTGTTGGCCGCTCAAGCGGAGCGAGAGGCAAGGCGCGACACGCGAAGCCGCGAGCCGCGAGCCGCGAACTTAGCGACGGACTTGTTGATAGCGCGCCCGCGGGATAGCAACCGGCGAATATAAAATAGGGGCTCGCGACAGGAGCCGGCCTATTTGGCAGTCTGAGAGAGAGGACGAGGTAAGGACCATCGGCCGCTCTTGGACTAGCCTAGGGACTCCGGCAGGAGAGTTCGGCGATAATACCTGGACGCCTGCCTGGAGAAAGACTTAGCTGGTTAGGGACTCCGGCAGGGGAGTTCGGCGACCAATACCTGGACGCCTGCTCGGGGAGTAGTTAGAAAAGAAACTCCAGCAGGAGAGTACGGCGAAAATACCTGGACGCCTGCTTGGAGTATAATAAAGTAAAAGAGATCCTCCGGCGGGAGAGTTCGGCGACAATTCCTGGACGCCCGCCTGGAGAAGAGTAAAAGAGATCCTCCGGCGGGAGAGTACGGCGACAATTCCTGGACGCCCGCATGGAGATGAGAGAAAGATTTAAGACTCAGGCAGGAGAGTACGGCGAAACCTTCCTGGACGCCTGCCTGGAGAATAGGGGGAGAGTACGGGAGTTTGTTCCTGGACCCTCGTCCGACATGGAGAGTTCGGCGAACATTCCTGGACGCCTGTCGGTCGAGAGAGGACAGAGCATCTCCTGGACGCCCCGAGTAAAGTACAGGAGAGTACGGGAGAATACTCCTGGTCGCCCGTTCGTTATGGAGAGTTCGGAGAAAATACCTGGACGCCATTCGAACGGGAGAGAACAGAGTTACTCCTGGACGCCTGATTGAACAAATTTGTAGCGAATGTTAGTCATGTAGTTGATGCGAAAGAAAGAAATTGTTTCATGTACTGTTTCCTAAAACATCGAAAATATATCCTGTTTTCCAGTATTCCTGTTATCCTGTGATTTCCACGCATTTCCTTAAACCATGGCTACAAGTACATATTATTTTCTCTATTAATGGTTCAGTTTAAGATACTGTATCATCGATTTATTTATTAAAATTATGTCATGTAAACAACTAATGCTTCAAATGACTGCATGGCGAAAGAATAAGATAGAAAAGAATTAAAAAAATGTGAGTTAAATTAAAAATTTGTAACCACTAATAATTCACACATGAAAGCATCTTTAAAATAAATTCAAATTATTTGTCAATAAATAATCGAGTTAAATGAGAAATACTTTTAAATGTATATATGTATGTCTAAAATTTTTGAATGTACGAAATAAGTTTATATAATTGATTTATGGAGAAACATATTGAAAAGCGTTGAATAAGCGTTTGAATAAGCGTTAAAACATTAATTATTATTTATACGAAAGTTTTGTATATGATAACTTTTTCGGTTCGAAAAATATTAACGACGATAAAGTGGCAGTCATAGAGATATTTACTCTAGTTCTCGAATTCTTCAGCAATAATCAAATTCGACTTTTAATCTGACATCGATGCAACTTGTTGCAGGAAGCCCTCGAGGTTCTACGAACGACACCCAGCACCGTAGAACTGGTGGTGTGTCGACTTCCAGGCGATACGAATGTCACACCACCGGGTGCACCACCTCCACCTCCGGCTAGACGAGAACCACCACCACCCTTACGGATCCTTAACCCTCTGCCGCCTCTTCAAATCGAACCCTGCGGCGTAAGTAACTCTTATCGGAAATCCTCCTCTGTTGCGATCCTCTAGATAGCCGAATTTCTTGGATCACTGAATCACCGAATTCGTCGATTTTCCACCTCTTTGGCCATTAATCAAAAAATTGAAATTGGGATATGATGGCGTCCTTATTGATACGATGTTGTCAGTATTGGAAAATTCATATCACGATTTTACTTTATGCAAAAATGATTTTCTTTGTATTTGTTCTTACACAAAATTTCAGATACCTTCCTCTTTTTGAAAATTTGGTAATGTTAAATAAATTTTACATAATTTTACATATCAAATTTTATTGAAAATTATCAGAACAAATAGACGAAAACGAATGTAACATACACATATATCATTGTAACAATATGAGATTATTAGAAATTTTAATTAGATTGATTTGAATAAATCTGTGGATATGGGATGAATAAAAATAAAAAGAAGTGTTATATACATACACAAAGGGTTATGAATGCTTTCGTGCTCCGAATATAAGTTTGACATGATACGGTTTCATGTATTTGACTTCAACTCGATAGGTACATACATCATTAATCCGTTCAATTAATTTTTGTCTCAAATCGACTTTTATACCATATCATATCACTTTCACAGTTTCTCACAGATAAAAACATAGTGTAATAAAATTCAAAAATAACTTTAAATAAACAATCATAGTAATGTTCACCTAATCATTCAGGCAGCTATATAATTAGAATTACATTTGTTAATGATACTAGAAACGAAATTTCTTCTAAAAATACTAGTAAACGGTAATTTAGAAAGAGTGAAAGCGAATGTACGATCAGTCCAGGTAAAAAATAATAAATATTATTATATCAAATAGCAAGCATAACCACTATGAGTAGACATGATAAAAATCATTAGACTATTCCTGCATTATAATGTATCAGCAACAAAATCGCTACTGTCTTCAAGTTTTATATTTTCATTATAATTTCTCTTCTAAATGACGTATATCTGAATAACATTTTTTACTTATTGTCTTTCACAGAATACACGAATAAAGTTTACTCGTTTAACTTTAAAACACCTTAAATAAAAGATAATAGTTGTGGTTTTGTCACAAGTAAACAAGGATGAATTTTCTATAATAGTATATGAAAGAGCGACAGGATTTATCTCATTATTTAGTTAGATGGCATTTATTGTCTCCATGCCAATAATGGTTAATAACATTGAGAGCGACTACATCGTATTATTGATTCTTCATTGTAAAATGTGATTCTTATACACGGATATAAGCTCGATATCGTTGCAGTTATTGATGTAAATTAACAATGGCCACATTGGATCTGTTGCCTTCCAAAAAATTAAATCGACCTAGTTAAATCTTACTTCCATAGAAATAAATACTGAGTCGAAATATAATAGTAATACAGCTAAAAACAAAAGATATAACATACAATAATATTCATACTATGTACAATAGTAATAAATAAAAGTTATGTACGAATTAAGAGAGGGATGTATAATACATTTAGTGAGGCCAAAATATTCATGATCTTTTTGAATTCTTTTTCGAACAAATATAGTTAAATGAGGTAACTTATTCTTCTTAGCTTTGTTATATATTCAACTGCAATAAATAACTTTTTTCGTATAAATATTTATCATACAATATAATTATAGAATGCATTGCGGCAAAGACTTTTAGTTCTAAACGCCATGTTGCAAAATGTTACATAAGTACAAAAACAAAACTACCTGGTTTCTTAAAATATGTGCATTTGATTTTGACGTAGCCGTTTTTTAAAAAGTTAGTTTTAAAAAAATGGAAACTGTCTAAATAATATTTTCGAAGAAAAGTATTGTAGTTTTTATGCAATTAAAAACAAGGCTTTTCCAAAACCAAAAGATCTGCTATTTAAAACATTGCATAGTGATGAGAAATAGCTGTGCCAAAGAATGAGGCCAAACTTCCATAAGCAAATAAACCAGATTTTTTCGCAGAAGGAATTGTTGTCATGTTTGGTATAAATTAAAGGACCCGTAACACTGATCACGAATATACAGGGTGTCCCGTAACTGGTGGTATAACTGGAAAGGGGATGATTCTACATACAAAAATAAGTCGAAAATGTAGAATAAAATTTTTTCATATGAGGCTTTATTTTCGAGAATAGGTTTGAAAATTTGTCGAGTACGCATGCACTTCATCTACATTCGGCTGGACGGACTTCGCTGTAAACTGTCTTCATTTCCTTCTATAAGAATATACAATGTTTGTATGCATGAAATACCTCAGGAGTCAAGACTACAATATTCAGGAGTAATTTCGCTCAGTTTACAAATTGCTGATAGTGATTTCCGTGTTGTTGCATACATAATTGTATTCTTCTTAACAAATTCCTACGAATGGGTTCGTCAAATGCCATAATAACTTTTCGTCGTAATTGTTCGGGACTTATTACATCATCACTATACATAATAGAAGGAAATAAAAATAGTTTACAGCGAAGTCCGTCAAGCCGAATGTAACCCAAGTGCATACGTACTCGACAAATTTTCAAACCTATTTTTGTCAAAAACAAAGCCTCACATGACAAAATTTTATTCTACGTTTTCGACTTATTTCTGTATGTGGAATCACCCCCTTTCCGGTTGTACCACCAGTGACTGAACACCCTGTATATGCCTTCTTGAAAACCTCAGCCCCGTTCTCGAGAAAATTGTGTCCAAAGGTCCGTTTCCGACAGATAATCTCGTACTTCTGCACATGCGAGTATGGTGCGCGCACCGTCGGCTGTTGCAGTAATGACCATCATCTGATATTTGTCCTACGGACACAGCCATTCAGATATCATACCCAACTCTTCCCTTTGCAACATGTCCGTTACTGGCAATACTCGATAAATGACTAATAAAAACGACTTTATCACTTCTTTTATTGATTCTTCTTTGGTTCTATAGTTCACGAAGGTTTCTTTTCGTATATCTCTTCTCAAATACCTACGAAAAAACAGTATTTTACTCTAAAATGGCTAGTTTCCGATCAAATGAGAGTTAAACTGGTCATTTTCGCATTTCAAAAAAGGTTAAATTGTCTGTGCGCCATCTGTTGGAAACGGTCTTTTGGATCCTATTTTTACGAGTACAGAGCCATGATTCTCAAAAAAGCATGTATATTCGTGATCAGCGTTACAAGACCTTTAATTTTATGTCAAACCTGACACAATCCGTTCTCCGAAAAAATCTGGTCCAAACTTGGCCTCACTCTTTCAATTAAATCGGTTCAGTAATATTTAAATAACCGCGATAACTACTTATAAAAATCCAGTCTTGAGAAAAACACATTCAAAATTTTATAGTGTTTGAATTAACGTATTTTACATGATTATTACGAGTCATTAATTCCACACCTATAAAGTAGATCAGTTGAAAATGAAATATTTTGTTTGGTTTTGCTCTTCTTGTTCAGAGTTCCACTTTCGTCACAAAAAAATGTACTTCCTGTCTAATAAATGTATATACGACATTTTCGAAAATTGCTCGTACAAATTTAAGAAAACACTACGTAACACGCGGACGTTGAAAATGTGTGGAAAGAAAATATTTCATTTCAATATTTGTAACATGAAATTTATTTCTTGCAAATGTCTTTATACGATTTTCAATTGCAATATAATTAATTTATTGGTAGAAAAAAATGATCATCTTATCGATTACACAATTTTTACCCTTTTTCAATGTTCCATTTTGTGTTTCCAACATTCTGAAAATATTAAGAAATTTGCTATTTCCTATTCCTTTTATTGAAAATGAGATAATTATTTATTTCATGATGAATTTAGTACAAAAATAACAATTAATTATAAAATAATTTGAATGAATATTTATGTATAGTGCTTCAGTAAAATCAAAAGAAAACTTTAATTTAAACGTGTGACAATAATTTTTTATTGGAAATAAGTAATCATAGCCGTTAGTTACTCTTAAACAAAGACCGAAAACAGTATGTACAATCCCCGTGTTTACTCTGAATACAATCCTTACTTTTTCCCGATCGTTAGCAACCACTTCGCAAAGCATTTCACACTTTACATTCATGACCTATTTCATACTTTACATTCATGACCTCTTTCATACTTCATTTATACAACCTATTTCACACTGTACATACTCATTCCTTTCATTTAGTCAACATTTATACACGTAGTTTCGCAATGGTTGCAATTGTACACATTCTACACTCCTACAATAAAATGAATATTATATGAATATAAAATGAATATTTTATAATTCGTACGGATGCGTAAAAATCAGTATGAGTAGTCACTCTAATTAGAACATGTACAATTTTACCAATATCTGATACTAATATAATTGCGCAAAGAGATCCAAGTGTATATTGACTACTGAAGGAAGATATACATTTTCAATTCCCTCTTGTTTCTGAGTGAAGCTAGCAGTGCAATTAACATTCATAACGCAATGATCAATGAATATACTATCTGTTACACCTAGGAAATCCCCGGGAGTGTACAAAAGCCGATCGAAGTTCGTTTACAATTTAGATTTCGGTGTTTCCTGCGGAACACGTAGTTTCCGATGCATTTATGATGAATCCCTCGTGTTTAAATATCACAGGAGTTATTGTAGGTTGTGAATTATACGAAAAACAAATTGGTCAGCATTTATTTTATTAAATTGTTACATATCAAGCAGTGAATTTTGAAGCAGAAAGTTTTAAATAATTTGATGATTAAAATAACAGTGCCAGGAAACTATTCTTACAAATACGGTTTCATTCGCATCGAACAATTAATTAAATGCTAAAAAATGTTGGTAGCGAGTTTCTTATTTATTTCAGAAAATTCTGTGATGTATTTCCACAAAATTTTTAATTTTGGTATCCGCTATAATTTGATGAAGTTCAGAATTAAATGCGATCAACTCTCGTAAATATTTCATATCCAATACATAAAAAATCTGTAAAATATTTGTTACAATTTGATAAAGTTTAAAATACTCGGTGACAAAAGTAAAGAAAGTAGCTATAATTAGCTTCGTTTTCAGCAGTTTCCTAACTTGCAAAAAATGGTTCAAACTTTTGATCCATATGTGATCTAATTAAACGAAATGCTTTTATAATTTCTCGCAGGAGTTCGACATAGAAATGACGAAGGTCGATGGTAGCCTGGGTTTCACCCTGAGGAAGGCAGACAGCAGTGCGCTGGGTCATTATGTAAGAGCATTAGTGCGAGAGCCAGCGTTAAGTGACGGCCGAATTCGACCCGGAGACAAAATAGTTGCTGTAGATGGTGCTCCATTGTCGCCCATGAGCCACGAAGAGGCTGTCCAATTGTTGCGACAATGTGGACCAACCGTGAAGCTTCGACTTTACAGGGATCTGGCGCAAACTCCTGTCTCCGCGCTTTCTCCGACCGAACCTGATCATCCGCTCCGTCCACCGCGAACAAGTTTGAGGTAAACTTTTCGTTTAATTTTGAGCCTCTCTTCCTTTGATTAAACCGCTTTTGAGATCCAATGGGAACGTAAAATTTCGTTAATTCACGTGCACCCTCCTTGTAGTTGAAAAACTGCACAGCTTTTCGTTTTGCCGAAAAGTTTTTTATGATTATTTTGTTCCATTTCTTGAAAAACTATTCGTTTGTTTCAAATTACTGTTCGAATATTTATTACTGCTTTTGTATATTCTAATATTCATTTTGCATAAATAGTTTCATTTAAAAAACATTTTGTATAATTATGCAGAGTATTTGGGAGAATATGCATATTGGAGTATGAGGTGGTTATTTATTTAAATAAAATAGAAACTAAGTATGTTTGAAAATGAATGAATTTATTGATGCGACCAGGAAGGACGTCTACACGGTTCAAAGATAAAACTAAAAATGAAAAACTTTTCTAAACCGCATAGTAAAACTGGCGCCCAATTCCTGAGGAAAAATAACGGTCTGGGTCTGCAACGTATTCGCTCAATTGGCCCTTAGATATAAACAGGGCCTAGGGCCCATTGACATTCTTTTCGCGTGAAATTTCTTATCTATAATAAACAATGTTGAATGTTCGTTGAATATAAATTTAGTTATGCTCAATTACATTGAGAAGTAATGTTAATGAAGTAATGTCAGTCAAAAGTTTGGAACAGTTAAATAGATTTTAAGAGGAATTACCAATTTTTTATTACGTTCATAATTTTACATACTATGAAGATTTATACGTACTTGCATAAATTATATATGACAATATCATTTTACGAGTATCAAGAAAACATATTATTACTACATTTTTTGGCTCATAAAATGATCATTTACGAACAAATCTTGAGTATCGAGTTATCCTAATGTTCTTCATATAAGATTTTTGTTTCTGATTTAAGCTGTTTTACTTTTTTTTATCAGAAAATCTTTCATAAACTTTACAGACAAAAAGATAAACTAAATACAAAATTTTTAAAGATTAATCGTTAGGAAACCTGTTTTCTACTTTAGCAACTACTTTTTAACTACTTTAGCAACACAATATGTTATTTTTAATATATCGATAAGTTACTTGTTGAAAAGAAAAACATGACTGCTTCCAAAATTCTTAAGAAATTCTCATTAATGTTTTAGAAAAAAAATTCTTTCACAAAATGAACTTTTATATTGCTGTTTACCCTTTATTGAACAAATAATGTAATAAAGTCGAATAATAGTGTAGATAACATCCATTTCATTGTATATTCAATAAATTTTCACCATCAATTTATTCAAAAATGAAATTTCGTACAAAAAAATGTCACTTATTTCCGACATTTGAAAATGATTCGAAAATGACCCCTTGGGTTCATGAAAATCACGAATAAAATTGAAAATAAATGTCCTTGTAGATACCATACAACTTTATCTTCTACGACTTCCTTCTGTCTGTAAAGAAAGCCGAAATTATAACTCGAATCAACTATATGATTTATGCTTCAGATTGAGTTATACATATGTATGCAGATCGGGTAATACATGTTAATATGTACGATTATAAATAAAGTAATTTTGTTTGGAACAATTTTCTTTGCGCTACAATTGAAAAATTAACTTTAAACTAATTTCAAATTTAAAAATTGGAATTTTTTTGATTTTCACATTCTCGAATTTAAAAATTTCCAAATCCCAAGTTTATAAATTTCGAAATTTTTAAACGTTTACATTCTCAACTTACAAAATTTCTCAATTCCAAACTCAAAAAATATTGCTGCACCGACTCTGTATATAATTATGAATTTATCAATGGTGATTTTACAAGGATTTTCTTATTTTCTTTAAAAGGAAAATAAGATTTAAACGCTCTTATTTTTTCAACTAAACATTATGTTTCAAATATCGTTGCAGGCAAGAAGCCGTAGATATGCTCTGCGATCTAGCAGTTCGAAAACTGTCACCAGGTACATCGAGTGGTTCTAGTTGTAAACAATCACCTGGAGCATCTTGCAATTCGCCAAGAAGACTTCGTCGACTTGCCACGCGTACACCTAATACCGATAATGATCAAGGTATTAGTTCATAACATTTCATTAAAGCTAAGTAACTATTCATAGAAGAATGAAAACAATTTAGCAAGTAACTAGAATAAATTAGTAATTGCAATTTTGAATTGACGTACGAGTACACTGTTCAATTAAAGATATAGATATTGCTCCCCGCTGATTATAACACTTAATGAAGTCGGTTAAAAATAGCTCTCACAAATATGAGACACTAACTAATATTAAGAATAAAACTTAAAATCTTGAACAGCACCTGGTCGTTCACAATTCCTTTTCTCGTAAATTAAAAATTTTTTAAGAAATTAATCAATTGCGTTACAAAATTTTCTTAAATACGAAAAAATAAATTTTCTAAAAATCAACACCAGTATTTCCATAGATTTATCCCTACTTTAATTACTTTGAACTAACGAGAATACTACCCAAAATACTCCTTCAGATTTTAATAACCTTTTGTGTATTAATACATCATATTATGGTACACGGGTTTGGGTGTAGACGATTAATAATTTACAAGATATTTAACTACAAAGATATTAAAATTTCAAAAATATTTATTTAGGTCTATCTGTGATGATAGCTTTTAAGTAAAAGCGCATAACTTTTTATTTTCTATAATTGGATAGATGAATATCTTTTATGTAACAATATATTCATAACTTATATTTCTTAAGTTCAATTGAAAAATCAATTTCCTGAACTCAATTAATTATTTATACGCTATACCGAAAACCATATGCACAGTATTTATGAAAAACTGTATCTTAAGTGCGAAAATTGTTTTAAATTTATATGAAAGAATTTTTGTATGGCATAGAAAATAATAATTTCAATAATTCCCTTATTAGTACAACAATTAATGGACACTATAAATAAACTGATGCAATTATTAATATTACCAACATATATTATTAATCAGCATACTTCATAATATTCCTATTTTCCTTTTATCACATTTCTAATTAAATTCATCACGATGACATTTCAGTAATATCATAACGGATCGGAACCGATAACATACATTTTTAACAAAGTTTATATGTATATATGTATATAACGTTTACTAACCATTGAATAGACGATATAATCGTTGAAATTATGATCTTCATTACCAAAATATTCTCTGCAAATATATTGTAGTATTTTTAAACTAGATTTTATCTAAAATAAAAAAATTTTATTTTATATTTTTGAATTATTTGTTCAAAAGAAATTATCATGTATGTGACAGTTTTAGAAACATTTTATATAAAAAGTTTCTTAATAACATAATTTATTAATATGCAAAAATTCATACAAATCTGAAGAAGTCATTAATGATTGTTTTCTTGTAAGTATGGGTCTTATAAAATGATTCAATCAGTGTATTAAAGTACTAATAATTCTAAAATGTATTCGAATAAAACAAAACAAATCCAATAGATATCAAACCCGCTTTAAAACACCGCAGAGTGGATCTAATAAACCCCTTTCCTCCCACCCATTCATAAAAAATAAAACACGATCTAAAATATCCATCCTTGCAGAAACTCTGGAGAAGCATTCAAGCGTGCAAACGACATCGACGGCCAGCCAAGCAGAGACATCCGATTCCGACCAGTGTTCGATCAGAACGCAGATAACGAATTCCCAACCGAACACACCTGGAACAGACATAATCGATCCGCCACCGCTGTACGACGTTTGCGATTCCAGTGATTCCTCGAAGGCACCGGCGCGACCGAGTTTCCTCGACTTATCGGCACCCCAGGGAAAGCCTCATTTTCAGTTCTGCAGCCTAGACTCTGATCTGGAGTATCCCGGAGGCGAACCGATTATCGGCGAGGATGAAGGGAATAACGGAACAGAGACCGATTACGAGAGAAGAACGATAAACGCGTTGTCCAGCGACGAGCACGACAACGATCTACCCTCGGAGCCGGCCTCGATGCCACCGGTACTCTCCTCGACGAGTAGCTCGAGTACAACCGCGTTCAGTCACAAGAACCCCGCTTATCAGAGCGCCAATCCAGCCTGTAGCGCAGGTATCGATACCATGACGAAAAACAAGGCTACCCATTCGAGTGACCAAGACATACCAGGTTATTTGATGTTTCATTTTATGATACAGCAGGTTTTCGTTATGCCATTACCGTTTACATTGCCGATTTATGATTAGTCGGACATTACAGTCAGACGGTATATCGCTATGCATTACGTTGCCACGTGATGTGTGGTCATGTGATAATTTGTCACGTTTTGCATAGTCATGCATTAGATCGTCATACAATACATTATAGTTATCCGTTAAATCGTAACGCGTGGTATAGTGACGTGTTAGATCGTTATAAGTTGAATGACCAAATTACTAGATTGTCACACATTGTATGATAACGCAGGACTTTACGAGTAAAAAGATAATATAAACTCATTAATCAATAGGCGAAAGTTTAAGCGAAGCATACAAAACAAAATCGAACATACAATGTTTAAATTAAAAAATAATACAGATTTTTACATTCATTTTTAGATAAAGACTTTTAATTCTTTATAGTCATTCTTACGTAAACTTAATTATTAGTATCACATGAAATCTTGATAAACTGAATACGATAGCATCATTACTTCTTCATATTTGATTAGACAGATTTTCATTTGAATACTTAAGTAATTAGGAACGTTTTTCATTCAAAATTCAGTACATAATTAATTTTCTTACTACGTGAATTGAAATTATATTAATACATACTAACTGTACCAGCGGATAATACACGCGTACTTTGAAATTAAAAGTACAGTAGAAAAATAAGCAAGCAAACGACAAAACATTCTTTATCTCCATAAAAATCAGTACAAATTTCAAAGAAAACATTTTAAAGATTAAAATAAAAAACGTGTGAATTGATCATTTGACCGATTTCATACGTTCCTAATTGAGAATTTGAAATTAAAGTTTTAAATATCTTTTTCCTTATTACTCCTTCTTGTAATAATTTATAAAGAATTAGATACTAACACGGATATAAGTATTTTACAATAATTATATAATAAAATAAAATTTATTTAATTTACACATTGCTTCTTTCAATAAGAAAAATTTAAATAAATTTCGTGATATAGATTCTTATAGGTATTATACGTTTTATTAAGTATAGACAAAAATGAAATTAATTGAATTACAATGTTAACCACAAGTAGACCACTGTGAATATATATACAAATACATATAAGTAAATATATATGTATTGAAAAAAGTAGAAGCTAACTGACAAAAATACGTCACTGATGTATAATGAACAGTACTATCTTATCTGCTGTTAACACATAAACGTACAATATCTTGTTACTACCACACCAAGCCACCTTGATTATCCACACAACTCGACTGTGTTACTTGTTTTCGAACAGTTCACTTTATAATTGTTAAATAGTTCGTTTCATAATTGTTAAATAATATCCCTGTAGTAATATACTTAAACCGTGACATCTTTTGTTTTATATACAATTATTCAATATCTTTCGAATATTGTGAAACAGATTTCTGACGTGAAAGTGTAAGTGAATTGTCATTCAAATTATGGATGACGGTCTACAATACATCATTATCTCAATTCATTTTTCAGTGATAGTGCAATGTAATAACTTATATTCTATTAAGTAATAGTTTACACTAACAGTACAATTAAATCTACATCAAACCGAGACTTACTACATGTTTAACTCTAATTTTATTGACTAATTTTATGCAATATGGCCTGACTATACATTTAAGTCGACCATTTAAATTGTTTTCATTGCCATTAAAGGTTAATAAATGTTACTAAATAATCTTAAAAGAAATTTTTTTGTCGTCACTAAACATATTTACGTGCTGAAATTATATCCTGTCAATTAGTTCATCTACTTTCAATAGTAATAACAATAATTTGAATGTTCGGCTTATGTATATAATCCCTCTTAATAAACCGATTTAATTGTAAAAATTTCACAATATACATCGTTACAAATTTCAATAATTCACTATAACTTGTGTCTTATAAATTCTTTGATTTTTCAGGAAAAATATTGGGAGCGGATGATCCTGGTGGCAGTAAAGGTTTGTTGAAGTGGAAAGGCGTGATGTTTGCTCCAGATAATGGAATAGATAAAACCAAAAACAAAGACGAGAAAGTCGGAAAAGACACCACCGATTCAGCTATTCCCAATACAGATCTTGAACAAGGAACTGAGGTAAAATTTTCTTTCCGTGTAATAATATGATAAGCTAGCAACAAATTAATTAAAACTAATTATTTATAGTATAATACTAGATAGTAGTAAATTGCCCCCTTGTCTTCTAATTTAATAATACCTTAGGAATTACGCTTAGAAACTTAGTCGATTATGAAGTAAAATCTTTAATTGATGTAATAAACTTTCCATACGAAAATGCGTATGACATGTAGATTATTTTTAAACTATTCGCTTTCTACAAAAAATATTGTCTAAGTAACTGTTTTTTCTTTTTTAATGTACCTACATATTTGCTACATACCGCAGTTCTTTGAAACGAATTTGTAAGAAGGTAGTAGAGTACAATATCGATAAGATAAATAACTCTTGAAATATTCCAAATTTTTTCATGGAATTTTGAGTTTAAAATATGTAACTCATGAACTATCAATTATTTTAATTTTATACCTTAATACATTTTCACGCTATTATGACTATATTTTCAATATTATGACAAATTACATAAAAAGATATAAATTATCGTAATAATAAGAAATAAAAATCACGGAGCCACTGTAATAGTACCTCATAGACAAACGGTTACATGCGCTGTTGCTCAAAAGTTTGAAATATACCATAATATCGAGAAAATAACGTATTCCTTTTAATACGTTTTACAAATACTATACGTTACTGACTTTATCAGTGAAAAATTTCTGTTTATATGATAATATGGCACAGAATCGTTTATTTAAAACGATTGAACAATTGTTCGTAAATCACAGATATAAATTGCTAAACATTATATTCTTATTTTACAATTTTCGCATAAAACTGCATTTTGTATATTAGTCGTCTTTTTCAAAAAGTGTCTGACATATAATTCTAATTTTAGTCTTGAATGCATTTAAGTTATCCTGCTATTTTGCGATGTGAATACAATATCGTTAACAGAAATACATCACATGTATTAAAAAACAAACAGTAGATCTAACTTCTGAGCGGCATTGTACGTGTATATTATATTGCATATTCAAATGTAATCTTTGAAACAAAATAATACATGTTACGACATTAAATAAAATTATAATACTATAATAAAAATATTCTTTTAAAAACTGAAGTAAATTAAAATAAAACACTCCATACATTAAATTGCGATTTTGCAAAATTAAAACAATATAGTCTATTTTATATGTTTGGAAGAAAAATTTCATTCCATTATTATATTCATAACAATAATTTTTATAAGAATATATAACTTAAGGTATTAGCCTTTTTTAAACAACCTAGGTCGTTAAGGATGCAATCAAAATTTCGCTTTCCACCGGATCTTTATATTAATCATAAAAAGGTTTTACCGGGATAAATATCCCAGAATTTTTTTACATTTTCTGAAGGCCGAAAACAGTAAAGTAATTTAAACCCCTTTCTGTCCTGCTCAAAGAGTCTGAAGAAATGACTATTTACAGAGTGATACGATATACGGAGAAAATAACATTATTTTTAAATAAATGTATAATGGATAATCATTCTAGTATGCTTTCTATTTTGATTAATTTAATTATATATTGCATACAATTGAATATACTTTATTTGCCAATTTTTCAAAATGGGTACCACATAGTTTTAAACAAATTACATTATTCATTTCTCAGAATCGAAGCGTTGATAAACGAATCATCATATTTTATTTAAAACTTTTCACTATCCAATTAAAGAAACTGGAGAATAAATAATATTAAATCGGACACAATTTAATTAATATAGTTATTATTATTCTTAAAGGTGTTCATGGTGGAGCTGACACGTGGGTGGAACAGCCGTCTAGGATTTAGTTTACAACCGGAAGGAAACCATACTGTTATATCAGTGGTCCATCCAGACAGCGTAGCAGCCAAAGACGGAAGACTCAAACAAGGAGATGTGCTCATGATGGTAGTATCATTTTGTAACAATTCTGTATTTCATTTTAATATTTATAATTTCCTTAAATATAAACGTGCTGATAAACGAGAATTAAAATTTAACATTTAATACGTACAAATTTGAAAGAAAAATTCATATTATTAACAATATTATTTAGTGTCGATCATACTTTCTTAATAAACATTAATTTAAAATAAATTACAGAAAACGACAAATTCATTTTGATAAATAACTCATTACATAATATCAATCGTTTATTTTCCAATAATAGCTTATTATATCTTTTTCTCAGTATTTTGGTTTATATTTTTATATCAAATTCGCTAAAACATGGAAGAATATAAAATTTAAAGAAATATGCGGTTTAGTCAAACTGATAGATGTTAAACAACAAGTGTCATTTTTACTTTACAATTTCTACATAAAAATGTTAATTCTTAGTGAGTTTGCATGATATTGTAAAAGTCATATAATTATGTTTCCAAAGAATATTCAATAAAAAGTATTTTCTCCAAATTTTAAGCAAATTTGACAAAAATTATAAGAGTTACCGTGTACTCCAATTTTAAATATCGCATTTTTACAATGGTGTTAATAGTACAGTAAATTAACTTTAACTGTGTGATATCATAAAATTTTTTGATTGAATTATTGAAATTATATTCTTAAGACTGAAAACTAATGATTTAAATTACAAGAAATTCTAATTCCGTTAAATTTCTGAAGTTGTATAATCGCTTAACAAGTTAGGTATTCAAACAATAAAACAAATAAAGAAGGAAAGAAAATATTGAGTATTACTACAAGCACAATAATAATACGAGATATCAAATTAGCGATCGAGATTGAAAAATTGGTAAACTTATTGTCCCTAACATTGTGTACCATTATGTACTGTATTGGAGACGATTATTCCCATTGTATTAAACTTTCTTAAACTGCCCATATAGATTATTCATTATTTCCATTTTCATTTCAGGTGAACGACGAAAGCGTGGAGCACATGTCAACAGCTGATATAATTGATCTGTTACGTAAAATAAGAGGTTCCATAGGTATCACGGTGATGAGACGAAGCAAACGAGAAAATGTAACGTGACGCTAGTCAGGTGTATAATTGAAGAGCCTTAAAAAAGAAAGAGAAAGAACTCTCGAGTTACGAAGATCAATCTTATAACGAAAATCAATACCTTGCAATTTGTTTATTAGTTTATTAACGAATAATCTATGAGATGATTCTGCATAAATAAACATATAAGCAAACGTGGCGCTCGAGTGCAATAGACATACAACCTATATATTAATTTAATTATGAATAGATTTGTAAATATCTACGAAAATTGAAGCCTTAAACATGCTGTGGTGGTTTGATTACTTGTAAAAAATGCTTCGCTACTTATCGCATCACGAGATGTAATAATTAAAATAATTAACTAAACATGTTGAAATACCAAACTGTGTTTATTGTATTGCTCTGATTCTTGAATTAAGTAGTAATGATTAAATGTAAATTATTGGATATATCTCAAACGATAATAAAATGTCTAGTAGGATTTATCCTTCGAAACGATTCCTCGAAAAGCTCGTTCAAAATAATAAAACTATTATAAGAACTAGAGAAATGTAAAGGCCATTGGCGTAACTAAGATTTTTATCTAGGTTGAGCCAGGTTTTCTAGTGGTATGAACTGGCTATACTAGATATGACCAATCGACACTAAATAATAAAAAATGAATAATAAATATTTGACATTTACGAAATTATGAAATGTGGAAATACTGAATTTAGAAATGTAAAAATTTTGAAAATTGAAAATTTGAAAACTTACAAATTTAAGATTGATATTTGGAAATATAGAAACGTAGATTTCTCAAAATTTGAAAATTTATTTTTTAACTTAATGTTCCTCTTAGGATTTAGAGCCATTTAGTTGCACCAATGGTAAAAAAAAGAGAAAAACACGTAATTGCAATGCAAGTATTTATTCAGTAAATGGAAAAATATAGTGATACATACAGAATTCGTATTTTTATGACATTCATTAACGAATTTAAAGGATTGGTGAATTGATTATAAAGCTGCATAATATTTTTGTAAATTTTCGCTCTGAATAATTGTTTTCATTTTTCGAAATATTTGAAATCGTAAACAACTCTATACAATCTTGTTGCATTAAATTTTACATACATATACATATATGTATGCATATTTTAGTATATTATGCATTAACATAACTAAGATTTTTGTTTCGGGTGACCAAATGACATTTTCGAAAGAGAATTTCAGGATTTGAAAGTTTTTGAATAGCGAATTTGAAATTTTTAATTTTAAAATTAAAATATTTAGAAATTTCGGTGTTTCTGGCATGAACTATACATATAAAGTACTTCATAAAGTATCCTATGACTTTCGTCTTTCACGTAATGTAAGAAGGATCAATCCATATTTTCGTAGTACAAACAATGCCCATTCTCATCTCTATCTAGTTGCGTTAATGATGATAACTATTTAGATGCAAAACTATTTAATACCAATATGATATAAAAAAAATGTCATAAATATTATTCAGTCAAAATGCAATCATATATCCTAAGCCAATTACATGAAATTTTATATTTTTGATTGCAAAGTATCAATTCTCCAGTTTTTACAAATTCGTTGAAATATGAGAAGACTTAAATTATAAGCTTTTAAACGAAATACATAACAATTCGATAGTCTCGATACTCGTGATTCAATTTAGTACAGAATTAAAATCTCAATTAAACAATGCACAGCTTCGATTTCTACGAATATTAATGGAAATTCGTATTCACGATTTGATAATCGTGCAACTATGATTAAATATTTCTTGAATTTTAAGAAAGTGTTATAATGTGATTCGTCGCAAAATATATTGCAGAAGAAAAAGATATCGCAATTTTCGTCGATCAACATAAATAAATATGTATATTCGATATTCCTTAAATTATTCAGCGAATTCAAATGAAAGCAATCATTTTAAACGTAACAAAAAAGAAAGGGTGAGTCGAATACGATAATCAAAGAATTAATCAAAATATCGCGGAACACAAACGATAATGTAACCACAATGTTTTTGTTACATCATTGAAACATCGAGCCTATTGTAAATAAGTGTAGAAATATCTCAATTTTAAAATATCACGTCCATAAAGTTGAAAAGTGATAAAACGTAATTTAAATATTTCGAACATATCGTTGCGAATTGTATCGCATACCAACACGTGTTCTATGCGTTTGTAAAACACAATGAATGTAAAACACAAATCGAAGAATACTTACTTACATATGTGTTCATGGAATTCACGTATCATACTTTCTTTCAAATAAAACATATATACAATAGCGAAATTCTTGTATATATTTTATTTTACATGTTACACTTGTTTAATAAAAATTAGATTCATGTATTATTTGAAAGAAAATATAATGGCCGATATGCTAATCTTGAATCATTACACGTCGTTTGTTAGCGAAACAACACTGTTCATACGTATTAATGAATGATAAAGAGAAATTATAGAACTGCAACTAAAAGCAACATTATTTTGTACGTTCTTGAACACTGCGTTAAACCAGTGGTAAGTACCAATGATTGTTGATGACTTTCCTTATATTGCTATGAACAAGGCTATGGCATTTCGCACTATAAAATGAAGTCCTTCAATGCAGGGCTAAAAAATTTGCAAGTTTGAGAGTTTCAAATTCATAAACTTCTCAATTAGTAGAAATATAAATATTTAAATTTGAGAATTTGTGAGTTTGAAAATTTATAAAATTTAAAAAATTTAAAAATTTCTAAATTCAAAAATTTGAAGAATTCGATATTTCTAAATTTCTAATTTAGAAAATCTAAAAATTTAAGTGCGCCCCTTTTTTGTTCCTAACCGTGAGTTTTGGAACAAGTTTCCGATTTGATCAACGCTAACGACACTATTGACCATAAGAAATACAATCGTTAAGTGTGTCGTGTTTAAATTCTGTATCATAGAAGGAACTTAAAGCTATTAGAAATAAAAAATCTGCGTAAACTCTTTATTAGATTTAATATTCCAAAGTATTAAAAAGATCGGTTTATGCAACTCTTACATTATATAACGATTGTCTTTCTTTATTTACAAAATTATTAGTTAATATCAATTTAGTATTCGATATTTAAAATATTACAATTCTATAATACTTGTTTTTATACAACTAAACTTAAAAATATTTATAACACGCAAAAAATCAATTCAACTTTTGTTTCACATTCATACATGAAAAATAATTAAATAATCAAAGATTACAAATGTTAAAAGTGTTATAAAATACTATTTCTATATTTTCTATCTTTCAAGGTATATTCTAAATTCTTATACGCAGGAAAAACTAAACTCGCTTATAGAATATTTAGGAGTGTAGTAAACGTTGAGTAACTACCTCACGAGATGCCATACCATAAAGCAGTGGTTCTCAAACATTTTATGCGCAACCGTTAACTCTGAAAATTTAAAATTGAAAATCTTATCGAGTAACATAAATATTTTTGAACGCAAATTTATTTTTGAATTCTTAAAATGAATTAATATAGGATAAACTGTATCAAATAATTGAATATAAAATATATTACTGTATGGCAATATAAAATAAAAAGAAGCAATTTGTAGCAATTTGACAATAGGTGCTAAGAAACAACAAAGTTATCTATATCATAGTTATCCATCAAATTATGTTTACCAATAGCTTTTTACTCACTAATGTATAATGTAATAGGGAATAATTAAATATATTTTTAGCAAACGTGCTCCTACAAATTATACTATTTACCCAAAAAAATTTAGGGAAGAAAGAAAAGAAAAGAATTTAAACTTTCAGGTTTCGCAAAAAATAGTTTCAGAAACACTGCCAAATATGAATAACATATAATGTCAAAATAATATATGATAGTGCAACTTACAGATGTAGAATATTTCATTCCTATAAGAATGTTGTGCTTATATTTATTCGGAAGAAAGAATATATATAGGTATAAAATGTTATAGTTATAAAATATATTATAATAAATCATTATTATAAAGATTCTACTAGAATATTGAAAAGAGGAGCTGAGGATACAGTGTTTGATAAATGTGATAGATGTTCAATTAGAACATTAGAAGCTTTCAAAGTTCTATTGCATAATATTATATATAGAAAGTGTACATAAAATTAAATGTATAAATGATACCAAAGTACGTGAGTAATAAAATATATAACAAAGATAAATATTTTATGCGTAAACAACGTTAAACACAGCTATTCTAAGATAAGTAAAGCTTATTATATTATTGTTAATATCTATAAAAAGGTGAGATGTAGAAGTATACGTGTTTATCATTATTTACCATTGTTGATCGTTTGCTGATTAAAACACTATAATGTATTCAATAAAATTCAATGTCTTTGATATATACAGATTTGTTTTTCTTATAACATACTTATTTATATTATAATACTTATACTAAAAGATAAAAATGAAATTACAAAATTACAGAAGATAATACCATATGGCCTTTGTAATAATAAAATTATTAAACATTTATGTTACTAATTTGAATTTTTATAAAACTTCATGTAGACTATTTCGGGTAAAGAGATGGGAAAGATTAACTATAGGCCGACAACAATTGAAATACCGGATACGGAGGAAGTTTAATGTTTTCGATTCCAATTTTCAGTGAGGACTCTCTCGCATCTTCCCGTACATGGTTTTTTATAACCTTCTCGGGACTCCGAGAAGGGAGGAAACACGGGGTGGGGAAAGTGTGACGTCCTACAGAATTGGAAAATCCCACTTTCCCCTGCAGCGGTCATCCGGCCCAAAATCGTTGACCGGTGACCCATCCGTCCCTCGATTTACAAGTTACCGTAGCAGTAATAAACCTAAGGATCGCCTCGACTTTTAAAATTACACGTACCGAAAAAAAGAAATATTACTACGCCAACCCTGGGCTCAATGTGCCTACCAAATGTTAAACCGGACAAGTAACGGTTCCTTGGACTTTATTACTGCTATGTCAAAGCTTCAATATTCCAAAACATCCTAAGAATCTAACATTATGTCTACATTCACGATTTTATTTCCATATACTCTACTTTATAGTACATAATCTTCCAGCTGAGATTGTAATGATATATAATGACATAAATCACTTTCTCTGTCATAAACGTTAGTCAGATTATTAATTAAAATAGACCTCTCCAAAAATTTTGCAGACTTCCAGCAGAGAATTTATTCCCCAATTTGTCCCCAAATGAAACTTCAGACTCAATAGCCTCAGAGATCTCGCTAAAATCGTGAGGAAGTTCCTAGGTCTTTGGGGTCTATCTAGACCTGATTTAAGGGAACGGGCAACCATTTAAACTTTCTACTATTTTAAACGGATGTCAGGTTTATTATTACATATAAAATACTAGTATATAATTATAATTCAATATTTTTTCCTCTCTAAGGCATGAAAACAAAATCCAATCTTTTTCTTCTATGATAGAGATAAAAATATTTCTTCCCCCAAGTGAGACAAGATTCCCTTCCTGCCCCTCTATCACGACCCTACTATACCTACATTCTCAACAGGAAATATTCTTCTATGCAATGTTTCAGACCAACTTTGGTAACATTTTATATAAATCGGTTCCACCTTTACCTACGAGGTGCAAAAGTGGCTCATTTTTCAAGAAAAAGTTTTCTATTTTCTTAATATAATTGCTTTCAAATAGCATTTAAAGTACAGCTGTAAAAATTTCTAAAAATACGGCTAGTACAATACGCTTAGTTTATTACATTAATTACATTATAATAACATGTCCTCTTTTACTACTATACAAGTTACGTATTGCAAGCATATTGATTAAAAACAAAATAGAGAAAAAGCATCATGAAAGCAATTAACCATATTATACTAAAACGATGATTTATAAATAAATTAAGGTACAAATATATTAAATCCTCCAAGATAAGTAAGATAAAAGCAAATATTTTCTTAGACCTAACAATTTCTTTATCGATTATCTCCCGTACACTTCTCCTTGTTAGATGACTTTTTAATTTTTTTCTTCTTACTTGAGACCATGTGGTTATCGTTTTGCATTACATCGCAATTTCTTTTTGAGCGCAAACGCTTTCCACTACATTCAGAAAGTACGCTAATATTTTGTTTTTCTGAGTTAAATGTATTAGTCAAGCTTTTATTTAAAAGTCCACGCGTCGATCGTCTTTTCCCTGCAAATTGATTTAAATTATTTCATTATTTTGAAAACAATCATATTTTATATGAAAATAAATATTTATTATTTTATTCACGATATGAAATAGTGTTAACATTTTAATAAAATGAAATTAAATACCGTAATTAAATTTACTATCAGTGCTGTCATTACTTGATAAATCAGGCTGAATTTCTTGTAAATTAAGTATTGATTTGTCATCTTCTATCTCATCTTGATGTGAAATATTTCTAAAATCGTCTCTCATATTAGAAATAACAGAATCTGCTTGTTTTATATTATCATTCATAGGTAAATTTTCCTTCCTTTGTAATAGCTTCTTGTAACTTGAAGTGTTAGGAGAATTTTTAGAATCAGTCTTTGACATAAGTTTGGAAAATGAAGTTTCCATTGCTGAATGTATTTCTTCGGTAGACACCGAAACATTGCTACATACATTCGAAAGAAAACTAGTTTTTGTAGATAAATAACTACATTCACTATTGCCAATACATTCCTCAGAATTTAACTCAGATTGATTACGTGAGACATTGTTGTTATCACTGACAGAAGATAACTCAACATTAAGAAATTTTCTTGGATCAGTATTTGAATACATTTGCAAGGGGCAGGAAGTATCTGAATCAGAATCTTGAATGTATACGGCAGAACCTAAAGATTGAAAATCATTTTCTTCAGCATTAACCATCGAATCATCTAAATCTTCAGCCACTGCTTCCCGTGAGATATCCTCATTATTATCTGTATATTCACGTAATAAACTGCGCCTTGCTGACAATTTTTTCGGAGACTCAGTATTCTTAATTTTCTTAATTAAATTTTCAAAACTATTTTTGTGTGCTTCCACTAATAAAAAAAATTATCATTATACATTATATTGCGGGTAAATAAAATAGTTAAAGACAATATTAAACTTACAATACTTTTTTCTTTCATCCTCTATAATACTTTGTTCCGTATTTCGATTAATTTGTAATTTCTGAAAAAATAAATAATTTTAAAAAGTTATAGAAATAAAAAATATAAACTCATGAAATTTGTAATAATTACAGTTTCAAATATTTACATTTAAAAACAATGAGGTTTTATTAATTTTTTTTTCCAGATTCTCCTCATCTTCACATTGTTTAACTAACTCTAAGATTGATCTAGGATTTGGTTTATCGCATTCTGCATTATAAAGAACAATGTATCTTTGTAATCGAGCTTCCATAGCTCTTCGATCCCCTTGAGTTGATAAGCCAAATTCTTTCAATTTTTTCCTTATCATAGCATCTTTCATTAGATTAAATACTAACTTTGGTAATGGCTCACGTTTAGATTCTATCCTATAAAAATGAATGTATATTATGCATTTAATTAACAATTATCAACGAAATATTATCTTAAAAAGAAGAATATAAAATCCTAATATTAAATATACTTGCATAAATTAAAGATAATATCAGTAATATTTTTCTTACATCTGTGGTTTCTCTTTTATTGCTTCCCTTTTCAAACAATCATCAAGATGTCTGTTTATGTTTACTTCTGAAACAGTAACTTTACATACAGGACATATAACAACTTTGGTTTCTTCCATGTTTGTTACATTTGAACGATTATAATTTTTTGGTGTAAACATTAAAGGTATTCTAGGTTTTCCACTGGTACTAGGACCAGATGTATCTCTTTCTGCACATACAGAAGGTGAGGTAATAATTCTAGATTTAGTATTATTATAACTAGAATTATTCTCTTGATCACTCATATGTACGTTTTTATACTGTCGCATTAGTTTTGGTGTATTTAAGACATTTTCAGCTTCACTATCACGCATAAACATTATTTGACTTCGCAAACATATTTTTAATTTGTCTTTGATTTTTAAAAATTGTGTTATAATTTCATCCAATACCTTATTTTTCCTTAAGTCTTTTTCAAAAGTTTCCGTAAAACAAGCAGGACATTGAGTTTTATAATGTAAATATTTTCTAATACATAAAGAGCAATCTAAAATTTCAAGTAAACAACAATTAAATAAAACTGGTTATGTTCACATTAAAGTATAAGAAGAATATAATTTTTCCTTACAATTATGAGAACATGATGTTATAACAGAAGTATCCATATATTCATAACATATCCCACAAGTTAGTAGATTATCTATATGCTGTAAAAAATATTAATGTATTTTTTATGTACATTATAAAGAAAATAATAAACAGTGTTGCACATATAACATTAAATTATTACCTTCAATTCAATATATTCTTGAGGCCACATTATATAAAATATAAGATACACAAATATTCATATAAATATGTTTACATACACAAAATTTGTGGTTATGTTAACTCCAATTTTTAATTATGTTAATATAAACATGCGGATATAGATCTTCATAATAGAGATAAATAAAGATCGTGAGAACTCAAAAACAGAAAATTCTACTAAAATAGATTTAATGTCAAATATTCATGATTTAAAGCATTGACTACATTATATCTATAGTCAGTTTGAAGTTTCAGATCCATTGCAAATTCATACCTGAAATTACGCCGTAAATCATAATAAGTTCTTATGAATCTTCAAATGCGGTTCTCAAATACAAAAGTGTTGTACTTTATTTAAAAAATATTTTATGTGAGAATCTCAACACGCAAATATATATAAAATTGATATATATTTTTTATAATATGTTGAATTGTATAAACCGGATGTCATTCAAACATCTTACGTAATTTTCGTGCTTTTGTATAACAAAAGAGAAAGTGATAACAATTTACGTGCTAAAGTAATTTATATATTTGTGATGGCTGTAATTCGGTTAGTATGCATATTAAAAGCTAAGAATTTTGTATTGTTATGTTATTTACATGTTATGTTATTATGAATATGAAATATAAGTTTGAGGTTATATTTTTAGGTTTGCCGTAAAAGCAAGTACTGTAGGTTGTATAGTATATTATTCATACACAGAAGGTTTGTGGTCAAAATCAGAAGACACTGCCAAGTTGTATGAAAAAATATATGTCAATGTTGCCCCGTATATTAAGGAAAATGTACCTAACGAAGTAACACAGCGGGTAATATTATATTCAAAATCTTTTATGTTTAAAGTGACAATTACGTTGCTAAAAATACAGTTATTCACAAAAGTATTTGTGCACTCTTTATGTATTATATAATTTATGTATTTAGGTAATGTTAAATTTAAAATTACTCATTATTATTTACACTACTATAAACTTTGATGTGCACAATGTACATGCATTTAATTGTTACATTACGTACATTTTTGTCTTACAATATTGCCTCGAAAACATGACACACTGACACTTCAGCTTTGATAAATTTTACTCGAATTTTTAATATGCTTGAATTTGGAAATTTCCAATTATAATTTCGACCAATTATATTTTGGACTAACTCCTTGGTATAGGCAAGGATTGCTGAATACAAAATTAACATAATATTTTAAATTTTCTTCTCTATTTTAATATTGTAGCTGATTAGTTAGTTCTGACTTACGTATCTGACAAATAAATTATAAGGCAAGAGGTTTGGTTATGAACAGGATTGGTACATACAGTGAGCCAATAAAACATTTTTTACAGCTGTACTTTCAAAACAGCAATATTGTCAGAAACATATTGAAAGAAAATTTTTATTTATTTATTAAAGTAGGAAAATTTCAACGCGATGTGATAAAGATTTTTAAATTACCATATAGTACACAGAAATGTAAAGTTGACAATTTTAAACCATTAGTTGTTCTAAAATTATAAGCAAAGGAGATAAGTTGTCATTAAAATTGTTAAGGATAATTTACAAGTTAGTGCATCTGATATTTTAAGAGAGTTGAAAGCATTTATAAAGTAAACAAATGTCATTAAATGTTTCATAAATGTTGATAAAATAAATTGAACAGATGTTTTGTTACTATTTCGAACTGTAATTTTCTTAATAAAGTATACCTCATTTTGTAATTAAATTTGTCCAAATTTGACATTTTTAAGGTCAAACCTTTAGATAATATAAACATTGGTTTTTATCAATTATTAATAATAGGGATATAAATTAGATTTGTGTGAAATTTTGTATCTTATGTAATCTTACATTTTTGTTAAGTTAATATTATCAAGAAATAGTTATTTCTCAGTTTTTGTAAATTTACATTTATATGATGTTATGTGCTTGCAACATTAAGCAAGAAAGGGTTATAACAAATTAATGAATGTTTATATTGATATAGATTATGATAGATAATTTTAATAATAGTAATTAAATATGTAAAACACATAATACTATAGGATATGCAGATACTAATGTGGATAACTGGATTTGAATTTAGAACTTGAAAATGCAATCAATTCTCCTATAACTTAGTATTTTGTAAACATGGCTTCAATATAACTGTGAAAAATGCCACAATGTTTCCACATAACATAGAATAAAATTACCATGTTATAGGACGATTAACAGTACATAATTTTATATTGCACTTTCATTGATTTAAACATTTCATGGCTTTCTATATTACATTTATTCACAATGTCCCAATTTTTTCCAGCTGAACATTATCAGTATATTCTACAGTTCAAAATAAAAAAAAAGTCATGTAAACATATGTTTTTGAATGTACATATGTATCTAGTAGGAGATAAAAGGTTATATCATTATATTATAATGCTTCTATATAAAAGTATTTATCGTTTCTATTCATAGATATAAGATTGACAGCAAACAAAGATTGAATTTAGATTTTGTTCTAATTAAACAAATGAAGTCATGAAAGTATTATAATACTTTTTATTTATTACTTGATTCATTCTGTACATGATATTTTTTGTTATAATTTTTAATAATGTTTCCAAAAATCTATATTTATGTGACATTTTTGCCCATCTTGATCTACAGATTATGCTGAAAATGTGTAATCAGACAAAACTGGGATATACTCCATATTATGAGGGTATGTCACATATAGCCTGGACATTTTCTCTGATATTTCTTCACTTCGAGCAAAGTTATTTAAAAACACAAATGGCTCAACTTTTTTATATACTGTATGTTCATTTTAAATGTTTAAATATAATTGTGTTTATAAGTATTAGAAACTTAAATGAATCACATATGCTATGAAGAGAAATATTCTTTATTGTTTCTGTTTGGTTTTATGATAATCACAAAAAATTATCATATTTAACTTTTTAAATGGGATGACATTTGTTTGCATGGACTGCTTCTTCAGAGCATTCTGCATAATAGGCTATTAAAGTTGAATAGTAAAAAAATGAATAATTCGTGAGTATTTTAAATTGAAGAATAAAATGTCAGATAACAAAAAATTGGAGTACTGCCAGAATTATTAAATTTATAGGTATTGTACCCCTATATATCTTTCTGCAAAATGTTTTTGCGTCACAGCGTCAACAGTATTAAGTGATGATTAAACAGCGTGTGGAATCAGTAGATTCCTAATAAGTGAATATAAGTAGGTTGTATTTAAGAAATAAATTTGACTTTGGACGACTATATATTTTTTTTTATGTAGTTAATGACCGTTTGTTCGAGAATGTCTCCTCGAAGATGTTTTACGTTTTACAAAGACTCGGAGTTAGCATAGAATTATTGAGACATTCCTAGGGGAAAACAGTTTCCTATTATCTATCGGCTTAGCTAAGTTCATGAGGAAATGGAAATACAAATGACAAACTGCAAACAAAAGACTCTACTGCTAAAACTAAGGGTTCTGACAACCAGATGTATAAATCAAAAAATACTGGCTAGAATGTAATGACTCCTTGGGTCTTATTACTATTATGGGTAAAGAACTATTAATTCACAACTACAAATGTGTCTGAAGGAATGAAAAACTGTTAAGTTATTGTATTTTTAAAAACTTGCATACTGAGGTCTAATCCTTTCACTGTAATAGGTATTCTACAATCTAACACAGAATTTTATAAGAAATAGACCTGTGCAGAAAATATTATGAGATGCTATTTAAAAAAGAAATACAAATGACTCTTTTTAAAAAACTGAATTAAATATCTTTTGTATATGTAAATTGATTTTTGGCCAGTTAAGCATTAAAACATATTAGAAAAATTAAGAGTTCGTAAAATATTTTAATTTTTTGTATGAAATATTTTAATTTTTTGAATGAAATATTTTATATTTAAATTTGAAATATCTTAAAAATTATTAATTTTTTTATATTATAAGTTTGTTATATTTTTAAGTAGATTGCTCTAAAGAATTGATCCATGTAAAAGAAAATAAATAACAAACAGGTTAAAGTACAGTATATCCTTTCAATTCAAGTGAAAATTACAAAATATTATTAAAAAGAGTAGATGGAATGTATCGGATAAGTATGTGCTATTGTTTATTAACATAACATAAGATGTGGAGACATGTGATGCATAATATATACAATGAAAATAATTAAAAGGTAAATGTTTACATTAAGGAAACTATCTCAGATTTGAATGGAGTTGAAATATGTTGTTGTGGACCTGCTTTACTGGCATCTGCTTGCTATGTTTTCCAAATGGTATTTTGAGATATTTGCAACTAGTATGACGCTTGCTGCATACTCTGTGTAGAATAATTATTGACAACATTTGAAATCTTTTGAGAACATTGTCATTCAACAAGAAGCATTTATTAAACGTACTATCTAATTATTAAGATCAAGGAGTAGGAAAATAAATCCTCTTTAAACCTTTGTAGAAAAGATGAATTGAAAAGTGACTGTGTGTTCTTTAAACTCTTTTGCGAAAAGAGGACTCAAAATATAAACTGACGTGTTTAGTTAAAAATCTCTATGTGAATGATACAAATAAAAATTTTGTGGAGAATTATTCTGCTTGAAATTTTATAGAGAACTCATTGCGTGATCGATAGTTACTAATGGTTCGATAATTTGGACCTGTGAGGTAATGTCTTTCAAAAATGGCTACATCTCACTTCCTCCTAGTAGGTTATTTTGCATGGATAGGCATGCTTGTGTCTGTCAGTACGCGATATGTCTCTTACAGTCAACAAAATTACGTATTTTAACATTCATAACAGTTCAACCGTTGCGATTGAGCAGATAATCGCTGTTCGTTGTGTGATTAAAAGTTAAACTAGTAAAACATAACCCAAACTTCTAGCAGTAATAATGTAGGGAGAGAGAATTTATTATTGTCTATTAAATTTCAAATCGTTCTTAAAAAAAAGTTTAAGAAAAAAAAAAGACATTAGGCCACAGCTAGCCCATAAGTCCATATACAATGTTATGTATGTACATGGTCTGTCCAGAAAGTAATGCAATTAGGTACGTAAAAAAAAATGTATTTATGTTATTGATATAAAACTTTAAAATTCTTCAAAGTACTTCCCTTAGGCTTCAACACACTTTTGCCAGCGACTTTTCCATGCACGGTACGCATCCTGGAAGGCGTTAATGGGGACCTCGATTAATGCCTTCGTCACGGTGGTTTGAATCGCTTCTATGGTTCCAAAACGGAGTCCTTTAAGGGCAGACTTGATCTTCGGGAACAGAAAAAAATCTGCTGGAACCATGTCAGGACTGTAAGGGGCCTGTGGTAACGTTATCAAGCTGTGCTTGGCTAGAAATTCTTGAACGCGCAGAGCGGTATTGCTGGGAGCGTTGTCGTGGTGCAGCTGCCACGTAGCGTACTGGCGATCTCTTTTCGAGTACAATGTTGTGCACAGTTGTTTTCGATATGTTGAGAGTCTCTGCGATCATTCGAACACTCAGTCGTCGATCACTCTTAAGAAGTTCATGGACACGGGAAACATTTTCGTCAATAGTGGTGCTTGTCGGCCGTCCAGAGCAGAAGTCATCCTCCACGTTTTCCCGACCGATTTTGAACAACTTTAACGATCTGGAAACTTGAGAATTGGAAAGAGCATAGTCCCCGTATGCCGCCTTAATCATTTGGTTCGTTTCGGCGAGGCTTTTATCCAGCTTAGCGCAGAATTTAATCGCATAACGTTGTTCGATATTTTTCATCGTGACACGGGCACAAATAATAGATTTACGTTTACTACGATTCTGACGATTTCGGAGCGCGGATCAGGTTGAGGTTGCAAAGATATGAAGATAAGAGTCCCCTCCACGTATTCCAACAAGTCCGAACATATTCGGATCAGGAAAAATGGCGGAAATGAACAAATTGCATTACTTTCCGGACAGACCATGTATATATATATATATATATATATATATATATATAAGGTATTGTAATACTCTCTTAGCTGCCTGTCAGTGAGCCTCCGAATTACAATCGCTGAACTGGGCCAGGACGCTCACAGCATGAGCAATATCAGGCCTGGTTGCTACAGCCAAATACATCAATGAGCCAATCAATTCACGATAAGGCCTCTTCTGGTTTTCCACACCCTTAGTGTTTTTTAATGTTGCTTCTTTATCCATTGGTGTACATACTGGATTACAGCCAACCATTCCAAATTTTCGTAACAAATCGGTAACATATTTTTCTTGCGACATGCTTATTTACTCAGCATCTTGCTTAATATTAATACCTAGGCAATACCCAATTTTTCCTAGATCTTTTATATCGAAATCCTTGGCCAATTCAGTTTTTACACCTTTGATCCACTTATGATCATCAGGCACAATTATGATATCATGTACATACACGGCAATATACAACCTGGTATTTATTCTTTGGCCATTGTATACACATTGATGAGAAACCGTAGGACTTAATCCCAAATTCTTCAACTTTTCATCCACCCTTTGATTCCATTGTTTCTCGACCTGTTTCAGACCATATAAAGCCTTATTTAAATAACATACATGTCAGAAAAATCTATCTTTTTTACTTTCACACAATGCGTAACGATCTGGGGTAAGTGCCCAGTGGACAAACAAAGTCCTCTTACCCGAAGGAATCAGATAGCTGAATCATTCGCGAGCATTTACGACCGAACGCCATGCACAATGACGGAAAGTACACGATCGGCCTTATTCATTTCTTTTCACGCTCGATTCATGGCAAATGTGCCGAACTTCATTCATTCTCTTTCAGCATTCTCGCCTTCCCCACTCCGTGGCCAGATCCCTTAGGAAAACTATTCCTATCATAAATTGTTCAAAGGCAAAATAGCGTCAGCTAATTTGCCTCGAAAACCCTTAAAAATACGTTGACGCTAACATACAGGACGATTCCAGGACTTTATTTGTCCTAATATGCTTTTCGCCTTTTTCTGTACTTTCTTCTCTTCTCTCGTATCTGCTGCTATTTCAGCTAGACTTTTCTCAAATCGTACGTCCATATAAATATCTTCTTTCAAAAACCCGTTAAGATATGCACTTGTTACATCTAATTGTTTCACCGTCATATTCAATTTAACTGCCAAGACTAACAATAATCTAATGGAATCCAGTTTAACAACTGGTGCAAACGTATCCCCGAAATCAACTCCTGGGCGTTGTGTAAATCCCCTAGCCACTATCCTCGCCTTTCGTTTTTCTAACGATCTATTCGCCCGGTATTTATTCACAAGAACAGTACGACGTCCTATTACTCCTACGTTCTCTGGCTTCTCTACAATGTCAAAAGTATCGTTTTTAATTAAACATTTTACCTCTGTTTTTATGGCTCTTTTCCACTCTTCTTCGTCATCTCCTTGCAGTGCATCTTTCACCGATATGTCAGCCATGTTAGCAGCTAACATAACCAAGTTGGCCTCTGCAATCTGGTTGCTTCCATTGTCTTCAGCCACTTCATCATTTTGTGTAACCTTGTAATGAAATAGTTTTCTAGGACGACCTCTCATACCTGTTCTCACAGTTTTAGGCCTCCCAGGTGCCCTAACCAATGCATTAGGTACATTTTCTTCCTCGATTCTCTCATCTGTAGCTTGGACATCACTTGCCAGGTCAAGGTCGACATTAATATGACTAATTTCACGCTGTACTTGCATTACGTTTTGAATATCCTTTGGCATTCTCTCTTCGCCAGGGGTTTGCTGTTCATGTTCTTTTTCTTTATGTTCGATAACCCTGATATCTCTCGATACAATCACTTTCCTTTCTGCTGGTAGCCACACTCTGTATGCTTTGGATCGTTCGCAGTAACCTATACAAATCCCTGTTTTCGTTCTATTTTCAAACTTTTTCTTTTCTGGATCTTTATTTAGAATGTATGGCTTCATTCCAAATATTCGCAAATGTGATAAATTTGGTAGTCTTCCTGCCCATAGTTCGAATGGAGTTCTTCCATTCAATGCTCTCGCTGGGCAACTATTTCTAACATAATTAGCAGTTGAAACTGCTTCTGCCCAATACCCATATGATAGTCCTGCCTGCAACAACATACATCTCGCTGTCTCCATTAGCGTGCGATTCTTCTGTTCTGCTACTCCATTTTGTTGCGGCGTATATGGTACTGTTAACCGCCTTTGAATTCCATTTCCTTTTAGAAATTCGTCAAATTTTATATTGCAATACTCTCGACCACGATCTGTTTGCAAATACTTTATTTTCTTCTCGGTCAACATCTCGGCATACTTCTTAAATTCCTTGAACAGCTGTAACACTTCATCTTTTGATTTTAGAAAATAGACCTGCCACCATCTCGAATAATCATCAATAAACGTTAATATGTATTTTGATCCACCTATCGATTCTGTCTTCATAGGTCTACATAAATCGGAATGTATTATTTCTAATAATCTAGTACTTCTTTTCGATTCTTTTGGAAAAGGTGTCGAAGTCAGCTTACCTTGTATGTATTTCTCACACGATGGAATAGTGTTTTTCCCTTGAATTTTAATTCCTATTGCCTTCTCCGTCCATACCATATATGTTAAGTCTTTTAAATTCAAATGGCCAAGACGTTCACGCCACAGTTTCAAATTAGAATTTCCATCTTGACACCTCACACTTCTAGCATGCTCTTTACACTCTTGTATGTAATATAAATTGCCAACTCTATTTGCTTCGGCTTTTATTCTTCCATCTCTTTCCTTTATGACAGCTTCACTATGTTGTCCCTTTCTGTAATCTTTGCCACCCATGCTAAATTCACTCTTAGATCAGGAACATAAAAGATATCCTGAAATTGTATATCTTTAATATTATTATCTAAATAAGTTTGAATTTGTACATTCCCTTTAGCTTCAATGTTTGCTGACATATGATTTGCTAAATTCAATTTTTTGTGTTCCGATGGGTACAATTTAACAAATTTTTCCTTATCTTTACATGAATGTTTAGTGCAACCACTGTTCAGGCACCAATTATCTTGTTCTGGACCCATTGTAATTGCACATGCTTTTTCCATCTCTACGTGGTTAATATAAAACATCTCTTGCACCGAACTTGCACTTGATCTATTGGTAGCACCTTTTCTTGCGTAACAGTTAATTGCTTTGTACCCCAACTTACCACATTGAAAACATTTTGTGGGCAATCTATGTATGTATCTCGACGTTGAACCGCACAGTTTGTAAAACTTAATACCAAAGCTCGCTCGTTTTGTTCCCATCAGTTGTATGCCATGCAAACGGCTTCTACATTGCATTAATGCTTCATCAATCGAAATATTTTTATTGGGTAGTTATATGTTTCATGTTAATCAAGCCTTCTTTCAACGCTGATTTGACGGAATGATGGCGGATGTCGATTGGCTTGTTTCTGGCATGAAATACCGGATTCTCAGAAAGCTTCATCGCTCCGTAATTATGTCGTAAAGCGCATTCTGCAAATGACAAACTTGTTTCTTGTCTACAGCTTGGTTAGCATGGATTCTGCCCGATCTCCTCAGGTCGCTGTTCTTTCCTTCGGATTGGATAAGTGCCTTCAACCCGTCCGCTAGTGGTTAAGATGGCTTCATCAGTATCTTTTCCTCCAGGAAACCGTTGAGATAGGCTATTTCGACTGACAAATCTGCATCCCATGTCTGGCTGTAATGGCAACGCACAGACGTACTGAGCTCACACGCGCCACTGGCACAAAGGTCTCATTAAAATGAATTCCGGGACGCTGTGCGAATCCCCGTGCTATGATCCGAGTCTTCTGTCACTTCAACTTTCCGTCCAATTTAAATTTATTTCGTAGTACGAAACAAGTTTCCATGTATCGTTTCTGAGAAGGAATCTTACCCCTTCTCCAATCGCTCGATACCATTCGTCTGTATCCACCCCAAACATGGCCTGCTTCAAGAAAATTTCGGCCAAATCGGTCACCTTGAGCTCCTCTAGTCAGACGTCATGTCGTTCCTGATACTGTTTGCGAGGTCTCCCCCTCAAATCAGTCCTTATTATCCCTGATGGTCTCCTGCGAGCTCACCTTCATCTTTGTCGGTATTATCGGGTGATGCGAAATTTCGGTTATCTTTTCCATGTCGGATTTTGATATCCATCTCGCGGTGTTCGCTCCTCAGAGTCTGCGCACTTTCCTGTTGTTGACCGTTAACGTCTTCAGGAATAAACTCTGCAAGATCTTTTGTACGAGCCTTGGGGCCTTCTAAGAACTTAATGTCTCTTGTTATTTCGATTCTCCTTTGCTTTGGATTTCAGACTCTGTATCATATGGATGTTTCCGTTCAGCCGAGAAGTACTCTTTCCTTGGTGCGTCCGTTAAATTTTCCTGTGCCGGGCGTTCTGTTTGAAACGAAAACTTTAGACCTAAATTCTCGCAGGTTACTCACGTCTGGAGCATTTTCAGTCCACCACTCAAATGGTGTTCGTCCATCCAATGATTTGCTCGGGCATCGGTTACATATGTAGTTTCCAGCCAAAATTGGCTCTGCCCAGAAAGATGATGGAAAGTTCGATTGAATTAATAAATACTTTACCATTTCGAGAAGTGTCCGATTTTTTCTTTCCGCGACCGCGTTTTGCTCCGGATTGTACGGGATGGCTAGTCTTCGTAGAATTCTGTTTTGCTTCAGATATTCCTTGAACTTTGTCATCGATCGTCTGTGCGGTCACCGCGGGTTCCGACGCGATATCTCCGATCGTTTCGGTTTAGGCGTCTTTCCGCAAACGAAGGTCCACGCAGCGTTCTTCACTAGTAGCGTTTCCATTTGCACCTTCTAGGCGTCGAAATTGACTTTTCTAAGAGTTTCAATCCTGGTAAATATCAATTGGCGAGAGGATAAGAGCGATTTATTCTGTGTCCGGCCCACCGAAGCAGGTCGCGGACGTGTTTCCTCACCCGGTCGGGTATACGCAACATAACACCGCATTCTAGACCCCGAAGGTCACTGCTCCTAAGAGTCCATCCTAAATTGGCATAGCACCGGTCCGTGTCCCGGTGGGGCTTTCAATGCCACCCTTAGTACCTGTGATAGCGTGAATGAACCTCAAGCAACGTTGAACAGGTCATCGTCGAGGGCGTGGCCCCGAAGGACGGGTTTCCTCTACCGCACATCAATTTCTGTCGGTGGCATCCGTTGCTCAGAAACCTGAAATTGGGTAGCTCCTTCGCGACAGTTTTAAGGGCAAAAGTCGTGCGGTCTGCATCACGAACTCGTCTCGGATACTAGAATGACTGGGTCCATCATTCCGACACCTCGGGCGACGGCCGTGCAATTACCCTACGCACAATCCCATGTAAGGAAGACTCCTCTTCCGGCGTTTGATGGAGAACCGCCGAGGGCACTCACCGTGACACATCTACACACAAGTCTGCACAGCAAAGGCATCCGTTACCCAGAGTTCTGGGATTGGGTAGCTCCATTGTGGCTTTTTAGGGTAAGCGGTGCGTGGTCTCCAGGATCTCGTCTCGGATACTAGGGTCGAGTCGATATGGCGCCCCCAAAATCATCTCCTCTACCACACGTACATACCAAAGGCGGTTGTGCTTCGCCCAGATTCCTGGGATCACACAACACCATGCGCAATGGTTTTATGGCCCATAGCAATGTGGTCTGGCCATGGGCCCGACAGGGTAAGAGCGACCGGGTCTTGCACCAACTCGGTCCCGAACCATGCTAAAAGTTTCAGAGTGGTTTCCTAATTTATGATGGCCTTAAACCGATTCTGGTCATTGACCTATTGTCCGCTGGCTCTTACAGTCTTCTATTAGTAATTACATTGTCATGGTGCAAACGTTGTCATGGTGCTTATTCACGATCACGCTCAACCGTCAAGCTCGAAGCTGTCGCTCTCGCGTCTGGGCGCGCACTATTCTCGCGCTCTGATTGGTCAGTGTTTTTTGTTAATAATTCAAAAACTAAGCTTCAGTCAACATTTTGGTAAAGGAAAAAGTTGTTCAGTGTCACCCCAGCTACCACCCCCTGAAATTATGGCCATCAATAGTGGAAGTAGGAAGTGTGTCCCACGCCAAGAGCGTTGGTTTGGCCTAGTGGCGTTATCGACGTGTGGGAGGTATATAGGAGAAAACGAGAATTCCCAACAATTATCATGCTAATGATGTCAACACAAATCATTCCTTACATATGATTTATTGGAATTTCAGTTTGTTGCTAATTTATGGCAATTTTTCTTTTTAAATTAGTGCATCTACGAATTGGCGACATTAGGTGCACTTATTTTGAACAGTGAAATAATATTTATTATCCCGTTAATTCTATAATATTTTTACATTGCGGACATTTTATTTTTTATGAATAACATTTTTCCACGCAGATACGTAAGCAATTGCACGTACAACCGTGTTATACGGAAAGTAATAGTTAACTAAAACGTCTATTAACGAATGGGCGTGAAATAAATACAACGTTGGCTTCAGTACAATGCTGTGTATTTTCCTTGTTGTCGTCAAGGCAGTTACAGCAAAAATGTCCCCATGACGCATACGTCGTCACGGAAGATGGAATGTGCGCAGCATTATATTATATTATATTATATTATATTATATTGTCTATTATACGTATAAAAAAATGTTAAAAATCATATCCTTAATAACATGCACAAATTTCATTTAAATCAAAAGTGTTTCTCATAAAGTGAATATTTTCCAAAATTAGATTAAAATTGACGATCTTTTAATTTGTACTCGCTTGTTTAACTGCAGAGCTAACTTTCTACAGAGTCCGGTTGATGAACATCTAAAAGCAGGCACCACGTAACTCCTTATGGAAAAATTTATTTAAATATCCTTTGTGTTACGATATTGTTATGGCAATGTCTATGCAGTGTGTGAACGCTTTTGAACAATGCTTGATAATGAACTTTTTGTTTGTATTTTTTTGCTTTTTCTTGCCATATTCGAATGTGAGACCATAACACATTCTTTTAGTTAACAGTAATTAAAAAATAACAAATTAAAAAAATTTTGTTGTATTAATTTTTTAATTAAAATGTTTAGAAAAGCTATTTTTTTAATATACCAGTAAAGTAACCTAAATTTTATTATCTTTTATTTTCAACCCTAATAGATAAAAAATAAGAAAAATAAAAATTTGGCAGTTAATGGTTACGGTATCTTCACTGTATATCTTTTCTTTAATGCATTCATGTAAATATGAGTTCATGAGTGTAAGATCATGAGAGTTTGGAGTCCAGGCAATTGTCCCTTTACGTACTATTCAGAAATCGTAATTATTATTTACGACGCTCGACAAAAAATAACATAGTCGTAACAGAACAATGAATTTTTCAAACTTCATTTTTTTTAATACTAAGCTGAAAATAAAAAATTCTATACTATGTTTTTTTATTTGTTTCTTAAAGAATTACGTGATGTTCACTTTTACTTTACGTAATTTTATTTGGCCGGGACACTCTATTTGAATGTATTGTAATTCAAAATGTAAGTAGTAGATAATTTTAATTATTACTATTTAATTATTACTTTATTGAATTCTATAAGGCAAAATGTTATTAATAAGTGAGCGCAACTCTCAGGAGTTCCCTTCTCAAAACATCTTTTTGTAATTCTGATACTTACAAAGAAAGGCAGTGAAGTGCCCCCTTCGATTTTGATGAAACTTTGTGCGTTTGTTAAGCAGGAAAAAATTAGAGACACGTATTTTTTGACACGTGTCTCTTATTTTTGCCTGCTTAACAAACGTACGAAATTTCATTGAAATCGGAGGGGGACACTTGCGTGCCTTTCCTTGTTAGACAAATGATTACGTATAGTAATGTAGGGATATGATGTGTTAAGTTGATTGTTAAGTGAACTTTATCCCTCGTAATTTTACGGTGAAGATAAGTTTATTTGCTGATTCTCCTTTACAATGCTCGCTATCTCTCGATGTACTCGCTGTCTTCTCGCTAAATCGCTTTGCTCTCGCTGGTATTATAATAATTTCTCTCTGCTGCGCCTCGGCTTATATACACAAATTTTCTATACATTCACGAATACACGGATATTTCGGCTATTGCCCTTTATCACATTCTCTCTGTCACACACACATTCTCTCTCACTCGCACTCTGTCTCGCGGTCGATCACCTTTCGCAGTGTTTATAGCCGAAACCGTTGACAAAGGAGAGCACTTGCTGCACGCGTCCTAATCAGCTGACTTGTACACAAGTTTTTGCTCTCCTTCCAACGGTTCGGTTCGACAACAGTTCTTAACGTTTTACATCTCTACAGTAATGTATGAAAAATACATGATATATATTTCGCTAAAATCTATTCCTATACGATTAATTTTTAAGTTTAGTGTCATAGCAAGTAGAAAGTTGGATTCAAAGCCAATTGAACGCGAAGTCTGCGCTATAATAATATGTTTTCAGTGCCTCTCTAATTGTAAGTAATGAAAACAAATGATAATGACAACACAACTTACGACTGTAAGGGGGACATTTAAGAATAGCCCAATATATTTTTTTAATTTTTTTATGTTAAACTGGCAGTAGTGAGGCTTATCACGGCCATGCGAAAATAATACAATATCAATCTGGTTTTACTTTTGACTTTGTTTTCCTGAGATTAATGTTTTCAAATATGCGTAAATTAATTCAAATTATGCGTAGATGTTGTTCCATCAGTTCCTAACTGGCTTTCATATTTGCTGGGATGATGCTTAGAGTGTTACAGATACACTGCATTTTCAACCTGTTAACATCTATTAACAAACAACTTATGTTAAGTAAATATTTTTGACCTTGATAAAGTTTCATCCTTACTTTGTGGATGTAATTTATTCAAGTTTTTTTTTGGGTTTAGTGCTTCCGATGTTTAAAGATTTGGTAATAATACGTCGCAAATCAGAGGTCGATACCGTTTACTTATTTATTATACGAGCAGAAAAGAAATAGCTGAAACAAAATGACACGTAGTGTAGAAAATGTGTACATGTTCATTTGAATCTGCATGTGGTCTCATCTATTTGATCATGCAGTTATACAATATAAAGTCCAGTTAATATTTGACTAATCCTTGTAATTGCGAACAAATTGTAGTCTATACTTTGTTTCATGATTCATATACATGGTTTAATTACATCAATTATAATAAATTGATTTCAGTACGCTCAACTGCCAAGTGTTACAACTATTTCAAGTTGTGTCAAAAAATCTTGGAACAAGGGAGTTATGACCAGCATGGAGTTTATTTCTGACTTACCTACGCATACTATGAATGGTGCTAAGAGTCTATATACAACTGTGGAAAACCTCAGCAAAGGAAATTGACTCTAAGAAAAACTATAGGTTATATTGTTGGAATTGTTTCATATAATTTAAGTAAAATTCATGTGATTAGTATTTATAAATAAGAGATTATAATCGTTTCATGTCTACACTTTGTCTGTATATATTAAAAACTTGGTAGTGTATGATATTATTGCCTAGGTTTTTTTGCAAATTTTTGTTCACAAAGTCCTCCGAAACCATCAAGTAACTACTGAAAAAACTCGTAGTTCTTATTTCATCAGTACCTCATTAAAAAGTTTTAATATTTCCTGCTACATGATATTTGACAGTTAAATGTCATAACTGCAACAATATTATTCTACATCTCAGCGTCAGTGAAGATTTGTAAAAGCTGATCATAAAGTTGAAGTTGGCCTCGATAGTTAAGAACCGTGAACATTTTTTTTAAAATCAACAGTTTTTGCAAAATGGTAATTAAAATGTATATAGCAAAGAGGTGATTTTACGTCAAAAAATAGGTACAAAGTTTGGTATAAAGTTGTTATGTTGGAAGTTTTATTTTTGAGAAAATTAACTTTGAAGGTTTGTCAAATCTTCGTTCTTATCGTGTATTGTGTCCTTATTGTGTTAGTTATTTTTGTCATAGCACCCAGTATGTCTTATGCACATATCTGATAAAAGGTGTAGCCGAATAAGATGATCAAATGTGCCCTTGAGTCAAATGAAAAATTCAATACGTCAGTCGGTAGCATATACATAGAAAACATCTCACACCAAGTTTCAACCCCCTATCTCATCCGTCGGGGTAGTAAAAGAGAAAATACGAAATTCCAGTTTTTGGCCTATTTTGCCTATTTAATTTCATACAAAAATTCTGAAACATTGAAGTCACCATAGCGCATATTATAGAATTTTTTCAGATCTTTTGATCGCAAATTGTAGTTGTCAAAAATCAAAAATCGAAAAAATAATCGAAAAAAAAATGCGATTTTTTATTGAAGATGTCGGAGCACTACTTTTATATTAATGTGGTATGTACATATTGGCACTACTATTATTCCTTAATTTTTTCAGATTTTTCGATGAGGTGTGCCGTAGTTAAAAAAATCAAAAACCGATACATTCCTTTAAAAAAGTACTTTCCGCTTCGAATTTACATGCCTTCTTTCCTCAGTATATTTATTAAGTAATCTTAAATAGATTCACATTCATAATTGAGACAAATGATATATTAGTTTAAGAAATAAAATTCATTTATTAATTAATTTTACACAATCAGATCGGAGAAACTTTTAAAACATAAAAATGGTATAAAGTCTTCTCTCTATAAATGTAAAAATTTCAGCTTTGTATTCACATTTATAAAAGAGGTGCTGCGTATCGTAGTCAACCCAGAAATTGGCGTGTGAAGACTTCCAGTCCATAACTCCGACTATCCCCACCATGAAGATGTCCAGTGTAACATTTCGGCAAATGAAAATAATAATGGCAATAACAACTGCATTACGTACTTCGCACTATCTCACTCACTCTCGAGACGTTTGCCGACTGTTATTGTTTTTGGTCTAATTGGTGTGCGTAACCGCTTGTGTCATTACTTCTTAACGTCGAAAATACGCGTGACCTTAGGAGTCAGTCTATCTTTCTAATCTAACCAGTTGAGGCCGTAGCCCTTCGAAACACTTGGGTCAGCCTCCTCACGTGCCAAATCCTGGGTTGATTACGATACGTTTTAGTATTCCAAATGTAGAGGACAGCGATTGAAAAAAAAGAGGGACTGAGTATCAACGCGTCCGATAAATATTAAAGAACTTGTGCGAGTTCAATCTTTTAAATTCAAAAATTAAAATTCTTTACTTTTGGTTTTCCGTCAGTGAACATTTTACGATCATATTCGTTTCATTTTTCTAATTAAAATAGTGCTAAATATTATATTATTACGATCATAATTACTTATGTAACAAACCATTGAAATTTTGGACTTCACATTGATGGTAGAGGTATGAATTTTTGATTACACATGTTAGAAGTATACAGGGTGTCCACGCCTAAGTGTGACAGCGCGATATTTCATGAACTATTGATGATACGAAAAAGTGTTTATATGGAAATTGCAGGGTAAAAGGTGCTCTATGTTTTGGCGTAAACAAAATTTTGTTAATGTTATTAATGTAAAAGATATGATGGTGAAGTTTCGTTTTTTAAATGGAACTATATATTTTTTTTTCGATTACGCGATAGTGCATTTCAAAACGAATTTATTAAGATTTAATGTATCTACCCGATTTTTAATAGTTTTCGAGATATAAAGCTTAGAAATTTACTGATTTTCGGCAAAGACGTCACGATTTGAGTAGTAAGTCATAAAAACGATCTTATTGTTGCGGTTAGAGCCCCTTTTATCCTGCAATTTCCATACAAACACTTTTTCTTGTCATCAATAGTTCATGAAATATCGCGCTGTCACACTTAGGCGTGGACACCCTGTATATCGTTATCAGCATTGTCCCTTGTAGGTGCTGAGGTAAGAGCCGTACTCTTCCTCAGACTCTTCATACCGGAAGATGCATCATTTTCATACTCCGTGACCACATCCTTCTAGAACATCTGTTCCAATCGTTGAAACACGGTACGTGAGGATTTTGCTTGGAAAATTTATGATAGGTTTGCGACTAAAGGCTATTTTTGAGAAAGACTTTTTCCTTACTCGCAGTAGAATTCATTTACCTTTTTTAGTACAATAGACAAAATTTTAGTTTTCGTTCCGCCCTCAATTTCCGGTCATAAATTTGGTATTTCTAAAGGGTAATTTCGATGGTACATTAGTTACAGTACTTATTAGCCATCGGGCCTTGAAACTCACAGGAAAAACCCGGGCATTGCCGGATTCGCGAATTTCTTATGTTCGTCCTGGTACCGTCCCACTGTCTCCTAAAACGAAACGTGCTAGGGGCGCAATATTATATTTTTTATACTAATTTAATTAAAAACAGAACTTGGGGGTCCACAGGTGCCACTATAAAACATGGGACGCAAGGCATGTATCCGTTTGTCTCGCTTTATGAGCACATACTGATAGTAGTATTGAACACTGCCTCCTTTTTCCTAACGAGAGAAAATCATGGCTACAGTATAAAAAATGTACAAAAAATAGTTCACATATGTGAAATTTGATCAAAATAGTTTAACGTTTCATTTAAAAAATATGCAAAATAATATTAGTTTTCAACATATTTTTTATTCAAACAAATTTTTTAAAAACTCTAACTAACTTTAAAGGTTATTTTCACCACTTCAAAGTGGATATTCGCATGTAAAAAAAAATTACGTATCAAGTATTTTTTCGACTTCTATAACATGTAAAAATTTCATCAAAATCGGCATGTAACAATTGGATGATGTCCCTTGTTAATATCGACAATCATACAGTCGATACTTAGTTAATTGCCCCTTTATCAATCGAAAGGGAACTAATTTTTAAACTCCTGCTCTACAATTAATTCAGCAGAGCAGCGCATCGCGGAAGGCCGTAATCGAACGAGCCAAGAGATTTACAACCTCGCGTCACGGAAAATAAAAATCACGACGTGAGTAACCTCGATCGAAACGGTTACAACATCCTTATCGCTCGCGTTATATACAACAATGATTTTGGATCATCGGCTCATTTCAGGATTATTTACTTTGGATCATTTCAGTGATTAACAAAGGAGGGTATTAAACTTTAACATAACATCCACGATTCTTAGAATTCGTCGCACCTGTTACAGTCAAACGAAGAAAATTACGTAGTCGTTCTACTACCGAAACTTTTTTATTATTGTTCTATGTTACAAGAAAATTCGGTCTTGTATGTAGGATCGCATTGATTGGAGACAAGAGGTCCCCCCTTTTCTGGGTTCAAGGATTGGTATTGATCACCGAGGTGATTCGGCAGTTAAGAAGTTAGTTTAGGTCGCCTGATGTTGCCCAGGGTTTGGGAATTATTTTATTAGGTCGTGACACACCTGTAGTTATCGGTTACCACCGATCGTTGGCTCGATGACAGACATAGGATCCCAGCATCAGCAACCTAAGATCCTTGAGAAATAGATCAAAGCCTGAGTTATAACGATTCTGTCACGTGTGCCATCCTCGCACACAGATCGACGCGAGCACACAAGTAATTATGAATGTAATTACATTATGTTTGATGTCATTTAAGTCGAAAAAACGGGACAAATATGATCGTAAAAATTTCATAAAGAAAATAAAAAGTTTGAAACTTGCAATTTTTTACTTTCATTGCAGTGGTGTGTGTCTCAGCGATTCTCTAAATTACCGGCCCGATTGACGATTGTGTTTAACGCTTGACTGGTTCAAGGGAGATTTCCCTAGTGATGGAGATAAAATTTTAACATTTACGGTAGAGATTTTTTAGATAGAAATAGAGTGATAAGCGGTAAGCATCAATATTAGCATCTACAGCGGTAACATTAATTTAGAAATCAGTAACAATTTATACATAAATTGTAATAACAATTAAAACACATTTTCTTTTATCAATCTTTATTGATCCTTGGTTGTAGAATAATGCAATAGTACTCGTGACATATAATTCTCAAATAACTTGTACGTTCCTTGTCCATATAATAACATATAAGTATTGGCCATTTATAGTTGGTGGTCGTAGGTCAGGATGGGAACATAACTACTAATTCGACAGGTATGTACTTTTATTCTACAAGTTGCTTGACTTGAAATAAGATAGAACGAACAATTACGTTGAATGGATCTTTTTACAATATCATGGACCATGACATGGGGCTTACAGACACATTTTTTGGTTTGAACATTCATTTTCATATACTCTGATATGTAGAAACATATTTTCTTTATTCTATTTCTTTTTTACATTGTGTCAAATATGACTCGTATACGTTAATAGTAATTTACATTTATTTTGAAAATCAAATATAAAAGAGTGGAGACGAAAAATATAAATAAATATATATACAGGGTGGGGCAATAACTATTAGCACCTCAAATATCTTCGAAACTACAGGGTGTCCCGCGACAGGTGTAAGTCCCTGAAAGGGGTTGTAGAGGACGTCATTCTGAACAAGATTTCCCTTTGCAAAAATGGGGTTTGAAGCTTCGTTTTCGAATTATTAAGGAAAAACACGGACCAATCAGAGCGCAGGGATTACGCGCGCCTAGAAGCGGGAGCGACAGCTTCAATAGTAAAGAATATTACAAAATAAAGAAAGAACCGGTAGACCCCGAACATTAAATACGAGAGAAGAGCGTAAAATCGTCCGAACTATTAAAGAAAAACTAGATACCAGTGCATTTGAAATTGCATCACACCTTAAAGTATATATGCTGAAGGAAGTTCACCCTAAAACAGTACGAAGAGTGGTGCATCGGGCCGGATATAACAGTAGAGTTGCGTAGAAGAAACCACTTATAAACAAAGTAAACAAAAAAAGAGATTAGAATTTGCAGAACAATACAAAAATGTTAGCGGCGACTTCTAGAAAAACGTAGTATTTTCCGATAAGTCAAAATTTGTCAAATGTATGTTACAAGTATGGCGGAAAGCTAATACTGAATTGGATTTCAAAAATATGCAACCGACGACGAAACACGGAGGTGGAAGTGTGATAGTGTGGGGATGTATTGCTGCTTCTGGAGTCGCCAATTTAGTAGTAATAGATAAAATAATGAATAAATATTTATATTTAAATATTTTAAAAGAAAATTTACAAAATAGTACAGATAAATTAGGCATTGGGAAAACATTTTATTTTCAGCAGGACTGTGACGCGAAACATACAGCCTATATAGTGCGTCAGTGGTTGTTATACAATACTCCCTACAGGTTAGAAACTCCTCCACAATCGCCTGATTAAATCCTATCGAACATGTATGGGCGAAACTAGAAAAAAATGTGCGAAAACATAACATAACGTCGAAAGAACAGTTGAAAGAAATATTAAAAAGGGAATGTTGTAATATAGAAACTGACTTCGTTAAAAGTTTGGTGTTGTGAATGCACGATAGAATATGTGAAGTGATTCGCCGGAAGGGTTATCATACAAAATATTAATTTATAAAATTCCTGCTAAAATAATTGTAGCAATAATTAAGTGTATGTGTACTTTTGTCCCGGCGATTTCTTACGATCTCGTGAATTTCAAGAAATTTCAAGTTACTACATCAGTGCTCGGAATTAGTTGCATAGTTCGGGCCTACTCCTGAGTAACCGCCTACTGTAGCCCCACTACCGCTCTAGACTCGATGGCCGAACCGCCGCACAGTGGCGAAAAACGGCGAAAACGTGGACAAAATTCAAAAAATGAAAATGGCAATTCTTGAAACCCGTTTAATGGAACTAGTTTATAAGGAATCTGTGCATAATGTTCATACATTTTAATGATTTTATTGTTACCATTTCGAAGATATAAGCCTCCAAAGTTGAACATTTTTTAAAGTCAATTTTTCCGGCCAAAGTTCGACATATTGCTGTTCATTATTTTTTAAATATTATGTTCATTCAATATTATGTAAATTGCACAACAAAATGTTTATTTTTAACACTGATATGGAGAGAGATATAAATTATAGACATATTTAATGTTTATGTAAGGAAAAAGTTGTGATTTTCATCTCGGTTCATCTACCAAATGGACTTAAATGAAAGCTGGAAGTTTCCTGAATAATAATCTGTATGGATATCTTGCGGTAATTTGCGGTTTTCTGAGTTATTTTTGTTCATACGCGCGCCTTATTATCATACACGACAACAGCAGTTCCAGACGTTTTTCAAATATGTCGTCGCTGTTGATGATTTATACACATTGCGTTACATATTTCAGGCATTATCTTATAATTTTTTGTCATAGCAGGATTTAGATTAGTAAATAACAAGATTCTATGTTAAGAGACAAAGTCACGTTTACACTGCGGATATACCTTCTATTATTTCCGATATTTCTGAAACTGTTTGGTTTAAGCTCTTTATGAGGTAGTTTTTCCAGTTTCCTTAAATCTAGTCGCCGAGTTTTTCAATAGTAAATTACCTGTCGTAAAATATATCCAAAAGCTATCACTCAATTCTTTGATATTCCTGGTGCAGGTGATTCCGAAGCATCCGAAGAAGATGGTGATTATTTATTATACTATTTTTTTCTAACTATTTTATTTTTTTTTAACTATTATACTATTGCACTTGATTCATACTAACCTTTCCCATCCTTTCCTGATAGAACAACGCCACCATCTCGCGGTTTCCATCGAGCAATGACACCTTTCTTATAAATAATCAACAATCAATGAACAATCAATTTCATATCTTTGAACTTGTTTTTTCTCGAAAAAAGGTATCATTGGCCAAGAGTGGCTATTAAAACCCCTTCCCAGATGTAAATCTCCTAAAACGCATGTGAAATCTATTTATACTGCTCGCCAAAGACGGGGGTACAGTACTTCTTGTATAGCTCATTGTGATGTCAATTTTAAACACTCAGTTTTGCAAAAGGTCTTGTTTTGTAGATAAGATTTCAAGCTATATATTTATATATATATTACATATTAGATATTTAAACTTCATACAAAAATTTAAAAAATAAAAATTTATTTACAATTTCTGATGTTAAAAAATTAATTTGTCAATAAAAAAAAAAAATATTACTAACATAGTTCGAACATTCAAGATTACAATGCAAAAAGATTTAATTAATTTCGATAAATAGTTTCCGAGATAAAAATTCATACGTACAGTACTCCGTATTAGTTAACTAACATCAAAATTCGATTTTCAACACAAAAAATTAATTTATAACATTAATACAATCATCTTATCAAAAAATATTTGAATAATTTATCATAGAATCGAAGATATTAATTTTGTCCACGTTTTCGCCGTTTTTCGTCACTGTGCGCCGATCGCTCGCGTGTCTCAGGGGCGTTCTACGATAGATATGTCTGGATCCATCCGTGATTATAAATTTCCTTGCACTGTCAATAATTTTTATTTTTACCGATCTTAAAAGCTATTAATGTTATGTAACTACATGATGTTATTACTTTCAGTTTTGGGTCATTTGCTGCTGTAAGTGTAATGTTTAATATACAGCTATATGATTAAATATACTTAATAATTAGAAAATATTGTTCTTTTTATTTCTATATTTCAAGTGTACGAATACTTTTGTCCCCCACTGTATATATTTTATATGTCTGATTTTATAATTTCATATACCTAGTGAGTTTAATAAAAGAAATTAATAGTGTATGACCGACTAATATTAAAAACGTAATTTAATAGTTAACTATTTCAGTGACTAATTATAAGATGTTACGTGGTTTTTCATTAGGGTATCGCTTTTCAATTAATTATTTAATTAGTTTTTGTAATCGATTACTGTAACGCAAGCAAGAAATGCGGTTTTACAATATAATACTTGCTTGCTATAATTGCGTAATCATATGGAATTAATAATTCCAGTTAACACTATTCCTACCACGACCGGTCAAATGACCGTTTTTAAAATTTCGATTAGTATTTCCTGTATACAACGTAATTGAATCGCTTTTAGACTTCATGACTTTTCCTGAAATATGCATATAATTCTTTTTTATTGTTTATTTTCTGAAAAAAAAATTAGTAGTCTGTCTTACCAACCACGACCGGTCATTTAACCGGTAGACCGATTTATACCTGCTTGTAATAGTATTCTCTCAGAGACTCAATTCTGTTGGGTTTTTGATGAATAAAGTATGTACTTTTTAGTTTGAATATAAGTTTAATATTTCCTATTAACGAATGCACGTGTGCATCGCGCCATGCCACCATCAAGACTCTCCGTATCCCATCGCTGCTAACTTAAATACTATTCAGTATGTATAACTTAAGAAACCTTAATAAGGCGCGAATAATACAAAACGCGACGCAAATCTCCACAAATTCCGAACCTATAAAATCGTTACAAACAAAAGGTAATGCAGTTGTAGCATGATGTTATCCAAAAAAGTGCCTTCTAGGGACTACTTTACAGCACTTCCAAGTGTTCACAGTTTTTGTTCGCTTATCGGCCTCGCGGTATTTTGTTTTGACTTGGATGTTAATTGTCGAATCGTCGGAAAGCTCAGCGCTGAGCTCGGTAGGGGTGGGAGAAGGATTGGTACGGTTGACAATAAATCTTAAACGTTTATTAGTCTATTTGAAGCACGATCACACAGAATACTTTATTTACGAAACACAATTTCACGATGTACTTAATTAATGTCCGAATATATTAAAACGAATAACACAAAGTAGTATAATGTTCTTGCGCTTTGAAGACGAAGGTAACCGAATCCGTGTCTCGCAGAGACGTAAAACTTTCGTACTTTCTTGGTTGCGTTTGCGGTAATGAGTAGGAGGCGCGCAGGGATCGGTGCTCCTTATATGTACGAGTTCTAAGCGTTGTTATTGGGTCGTTTGATTTTTCACGGTTGCGGCAGTTCGAGAATCCAAACTGGCAGTGGAGTTCGCGGATGACCGGATTGGCTTAGCTGTTGCCGTGCGTCTGTTTGACGGTTGGAGCAGTGACAACAACTAAGCCAGAAAAATGTCGTAACCTCCAACGAAATTTGCCGGTGTTATTCACGGCGATAGCAAAAACGGAGATTTTTCAAGCCGCTAACGGCTTGCTTTGTCTCCTTGTTTGGATTCTCGAACATATTTATTTGTCTGATTGATATCCGAAGCAGTCAAGAACCTAGGACTTTCTGACACCGTCTCATTTACTACGATTATAAAATAAATAAAATCTTAGCCGAAGGGGACATCCAGATGACTTTTGACGAATTGAAATCAGTAAACTCTTACGACCCGAACAGAGAGCATCAGGACGTCACATTACGAGAAGCATATTCAGCAGTCTTTTATTATTTTGTATTTCTATTCTGTTATTATTCTATCAGTATTTTATGTTGTATTTCGTGTTATAAGTGTCATTTTCAAAGAACTAAACAAAATCAATACTTCATCGTAAGTTTCATTTGATTTTTTATCTTTTATTCATTTTTTTATCCATTTTGGTTTACATTTATACATTTTAGTTTTTATTTTAGTCATTGCCATTCGAATATTCACCCCCAAAATGTCAATACGTTCGAAGAGCATAAATTTATTATTAGAAAAAATAAATAATATTGATGAAGTGTTCCGAAGATGATCAGGAAATTTTTGATATTGAAAATGACAGTGCAGAAAACTATGATGTATTTGAGACCGATTCGAACACCGATGAGAACGCAGAGAATGTTTCGAACGTACGTAGAGGACAAAAGAGAAGATTTTTAGTTAGTTCCGATAGTGAGAATGAGGAAGAGAAAATTGAAACTGCTATAGACGTAACTGTTTGGCAAGAAGTAAAAGTAGGGTCTAATCCTGGAAGAGCACCTATTCATAATATTTTTAGGGAAACGTCAGGTCCGACACGGTACAGTAAACGCAATATCTTGAAAGGTAAACTTAGGACGGCATTTTCTTTAATTATTGATAAGAATTTAATGGAACATATAAGTGCACAAAAGCAGAGACATTTCGAGTGTTGGGACATAAATGGGATTTATCTACTGCAAAGTTACATGCATTTATTGCACTCCTGCATGCACACGGTGCATATGAAGCTAGTAATATAGATATAGCACTTCTATGGAATGAAACGTGGAGTCCAGCATTTTTCTCAAATACCATGAGTAGAAATAACTTCACGGAGATTATGTGTTTTATTCGATTTAACGACAGAAATCAACGAAGCCAACGCTTACGAACTGATAAATTGGCTTTGATTTCTGAAGTTTGGTGCAAATTCATTGAGAACAGACAAAACAGTTATAAACCAGGGCCATATATTACTATCGATTAACAATTGTTTCCAACAAAAGCAAAGTATAGATTCACTCAGTACATGCCCAATAAACTGGATAAATTTGATATCAAATTCTGGTTAGCATCCGATGTAAGTAGTAAATATACAGGGAGTCCCACAATTACTGTAAGAGCCGAAAAGGGGTAGTAGGTGGGTCGATTCTGAACAACTTTTTCCTTTGTCAAAATATTGGTTGAGGCTCCATTTTCGAGTTAGTAGCAAAAAGCACTGATCAATAAGAGCGCGCGTGGACCGGGCCCGGGACAGCGTGAGCGACAGCTTCGAATATGACGACCGATCGTCATCGTGAACAAGCGTCTCGATAACGTGTCGGTATAATGGGAAGCTGTTAGATGAAAGTTACATCGAATAATGAATAAAAAAATCTGGAATATTGTTGAATTATCATTCATTCATGGATAAGAAATAAAGAAATTAGTCTTTACTTACGTAATCAAAATAAATTGAATTTATTCGATACGTTTATTCGTTATCGTAAAGAAATAATAGATAAAATATGGAAAATTATTCTCGTTAGATATTGTGATGATGAAAAAGAACAAATTCTCATTTTTGAAAAATTAAATAACTTTTCCATTCAACAAATAAAAATTTAAATGGAATAATTAACGAATTTAAATGTAACTTACCCATTGAACCGCAAAGAGTCACGATGAAAATGCATCTCTGTCACCGTGTCGATGCACAGATGCTTACCGTTAGAAAAAATAAATTACCACACAGAAACTCTCAATTTACTTCACTGTCACCTATCACTGTCACCTATCACTGTCATCTTTCATTATTAGCTTTCATAATCACTTTTCCCTGTCATTTTTCACTAATTAGTCACTGCGAGCCCGATACGTAAATAGGCCGAATGAAAACGTGAACGAATATTCAGAAATAATTTTAACTACATTATCTTGAAAGCAAGAAAGTGGAATTTTCGATTAAAAGGTACGATATATTTTATTTCGGCTTGTTTCTTTCGACAATAAACGATGACTGTCGATCGACGCCGTAGTCGTTCAACAGATCACCGTTGCATAGCAACCGTTTGCGACGTACGCCTCGCGATCGAGAACGAAACCGAGATCCGTGGCCCGTTCAACAATGTCTCCTAATCTATCTATATATATAATACGTTATGTCTGTCCGTTGCTACTTTCAATCTCGATAAGGGTAAAAGGTAGAAACTTGATATTTTGCACACATATAGAACTCGCCGAGATAGAGTCATAGCCTTTAAAATTTTTCTGATTGGTAACTTATGACCTGAACAACAAGGATTTATGTTTTTTTAGATGCAGAACCGTAGAACACGTAAAACGATATAATGTAAGAAGTATCTGAGTTATATTTTTAAAGATATTATTAATTTTTTATGAAAAATATAATCATGAATGAATTACCTCATCTTTTTTAATTGTTACATACGCGCGCGCGCTTTTACATTTTTTATTTCAAACAACTATCTTGACCCACGCTTGCGTGGGTCTTGCCGGGTTGCTAGTAAAATATAATATAATATCGATTCCTCAATTCGGATACCTTATAATGAGAATATAGAGTATCGTTAAACATACATACATATCTATGAATAATCCTTCACGCATTTTCATTCGGTCCGTTTACTGGTCGTGCTTATATTGTGCAATTATTAGAAAGAGACAGTGAAATAAATTGTGAGTTCATTGACCCTGCTAGGACATCAGTTGTTGATGCTCTGATCGGTGGATCTTCCCGGCGACACAAATATTTTTTATCTAAGCTAGTTTTTTCATGGATCAATGGGTAAGTTTTATTTCAGTTATTTGTGCAATTTTTAAATTAAACGTATGCAGGAATTGATTTATTTCACTTCAGTGAGTTGCTGCATTAGATATTTCATTCCAGTTCTATCTCATTTCATAGACAAGAAACTCATTCATTTTGAAACGTATTGAAATTCATTCGTTTGCTTCATTAGAATAGTTGAGAAAATTAATTTTCGAAAATTTATTCTTTCTTCCTTTTCGAAGGCATAAAAAAAATATATAATAATATACTTGGTCTGGATAAACAATAACTAAGTGGTTTATCTCCTATTTAAGAATAATGAAGAACTTAATATTATTCTTAACTTCTTAATTTGTTATTCGATTTAATTTTCACCTAATAGTTTCCTGTTATACCGACGCGGTATCGATACGCTTGTTCACGATCACGATCGACCGTCATACTCGAAGCTATCGCTCTCGCGTCTGGCCGCGCGCTATTCTCGCGCTCTGATTGGTCAGTGTTTTTCCTTAATAACTCAAAAACGAAGTTTCAAACCCCATTTTTACAAAGGGAAATCTTGTTCAGAATAACGTCAGCTACCCCCCAATTCCGGGACCTATACTAGTTGTGAGACACCCTGTATAATTTATGTCCAGAAACGTACAAAGGTGATCAGTGTGGAATTCGGTTTGGATCAGGGCTCGGCGTGGAGCATTAGCGATCTCCTGCTCTGACTGGGATTTTCGGGCTACACTTATCGTTCCGGGTGACGCTTGTTGAGGATACATGGTCGTTTTTTTTTTTCTTATGTTGCTGCACATTTGCACAGGTTATACATGCTGGTTGTGGCGGACTTCGATTGGATTGAGTTCGGGGGATAGGGAGGTGTGCTGGTTGGGAATTATATATTAGGGCTATATACATATATACACTTACTGACTAGGCTATGTACAATGGGTTTAAGTGGCTGTTTATATGGCAGGTTGCAGAACTTATATACATGGTTATATTCTACTTATGACTACGCTTACAATGTCTGTATTCTACATGTGTTGAGTCGCCAACGATATACAGTGGGTACGTCGAATTATACGAGCGCATATACATACATATTTACAAGATGGGTTTCGGACGCATGCCGATAACGTTGATTAGGGTTTTTCCATTTCTTTTTTTTTTGTTTCTATTTTTATTGTAGCCACCAATATTTTTTGGTATCGAGTCTATGTCTATCTTTTAGATCTATACTGGATAGTTTGAGGTTTCTTTTTGGGTCAGTTACTGGCGGTGTGTTTATGTCGTAGAGGATTTTGGTGTCGTTAGCTTTCCTGTTGCAGTGGTAGATGAGCGAGATGTTATTGGGATCTTGGATGAAGCCCTGCTTGTCAAGGTGTAGGAAGGATTCCGATGGTGTGTATCCTGTGTTACGAGTTTTGTTGAAGTAGAGGGGGTTGGGGTAGGTGGAGCTGAATATGAGGCTGTTACTTGTGATTTTCTTGGTGTTTGTCTAGTGATTGCGCGTTAGCTTGATTGAAAATAGGTCTATTCAAGGGATTTTGGCGAGTTCGTAAATTTTGTGGTTACTGTATTTCTTTGTGTAATTTGATTCTGGGGTTCTGTATTTGCCGAGGTATGCTCTTAGGCATTTACGTTCAAACAGTCTTAGCTTTTCCATGGAGTTTGACGGCAAGTTGAACCAAATTGGACTTCCGTAAGTTAGAATGGGTCTGACTAGGGCTTTATAGCAAGTTAGCTTTGTGTTTGGATTTACAGTAATTCTTCTCACAGTGCAACGGAGACCGGAATCGAAAATACTCACTGTGGGAATAGTGGACACGAAAATTGAAACCCGGCAGCTGTCTTTTGCTCGCCGCGGCTCGCCTTTGCCGGCGGCGGCAACAACGAGCCGTCGCGTCGCTGGCTCGCCAATCTAACAAGTGAAATAAAAGACAGCGCGACATTTAAATGTCTGACGATGTTCCAACAGTGTTTCCAGAAGCAATACGGGAATTGGATCTGGGGGGATGCGTTGCAAAGTTCGAATTCGGTCACGGTTCTCGAGTCAATCTGTTGAAGTAATCCATTTTTTACTGAATGATAAATATTATCCAAATTATATCATGTTTGGTCTTATTTTAATCGAAAAAACCTCACGAATATGTTAAAAAAGTTTGCAGTACAAAAAATGTAAAAATTAAAAACTTATATTGTTAAATTAGGAACCGAAAATCTGTCGGCTCGTATCAAAGGAACCGCGGTGAGTTTCGCATTACATTTGGACTGGCTCGAGCGAGGATAACATAGGCGCAGGAGTAACGCACACATAGGCGCAGGAAGAGACGTTTTGCACTGTGGGAGGGAAACAAGTGTTGCACTGTGGGAGGATTTACTGTAGCTGTTTGCTGTAAAAGAGGCGCTTGTTGCTGGAAAATGCTTTCTGAGCTTTGTCTATTGATGATCGCGTGTGATTAATGAAGTTGAGTTTGTAGTCTAAGTGAATGCCTAAATATTTTACAGTTTTTTCTTGTTCGTTATCTTTAGCAGTGGGTTGTTGTTGTCGCGAAGGTGGAAGGTTTGAGCGTGTTTGCGGACGTCGTAGTTGGGTTTGGCGGAGCGTACCAGGCTTGGGCGGAAGAGGATTGTTTCGCATTTGTCTATGTTGATTTTAAGTTTCCAGTTTTGGAGGTACTCTTGTATCTTCGCGAATATTTCCTGAAGTTGGTTTTTTATTATGGAGGGTTTCTTATTTTTTATATATATAAGTAAGTTGTCAGCGAAGGCTATGGCAAATTTGGAGTGGTTGCTATTTAAGTCGGATAGGTGGAGTAGGTCGCTTATGTAAATACTGAATAGTGTTGGGGCATTAACCGTGCCTTGTTGTAAGCCGTTGGCTATGGAGAAGGTTTTGGAGGATTGGTAGGAATTATTGGCGACTATGAATTTTTTTCCGTGGGTCATATTTCAAACCATTTTAATTAAACAGCGTGGGAACTCCTTTTTCATTAGTTTAAAGCACAGGCCATCTAGCCAGACCGTGTCGAATGCTTTTTCGAGGTCTATGAAGAGTGCGCCTACACATTCGCTGTCATTGCGGGCCCAGCAGATGTTGGAGGTGAATTTTGATAATGCGTGGATTGTGGAATGGTGATGTCCGAAGCCGAATTGGGTTTCGGGTATTACGTCATTTTTGGAGTAGAAGTCGGTTATGGCGTTGTTGATTGTTATCTCAAAGATTTTGCTAACATTTGGGAGGAGGTTGATTGGGCGGTAGTGTGAAGGAAGGCTGTCGTCTTTCCCTTTTTTTTTTGATGGGGATTAGTTTTGCCGTTTTCCATACGGAAGGGAAGTATGTTCTGTTTAGGCAATTATTGAAGATTATTTCGTAGGCGCGTGTGTAGCTAGGAGGGAGGTTTTTTAAGGCAATGTTAGGTATGTTATCGAAGCTGGCAGATTTTTTGCTGTTTATTTTTTTGAGGAGAACTCTGAGTTTGTGGAAGGATGTGAAATAATTCAGGGGCGTGTTTTCCGTATCAGGGTTGTCGGAGGTATTGGAGTTGCTGAATGTGCATAGGGTAACGTTGTTTGTTCTGTCTTGATGCATGTCTTCTTTTAGAGATGCTATTTTTTGTTTTATGATGTTGTCTAGCTGTTTCCTACCCATAGCTAAATTTTTTGTGCGAGTGCTCTCGAAGTGGGTTGCTATTATATTTAGTTTCTCCGTCGTGTCCGTGATTAGTGTGTTGTTTCTGTGTCTGTTTGGTGAGACTGGGGCTGGGCGTTGATGGATAAAAGTAATTCTGAATTTTGAGGGGTGGGGGGGGGGGGGGGGGGGGGTCTTCAGGGTGTCTATTGCGTTGAGTTTTTTTGGACGGAAAGTGCTATTAATTTTGGGAAAGAATTTGTGGCCGTCGCGGGGGATTTTTGAAATTTTTTCGTTCCAGAAGTTGTTAACCGATTCATTGAAGGCTTTTTTGAGTTCGGATCTTATGGTTTTGATGGTGTCTTTGAGTAGGGTTATCGTGGGGAGGTTATTGGATGTGTAGTTTTCGATTCCAGTTAGCCTGTTTAGGTGTGAGAGGATGTGATTTTTTTGATTACGAAGTTTGGTGATTTTTGGAGTGATATATTTGTCGGTGGAGTTTTGGTTCGATTGGGCGCGTGGGACGGCAGCTTCTAGAGTGTTGTTTAAGTGGGAGTCTAAGATGTTTATGCTGTGGTCTATTTCTTCTATTGACATGTTCCTGTTATTGGGTATAAATGAGTTGTCTGTTTTCGTGAGGTGTTTTTTGAATTTATCCCAATCTGCTTTTTGAAAGTTGCGTTTGTGCGATTCGAACAGGTCGGTCAGTTCCCTAATGAATTATTTTCTGCAGTTACTAGTGGCGTATCCGGCAATTATAAATAGGTTTGAGGCGTTATGTAGTTTGAGTTTTATGGTTGTTGATTCGAGGCTTTTTGGATGCTCATTGCGGTTAGAAGGAATGTGTTTGAATTTGATATTTTTTCTTATGAGGATTCCCGTGCCGCCCGCACGCTTCGCGTCTACTCTGTCGTTTCTGATGAAGTTATAATTTTTGAATTCTATTTTGTGGTGGTGATTAAGTTTGGTCTCCGGTAGGAGCATTATGTCGGGATTGTGGGTTGCTAGGCAGTCTACGAGGGAGGCGCGTCGGTCGTTACTGATTATTGAATTTACGTTTATTTGAATTATCTGTAGCTGGTCTATTGAGGATTTGTTGGGTGGTTGAAAGGAAGCCATTATAAGTTTAAACTGAGTGCTTGGGCGATTAATTCGATTTTGTTCGCATTTATTTCAACGCTGTCGGCTATACGCGCTATCTGGGCGTTAATTGTTTTGGTGAGCTGTTTTATTTCGTCTAGGAACAGGGTATGTGGTGAGGTGTTGATGTTGGTGTGTGGGTTTGCTTGTGAGCTTGGGGTAGATTTGTCCGGGAGGGAGTAGTGGGGGGGGGGGGGGGGGGGGGTGGAGACATTGCCCGCAAGTGCTGAGCTCTAGGATAATTCAGGATTGATAAATTTGTTTATTAATTTTTGTTTCCTTTGATTTTCCCTGAGTAGGGTTTGCTTTCTCTCCTCTATTATCTTCTTCATTTCTGCCAGCTTGGGGCAGCCGCGGTATGAGTCTGGGTGACCGAATTTTTCGCAGTTAACGCAGTAGGGATCGTCGGTGTTATCGCTGTTTCGCGGGCATTCTTGCGGTTTATGTTGAGAGCTACATTTTACGCATCGGGAAGCAAGATTACAATTTACAGCTATATGTCGTATCCTTTGGCACCTCTTACATTGTACTCTGTCGTTTTTTATTTTTCTCTCCCATTTGATAAGGGTGTGTAGCACTACTTTAATTTGTTTTAGATTTTCGAGTTTACTGTCGGGAGAGATTTGGACTAGGTAGATGGAGAGTGATCTACCTTCGTTGGTTGATCTTTTAGTAGTGAATTTTTTGACTGATGTGAAGATAAGGCTGGGATCATTTTTGAATTAAGGTCTTCTAGAATTAGGGCTGGGTCGAAGTCCCCGTCGAGGTTTTCTAGCAGGATCGAATGATTTTTCATGCTTTTGGGCGTGTAAGAGTAAAATTGAATGTTATGTTTTTTGAGGGATTCGCACGCTATGGTGTGGTTTTTCAACGTGTCTAGGTATACTATGTGTTTTCGTTCCGATATTTTTTTGTGTAAAAGTTATTTGTAATTGTGTTGACTAATTGTATGGACTGTTTGTTCGGAGCGTCCGCAATAATTATTGGGGGAGGTTTGGGGCCGTTTACCTGGGTTACGGTGCTTGGCGGCGGGGTGGTTCTGACCTTTTTGGTCATCGGTTGTGGGGTAGAGTACTTGCATGTGTTCTTATGTGTGGAGGGTCCTGCTGGGTTGATGTCCGCGGTGCTGGGAAGCGGTCGTTTCGCTGCTTCCTTTGTGCGGATGTTTGTTTCCTTCTTCGGTGTTTCTGTCCCCGGGGGGGTCCGCTTGCTCGTTGACCTGCGTTGTTTCCATGGGCAAAGGTATCTGATGTTGGCTGGGCGTTAGATGCGAGTTTTCGGTGGTTTTTTCATTTCTCGCTCTTTCTTCAGCTAGTTGCTCAGTCAGATGCTCGATCGTTTTATTTAATTTCTCAATTATTTTGTACAGGTTCGAGTGCTGAAGCTATTGGTTGGACTGTTCGCTCGTGTTTCGGGCGGTGCTGGGTGCGCCTTCCTTTTTTTTGGTTGGCGACATGGTTTTCCGACGTTTGCTTCCTAATAGATTAGGTTTCGGTGATGATTTCTTCGGGGAGCAGATTTTGCTTTTAATGTCCTTGACGCAGCCATTCAGGGTTGTGGGGTTTTTCTGAGTGAGGCTGTTATCTTGGATGCTCTTAAGTAGCGAGTCTATGTCCTTGGTATTCAGCTTGGCGGGCCCATTGTGTTGCGTGACTTTTTCCAGGACGATGGTGTCTGGCGGCTTATGGACCAGGGGCAAGGTCCCTGGTGAGTCTGTGTGGGTGATTTTGTTAGCGTCTGAGACTTCTATTTTTTGCTTGAGTCAAGTGTTGTATGTTATCACTAAACTTTCACAGGGCACACTGCATTAACACTATAGCACCGGTCTGCACAGATCGGCTCGGTCACTTTGCGGAGGGCTTTGAGGTACGTCCTACACGTGCGAGGGTCACTGAACCTCTGCTACGCTCTTAGCTACTCGGCTGATTGACCAGTCGTTAACGTGAACTCCTTATGAAGGAGTAAGACAATTTTCTCGGAAAATCTTGAGAAGCGCGCGCTTCTGCTTTGCCTAATTAAGTTTAGATACGTGATCTTTAAACAGTGCAAGTTTCAGGAAAATCCGTTTCCCGTCGACCCTAATGTCCCTTTGCTAGAGAAAGTTGGGGGTTGGGAGGTAAGACGCCTCGAAATCACCCCTGCGTCCGAGAAATTTAGACTCCGTGTGTTGCAAGCCTCTAACACATGACGGATTAAAGATCGGTAGAGGATAGTGTGGAGTCGCCTTGGTCGACCGGGTTACTTCCACCCCGCTGGAGGAGTGACTAAGGGAGTCTCGCTATCGGTCGGCAGACTAACCTGTGCGCAGCCAATGGTGGGAATCAACCCACCCATGCGACAACTCAAGGATGGTCACGCCCCTCGGAAAATCAGGACACAGCGGTGCGGTCCTCCACCTGCAGCTCCGCGACCGTGGGCGTGATCGTGGTCGGGGCCGCTTCGGGAACAGCACGTCTGATCGCACGTACCCTTCGAGACTAACTAATCCCTTAGAGCTGGGAATGGCGGAGAATAAACTCGTACTTGAAAATCAAGTCCTAAAATGATAGCACTGGAATCAGTATTTGAAAATATCAAACATTTTAAATATATAACCCGTCGTACTTTTACGATCAAGTTCATTTCCTGCCCAGTCAGAATCTACATAGCCTGTTAATATATTTTTATAATCGTTTCTTTTGTAGATCAAACGATAACACTGTTCAACAAATTTAAACTTTTTTTATGTTTTCCAATACCCATTGGGTGATCCTTGTAGAGTTTCTCGTCCTGAACAAGGATCCGAAAACTGAATTGCTCCATCACCCTCAGTTTTTGAAAAACACGAGCTTTTGTAAAAACGCGTGTTTTGTGTAAAAAATGTGATATTGCGAGGAAACTAAAAAACCTAGGACGTTCAAATTAATTTTAAAAGATAGGGGAGAGTGTCCCGAATAAATTGATATATATAGTTGTTAAATTGCGTGATTCTAAATAGATGTAAATATTGATGAAAGTTCAAAAAACGGCTGTTGTACGCATTTCCTACGTGTCATTTTTGCATTTTTAGGAAAAGTTATTTATCTAGCACGAATTCGCTATACAGTATCGAATTCTGTAGACATTTCTGATGAAGAAACTATGTGGGGTAAGTGTTGTAGCTGTATGCAATCCCAATAAATCGAAACAATATCTGCCGGTAGCACGCGCACGGCGTTTTGCCGCCAGACGGCCATAGCTCGCTCTCCTCGCCAAGTCAGTGCCGTAGCTACGCGCAATTAGCATCAATGATGGGGCTTAATAGACATCTACTTTTTATATGTACAATGTTTAATTTTTTTTAGTATTATTATTCATCTTTTGTTATTATTCATTATTATTTTCAGCTACCAACAATACAATTATAAAATACTATAACTACAAAATTTGAAAATCAAATAATGAGCATTACAACTTCATCAAACGATAACCGATTGACGACAGTTTTGAAATCTGTTTATAATGTAGAAAAAATAAAATGTATACGATAGAAAGTTACCTGCAGTAAGCGAATTTAGAAGTGTTTTCTTCTTGCTTGACGATTGTATGTTGCATTTTTATTGTCCTGCATTAAGGTCCAGCAATAATCTGCTAGCATTGCACACGATTGTTTACCTTGATACCGTTTTTCTATTCTGTAAATGTCTTGATGAAAACGTTCTCCATGTTCATCACTCACGTCACCGAGATTTTGTGGAAAAAAGTCCAAATGAGAGTGTAGGAAATGTAATTTTAAGGACATGTTACATCCAAGTTCTTTGCACGCTGTTAACAGTTTATTAACTATTGAAACGGAATTTTTTGATCTAAAGTTTCCGAAAAAATTATGAATTGTTTTTTTAAATGCAAGCCACACTGCCTTCTCCAAATTGTTTAATTTCGCTGTGAAATTCTTATCACTGACAAGACTTCTGATCTGAGGACCAACGAATATCCCCTCTTTTATTTTTCCCTCGGATATGGATGGAAATTTTTTTCTTAAATATTCGAATCCGGGCCCTGATTTATCCATTGCTTTGACAAAATTTTTCATGATGCCTAATTTTATATGCAGTGGTGGTAAACAAATGTTTTGCGGGTCAATGAGGTTTTCGTGTTTTACATTCTTCTCGCCGGGAATCAGTTCTTGTCGTGGTGGCCAATCTTTTTTAATATAGTGCTGTTCTCTTGCCCTGCTGTCCCACTCGCAAAGGAAACAGCAATGTTTTGTGTAGCCGGATTGCAGGCCAAGTAATAAACCAATCACTTTTAAATCTCCACAGACCTTCCAATTATATTTTTCATATTGTATACCAGATATTAATTTTTTGAAGGTATCATAACTTTCGGTCATTTGTGCAGCATACGCTATGGGAATAGATGGATATTTATTTCCAATATGTAATAATACTGCTTTTAAACTCAGCTTCGAAGAGTCTATAAATAATCGCCATTCTTTTGGGTCATGCTCAAAACCTAATGTTCTTACTAACGCATCAATGTCTATACAAAAATGTAATTTATCCTGTGTGTTGAAATATTGCACTAATATATTGTTCCTAGACCTGTAATGCGTCACTTTTGTTGCCTTTTCTAGTAAATTCCATTGTTTCAAACGGGATCCTAAGAGTTCTGCCTGCCCTTTTGACAATTGCAAATCACGTACTAAATCATTAAGATCGCACTGTGTTATGAAATGTGGCATTTCTGAGGGAGAGGGAGTATTTCTGTCAGATTCTTTCGTTTCTTGAATTTCTGTTTCTATTACATCTTCATCTATGTCTGGTATGGTTGATGGTGGGGTCGGTATTGGTAGTTCTTCGCAATGTGCAACAGGTCGAATAGCAGTAGGCACCTTTGCATACACTGTCTTTTTTTTTCCTTTTTTATTAATGCCAGAAATCTTATATAGGCAGAAATAACAATCTGTGGCGTGAATGGCATAGCTTTTCGCTTACCTTTTACCCAAGCTAAAAGTGTCGTTGCACAACGTTGGCAACAAACGTGTGGAGTCCACTGCTTATCTTGATCACTGAGTGCACATCCAAAATAATGTTGGTATGCAAACTGTAATAACGGTGTTATTATTCTATACTGAGATCGTAGAACTATCTCCCCACAAATATAACAAAAAGAATCTGGCGGATTTAAACACGTTCGCGACATTATTATGTTATACAATATTTAAAAAACACTATAACTTACAAAATACTGTAATAACTCAAATACTATAATAACACAAAAAACACGCTATACACTATAATAAACAAAAAATATGCACTAAAGTGTCTGTACGATCGAAACTTTTTAAACTGCGTAAGACGACTGATCTCGACAATTTTCAAAATGGTAATACAAGTTATGTTGTAGGAATATTCTCATATATATTTAGGAAACAAATGAAATCAGATAGCAATGAAATCGCTGGGTGACGATCACACGGACCAACAGTCATCGTTAGTCATTGCGATCGAGAAAAAAGTTTCGTATACATATAAATATGAAATAAAGTAAAAGTACATGAAGAAATATTTGCTAGACCGAAAATTAAGGCTGATGAAAGAAACAAATTTGACGGTAAAATTCAATAATTTGAAAAAAACAATGTAGTTTGTTTTCATAAAAGCTTCTTTTAATTTTCTCAAAAATCACAGAGTTCAAAAATTATATTTTCATGATAAACAAAGTACCATATTTTTACATTCGCTTACTGCAGGTAACTTTCTATCGTATACATTTTATTTTTTCTACATTATAAACAGATTTCAAAACTGTCGTCAATCGGTTATCGTTTGATGAAGTTGTAATGCTCATTATTTGATTTTTAAATTTTGTAGTTATAGTATTTTATAATTGTATTGTTGGTAGCTGAAAATAATAATGAATAATAACAAAAGATGAATAATAATAATTATGAAATAATAATACTAAAAAAAATTAAACATTGTACATATAAAAAGTAGATGTCTATTAAGCCCCATCATTGATGCTAATTGCGCGTAGCTACGGCACTGACTTGGCGAGGAGAGCGAGCTATGGCCGTCTGGCGGCAAAACGCCGTGCGCGTGCTACCGGCAGATATTTTTTCGATTTACTGGGATTGCATACAGCTACAACACTTACCCCACATAGTTTCTTCATCAGAAATGTCTACAGAATTCGATACTGTATAGCGAATTCGTGCTAGATAAATAACTTTTCCTAAAAATGCAAAAATGACACGTAGGAAATGCGTACAACAGCCGTTTTTTGAACTTTCATCAATATTTACATCTATTTAGAATCACGCAATTTAACAACTATATATATCAATTTATTCGGGACACTCTCCCCTATCTTTTAAAATTAATTTGAACGTCCTAGGTTTTTTAGTTTCCTCGCAATATCACATTTTTTACCCAAAACACGCGTTTTTACAAAAGCTCGTGTTTTTCAAAAACTGAGGGTGATGGAGCAATTCGGTTTTCGGATCCTTGTTCAGGACGAGAAACTCTACAAGGATCACCCAATGGGTATTGGAAAACAAAATTCGTGTTGAACAGTGTAATTTAACGATCCTTTAATATATCTTAAAACTCTTTTTAAATTTTGCCATAGTTCTTTGTTATTTTTATTTTGAAATCTACTGAGTAGGTTTACGGCAAAACATAAATCAGGCCGTGTACATAACATAGCGCACATTAAACAACCAATAACATTTCGGCATGGAGCATTATAATACTCATCAGAGTCTAAGGCAGTGTAATCTAACTTGGTAGGCAATGGGGTACTTACACTATTACATTCGGTCATATTGAATCTATTTAAAACTTTTTCTAAATACATACTCTGATCAAGAGTAGTTACTTCACCTTTCCTTTCTATATTTATTCCCAAAAATAATTTCATATCATTCATGTCTGTCATTTTAAATTTTTCCTTTAAATAACTTTAAAAATTTTTCATTGTATCTTCATTATATGTCATTATTAACAGGTCATCAACATAAAGGATTAAATATATATTTTTGGTTATATGATTTCTATTAAGGATATACAGACAACGATCTACTGAGGAGCTTTGAAAACCATGCGCTTTAAGTGTCACATCAAAAAGTTCAAACCAACATCTCGCTGATTATTTTAAGCCATACAATGCTTTATTTAATTTACATACATGATTTTCTTGTGCCTGAATACCTTCCGGTATGCGCATATAAATCTCCTCCTTTAGTACACCATTTAAGAACGCTGTCTTTACATCCATTTGGTGAATTAATAAATTGTATTGATTTGCAAAGGCAATCAGCATTCGAAAAGTTGCAATTCGCGCAACTGGCGCAAAAGTTTCATTGTAATCTTCTAGATATTTTTGACTAAAACCTTTTGCAACTAACCTTGCTTTGTATTTGTATGGATTTCCCTTTGCATCCATTTTAATGCTGAAAACGCATTTGCAATCGACAATGTTCTTGTCATTTGGATGTGGGACTATATCCCATGTATTATTACATATTAAAGAATCGATCTCATCTTTTATCGCTTGTTCCCATTGAACTCTATCATCACGATCTCTTATCTCACCGTAGCATTTAGGAACTTCAGAGGTTATTGGTAGTGCATATACACGACAGTCGTGTTCCTTATTATAGCTTATATGAGGTTTATTTTTAATTCGTGCACTACGTCGCAAGTCACTATCATTAGAATCAATTTGAGCGTTAATGTTTTCATCGGGCCTTTTATCTGACTCGTTTATTTCGCTCTTTTGATTTTTACTGATTTCTTTTCCGTCATCAGCTTTAACCTTTTTACTTTCTTCTTCAAAGTCATTTGTGCACATAGGAGGTCTTGAATTTTTAAAATTCATTTCATCAAAAACAACATCACGCGCTATAATAAATTTTCCATTATTCACGTTTAGTATTTTATAACCGTTTTTCTCATAACCAATAAAGATTCCTTTAAACGATTTTTTATCAAATTTACTTTGCCTATTTTTATCGTGAATATAAACAGTGCTACCAAAAATTCTTAAACCATTTAATTTTGGTTTTTTACCATGCCAAAGTTCAAAAGGAGTTTTATTCTCCGCAATGGCTTTACTTGGGGTTATATTAATTATGTAAGCTGCTGTTAATATAGCTTCTCCCCATAATTCTTTGTTAATTTCAGCACCGTGAATCATTGCCCGAGCTTTTTCCAAAAGAGTTTTATTCATTCTCTCTGCTATGGAATTTTGCTGTGGCGTATATGGAACTGTTAAGTGATATTGAATACCTCTTTGTACACAAAAAGCTTTAAATTTATTAGATAAGTATTCGTTCCCATTATCGCAATTTAAATATGCAATTTTTGAATTAAAATGCGTTTCGCATTTGGCTACAAAGTCTTGGAAGACTTTAAACACTTCTGATTTCAGTGTAATGAGATCAACGACCGTGTAATGAGTAAATTCGTCAATAAATGTAACAAAATAATTTTTATTATCAATGGTTGAGGGTTTGATTGGCCCACACACGTCGGAATGAATAACGGACAAAGGTCGTGTGACATGGCTTCTATCTCTCTTTTTTGAGAAAGGCAAACATACTTGCTTACCGTATATACAAGCCTCACAAAGATCTTGTGTTGGATTGATTCTATCTATTAATTCCATATCTTGAACTAACTTATTTTGTTTCATTTTGACAAATTGAGAATTTCCAATGTGACCTAAACGCTCATGCCACGTTTTATATGCATTTAATACAGTTATATTATTTGCATATGTTTTATTACACATATTTTTTTAAACTGTAAATGTTACGCATATTATATTTTCTTTTGACTTACTAGTGAGCACAGTCTTACCATCTCTTTTAATTGTAACGCCTCCAGTTTTATCGAAAATGACGCTCATTCCTGCTTCCTGGATTCGGCGCACGGATAACAAATTGTATGGCACTTCTGGTGCATACAATACTCTCTCCAGGGTACCAGTCACTCCTAAATTTGTTGTAACCTTGATGGATCCTACTTTTTCTGCAACAATAGCTTCTCCTCTTTTTGCAATTGATATTTTCAACGGTTTTTCCAATGATGTAACTGTTGTGAAAATGTCTAATTCATTGATAATATGGTCTGTAGCACCAGAGTCTATAATGAATTCTATTTTCGATAATTGATTTAAACTTGAATTTTTAAAAACTTCCGCTCCAATCATAAAAACAAAACTTTGTTTTTCTTAAAATAATATCAGTCTTTCTTTTCGTGATTTCTTCTACCACAATGGTCGCATTTTCTATCAGAATTTTTACCAATTCTCTTGTTTTTAAAATTGTAATTTTGTTGATAATTCTTCCTTTTAAAATTCGGTTTAAAAACTTTATTCCTTCTTATTTTTGGATTATCAACTCTTGTTTCTATCTGCAGCACTTTAGCACTTGTTTCAGCCTTTTCATTACGTAATTTAATTTCATAGTCCAATAATTTAATTTTTACGAATGCAAGGCTTAAATTTTCATCTGCTTGAGTTTGTATTGCTGTAATCAGTGGGTCATCTGAATTTGGCAATGTTAGCAATAATCTTGCTACTTTACTCATTTCGTTAATTGTTGCTCCCACGGCCTGTAATTCGACAATCATTTCATCAAATGATATGAGGTGCTTTAAAAGTGGTGTATCCTCTTTAAATTTAAAACACAGCAACTTCTTTTCAATTGCTAGCTGAGTAGCCAAACTTTTTCTTTCATATATCGAATCTAATTTTGTTATAATATCCTTAGCCGTATCTGTCTCTGTTGAAAAAACAGCATCGAATCTGTTAGATATTCGATCACTATTCCCTTTGCGATTCTTTCGTGTCGTTTCCATTCATTGTCGATAATAGCTGGTAGTATTTCATCCAAAACTCTTAAGGCATCTTCTTCTGCTAATAATGCACGAATTCTGTATTTCCAAATACTATATTTCTCGCCGTCAAAAGGCTTGATGTTCCGTTTGATCTTCTTTACTTCTTCGCTCATATTTATATACACTAATAAACACTTATTTTAATTAAGTTTTATATATAGTTTTTACTATCACCTTTTTATAATTCACAGTAACACTTAAACTATGTGCCTGGGCCCATAACCTATTGGATTATGGAAGCAAGTTTAAGTATTAGCAATAATCTAAATAATAAAACACAGCAATTATATTTAAATTAAGAAATGAACTGATGTTCTCTCTCAAACAACCAGAACAATCTACGTCTTAACTATTCCAGAATATATATTGAACACACAGAGAGAAAATAAAGGAAATCGAATAACAAAATCGCCGCCCGGCAACGTGCAATGTCGAACTTCTGATTTGCGGGATGTTCACTTTAAATAACATATGTGAACTAAGCAATTTATTAATTTTTGTATATTCCAACAAAAACTGCATCGGATTGTCGAGAAGGATCTTCGCTACAGATCTTATACAATCAAAGTGAGACAAATGCTTTCCGAAGCTGCCAGGCTAAAGCGAGTCAAACGTTGCAAACTGCATTTGTGCACCTTGAAAAACAGTGCCGCCGGTCGACTCAAATTTTTTTCGGACGAAAACATTTTTACCGTGGACGCAAAAATCAATCGAAGGAATGATCGATGGCTCGCCCATGACCCTGAAAATGTTCAGATTGTCTCCAGAACAAAATTTCCAGCAAATAAGGCCACGCAGGCTTACCCTCATGCTAAATGCGTATTATTTATACATATTTCTTGATATTATTTATTTGGGCATTAATTAATAAAGTAAATATTTTTATTAATTCGCTAATAATATATTCTGATTAGTATTGAATAAATTTAACATAAGAATGATAGTTCGATAATAATTTGGTTCGAAGTATATTCTCTGTCCTTTTCTAATTGCTGCGCGCACATCCTACGAGGGCCTAGGCTAGCAAGCGTGTGATCTGTGTTAAAAATATTAGGTACAATTTTAATTTCTTTTAACTGATGAACGAATGCATTAATTCGTTGATTCAATATGTTTAATATAAATAATAATAAGTATTAAAGAACCTAAATAGTTTATGTTTTATCAGCTGATTAGAATAATTCATATGGTAATTGTTGCGACATATGGCGCGGTCAGTAAACGAAAAATCGGTCGATAATGAAAATAAAAATAAAATAATGAAAATAACGAATTAACAATAAAGAAACAAAATTTTACATCGAGATTCTTCAATGTTGATTTGCTTGGGATGTTACACATATGCTGCACAAACTGCCAACGATTCCGTCGATTCGTCGGTACGGATTCCAAGTCGGGACACGGCACAGTCATCAGGGGTTCCATTGTAAGGAAGTGTCCCGGGGAGAGGATCTCGAGGTCATTCGGGTCCGAGTTGACGAGACACAGCAGCCTAGAATTCAAGATAACTTCAAGATAACTTGCGACAATATCATGCTGAACTTCTCAAGGGTAAGGATCTGATCTCCCACGACTTGTTTGTGGTGAGTCTTCATTGATTTGAAGTAGTAGGGGGCCGATTGTGGATTAAACGACCATTTAATTTGTTCTTGCGCCGAGGCGCCTTGCATAAAACTATTGAGCTCTCTGTGAGCTCCAACAAAATTAGTGCCGCAGTCGCTATACAAGAGCAAGCAGCGGTCACGTCTAACGATGTAACGCCTCAGATCGACGAGAAACCAGTCGGTCGACAGGGAAAAGATGAGTTTCAGATGAATCGCCTTTACGGCGAAGCAAGCGAAGACACAAACGTAAGATTTAAAGAGGGTCACCCCTCGATCTCGACGATTACAGACCAGGAACGGCCCGGCATAATCCACTCCTGAGATGGAGAAAGGTTTGGCTTGGCGTACACGATCCAAAGACAGATCTGTCATAGGCAGCATTTGACCGCTCGATAGGCCCCCAGAATTCAGAAATTCTAGGTAAGTAAATATATCAGCGCACGCCGTCCGGGATTAATATTGTTGAAAAATAATTTAATTTAATTCTTTTTTTCTTAATTTCTTAAAAATCTCCAAGTTTCCAAAAGTTCTAAATATTGCATTTAGACTGAAGACCTTACGGCCATAAAAGTACAAAATCAGTATTAGCCATAAAAGCCTATGTTTCTTGCAGCAGTGATTAGAACCGCGTCACGCTCATACCTGAGATGCTTACAATAATTATTGAAAAATCAATTAACCGCATATGAGGAGCTATATAATGTTGAGAATATTGTAAAAGATTATAAAAATTATGATATTTTTAATAAAAATGATGATTAGGTGTAATCACAGCAGGTGATTTCAAATTATATATCTAATAAACATTGCAAAAAACAACAAATTTCAAAAACACGTATTCTCTATTTCAGTCCATAATTTACATACACAAAGTTGCAAAAAAATAGTTGAACATTTAGTAAAAAAATTTAAAGAAAAACTATAAATTTTCAAAATATTATTTAAACAAATAAAGTTTATTAAAATTTTTTTCTGCAGAAAAATTCCCTAAGAAAGACCAACAATTGAAAAAAAAAGATTCCGATTATCTCCTTTAATTCCTGAGATATTCCCAAAAATATGATTTCAGCCCTTAACTTTGAGGGCTATTATCACCCCTTCATTGTGCACGATTGTCAATATAAAAAAATACGTGTCAAATATTTTCTTGAGAACTATCTTTCACATAAGTTTCATTAAAATCGGTTTGTCAGCTCTGTTTACATCCTTAATTTGGGTCAATCAGCTGTGCTTGCAAAATAAGAACGCAGAGTTCAAAGCCCACCTCTTCCTATTTCAACGCATCGGCTTCGTAAAATATAAACACTGAAATATTGTAGCTCATACTTTGCCATGGCAACCGCCGAAGTTTTTGTTGACCTCTAACGTGATCAGGAGGAAATAGCTGGCATAATCCAGTGTTTTTGAAGTAATCTCTACAAACTGGGTGAACAAAAAATGACGCCTGCTTCCCTGGAACAACGTAAAACGCTGCTTCACCGCTACTAGAACACGTTCTTTATACGCTGCAAGGAGGCCGCAGTCGGAGAAGGAGCTCGTATGTTCAAAAGGATGTGTTCTCGGTGACTGATGAAACGTACCTCGATGCTGCAACCATGATTCAATAATCTGTTGATGACCGGCAATCTACTCATCCCAGGAACCAAGGACACGATGCAGCATCGGTGCAGTTGGCACCGCAGCTTCCGAAGATCAAGTTGCCAACCTTTTCAGGAGACCCGCTCCAGTGGGAAAGCTTCCGGGACTTCTTTCAGAATTTGGTCCACAACGTCCCAGTAATCTGAAGTAAAAATATTACTTTATTTAAAAACATATTTAACAGGAGAAGCTGTACAAGTGGTACAAAACACGCCCATCACAGAAGCGGGATATCGCGGTACCTGGGGAGATTTGGAATTTCGGTACGGAAATACTCGGCTTCTTTCCTTTGCACATCACCGTGCCATACTTACATGCCAGCCGGCTCATCATGAATCAGCTGCAGAGCTAAAACGCCTACTGGACACCTTTTGGCAAGCCATCCGAGCGTACTTAGCGCTCAACAAGCCGGTCTACGCTTGTGACGAGTGGTTTGTGTACCTGCTGAGTCAAAAGCTTGACAACACCACTCACCTTGCTTGGGGGACGTCTCTAGTCAACTCTGAATATGTTCTGTCGTTTCATCAGCTGACCCTCTTCTTAAAAAACCACATTCCGGCACTGGATACGCCTTCACGGCGCGAGCCTGTGCTTCGTTCTTTTGCTCCAAAGGATACGGTCTGAGTCAAATTCAAGAAAGGCAGCAACTCCAAGAAAAGTACAGCGTTGGTAGCCACAAGTGCGAAATCCCACGGAGTCCCGCAAGTGCCCATCTTGTTCTGGGTCCCGTAACTTGGGGTATTGCGCCAAATTCAAGGCGCTGTCTCCACTTAAACGGAAGAAACGCGTGTGCTCGCTTTGAGTAAGTGCAACTCTAAGCAAGGTTGCCTGGCTTGCAGCAAATACCATCACACGCTGTTGCACAAGGCTTTTGCTGGAGAGTCATTACCATCGACTTCACGCATTGGGTCCGCTTGTGTTGCTTCCACCAGTATCAATTCGTATTAAGAAGATTCGCGACACTCGGCCCTCAACGCTTTCGCTCTCTTCACGTCCCAAAACAACAATTCTTCTCGTCACCGTTCGCGTACTGTTAGAAGCTCTTTCAGGACAAACGATTGAAGCCTAAGCGTTTCTCGACACGGGATTGGATACCTTGGTAATTACGGAGTGGGTGGCTCAAGCTCTGCGCTTGTCACGGCGGGCGGTGAAAGTCTCTATTACTGGCATGCAAGAGCAGTAAAGTGGAGTCGCTACAGGCGAAGTGGATTTGGTACTCCGGCCTCGATGTGCGTCAACCTTCCGACTACAAGTTCGATCTTTAGTCTTAAAAAGGCTCACATCCTTCTTGCCGGCCCACCAGATTCCAACGGCGTCTTGGTCGCATCTTCAGGGTATCACCTTGGCGAACTCGAACTTTGGGGTGCCCGCCCGGATCGACCTTATCCTCGGAGTCGATGTCTGTGGAACCCTTTTTCAAGGTGCATCGCGAACTGGACCTTCAGGCTTGCCAACAGGTAAGTTGACTCCGTTTGGCTGGGTAGTAATGGGACCGACTGATTCAAAACCTGGTCACCGCAGATTGGTTATGGCAGGAACGAATTGGTCATTGGTATAGACTTCCATTGAGCTACATAAGCTCAATCTCTGGTTAGGGATAATCACAGGGGAGTTGCAGCTAGCCAGATAATACATCCAGATCTGATCGAGAGAAGTGGGTCTGTTCCTTTGATGTAAGTGTGCTTTTGGCGCACACAGAAGAGAACATGGGAGAGAAGATAGCTTTCGGACATACTCCAAAGTCTAAGAAATTAGCGATTGCTCTATTAAAACCTTGATGGTAGAGAGTCACTGTAACCTGTGCAAGCACAGCACAGATTCTAGGCAAGGACATCACTTCTGGCCCAAGGGCCTCAGCATGCCTCCTGCCAGTCTCTTCAGCTCTAATCTCATACTTTGCATACAGTATCTTCATGACTGCCGCAAAGTCTCGGTGGCTCTTCTGAAGCAATTTTTGAGATCAGTGCTCCCTTGTTAAAGAAGGTGACCGCCAGAAAGAACTGCCTGAGCGTCTTGAAACTGCCCAACAGCATCATTCCACACTGCAGCAGAGTAATCAGTATCGGCGGAAATGAATGCAGAAATCGCAATAATCGTTGCATCAGTGACATCTTGCCTTTCAGGCATCACCTCCCGGAAATTAGCAATGGCACTTTGTTAGTCATTATGGTAACATTCTGCAAAAGTCTTATCTACGACTGGAAGGTTTGTGATGTCTAAATTGACCCTCTCCTCGGGCTCTAAGGCTATGTGTGCTACTGGGAAGAGGCGTTGACGTCTGCCAAGTAAACCTACGGATGTGTCACTCTCCGATTGTGCTGAAATTTGGATATGTTATAGTACATGGAAAATTAAGGAACGCGTATTTTTTTTATCTGCGGTAAAACATATTTAGGGTATGAAACAACCCCCCAAAATGTGAGGGTACAATGGAAAAATTGCGATATCTTTGAGACCAGTGAAGAAATTTTGATGATTTTTGGTATGGAAGTATTTTTCGATAGGAAACAAAAATTGGCCTAGGTATATTGGATGGGGAGTGAAAATTAGGGGGTGAAGTACCTCTAAAGTGACCAACTTCTTGCTGTAAAAAATCAGTTTTGATCTGATCGAAATAAAATCTATTAAAACTTCAAGAGAAAAGCTAATTAATTAGAGAACACGTATTTTTTTGTTTGACGCCAGTAATGGAAATGGATACACGTTGGATTGATGTTGAGCAAAGTTTTCGCTTATGAGTGATACGACCGATCCTTGATTAAGAAGCACGCGGACGCGCTGTACACGACCGCTACTGGCGTGAACATTAACCTAGGCAGTAACAAGGAGAACGTGCGAAATCATTGCGTTAGAATTCATAATAGAAAGCGATGCTACTTCAGGTGGCGATTCGATATTAGTATTCCTCGCGGAATCTATTTCGTGTTCAGGTTTTGGCACCATAGTTGGAAAATGATATTGTGACGCTTTCGACATTTTTGACATGAAAAGTGGCTTTTGCATTCTCGTTGACCATGCTGACTACTGAAGCAGTTAAGTCATCGTTTACCTCGCTTCACATACTCGAATCGCTGGACTACAGTTTTCTCACGAAAAACGGAATACAGGTTTAAACCATGACTCGCTTGACATATTGGACATCGTGGGCTATTCGAAGTTGCGTGGGACTGGAATGATGATCGCGGGGAAGACAACTTTTTATTTGATGTCTCGGGAATGTTTACACTGGTCGCATGCTTCGGAGGGACTAGGGGCTAGACTCTAATAACACTGCCCAACAAATTTTAATTTTTGTTCAACGTTTTTATTTTCGTTCAGTGATTCTTATAGCCCTTTTCGCGCCGATTGCGAATCTGCAACCCGTTTTTCTTCAGCACGTATAGTTTTTGAGAAATTTGAATTTGAAAAAAAAAACATATTTTAAAAATTTGAATCAATTTCCTGAATACAACGATATCTGCTTTTTATGCATTCTGAATATTTAAACATGTTTAAACAATCACTGAACGCCGGGAGACACGGATTTTGCACCAATTTTTACGTATATTTTTCAATTTATCTTAAAAAGTAAGGGTTGTAAGAGCGAGCGGACAGTCGTTTTAGGGCCATCATAAATCAGCGTGGATTGGGACTGTGTTGATGGTTTTCAGGCTCGTTCTAACGGCGAGTTTGTTTTCCATGGAAATGAGAAATGGGGATGCGTTTCCCATGAAAACCTTCGGGAAAGCCCGAGGACGATACATATTGTTGGTGATTTTTAGAGAACGAACCTGAAGAGAGAAAATCGGACGATAAAATTATTTGAAACAGTATTCTGTGTAAAATATAGGCATCCTTACAGGGTCTAGTGGAAAATGGAACTATACCATGGGATAGAGCAGATTTTCACCTTTAAGAAGCATCAATAGAAAGTTACGTCGTTTTTTTTTACGATGTCAGAAAGCAAAATAGCAACGCGGGAGACGGAGCAAGGATAGTGGTGCTCCGCGTTAAAGCGGTCGTTCCGTGTCCCGCCCATTTTAACGCGATGCAAGCACTTTAATAAACTGTGTCAGTTTATTACAGTTATTATTATTACTATTATTCTTGTTGTTGCTTTTATTATTAATCTTGATGTTATATTATTTATTGCTTGCTATCAGTTTATTTATTATTAATACAAATTTTTGTAGTAAAACTGAATATTTATAACTTGCGAACTTACCTAGAATTTTTTTTCTCAACTGACGTTTGTGAGGTGTATTTGATTCTATCATTAAGTTCCAACAGTAATCTGATAGTATTGTAGCACTATCTTTGCCACAATATCTATTCTCCATAACGGAAATGCCTTGATGAAATCTTTCACCGTGTTCATCACTCACGTGACCAAGGTTGCACGGGAAGAAGTCCAAGTGCGAGTGTAAAAAGTGTATTTTCAAAGCATATTGCATCCTAGTTTATGGAAACTGTCTATTAATTCTTCCACTATTTGAATATAATTTATGGGCCGATGTTTCCCAAAAATGTTTTTACAGATATTTTCGAATGCTATCCACGCTCTTCTTTCATGTGGTGCCATTATATTAAAAAATTCTTTATTTCCGATTAAAATTTTAATCTGCTGACCTACACAAATTCCCTCCTTTATCTTAATTTTTGATAGACAAGGACATTTTGTTTGTAAATATTCCAAAGCTGGTTTGTTATTGTTTATGGCTTTTACAAATGCTGTATCGTCGAAATCTCTCCAACACGGAGAAATTCCGTTGTTCAAATTTTTTATTATTAGATGAATGAGGAAGGGGGTATGTGTAAAATAAGTTACGCGGATTTGAGCCGAAAATTCATACGTTTATTGGCTCATTATACACGATTTGGGGAAAAAGCCTTGCGGCATAAAAAACCCCACGAAAATAATATGTTTATTTGCTATGTTCATAAGCGGAAATGCGAGCGGCTGAAGACGGTTTGTACATGTGTCGTAATGTGTGTGTGACAGTGGGATATCATAGCATTGCGCCGATATATAATAAGAGTGGTTGCATAGCGCAACCGACTCTGCGGGTCATCGTCACGACCGCGTTCACGTTACGGATCGTCGTCACGACCGTGTTTCCATAAGATTTGAGCACCGAGGTGCAAATCTCGATTGATTCTCGCCGAGAGAATCAATTTACGATACGCAATCCGAGGATCACGAGCGCACAGTTGCGGATTATATTTGTTCGATACGACGGTAATTGTGTTACCGTCGAAAATTTATATAGGAAAAAAAAATTGAGTTTAAACTAATAAGTCACCGTTCCACAACCTTCCGATGAACGATCCGTTCTGTAGCAGATTCGAAGCCGGACTGACTAAACAATATACGTTAAAAAACACACGTTAGAGAACCCCCGCACGAGAGGGGCGATGGTTTACAAAATTCAAACTCTTCTTGTCCATCGTGAGAAGCAAGGAAAACCGTTAGGTTATTTACGACTTGCAGATGTTTACTTTCAAACCGATCCGAGTGCAACTAATAGACAAAAGACTCTGCCTTGACTCGAATGTCGAGGCAGAAAGCTATTCACGGTGGTCTACGCGCCGAACCACTTGAGTCATAAAATCCCTTCGGTCGCGACAAAAGTAGGTAAGTGTCCGCGGCCGAACAAATGCTTTTATGAAACTTGATTTTATATGAAGCGGAGGTAAATATATTTTATTACAATCAATTAATGGTTCGTATTTTATATTTTTTTGTCCCGGAATAAAAATTTGTCTTCTTGACCAAGTTTTCACTTTATAATGTTGTGTTTTTGCTCGACTATCCCATTCACATAAAAAACAACAATATTTTGTATAACCGCCTTGTAGCTCTGTCAGAATTGCAACTACTTTAAGGTCTGCGCATATATGTCAATTATATTTCTTGTAATATATTTTTTGAAGAAGCAATTTAAAAATGTCGTATGTCTCCTTTACTTTGACCCCATATGCAACTGGAATTGAGGGGTAAATCTTTCCAATATGAAGCATTCCCTGGGTCGGTGCTGATATTTCAATTTTGTGAAAACCGCATCTATATCAGAGCAGTAACAAACGCTATCACCTGTCGTAAAATATTTTTTAAATTCGTCAATTCGTTTTCGAAAGTGTGCGATAATTGTTCCTTTTTTAAGTAAATTCCATTGCTGAAGCCTGGAGCCTAATACTTCTGTCTTCTCTTTGGTAAGATTTAGATCTCGTACTAAATCATTTAGCTCTTCTTGAATAATTAAATGCATTTCGCTGCTTTCGAATAATCCCGAAGCTGTGTCATCGGATGAACTTGTTACATTTAATGTAACAAGTGGTGGTGAATGCATTTCGTCTTCCTGCGCAGGTCTTATGGCCGTTGGAATGTTGGGATATGTAATCTTCTTTTTGTCTTTTTTCTTATATCCAGTAATGTTACATAAACAAAAATAGCAATCAGTTTCGTGATTGGATGGCTCCCTCCATATTGTTGGTGTATTGAAGGGCATTGTTTTTTTTTTCATTTTTCACAAACGAAACTAGCGTTGTAGCACATCTTCAACAACATACATGAGGAGCCCAATACTTGTCCTGGTCACCAAGCTTGATACCAAAATATTGTTCATAAGCTACTTCAATTTCTGCAGTTATAATTCGTTGTGTACCTTTTAAATCTAGTTCACCTCACACATAACAAACTGAGTTTGGATTGTTTGTGCACTTACGCGACATATTAATTTTTAAGATGGAACTAATTATAGTAAACTAAAAATGCTTTTAAATTATAAAATATGATGTAAATGTTTAGACTAGCTAGTAAAACAGTATATGAAATAATTATAATCAAACTAAACACCTTACAATTAGGCTTTAATATGTAATACTATTTTTTGAAAAATTCAAATCGGTAACGTTCTGTTTCATTGTTCTGACAAGACTGAAGGAAAACTGAAAATTGGCATTTGTCAACTACATAAACAATACATGGACAAATGAGTGTCTTTCTCAAAAATGCAACGGCAAAAATCTCTATGAAGAAAGTTAGAACGAGTTTACTCTTAGCAATCTCAACGCGAAGGACTCAGCAGGATCGTAAACCAGGATTGTAAAACTATGAACCCACTATTGTCGTGCTCGAATTAAATTTTGTTATACATAAGTGACATTAAAAAAATTCTTAAAGTAAATTATGATCTTTTACAAAAATGTTTTTAATTATATCATAAAATACATTACCTAGAAAAAATGTCTGTTCTATAAGTATATAAAATTATATGAATAAAATATATGTATGTAGGATTGGGTCTGAGGGAGTGGTCGAAAATAAAGGCTCGTCACACGTCGCTTCAAAATGTGTAAATATATATATTAATGAACAAATTGGAACAATATGAAATATCGCAGGAACGTGTCGTAACAGGTCTACCCACGTCGTCGATCGCTTTTTGACTGCCTAATTTCTTCTTGTCTTTTGTCTTCGCACACACACACACACACACACACTCATCCACGCTCGCTCGTACTCTCTCTCGCGCCTACGTTCATGCATACTCTCTTGCATTCTCTCATTTGCACGTTTAATCAGACTCGCATTCCCTCATCTGGGGTTCGTCCGGGGTCTTCGGTCCCCGAAGACGTATCAGCTGTTTCGTCGTCGCATCTATACGGTTTCATGTAATCGGCGGATGTACTTGTTATTGACGGACCTTCGCTATCGCCTATACGCGCTACTTCATAACGATTATTTCTTTTCACTTTGGTTATTGAGTACGGGCCTAAATATTTTTGCTTAATTTTTAATGTTGGGCCGAATTGAGTTCGTTTTATAAATACTATGTCGCCTTCCGTATATTGTTTCGCCGGTTTACATTGTTTATTATATTGTCGCCTGTTTTCTTCCTGCATTTTTAGTAGGTTTTCTTTTGCTATCGCTCTTAGTTTATCGCGGTCTTCGTCGTATAACTGGATTGTCTCTTGTTCGATAAGGGTTATAATTTCGTGTTCTTGTTTATTTCTCATTTTTGTGCCGAAAAGGACTTCAAACGGTGTCGTGCCTATTGCTCTCTGAAACGTGCTGTTAATACATTTTGAACTTTGTCTACATGTTTATACCATTGGTCGGGGTTGTTAATGGATAATTTGGTTAATACGGGAATAATAGTGCGTATTGTACGTTCTGCTTGACCGTTTCCTCGCGGTATGCCTGTCGTAATATGTACATTTTTTATACTCTCTTCCTCGCAATATTGTTTAAATTCTGTAGAAGTGAACGCGGCCCCTCTATCGGAAATTATGCGATCTGGGTTTCCGAAAATTTTTTGTTGGCTATTTAGCTTATCAATTACTTCTTTGGCGTTAACTGTTTTCGTCGGATATAACCATGTAAATTTTGAAAATCCGTCTACGACTATAAAAATATAACGGTACGCTTTGCTCGTCGCTGTCATTGGGCCTACATGATCGATGTGATAAGTTTCGAGTGGTTTTGACCCTTTCGCAATCGGTGTTAGCTCGCCCTCCCTTTTCCCTGACTTTTTTTCGGATACTATGCATTGTATACAGCAGCTAATCAATTTCTTTATTTTTTCTTCTAACGCTGGTATGTAATATTCCGCCTCGATAATTTCTTTCATTTTCCGTACGCTGAAATGACCCTTTTCGTGCGCGTTTCTTATTATTTCTAAATGCATGCACGACGGTACGACAATCAAATCTTTACTGTCTTTACGTTTCATTAAAATATCGTTTTGTACGAAATAATTCTCATATTCTTCGGTTTCTAGGATACGCTTGATTACTCGTAATCTTTCTTCTTCACTTTGCTTCTTTCTGAGTATCGCTAACATTGTATTCTCTATCACTAAGACTGGAAATCTACTAAGCGCGTCTACGTGTTTAACTCGTGTGCCTTTTCTATGTTCGACAGTGTATTCGAATTCTTCTAGGGTTAATGCCCATCGTGCGACCTTAGGAGAAAGATCTTTTTTCGACAATGTTTTCTTAAAAGCTTCGCAATCCGTTATTAATTTAAATGGTACGCCTAACAAATAAACGCGGAACTTCCTTACTGCATTTATCACGGCTAGTACTTCTAGTTGATACGAATGGTATTTTCGTTCGGCATCAGTGGTTTGTTTACTATAATAGTATACGGGGTGGAACGCGTTTTCTTCCGTCGTCTTTTGCAATAGAATTGCGCCGAACCCTTCTTGACTCGCGTCGGTGTGTAGTTCTGTTTCTGCGTTCGAATCGTAAATTTGTAACACCGGCTTTGCTGACAAAATTGACTTTAATGTTAAAAATGCTTTTCTTTGTCCTTCTTCCCAAACGAATTTCTGATTTTCTTTCGTTAATTTAAACAGAGGTGAGGCGATTTTTGCGTAATCTTTGATGAATTTTCTAAAGTAGCCAGTTAAGCCTAAAAAACTTTGTATTTGCTTTTTGCTTTTCGGTTCGGGGTATTTTTGGACTGCTTTGGTTTTTGCATTGCCTGGGTACACATTTCCGTTTTCAATTTCATGGCCTAAATACTCTATCCGCGAACGAAGAAATTGACATTTGCTCCAGCTGATCGTTAATCCGTTTTCGGCTGCTATCTTTAATGTCTCAATTAATTTTGCGTACGCGTCTTCGTCGTTCGATCCCGGTATGATTATATCATCGACGTAAATAAAAACTACTTTGCGCCGAATAAGATCTTGAAAGACTTCGTTAATAAATCGTAAAAAGCTCGTGGCGCTAATCGACAGTCCGAACGGCGTTTTTAAAAATTCGTATTGTGCATCTGGCGTTACGAATGCGGTGTATTTGATGCTTTCTTTCGCGACTGGTACATGTAAGTAACCATTTTTCAGGTCGATTACCGAGAATACGCGCGCGTCTCTTAATTCGTCTATTTTTTCCTCGACAAGGGGCGTTGGGAAGTGGTCACGTTTTATCTTTTTATTTAATTCCCGATAGTCGATGCATACTCTATAGGAACCGTTTTTCTTTGGAACGATAACTACTGGGCTCGCGTACTCGCTTTTGCTTGGTCGAATGACCCCTTCTTTAAGCCACTCCTCGATTTGTCTGTCTAATACGTTTTTTTCTTTCGGCGCTAATCGCCGCGGCCTTATATTAACGGGATCGCTACTATTTAATATTATTGTTGTTTCTACCTGAACATCGCTCTTTTCCGTCGGTCGATACTCACTAACTAATTTCTCGATTCTGTTCTTGTATTGTTCTTTAACGTCTAATTCGTCTGTTCTAACGTACATTATCTTCTTTAATTCTTCGAACGCTGCGTCCACCATTTCCTGGGTGTTCTCCGCTTCCGTCTGCATGTCTTCCTTCTCATTGTTGGGAACTGTGAGCGGTATCTTCTCTACCGTTCTCGGGACCCTATGGATTGCGACGATGTTGCCTTTGTTCACTTGCATCTCAACACCTTCCAAAAAGTCTTGTCCCAAGATTATATCGTGTGGGATCGTGTGCGACGGTACCACGAAAAATTTGATATTGTATGTCTCGTCATTTACACGTATCACCGCACTGAAGGTTCCGATTACTTTTGTCGTCGCGTTGCCGGCACCGGTTATGTTCGTCATCGTCGCCGACAAAGGAGGACCGTCGATTTCCTCATATTGATTCTTTCGCATTAACGAGATGTCACTTCCGGAGTCGATCAACGCGTTACTTTTCACATTTTTCACTTCTATCGGTAACGTTGTTTTCGCACTCACGACACAATTCACGTTTGCGGTTTTAACGTTTTTTTCGCTTCTTACACTATTGCATTTGCTCGCTATGTGTCCAAAATTGTTGCAATTAAAGCACTTTGGTCCTTTTCCCTTGTCAGGGCAATCCTTCGCGTCGTGCTCTGGCATGCCGCATGTGTTGCAACGGGGGGTTTTTGGCTTACGTGTAAAGTCCTTTTTCGCTTTCGTCTCTTCCCTTCTGCCGCTCGGTGCTTTCGTCTTTTCTTTCATCCTGTCGTATATTGCTAGATTTTCTCTCAGTTCCCGTAGTGTGCGCGATTGGTACAGGATCGCTTTGTTGTATTCGTGATCTTCTATGCCATTGATGACGTATTCGATGAGGGCCTTATCCTCGACATCACCCTCGCCGGCTATCGCGCGCATCGCGTAAACGTATTGTCGTCCGCTCTCGTGCGGTAACCGTTTTCGTCGAAACAACCGAGAGTGTACCAGGGCACTGTTCACTTCGATGCTAAATTCAACTTTTAACCTTTTTCGCAGTTCTTTCCATGACGTCACGGTTTTTTCCGTTGCTACGAATTGTTTCGCGGATCCCCGTAACATGCGCTTCGCGTAGATCAATTTTTGCAAATCATTCCACTGTAACAATATGCTTAGGTCTTCGAAATCCTTAATCCATTTCTTTATTGATATTTTATCGTCACCTGAGAAGTGAGGTATCGAGTCTTCGACATCTTTGATTGTGAATAAGCTGGGGCGTTCGATGGATGTTCTTTTCTTTTGAGCGTTCTTTTTCGATTTCTTTCTCGCCTCTCGTTCGTCTTCTTCATCTTCTGTCTCACTCATTATCGAGCCTTGGACCTCCTCCTCTTCGTCGGAAGTTTCGTCTTCCGTTTCTTCTTGATCGGGGTCTTTTTTCTGCTTCACGTAATTAATGAGTCTTTCTCTTAGCTCTGTTTTCTTTCCCGTATTGCTTAAATTTAGTTCTTTTAGCTTCGTACGCAGTTCCTGTATTTTCATATTCGATATTTCCTCTATCTTTGGTTGCTCTGTCTTCTTTTTGTCTTCGGTAGCGATGATCGTTCTATCGAGATCACTCATCTCATTTTCCAACATCGTACGATTTCCCATAGAGTCGTTTCCTTTTTCTTCTTTATCCATTCTTTCACTTTCACTTTCGTTTCTGTTAACTTTACGTTTCCGATTGTCCGTTCAATCCGCTAACAAACACTGACTTTTCTTTCACGTTTGCTTTCACTTGATCGTCGCGTTGTTGCGCGGTCCGGACGTAATCGTATTACTTTTATTTTTCGCGTTTTCCCGTTTTTGACGATCTCTCAGATCCCGGACGAGCCCCCAAATGTAGGATTGGGTCTGAGGGAGTGGTCGAAAATAAAGGCTCGTCACACGTCGCTTCAAAATGTGTAACAATATATATATTAATGAACAAATTGGAACAATATGAAATATCGCAGGAACGTGTCGTAACCGGTCTACCCACGCCGTCGATCGCTTTTTGACTGCCTAATTTCTTCTTGTCTTTTGTCTTCGCACACACACACACACACACACACTCATCCACGCTCGCTCGTACTCTCTCTCGCGCCTACGTTCATGCATACTCTCTTGCATTCTCTCATTTGCACGTTTAATCATACTCGCATTCCCTCATGTATTAATAATACATAAACTGATAGCAAGCAATAAATAATATAACATCAAGATTAATAATAAAAGCAACAACAAGAATAATAGTCAAAACTAGCAACCCGGCAGGTCATAGGTTACCAAGCAGAAAAATTTAAAAGGCTATGACTTTATCTCGGCGAGTTCTATATGCGTGCAAAATATCAAGTTTCTACCTTTTACCCTTATCGAGATTGAAAGTAGCAACGGACAGACATAGCGTATTATATACAGGGTGTCCCACGACAGGTGTAAGTCCCTGAAAGGGGTTGTAGAGGACGTCAGTCTGAACAACATTTTCCTTTGCAAAAATGGGGTTTGTAGCTTCGTTTTTGAATTATCAAGGAAAAACACGGACCAATCAGAGCGCAGGGATTACGCGCGCCGAGAAGCGGGAGCGATAGCTTCGAGCCTGGCTGCTCAGCGCGAGCGCGATCAAGTGCCTTTGCCTCGGAATAGTCTATCGTCTAACGAGAAGTCTTTACATCGAAACTCAGTTAAATAATGAACAGAATAATTGAAAGTACTGTTCATTTACTCATTCCTTATGAAGGAGGAACGGAATTAGTTATGTGTAATTAGTAGAAACCGAGCAAATTAAATTTCTGTAATTTTAAATTTACACAAAACTTATTAACCATTAAAATAGGACTCACCAATTGTTTGAAAATAATCTTGCTTGATTGAAAATGGATCCTCGTAATTAGATCGTTCCATTTATCCTAACTATTCGTAAAAATAATACGTAACCCACAGTAGCTGATATCACAGCCGGTTCACTTCACTATTATTTTTTATTATCACTGATCACTGCAATATTTTGTTGTCACTTTTCACTAATTTCCTAATGTAATAACGATGAATGAACAAACGAAGACGCGTGAACGATTATTCGAAAATAATTTCAGTGATTTTTTCTCTTTAACGTTTCGCTTCGAACGTTCTGTCCTAAACTGCCGATCGTGACTCCAAATGTGCCGAGTTTGAAGAAAGTGAGAATTCTGGACATCGTTTTCGGCCGTTCGGACCGTCCAGGTAAAGAATCATAAAATAATTAAACGGCTCCGTTTTGCTCGCTCGACGGTCGCTTCATATGCATCCGAGAAAAACCTTGTCCCTTTCCCTTTCTAAAAGGCAAAAACGGTTTTCGCCTTTTTATAAAGAAAGGCATACTCTCACTTTCGTTTGAATGTCAAATGTCCTTCTTGCAAGGGACTGTTGTCTAAATTTCCAGTCAAAGATGTTCATCGCATTGCGTTCGGCAGTTTAGGACAGATCGTCGGGTGTTCAACATCGAAGAGAAAATAAAAAGTCGCTCAAATTATTTACGAATTATCATTCAGGCGTTTTCATTCGCGTTCTTTATCTGTGATTATTTCATTAGGAACTTAGTGAACAGTGGCAGCAGAATATTACAGTTAAAAATACCAATTAGCAGTGACAGTGAAGTGAAATAATCTCACTGACTAGGTTGTGACATTAGATATTGTGCAGTGTGTCTTTTTACAAAAGATTAGGATCGATGAAGTCATAGAAACACAATTTTACTGGAACAGGATTATTTTTAAACAATAGGTGAGTCTGATTCAAATTTGTTTATACGTATTCACGAAAAATGAATAAATGAACATTAATTGTAACTGTTCTGTTCATTATTTAACTGAGTTTTGTCGTAAGGGCTTCTTATTAAACGTTTAGACTGTCTCGGCGCGTAGGCACTTGATCATGATCGCGCTCAGCTGCAAGGCTCGAAGCTGTCGCTCCCGCTTCTCGGCGCGCGTAATCCTTGCGCTCTGATTGGTCCGTGTTTTTCCTTAATAATTTGAAAACGAAGCTTCAAACCCCATTTTTGCAAAGGAAAATCTTGTTCAGAATGTCGTCCTCTACAACCCCTTTCAGGGACTTACACCTGTCGCGGGACACCCTGTATATATATATATATATAGATAGATAGATAATAACTGTAATAAACTGATACAGTTTATTAAAGCGCTTGCATGGTGCTTCTTAAAGGTGAAAATTTGCTTTATCGCATGGTATTGTTCGATTTTCAACTATACCCTTACTTTTTAAGATAAATTGAAAAATATACGTAAAAATTGATGCAAAATCCGTGTCTCTCGTCGTTCAATGATTGTTTAAACATGTTTAAATATTCAGAATGCATAAAAAGCAGATATCGTTATATTCAGGAAAGTCGGTAGAATCTTTTGGTACAAACAGAATCCTAGTATCTTTTATAGTTACTTTACAAAATTAGTTCAAATTTTAAAAATGTGTTTTTTTTTTCAAACTCAAATTTCTCAAAAACTGTACGTGCTGGAGAAAAACTCGTTGCAGATTCGTAATCAGCGTGAAAAAAGCTATAAGAATCACTGAACGAAAATCGAAACGCCAATTGGCTGTTGGACAGTGTAATCGGATACGCGTTTCGAGGAAAGTATTTAATTCGGTAAATTGCGGAAAATCGGGTGAACTTCCTAGGAGAAGTTCCTACGCGCGACGCGTATTTTTATCTAAAAAATTTACAATTAGGCAGACAAGGATCTTGTTTCACATTTCTTGTGGGGTATATGCACCGAAAAGCCGGACATAGCTAATTTAAAATTCGCGTAATCTTTAAATTCTCATAACTTTGCCGGTAATAATCCAAAATTGATGAAACAACCGCGATTTTAAAGTGTAAATCTCTACTCTCTGATTCTGTAGGTAATTTGAATAAAAATCACTGCTAAAGCTGCAATACATACAAGGTCTTCAGAAAGTCCCGGATCGGTTGAATAACTTGAAAGGTAGGCGTTACTCAAAAAAATGGTTCAGACAAAAGTTGTAGGACATTTCCCTGCCTATCCAACCGCGACCTCGGCCGTGACCTTGACATTGACCTTCAAGGTCATTTCAAGGTCAAATCCATTTTTTTAATTGGCAAAGATATATATCCTAAATACACATTTTACATTTACTATTATTTCTCAATAGTTCAGAATACTATTTCAACATAAAAATTACCGATCTGGAAATTATAAAAAAATAAGGTATTTTCAGAGTTACTAAATTTTTTACAAACGTGACACAGTACTCAAAGAACAGATACAATTCTTTAATTGCATAATTTAAATTAACCGTAAAGTCATTACACTTTACGCACGTATAACTTACGCGTTTAGGTCTTCCGTGCGTCGAATACTGCCACCAGTACGCGCCCACAACGCGGAGCAAATGGGATACCTGACTTGGACCGCATGTTTTATAGAGGCACCTATGGACCTTCAAATTCTATTTTTGAATAAAATAGTATAAAAAATATAATATAATACGATTTCCAGAATACTATATATAGAAATCTGTCGTGCACCGAACAGAAGGTATAAAATGAACATACAATTACAACGATAGTAATATTTTTTGCATGAGAGAAATTAAAAATTTCAATTTATCCGTATTTTGTCTTTGAACCCATAGTTTACGTATGTGAAATTTCATCAAAATAGTTCAACGTTTTATTAAAAAAATTTGCAAAATAATGTTAATTTTCAACATATTATTTAAACAAACTAATTTTTCAAAAATCCAATTACGCCATATTATTGGTCTTCAAAAACAGAAAATTTTGCATCTTGAATTTTTTGTCTAGGTCTATTAGTTCCCGAGATATTTGCGAAAATAGTTTTTTCAACCCCAACTTTAAGGGCTATTTTCACCACCTCAAAGTGGATGTTTGCCGATAAAAAAAAATACGTGTCAAATATTTTTTCGAGTTCTATAACATATTAAAATTTCATTAAAATCGGCGTGTATCAATTGGGTGATGTCCCTTGTAAGTAAATCTATTCTGTCCAAACGGTTGACTAGGTAGTATACCTTACAAGATTGTTTTTCGAATGCCTCTACGTGATCGTCTTGACTCCCACGAAAACGACGGAGTCAGAAATCGTTCGCTGATTGGATTTGACAGTTTTTCTCAAATTCCAATCAGCGTGCCTCCTCGATGATTGGGCCCACCCTTCATAGCTCCCTTAGAACGTCTTCGTCTAGAAAGGGTGGGGAACCCGATAAGTTGGCGGGAGGACCCCGAACGTCCGGCAATGCCGCGATTTTTTCTTCTGGGTACACATTTGGCAAACATAAATCACCGTTAGGTCCGTACGTGACCTTTTCTAAAGTTACCCTTCGGAAAGAACCGTGTTTATGATCGAGAAGTGGCCGTTGAGGACGAAGCGAAAATTAACTCTAAATTTATGGCAAGGACATGTAGTAAAACTAACAAGGGAACATATCCAAGTGGAACATACCGATTTTAATGAAACTTATGTGAAAGATAGTTCTCAAAAAAATATTTGACACGTATTTTTTTATATCGGTAATCGTGCACATTGAAGGGGTGATAATAGCCCTCAAAGTTAAGGGTTGAAATCATATTTTTGGGAATATCTCAGGAATTAAAAGAGATAATTGGAATCTTTTTTTTTTCAATTGTTGGTCTTTCAATAGGGAAGTTTTCTGCAGAAAACAATTTTAATAAACTTTGTTTGTTTAAATAATGTTTTGAAAATTTATAGTTTTTGTTTAAATTTTTTAACTAAATGTTGATTTATTTTTTTGCAACTTTGTGTACGTAAACTATGGACTAAAATAGAGGATACGTGTTTTTGGAATTTGTTGTTTTTTGCAATGTTTATTAGATATATAGCTTGAAATCACCTCCTGTGATTGCCCCTAATCAGCATTTTTATTAAAAATATCATAATTTTTACAATCTTTTACAATATTCTGAACATTATATACCTCCTCATATGTCTTTATTTGATTTTTCAATAATTATAGTAAGCATCGCAGGTATGAGCATGATGCGGTTCTAATTATCGCCGCAAGGAAAGTAATGTGACGAATACGAACCGTCAACGACGCGCCGTCATGGCGCCGTCAGCCATGCACCGCGAGGTGGAGATCCCCCACCGAAAACCGATATTACCTCGATAGCGATCGATCAAAGGATCGATGAGTTGGCTCGGGGTTTCGGCCCAGACAGGACCTCTCCGGAGGTCCTCACCAAAGCACTAAGCCTTTTCTAGTCTGCGGTTAGTCTCGGACTAGGCGAGTTGGAGGACGGCGTCGGTGCGACGGATAGACCTCGCATCGGGACTGGCCGTGCCAACCCTCGGCGGCTCCAAGTTGACCGTGGTGCGAAGGATAGCCCTCGCTCTGCGGCCGGCGGAGTCACGAGCGAACGGTCAACCGACTTCCCTATCCTGTGGATAGCCCCGGGGAAGGTTGCTACCAAGTGCAAGTGTCCGCCCTTTTCATGAAATTATGATTGAAATATTGAAATTAATTTAAATTACACATTACAAATTATATTGAAATTACCTTGAAGGTGAAGGTCAAGGTCATGGCCGAGGTCGCGGTTGGATAGCCAGGGAAATTTCCTACAACTTTTGTCTCAACCATTTTTTTTTAGCAACGTTTACGTTTCAAGTTATTCAACCGGTCCGGGACTTTTTGAAGACCCTGTATATAAAATCTTATTTATGATATATGCAGATATGATAGGTTAAAAATATTTTTTATATACAATTACGATACTCACAATTCAATTAAAAATGCTTTATGAAAATTTTCTTCTAGTAATTCTTCTCTACCACGATGTTTTTACTCATGGTTCTCATCCTCATCATTGATTTCGTCATAATCTTCATTTTCGTCAGTTTCTTCCTTTTCTTCTTCGCTTTCGTCTTCATCTTCACTTATTGTAGCATCAGGTAGAAGAACTAAATTTATTGTTTCTTTTAAAAGTGGATGTGATTTTTTTTGGTACTTTCCGTATACTTGTTAAGCATGGATCGGAAGTGAGCAGAAGTCTATTTATTACATCCTCATTACACGCTTCTCTAGAACATTTTCTAGAATAATTTTCTCTATAGATTCTAAAATGTTTATTTCTCGCTTCAGCTACTTCTTCATACAGCTGTCCGATTGGCAACATGGCATTTTCTATGATCACCGGACCATGAATTAAAATTTTATGTGTAGTGGGAGTCATTGGATGCCATGGATATAATCGAAAATATAGTTTGGCTGTGTCCATGGCATATGCTTCAAATTTTCCTGTATTTATCTTATAATTACTTGATATTGCTTGTAATATTACTTTAAAACGATATATTAGTGTAACATCAATTCCCGTTAGCTGAAAGCTGATAAAATATGATCTGCGAAGAATCGACGACTAGTATTCCCCGTCATTGGTATTTCCAAAGCCAGGTTTTGGTCTGTCTATTATTATTTCCTGTCTAATTTTGAATTGATCCTGAATATATTTCTTTTTTTGTTCGACTGCATTCTTCTCATCTGTAGTTTTTGCTTGCCATTTCTTGATTGGTAATTTGTGTGCTATGTGTAAAAGATTTTCGAAGAGTTTTATTTTAGCATATAAAATGGATAAACCGAATTGCAGCGAGTTTGGATTAATTATGGGCTTTTCTATCAAATTATTAAAATCTCTTGAAGTTACGCCACATATAAAACACTTGTGGACTTTGTGCTCGTAACAGCATTACAGTTGTTTCGTGGTCAATGAGCTCGACGAGTTTCTTGAGTCGAAATATCTTTTTGCACATTCCGGAGATTTAATTATTTGCTGCAGTACGATTGACGCATCTACTTGGCCGGAAGTCCTTAACTTTGATCCAGTAGCGAACACTAATTTTTCTACACATGTATTTCCTCAAAGATCTTCAGCTTTTCTTCGCTTGCTACGATCACTTAAATCTGAAAATGATTTCACTTGTCGCGATTGTCCACTTTCAGATTTTGTTAATGGTATTTCTACAGTTCCTGCAAGCCACTTTTCATTCCGTTTTTTAAGCAATTCTTCTTAATAACACGCAGACAACCATCTCTGTTTAAATTGCGATTTTATGTGAGAAATTTTATGTTTGAATGCTCGACGCTTTTCGTGTGTGTAATTTTGTTGATTTAACAAATATTGTTCAATGCATTCTAATTTTTCATTCATATTGTTTTCCTTATTTTCTTGCATTATATCAAATCATTTTTGCCGGGTGATTAATTTTATTCCAGATGAGCCTGGAGTTTGTACCGAAGTATTTTCTGACATTTTGGTACCTAATCGTACTTAAATTATCGTTAAATAATTAAAATTCAAAAGACAGTTGCAGAAAATATGTGTCTCATTTGACATGATTAAATATACTTACCAGCAGTAGATGAACTTTAATAAGAAAGTCACTTAATCAAACTTTAATAAGTTTTATTAATAATAAACGTAATACAATATAATTAACATGCACTGAACATAAACTACACAAAACAATATTTAAACTAAAAAAAAAATACACTACGCACGATGGAATTTATACTAAAAAATTTAACTAAAGTTCCGTTCCACCACAATTTTCTTCAAAGTTCTTTGTCTGAATATGAGTTCAAAAGCGCGATGCACACTTCGTTAAAGTTTGTAACTGACTGTGTCAACGCGCGTCAAACCTCCTCCTCGAAAACTCATTAAAGAAGAATATAAGTATTGTAACGAGGCACTTTTTTTTGCCTCGTTACGAGTGGCCACCAGGCCCGCCGGCCTCCCTCCTCCGCCCAGGCGACATCCTCGCCGCCGGAGCGAATGGAGGGATGATTGTGTCTTGTTATTATTTTTTATTGTAAACGACGCGTTCCCCCTATTCTACCCCCCCCCCCTTCTACGCGCGATGGCCACCCCCCAGGAAGAGGAGACCACGTCCCCGGTCGCTAGGAACCTCCACCCGAGCGATGGAAGCACGGGATGGGCCCATCGAAGAACACCAACCGCCCGCTGACGGGTCGTCGTGCCACCCCGCCAGTCTCCATGGGACGACCGGCAGCCAAAAGAAGAGGGACGCCAGGCCTGGGGACCAGCCACCCCAGCCACCACCTGAAGGGGTCCCAGGACCTGGCCGCTAGAGCAGCTCGGTGGCCCGTCTCTAGCGCCGAAATCCTCGGGGAGGGGGTATTCCGCGCACCGGGAGACAAGAAGAAAAGGAAGAAAAGAAGCCAGCGAACCGTCGCACAGCGAAAGTCGCGAGCGCGCCCCTCTAAAATTTCTCTCGAACATTGTATCTTCTCTTTTCTGTTGTTAACTATTAGTATCATAATTTCTTTTCCTTTTTATCCCCCCTGATTTTCTTTGTGTGTGTTTCTTGTGTATCGTGCGAGCGTGTGGGCCGTATTATCGTCCAGCGCCAGCCAACCTCCGCCCCACTGGGAATCGAGCCGAGAAGGGACAAGCGGAGGTAGGACTTTGCCTTCCGGCGATTTACGCCGTTTCTTCTAGCGAGTGTGTGCGTGTGTGTGCGAGGGTGGTACTCTGCCGAGGGACCACCAGCCCCGGCGACGAGGACCTTAGAGGCCGCGTATTGTTCGCGTCGATTTTCCGCGATCCATTTTTCTTTTCTTATATATTTGGAACCTAGGACCAGCGTCCCCCTCTTGTCCACACCACAGCGAGGGTGTGCTCCCGTGCGTGCGTCCGCTTCTCTTTTCTCTTTCTTTTTTTTCTGTATCGCGAGCCGCCGCGCCGCGAAAACCCCTTCGCGTTTGGCGAGTGCGGACCCTTTTCCCGGCCGTTATTTGTACCGCGAGGGGCTCCATTCGAATTCGTTACTTGGCCCGTTTCGGCCACGATTAAAGATTACCCTTTCAATTATACTCGCGGGTCGTCTAGTTATTTCTTGACCCCCCCTGATTTCCGCTTCCGTCCGAGCAGCCGGAAGGGCGAATATTCCGGACGAGTGCCTTTGCACTGGCGCCCGGAAACAAAATCGTCCGTGGTAGTGTACGTTGGTAATCGGAGGGCTACTTTCCCTGGTCGCTCTCCCCCGCAGGGAGCTTATTCTTTGTCCCCCGGACCAGTACGTCACAGTATAAATAGAGAAAGAAAATCGAGAAAGTGGGAAAAACCTAAAAAGCCGTTGCGACATACGGAAAGTGACAGACTTAGCAGAAAAGAGTCATAAAAAAGAAAGTGAAGAGGTTCGCAAGGGCCTAAGAGCTGACATTAACCAGGCCCTGGCGAGAATCTGCAGAAAGAGTGAAAGGTTGGAGATTGTAAATCTAGACAAGATAGAAAACAGAAAAAAGGACTTTAGAAAATAGAAAAGATATAGAAAACAGAAAAAGTAACAGTGTATGTGGTACAATGGGCGCTACAGAATATTTCGCTTTCTAGTCTTCGATTGCACTGTTACAAATGAATGCATTCAAAAAACAGATAATTTAATCGCTTACCTGTAGCATATAATAAACATTTCAAATGACTATATTCTAAACAGTTCTTTCGAAGAGATTCTTAGCATTCAAAAGGAGGCCCGTTGAGCGCGAACGTACAAGCATGCATAGACCGCACGCTGCAATTCTCAACCACCATCTATCGAAATTAGCTATAAAACTTCTAGTCAGTTCAAGTCAAATCCAATTTTTTTTTGCACTGTATTCGCCAATCATTATCGAATAAAATGACATCAATTAGAACACCTGGACTCACAGGGAAGTATAACAAAATCCTTGATGAATTTTTAAAATCATAAGAAAACATGGCTGAATTATTGATTATTTTTAAATATTAATTAAATGCACAAATATACACAGCATCGAACTAAATTCTGTTGCAGAGTATAGTATTATATACCTACTTGAAAATCCATCATAGCAAAATGCTTTGCATTGTTTCCTTAAAATGTGTAAAAATTACTAATAACCGAACGATGCTTCAGAGAGTGGTTACGAAAGAAACACGTGCTATGTAATCTCAACTTTCGAGAAAGCATACTATTTTATGATTACATTGATGAAAAAATGAACCTTAGAAGACTGTCCCACAGTCATTCAACTACCTTAAAGGGCAATAATATTATAGTTTATGCAAAATTTTTAAAATCGACTTTTGTCCGACTTTTCGGTGCAAATACCCCATTGTGCGATCACGAGCCCCATATTTACGCGATCTCGAGTGTCGGCAAGAGCGGCTTACGATTCCGTAACGACACGCGGTGGGGATCGGCTGGATGTGTACTATTATTAAACGACGTTTGTTTTCGTATCGCCACATCAACAGGTCCCACGCGATTTTATTCAAAATAATTTCACACTGGCTCCTTGGTGTCTCTATTGCTCGTCGACTGCATTGATCGTGTTTTTCGTGGAAAAATAATATTTTCCAGTTAGCGCACAAACAAGCTTCAGGTTGCAATAAGCCACTGAATTGTCACTCGGAAGCTCATCTAAAACACGGTGTTTGCCGTAGTTCCAGAGTTGCTTGCGATTCGTGTGATATAGAGGGTGCCTCATTATAATCTTTCCAAGCGATTATCTTGCAAAATGTTCATTATTCAAAAAAATATATTTAAACGAAACATGCTCTATCTGAAGGGGGACATTCAATGGTGTATACTGTTTCTTTTTGGGTGGAGGCGCCTCCGAGATTTAAAGGTGATCTTTGTTTTTTTTTAAATGGAAACGTAGTTTTTATCACGCTAGACACATAGCATACCTCAAGGTGAATCCATTTATCTACATTATGTTGACCTTGAAATGTCATTCAAGGTCATTTCAGTGGCTTGAAGTTTTCTTCTTCACTGCACGTCTAGAAAATGTTTCTTATCTTTTAAATTCAACAAGGCGAGTTTGAAATACGTAAAGGTTGCCTCATCGGTCCAGAGAATTTGTGATTGAAAATCGTTATTATTACGAATTGCACGTACGTACCACTCACAAAATCGTATCCTCCTTTCATAATCTTCAGGCAAAACTTCCTGTACAAGTGTGTAATGATATGGATATAATGTACGCCAGACTGTAGATCTTGGAATTCATAGTCTATGCGATGCATTTCGAATACTTTCTCTTGAGTTATTGTCAAAGGTATCTAAAATTCTTCGATAAGCGCGTTTACCGGAATCTCATTCACAAACACGCGAATCTCTAGGCTTTTATACGTATCTGACTGGCGTCGCGCCTTCTGCTCCGTTCGCAAAAGCTCCTCCCTCAGGTCGAGAAACATCGTATTCAACGGGAATTCTACGTTTTTCTCCTAGGGGCTTGCTACGACGGTGTAAGTGCTTTCACCCTTTTCCTTCCTGTAGGGAGGACCGTTCTCTCCTTTCGTTTTCCTCAACGGAATTTTCGGGTCTTACGCGGGGATAAGCTCGACTCATCGCGGGAAGCCCTTACCGTTCATTTCCTTGTTCCTGCGTGTCGGAAATGCTGTTCTTAATTTCCGCGACTCGGGTCCTCGCAGGTGGTCCGTCGCGTCATGGCTCGTTTACTCGATTCCCCCCGCTCGGGCCCATCTGCCCAATCCTAGTTGCCGGGTTGGGCCTACGCTCAGGTGGGGGAGGGTTTATAGGAATTGTCTTCCTATATTTAATAATCAAATTATTAATAGTTTTGTAAAAGTAACTAATTTTATTGGAATTGATTTGAAATAAATTTTAATATAATTTTTTGACATGTGTTCTTGAATGTAGATTTGATTACAGAATGAATGAATAAATGATTCTGTTATTTTAAAAATTGAAATCGATTACATGACGATTGCATTTAACATTAATCATTTGTTCCCAAAGGCAAATAGAATTCTTCTTAACCGATGGCTTTGAAATCAGCACTCTTCTTAACCGACGGCTTAATGATGACCGCAATACTCCCCCCCGAGTGACGAAATCGTTACGAAACTGACCCGTTTTTCCTTTGCTGGAGGATAAGTCCTTAATTGAGAAGAACTTGGAAGTTGAACAGGTTCTGGGGTGAATGGGTGACTCTGCTCAGAATGTTGAGACAAGCCTGTTGTGGAATCTGAGGAAATAAACTTGGATTCGTTGTAATTAGAAATTAAAAACTCTGGTTTCAATCTGTCAATAGAAACGTTAACAACGCGACCTTCAATATCAACTGAAAAATAATTATTGTCGACCGATCGAGCTGTTACCGGAAATGGACCTCGGTAAGGTGGCTCCAACGGATGTCGAACAGTATCATCTCGAACAAAAACATGTGAACAATTTTGTAGATCTTGATGAATCAATATTCGAGATTTATTGTGATGTGAAGCTGAGCTCTGAATCTTTCAAGAAAAACTTGCGATGAAGGTGCATCTAAATCAGTATGAAGAAATTCTCCAGGAATTCTAAGAATTGTTCCATAAACAAATTCTGCTGCTAAGGCTTTAAGATCTTTGTAAGCAGTACGAAGACCAAGAAGAACTGTAGGTAAGACATCAACCCAGTTTTTAGTTCCATGACACATAATCGAGGTCTTGAAAGACCGATGCCAACGCTCTAGAATTCCATTCGTTTGAGGATGATAAGCAGTTGATCTTGTTTTCTTGCATCCGATTAAATTAGTTAAGGGCTTGAAAAATGCTGATTCGACTTGGTTGCCTTGATCTGTGGTAACTATATTAGGACTACCAAAACGACAAATTCAATGTTGGTAGAAAGCAGTGGCTACCGAGTCTGCTGTTGCTTCTTTTAAAGGAATTGCTTCAGGCCAACGGGAATATCTGTCAATCATAGTCAGAATATATTGAAAACCTTGAGACGGAGGAAGAGGACCAACCAAATCTAAATGCACATGATAAAATCTCTCATGAAGAACAGGAATGACTGTAGGTTGTCTTCTAGTATGTCGATTGATTTGAGCAAGTTGACATGGTAAACAAGTCTTAACACGATTAATGATATCTTTTTTCATATGTGACCAAACAAATTTATTCCTAATTAGCTGACAAGTTGCTTTTGCACCAGTATGAGATAAATGATGAACCATGTTAAAAATCTTTGAACGAAGTGAAACAGGAACATAAGGTCTAACAACTCCTGTTGAAATGTCACAGAAAATAGTAGTATCAGAATCATCAATGCGCAATTGCCGTAGTTGAAGTAACGTAGAAGATTGAAGAACTGGTTGCAATTCTGAATCCTTTCGTTGTTCTTCAGCTAATTCTTGAGTATCAATTATAACCGGTAAATTGATTTCTTCCAAGCGGGAAAAAGCATCTGCTACAATATTGCTGTTACCTGATACATGTTCAATATCCGTAGAAAATAGTGCTACAAAATCAAGTTGACGTTGCTGACGAGGTGGAGCTTTATCAGAACGTTTGTTGAAAGCATAAATAAGCGGTTTATGGTCAGTGAGTATCTTGAAATGACGACCTTCAAGGAAATGACGAAAATGCTTAATAGAATCATAAATTGCTAATAATTCACGGTTATAGGCACTGTACCGAAGTTCTGATCCGTGTAATTTTCGAGAAAAGAACCCAAGAGGATGCCAAATTGTTCAAGAACAGCTCCAGTTGCAATATTGGAGGCATCAGTGCGTAATTTAAGTGAAGCATTTAGACGAAGATGAACTAATAATGTTGCTGATACTAAACTGCTTTTGCACTGTTCAAAAGCATGTTCAACTTTAGGAGACCATTGAATAGCAGTTTTGTCACCTTTCTTACTTTTTGCTAGATATGAACAGAGAGGAGCTTGAATATGTGCTGCATCTTTAACAAAACGACGATAAAAATTAATAACTCCAAGAAAACGACGAAGTTCAGCGACTGTTGTAGGCTTTGGATAATTCTGAATAGCCTTAACTCTGTCAAGTAAAGGTGTAACTCCAGAAGCGTTCACTTTATAACTTAAATAGGTGACTTCTGTTTTTCCAAAAACGTTTTTTGCAACGTTGATAATTATCCTAAAATCTTTAAGACGTTGAAGTAAAATCCGAAGATGCTCTTCATGTTCTTTCTAACTCTGAGATACAACAAGAATATCATCTAGGTAACAATAAACAAAATCCAATCCTCGAAGAACAAAATCCATGAATCTTTGAAAAGTGTGCGCACCATTATCAAGACCAAATGGCATAACAACGAATTCGAAGAGTCCAAATGGCGTTGTTACAGCAGTTTTTTGAATATCTTCTTCTGCCACCGTAATTTGATAGTAAGCTTTAACAAGATTAATGGTTGTAAATATCTTTTTACCAATTTGGCGGATCTGCTTGCAGCGCCAATTTAGAAATGTCTGCCGTAGCTATTTGGCAGAGCTAGCGGAGTGAAAGAGCTAGGAAAATTAAGGAGAGAGGGAGAGAGCGTTTCGTCCAGGACCTGCTAGTGGACTCATCAGTAAGGCATTCTAGCAGGCCCGTGCCTTAGACGCGGGGACATATGGAGTAGATAGATAGAAACCATATACAGGATTAGGAAGGCTCATTAGTACTAGCGAGAAAGGACGCGGATCTTAATGCGCCGTCTAGTGACGGATGAGTGTAGAGAAGTGAACCACCACAGGTTCCTGTCCTGCACGGTCGGTCTCGCCTCTCCGAGTTGCGGGTAGCGGTTTTCTCGGTTGAACGCGGCAGAGTTAAGCGCCCCTTTTTGTCCCATCTATTCCGGAAGGTCGGAACGTGTCCACGGAAACCATATTTTGGGTCAAGGCCGCATCATAAATCGCTTGGTTGAAATACGTAGCGAGTATCTGCACGATTTCCTTGTCTGATTTCTTTGTGGCGAGATCCCTAGCGGCCTCTATCAAACGCGTGACATACTGAACTCGCGTGACCCCTTGATTTATCCGAAAGAATTCCGATTCTAATTCGCGGCGGAGACTTCGTTGCATAGCGAAACTCCAAAATTGGGTAAGGAATTTCCCCTGGAAATCGTCCCATGAACATACGTCCCTAACATTTGGATCCCGAACGGGTCACGTTTTCCTGGCTGGTTTGACCAGCGTTGGAAGGATCGGAATTGGGTACCTGCACCGGCCTCTGTTCCAATGCGGTTTCCTGCCCTTGTCGATCGGTTACTGGTTTTGTCCGCGTTTTTCGCGATCCACTCCACTGTGCGTCAGTTCTTTCCAGAGAACCGGTTCCTCGTTCAGTATTTATCTTAGGACCGTTACTAGAACCGAGTTCTAACCGGTTCTGTCCCTCAGAACCGATTTCGGATCATGAAATAAGAGAACCATAGTAAAATTCTACCATTATTTTTTCCTGAGAATCGGTTTCAGTCTTAAATATCTATCTGAGAACTGATACTACAACAGACTTTTTGTGTTTCTGTCACTTATCCAGCAATTCTGCAAAGCTAATTCTCGGTATGCGTTTACTGCTCGTATATTGTGTCATGATTTGATTTAAGTCATCGTCAATGTCGTTGACCTACGTTTTTGCCACTACAATCGCATGAAATGGAGTAACGTATTATTGTGTTGCCGTATCATTTACAACGTCTTATTCACTCAGCATACATTGTAATATTACAACATTGTATGTACGATTATATAGAATATTCTTATAACCATTATATATTATGCTATAAATTATACTGTCCAACTACTAATTGGCGTTTTAATTGTCACTATACAGGGTGTCTCACAACTAGTGTAACTCCCGGAAATGAGTAATAGAGAATATCAGTTCTGAACAAGATTTCCCTTTGCAAAAAATAGGGATTGAAACTTCGTTTATAAACTATTAAGGAAAAACACGGACCAATCAGGGCGCGAGGATTACGCTCGCTCGGAAGCGAGAGCGACAGCTTTGAGCCTTGCAGCTGGACGCGATCATGATCAAGCGCCTTTGTGGCGGAACAGTGTAAACTTTTAATAAAAAGTCTTTACGTCAAAACTCAATTAAATAATGAACAGTACAGTTACAAATAATGTTCACTTTTCATTTTTCATGAATAAGGATAGTAAAAGGGACAAAACAAAATTCCGGTTTTTGGCCTATTTTTCCTATTTAATTTCGTACAAAAATTCTGAAAAAATTCTAAAACATTGAGGTCCACATAACGCATATTAGAGGACTTTTTCACGCATATTTTGTGATCGTAAATTATAATTGTTTAATTGTAATTGCTTGTAATTGTGAGGCGGCTACGTAGAGTGTTTAAAATAAAGCGCAGTTGGGAGAAAGTCCTATCAACGCTCACTTGGTCATGGGTACAGCTAAGACGATAGTCGCAAGGAAGTACAGCTCCTAACTGCTCTCCTTCACAGAATATCTGAGAATATAGAATTAGAATATTTGACTCAGGAGGTAATCGGGGATGCATAGAAAAGTCTTGGACAAGTTTTCTAATGTTTCCATTTTTCGGTTCTTTAGGTTCAGAATCAGTGACAGATCTTACCTTGCGCCGCGGTAATTGTTCCAGCGGTCCTCGTATCCATCATCCTTAGAATTGTCAGCATGCTGATCAAATACCAAGCTGTCAGCTGAGCTACTGACATTGTGGTTATTATTACTATCACGTGAGTGGCTTAGTTTAACCCACTCGACGACTAAACGATCTTCTGCTCGCTTCCGCTGATCAACTGGCAAATAAACATTGAAGCGAAGATCCAGGTAGAGGGTGGCGGCCACACATATTCAGTGCACAAGAACCTTTTCTCTAATCTCCATGGCATGGATGGCCATGGCAAGAGAAGACTTCACCTTCTTTGTGTCTATTTTACATCGCAACCATGCTGCTAAAAAGTCGGCCATTGTAATTGACTCGGACTGAAGCTTCTTTGTTGCAACCTTGACGGGATGGAAAGCGTCAACTATCTCCTATATTATTATCCAGTTGCTCTGCGTTAATACTACATTTTCGCCCATATTATTTTTGTTAGCCTCCGTCAAAACTTTCGTATACACATGCGGTATAGATAACAGACTCGTTAATATGTTGTGTGTGGAGTGCTAATGAGTCTCCATATTCGGTAGTTTTGTTGCGTTCCAACCCTGCGGAACGCCAGAAGCTTGTAACGGTCGCCTTTTCGTAGGGTACGTAAAGAATGTGGAAAAGTTTAAGAAGAGAAAGTTAAAAAAAATTGAATAAATTAAAACGAATTTAAATTTGTGACGTACTGGTCCTGGGAACGAAGAAAGAGCTCCCTGCAGGGGAGGGTGACCAGGGAAAGTGGCCCTCCGGGTACCTACGTTCACTACCACGGACGATTTGATTTCCGGGCGCCAGTGCAAAGGCACTCGTCCGGGATATTCGCCCTTCCGGCTGCTCAGACGGGAGCGGAAATCAGGGGGTCAAGAAATGAGTAGACGACCCGCGAGTAGTATTTAACGAGTAACCTTTAATAGAAGCCGAAATAGGCCACTCAAACAAAACAAAAGGGAACCTCTCGCGGTACAAAGCATGGCCGGGAAGAAGGTTCGCGTTCGCTAAGTGCGATGGGGTTTTCGTGGCGCGGGGGCTCACGGTACAAAGAAATAAACGAACGCGGGAGCACACCCTCTCAGTGGTGTGGACAGAGGAGGGACGCTGTTCCTGGATACGAAATATAATAAAAAGAAACGAAAAATTATGGAACCGCTACGGAACGGCACGACGCGACGCAGCACGGCACGGCGGCGCGGGAAAATCGACGGTACGAAACGGTACGCGGCCACACGGGTCCTCGTCGCCGGGCTGGTGATCCCTCCGCAGGTCACCACCCGCACACACACACGAAAAAAGAAACGGCGTAGATCGCCGGGAGGCAAAATACTACCTTTTTTTCTTTTTGGCCGGCGATTTCCAGTGGGGCGGTGGTTGTGCTGACGCAGGTCGGCACACACTTACACACGACACACACAAAAAAGCGGAAACAAATATAAAGGAAGAAAAAAAAGAAAAGGGCACAACAAGAAGAAAAAGAAACAGGAACTAATACAAATTGCGTTTTAGTGCAGCTCTTTTCGCGTCGCGTTTTCAACCGCTCGGTTCGCTGCGCCGGTTCGCTTGCTTCTCTCTCTTTCTTCTTTCGTATCCCGGTGCGCGGGGTTCCCCCTCCCTGAGGATTTCGGCGTTTGAGATGGGCCACCGCGCGCTTCTGATGGTCAGGTCCTGGCATCCCCTTCGGGTGGTGGCTGGGGGTGGTTGGTCCCCAGGTTTGGCATTGCTCTACGTTGGGCTGCCGGTCGCCCCCGCGGAGGCTGACGGTTGGTGCGGCGATCGGTCAGCAGGCAGGTAATGGTCTTCAAGCGGGCCCATCCCGCGCTTCCGTCGCTCGGGTGGAGGCTCCTCGCGTGCGGGGGCGTGAATTCCGTCTTCGGCCGGCGGCCGCCACGCGAAAGAAAAGGGGTAGAGAAGGGGGCGCACGTCGCTCAAAAAAAAGAAAAACACTCGTCGCCTGGGCGGAGGAGAGAGGCCGGCAGGCCTAGTGGCCGCTCGTGACGAGGCAAAAAGTGCCTCGTTACAAATTCTAGACGAGACAAATTATAACGATTTATTCAGACTACGAAGTAACGCGAATACAAAAACACGAAAAGAAATATAAGCAATTACGGGTAATGGAATTTGAGACGAGAATAACACGATCACGCGATATTTAGAACGATGGAATTTCGGTCGACCGTTACGTAGAAAATCGCTGGTTCGAAGTGTAACGTTTCTGGAACTATAAGCTCAGAAATTAACAGCGCTCATGAGGTAAAGATCGGCTTTTACCTATTGAATGACTCGCTTTTACAATAACTATATCTAAAAGGAATGTGGGATTCGTGTGGAGTGCGGTTAAGGAGTGAAATCCACAGGTCAATACCTTTCAATAATTAGGTTTATTCAATTAATTAATTATGAAAATGAATATTACAATTAACAGTTATTATTGCAAAAGTATAAGAAGTATTGTTTCGTGGTCAATGAGCTCGACGAGTTTCTCGAGTCGGCCGATCACGATGAGGCTCGCTAGTTCAATCCTAGCTAGGATCTGGAGCAAGAAATTGGTTTTCTACAGTCACTGTAGTTTTATCGGAAGAAAAATATGCGCGTAACTGTTCACAATACGATTTAATAATACACTTGATAGTCACAACGCTACACTGGACGATTATTTAATGGACAAACGTTGACGGTTGAAAAAACTGAAGTTCGATTGGTTGAAAATCACTATATGGAAAATCTCGAATACTGCGGACTCTATGACTCTTTACGAGGTTCTGGTTCAAACACGCAGCGGTTATAGATCGCACGCTCGATCCGGTCGATGGCGTGCCGATAGATCTAATCCTGCGCGGGAGGACTTAACGCGTGTATGGCGCCGTTTACGTTGCGCAGGGTCGTAATAAGGCTCGGGAGTGCCACGGTACTATCTTGTCGGAACAACCTTTCATATGATATAAAAAAATATATACCATTCCATTTAAAAAACTGAAGGTTACCTTCGCTTCTCAAAAAATAGTATAAACTCGAAAAATGTATATACTTCATTATGTTGATTATAAAAAACACCATCACTTTTTCCTCTTTCATTATTTTCTCGTACCAGTCGTTTACGAGAAAAACGCTGGCTAGTAAATCTCTGAACACCCTGTATATATACAGGGTGTCCCACGACAGGTGTAAGTCCCTGAAATGGGTTGTAGAGGACGTCATTCTGAACAACATTTTCCTTTACAAAAATGGGGTTTGAAGCTTCGTTTTCGAATTATTAAGGAAAAACACGGACCAATCAGAGCGCAGGGATTACGCGCGCCTAGAAGCGGGAGCGACAGCTTCGAGCCTTGCAGCTGAGTGCGAGCGCGATCAAGTGCCTTTGCCTGGGAATAGTCTATCGTCTAACGAGAAGTCTTTACATCGAAACTCAGTTAAATAATCAACAGAATAATTGAAAGTAGTGTTCATTTACTCATTCCTTATGAAGGAGGAACGGAATTAGTTATGTGTAATTAGTAAAAACCGAGCAAATTAAATTTCTGTAATTTTAAATTTACACAAAACTTATTAACCATTAAAATAAGACTCACCAATTGTTTGAAAATAATCTTGCTTGATTGAAAATGAATCCTCGTAACTGGATCGTTCCATTTATCCCAACTATTCGTAATAATAATACGCAACCCACAATAGCTGATATCACAGCCGGTTCACTTCACTATTATTTTTTATTATCGCTGTTCACTGCAATATTTTGTTGTCACTTTTCACTAATTTCCTAATGTAATAACGATGAATGAACAAGCGAAGACGCGTGAACGATTATCCGAAAATAATTTCAGTGATTTTTTCTCTTTAACGTTTCGCTTCGAACGTTCTGTCCTAAACTGCCGATCGTGACTCCAAATGTGCCGAGTTTGAAGAAAGTGAGAATTCTGGACATCGTTTTCGGCCGTTCGGACCGTCCAGGTAAAGAATCATAAAATAATTAAACGGCTCCGTTTTGCTCGCTCGACGGTCGCTTCATAGGCATCCAAGAGAAACCTTGTCCCTTTCCCTTTCTAAAAGGCGAAAACGGTTTTCGCCTTTTTATAAAGAAAGGCATACTCTCACTTTCGTTTGAATGTCAAATGTTCTTCTTGCAAGGGACTGTTGTCTAATTTTCCAGTCGAAGATGTTCGTCGCATTGCGTTCGGCAGTTTAGGACAGATCGTCGGGTGTTCAACATGAAAGAGAAAATAAAAAGTCGCTAAAATTATTTACGAATTATCATTCAGGCATTTTCATTCGCGTTCTTTATCTGTGATTATTTCATTAGGAACTTAGTGAACAGTGGCAGCAGAATATTACAGTTAAAAATTCCAATTAGCAGTGACAGTGAAGTGAAATAATCTCACTGACTAAGTTGTGACATTAGATATTGTGCAGTGTGTCTTTTTACAAAAGATTAGGATCGATGAAGTCATAGAAACACAATTTTACTGGAACAGGATTATTTTTGGTGAGTCTGATTCAAATTTGTTTATCAAGTATTCACGAAAAATGAATAAGTGAACATTAATTGTAACTGTTCTGTTCATTATTTAACTGAGTTTTGTTGTAAGGGCTTCTTATTAAACGTTTAGTCTGTCCCGGCGCGTAGGCACTTGATCATGATCGCGCTCAGCTGCAAGGCTCGAAGCTGTCGCTCCCGCTTCTAAGCGCGCGTAATCCCTGCGCTCTGATTGGTCCGTGTTTTTCCTTAATAATTCAAAAACGAAGCTTCAAACCCCATTTTTGCAAAGGAAAATGTTGTTCAGACTGACGTCCTCTACAACCCCTTTCAGGGACTTACACCTGTCGCGGGACACCCTGTATATACAGGGTGTTCGGCTACTGGTGGGCATAATTTTAAGGGGTGGTAGCTGGGGTGATTCTGAACAACTTTTTCCTTTATCAAAATGCTGGTTGTTTTTCGCACGAGGTCGGGATATTAACCCTTTGGTTAATCCCCGCACTGCCGCGCTTCCTTACCCCTGTTAGAGTAATAAGGATAATTCACTGCTATTTTTTATTAAATTAGTCTTCATTGTTCACTGTTCTTGATACAATTGTGTCTACGAATTAGCTAGGTATTGATATCTTTAATCAAAACGAGAAAATGAATGAAAGAAACTGTTTGATGTCGTTGACCACGAACCAGAGCGAAAATCACCTTGTTTGTTATATTTGCAACGATAGCTATCGTTATCGGTGATAGACAATTCAGCGTTTGAATGGTCTGAATGTGACTACTCGCTATGTACTTAAGTACTCTTTACGATTGTCTCAACTGAACTTGTTCTCTTTTCGGTTTCTTGTAAACCAATTCACCTCTCTGCCCCCGCCCAACATAATTAGCGAATGAGCTTCAGGGAGTTGATCTAGCATGAATGTCAATGAAGGTAACCAATCTGTGTGGTTTTTTGACCTTTGACAAAATGTGCTAGGCTAGCTTGCTCTAGCCTCTTAAACGATGTAGACGCTACCCTTGTATGCCCGCTGTAAATCCTGCTGCTGTGGTGCACGTGGTAACTTGTAATATGGTTCAAGCCCGTCACGTTGGGAACCCACGTTATTGAAATGTGCTTAATGAGAAGACCCCTTGATAGATCTTATCTCTAACTTTGCGGAAAGCACAACAGCAGGTCAGTTAAAGACAAGAGACAGAGAGTCAGAGACGGTGCAAGCCTGTTCAATGATGTACCTTTGTTTTTCCCGAGAAGGAATGTAAATCCAATATGAGTGGACTGTAATTTAACGTGAAAGTAATTTTATTTCTATTATATTGTGTTTTTCACGATATCGCGGAACATCCTCCCCCCGTTGAGAGGGCACCGATCAACAAATTAAACAGAGTATGTTAGTATATGTGTATGTACATGTATGTGTGCAATGATTTTATGAGTGGACGAATGATGTCCCTTAAACTGTCTGGTTTGGTTGATTGGGCAGTGGTACGAGCCGTTTGACGCTCCGATCCAGTGTACCCTTGGCTGTCTTGACGGTGATAGCTCGGATGATACCGTCTGATCCTGTGAAGACCTTGATGACTTTAGCCAGGGGCCAGTGCAATGATGGACTATTGTCTTCTCGAAGCAAGACGATTGTACCCTCCTTGGTTGGATGATCGCCTTTTGTCCATTTGCTGCGTATAGTCAGCTCATTCAGGTATTCCCGATACCACCTGACCCAGAAATGCTGCTTCACCTTCTGAACCTGCTGCCAACTCGTGAGACGGTTTGTGGGTATTTCTGAAACATTTAGCTCGCGCAAGCTTGTTAATGAATCGCCAATCAAGAAGTGGCCTGGTGTTAGGGCGAGAAGGTTGTTAGGATCGGATGATATGGGTGTTAATGGATGAGAATTTAATGTGGCTTCAATTTCGATTATTAATGTGTTGAAATTTTCAAACGTGAATAGTTCTTGTCCGGCAACACGTTTCAAATGATACTTGAAAGATTTGACGGCTGCTTCCCACAGACCGCCAAAGTGTGGTGTTAATGGAGGATTGAAGCTCCATTCTATTGATTTTTCTGCCAGGAACGTCGTCACTTGATTTCGGTGATTATCTGACATCAGTAAAGATTGAAGTTCGCGTAATTCATTGTAGGCTCCTACGAAATTTGTCCCATTGTCCGAATACAGGTGTGAGCAAAGCCCCCTTTTTGCAATAAATCTTCTAAGTGCCGAAATAAAGGCCTCGGTGGTCATTTCACTGACTAATTCCAGGTGTACAGCTTTTATGGCTAAGCAAACGAATACTGCGACATATACTTTCACTCGACCACGGTTCCGTAATTTTCGTTCTTTTATGAATAATGGTCCACAGTAATCTACTCCCACGTGCGTGAATGGTCGAGATTCGGTAACTCTGGCGGCAGGTAGGTTTCCCATTAAATAATTTACAGGTGGTGGTTGGGCCCGACAACACCGTACACAAGATTTTATTACCTTCCACACTTGTTGTCGGCCATCAATAGGCCAGTAGCGCCGTCTGACCGCGTAAAGAGTAGCCTGCATACCTGCGTGAAATTGTTTACGGTGTTCATATTCAATTATCAAAGTTGTGATGCAGATTTTCCGTAAGATGATGGGGTGTTTTTGGCTAAATGGCATTACGGAATGCTTTAAACGACCCCCGACACGCAGAATTCCTTCGGAATCTAAGAACGGGTTCAGCCTCCTTAACCTATCTTTCAATTGGTGATGATTGCCTTTAGATAATGTTTCAATCTCCTCTGTGAAATGAATCCTTTGTATAATTTTGATGATGATGTCATGTGCACGTCTTATTTCTGGAGCCGTCAATGATACTTTAGTATGATTAGGTGGCCTCCATCGGAGACACCAAGCAATCACCCGTATTAATTTTTCCCAGGAGAAGAATCGGTCGATGAAATTATTGTCTATGTGTGTTGGCCTCTGGATATTAGATCTGCAGGATTGTCTGCTGTTGGGACATGCCGCCAATCTTCAATTTTAGTTCTGCTCTGGATTTCTGTTACTCTATTTGCTACGAATGTTTTTAACAAATGCGGTGATGTTTGTAACCAATGGAGCACTATCTCCGAATCAGTCCAGAAGATTGTTCGATTTATGGTGACATTCAAAGCCTTCTGAGCTGTATTAATCAAGGATGATAAGAGTAATGCTCCGCACAATTCCAGTCGTGGTATGGATTGACTTTTCAATGGAGCAACCTTCGATTTGGCCATAAGCAATTGTACTTGGCAATAACCATGTTTGTTGATGGAGCGGAGATAAATACAAGCCCCATAAGCACGTTCACTGGCATCACTGAAACCGTGTAATTCGATCACGTTGGGTTCGTCAATTAATGATTGCCGGTTGAATGATATGTTATTTAATAGTGGCAACTGTCTATAATATCGGGTCCATTCAGTATATATATCCATTGGCAAGGATTCTCAATCTATTTGCAAAGTCCATATTTTTTGAAGTATGATTTTGGCTAAAATAATGACTGGTCCTAGCAGTCCTAAAGGATCATAAATTCGAGCAATTATGGAACTGATGCTCCGTTTAGTGATGAGGTTAGTTGATGGACAGCTTGCAATGGAATATCTGATTGCATCATCAGATGAGTCCCAGAATATTCCCAACGTTTTAATGGTTGAGGATTCACCTAAATGTAGCCGTTTGTTTATTGCCTGTTCCGGAAGGTCTGCCAATAACGAATGATGGTTGGATGCCCATTGTCGGATATTTAAGTCTGCCGTTTTCAGGAGTTGTATTAATTGATCCCGCAGCATCAACGCCTCGTCGATCGTTATTGTTCCCATTAACCCTTTCGCTACGGCGGTCCTCGCCGCGGAGTGCCTTGCGTGGTAAGGAGCACCGCGCCGAAAGTGCGCGCAGTTTTCAGCATTCGAGGCCAAGACTTTTGCCTCAAAAATAATTTTGTAACATTACTTTTAAAAGCAACATAATTTCTCTTCATAATTTTTCAATGAACATATTTTTAATTCAACAATACAATATTTTTACATTACACGACAAAATAATAACTATAATTATAACATAATATAGGCGGCGTTTTGTGGTGGGTGACTATAGTCACCCGTCGTGTATAGGCGGCGTTGCGTGGAGGGTGACTATAGTCACCCGTCGTATACAAGCGGCGTTTTGTGGCGGGTGACTATAGTCACCCGTAGTAGTGAAAGGGTTAAAAGATCGTCTACATAAAAATCCCCGGTTAACGTATGTGCAGGTTGAGGAAATCGATGTCCTTCATCTTGTGCTAATTTTGCCAGACAACGGATGGCTAAATACGTGGCTGCGGACAACCCGAAAGTGACTGTATTTAGTTGGAAAACTTTCAATTCGTTATCTGAATTTCGCCATAGGATTTGTTGGTATTTCCTATCTTCAGGCCGTACTAGAAATTGCCTGTACATCTTCTCAATATCTCTAGTTAAAACATATCGATGGCTCCGGAATCTAATTAAAATGTGTAGCAAATCGTCTTGAATTTTTGGGCCAACATGTAGGGTGTCGTTAAGAGAAATGCCTGTGATAGTTGCAGCGGAACCATCGAAAACCACCCTCAATTTCGTTGTATCGCTGGTGATTTTCGTGACTCCATGGTGTGGGAGGAAGTATCCGTAATCCTTTTCGTCGTTGGTTGATATTTCTGACATGTGCCCTAACTCGAGATATTCTTGTAGCACTGCTTGGTAATCTCGTGATAATTGTTCATCGCGTCGCAGTTTCGCTTCTAGTGACATTAGTCGTTTTAGCGCTCTGGATTTAGATTCTTCGAGTTGTGGCAGTTTACTATTAAATGGCAGTGCTACGACGTATCTGCCATCGATATTCTGTGCAATAATTCTTTGGAAATACTCTTCACAGCCTTGTTCCGCTTTAGAGAAATGTTGAATCTGCGGTCCTTCTTCTAGTTCCCAGAACCGAGTCAGGTCAAGTTGTATCGGCGTAGTTACATGGCAGGTTATTTCTCGAGACAATCGTGGAATTGGAGCATTTCCTCCGATTATCCAGCCTAATTTTGTCTTTAGTAAATACAAATCCAGTCCGTCAGGAGGCGATAATTTTATTTGACCTATGCAGAACAAGAATAGAGATACTCCAGCGCCCAGTAATAAATCAACTGGAGCGGGTGTTGAGAATGTTGGATCAACCAATTTTATGTTATTCGGTATATTCAGTAGTTGTGCTGACTCGCGTACTATCAGCAGCTGCGTCCGATTAAAAAATGGTCGAGCCGTGTAAATGGCGGTGAATTTTAACCGGACACGAGTTTGATCAAAACGAATTAACGTTAAGACCAATGATTAACTGCATCCGATAACGAATGATGCCTTGAAAACTTTAATAAGTGCGTCCGAAACGTTGACGCTATGAAACTCTAAGTCCGAAACGATTGACTTATTCCTTTCAATTCTAATTTATGTCCGACCGAGTGACTTATTATTTTGGATCTTATGTCCGACCGAGTGACTTGTTGATTTTAATCTAATGAGACGTTCTCATTTTAACTTCCTCGTAACATCGGAAGTGTAAGGAAGCATGCTCATTGGTTTTCCTTCGAAACGTCGATTTTCCAATCAGTATGCCCCTTGACGTTGGGCCCACCCTCTCTTGCGCCCTTAGCGCGCCTTTTTTGGAAGAGGGTGGGAAAAATACCGATAAGTACGAGAGGATCTTGAAGGTCGGCAACGCCGGGGTTTTTCCCTCCAGGTGACACACACGTTGTCCAAAATACCGCTACGAAAGGACCGAGGCCCGTCCCCGGTACCCTTCTGGAAAAACCCCGTTTATGACGGAAGTAGTTATTGAAAACGAAACGAAAGTTAGAAATTCTAAAGGCATTGTTCGAAAAAATGTAAAACTAAATTGCCGGCGATGGCTAAAAACTGTCTGTATCGCGTCAGTCGAAGTCGCACTTCGGTGGGATTAAATGATTGGACCGTAAAGTCGTTTATCTAATTGTCCGGTTTATTTCCTGAAGTCGCACCGATCGGAATTCTTATTAACTCGCAACCGCGACGAAATCAAAGTCCTCAAAGGCAATTACAGAAAGTGTTCGAGCGTATCAATACCGAAGTCTCTTGACAATATCGAAAAACGAAGTGTGGGCCTCGAGGCCCTCCCGCATTTTATATTGGACATTCCCCTGCGACGTCGCCTAGCAACCACGCCGATTCCCCGAGGAACCGGCGGCGCGCCCTCCGCCGATCTTTGTTACGCCGCCATCCCTGTGCGGCCGAACCGCCGTGCCGCGTGCCGACACCGGCAGCTCGCCGGCCGCTTGCCGGTATCCGCTGTCAAACGGGGCGGTCCCCGCTTTTGTCCGGGTTTCTGGGAAATACCCGTCAGGAGACGTCGCCGAAGAATGTCTTTCTTATTCGCCGAAGTGCGTACCAGGTTCGCCGAAATACAGCATCCGCATCAAATACTTATTAATTTGCGCTTTACTTGGAATCTCAGAGCATGTGCCACGTGTCGCGTGCCACATGTCGCGTGCCACGTGCCCCGGGCACGTGTACTTCTTAGAAAATTAATTGTTTGTTATCGTTTTCGGGTGCCGGCGATCCCGCAGACAGCCAACCGGACGCAGGGCGAGCCAGCTCGCTCCCGCCTGGGTTCTTACCTCTCCCGAGCAGTGTGGCTCTCGGTGCTATGGTAAGCATCAACCCTCCCGGGCGGTTTCCGTACCCCCGGTGCTATGGTGATGTTCTTCATGCCGAGACACTCATGATGTTCGACGAATACGGCCACAGGTTTCCCTGTGCACGTAGGGCTTCGAGGTATGGCTCCCATACCTGCTGCTTTTGATCAGCCGCCTCCGAAAACCCCTCTAATCACCCGATCGTCTGTGTATTTTTTCCGGCTATTACTTCATGCTCTGATGTTCCTCGCAACGCCACCTTCTATCCGTAACACCTATCTTGAACCGATTGGCCATGAAATCGTTCGCACGTCCAGATCACATGATCTTGCTTACAAATCGGGCAGCGTTGGATTAAACCGGTTCCTTGAGACTTATTGTTTGATATATGTTTGTATGGGTGCTTCCGATGAGCCTTTGCTGACAAGAATGCATGACCTCGCGATAGTCGCTATTTATGGAATGATTTATTGTTGTCATGGTTCCTTGCTTCATGACGTCCTGTTGACGTAGTAGGTTTCAAGCATGAAGGAAGCGCACAACTTGCTCGTCTTTCCAAAAATTGCAAAAGTTCCGTGTATGCCGGTATTTTCCTCTTGTCCTTGATGGTCAGTTTCCAATGCCATACCGTGTCCGCATTTAATTTCGACAATATCATGGATAACAGGATGCTATTCCGTGACACCACGTTTTCGCCTAAGTTTTTTAACGTACGATGATGTTGGGTAATAAGGTCAATCAAGTTGTTCAACACCTCCGGAGCATCTTTGTATAATTTCGGGATATCACGTAACACGTCGCAGTGATTTAGGATTATCCGACGTGGGCAATCGAAGTTTTCCTTTAGTATTTCAATAGCGTCGTTATAATTAGCGTCAGTTGTGCTTAATGATTGGATGCATGCGGCGATCTTGCCGGTCAGAGTAGACCGCAGGCATTGTAGTTTTTGGACTGAGGTAAGGTCCTCGTTACGGTCGATAATTGCCGAAAAAATATCATAAGAGGATGACCATCCTTCGATTGACCCGTCGAAGGTTGGTAGCCGCATTTCGGGAAGCTTAATGGCCATTGGGGCAGGTACCGTCGATGCAGATGAAGGGTTGATACGCATTATAGAAGGAATCGGTGCTTGAGTATTGTGTAATAGTCGATTGGCTCTAGCCACTACCGCGTAGTAATTGTTCTGAATTTCGAATCTTCGCGCCCCTTCGGATTCATCAAGTTCTTCAGTGCTAAACTGTAAATCATCAAATTTCTTCCATACTTCGTTTAGGCCATTGATATGCATTTGTAAAAGATACGTGTCGTCTGAATTTGTTTCTTCGAAATAGTTCAGGAAAGTTGTCAATGATGAGATCTGTCCAAAAATATGGCCGCGTTTGCGTCGTAAAGTACTGATCGGCATCGTGAAGGTGATCGGAAATAATATTGCAAAGGATTGATCGTACCTTACTGATGAGTACCGTCTTTCCTCGTAATCAAAGAATTTGAAGGAAGCTTCAAGCTTCTAGATCCAACAGTTGTCTGCTAATATGAACACCTCCAATGGACAGGCATTTTTGTGATCTTTGATGATGCCAACGGAGACTCGTCCTCGTAGTAGGCTGCTGATTCCAAGCTGCGCGTGGTGCTACACTCTAAATGTTCAATGTTCGATGCAATCACTGTTGCATTCACTCCTGTTTATCTCACTCAATTGTGCACTATAGTTGTCGTATACGTCGGAGAGTTTGGAAAACACAATATACTGCCCTTTAAGTTGCAACTCTTTATTTACGATTACGTTGTCTTCCAGGCTTACACACTACTGAGCTCGCTCATCGCTCGTCGCTCCGCCGCAATCCCACTTCGCCCTCCGTGGCCCCTCACTCTTTGACACGCGTGTACCGGCTGCCGATACATCACAATAGTCTGTATTTACACGTCACGTTCAGAATCCGGTTCAAAGGACCAATGTTTTTAGCACGAGTTCGGGATATTAACCCTTTTGATTAATACCCGCGTTGCCGCGCTTCCTTATCACTGTTACGGCAATAAGAATAGTTAAATGTAATACCGGATTGCATCAATGTTTTTTATTACTAATTGTGTTTGATACAAGTGTCTTTGTGAGTTAAACACGGTTGATGAAGAGAACATATCACGAGCGAGACTCAAGTTGGCTTGTGCGACGTTATGTTATGAACGTTAACTGTATATATGAATGATAGTCAACTAAACGTTTGAAGTTCTGAATGTGACTGTTCGCTATGGACTCATGTGATCTTTACGATTTTCTGAATTGGAATGTAGCTGGTATATAGCTTAAGCCCGTCACTTTGGGAAACCACGTCCTTGAAGTATGCTTAACGAGAGGACCCCTTGATAGGTCTCATCTCCGGCTTTGCGGAAAGCACCACAGGAGGTCCGTTGAAGACACGAGACAGAGAGTCAGAGACGGTGCAAGCCAGTTCAATGATGTACTTTTGGGTTTTTCCCGAGAATGAATAGAAAGATGAAAGTGTCCGGAAATCATAAATTGTCTATCCTAAGATATTTGAACAACACGCGACGGAAAGCAAATTTTCGAACATACGAGAACCTCTTTCAGGTAGGTTCTGCTCTATGTTAGTGAAGCCTTAAAAACCTAGACGGTTATTGCTTCAGCATGTGTCGTTTACCCGATGAGCTTGTAGAAACTAAAGTCACGTTTTCGGAATTCTATAGCCTATACAATTCAGAATTGCGGCAATAAATTAAACGTAGGTCGGATTTCTAGTACGACGATCCTTGAAGAGGTTACTTTAAGATAAATGAGTGAACTATAAATCAACATGAAACTAATTTTTAACGGTCGCTTCTTTTCTAATGTGAGGTTCTATGTCCGGCATTATTTATTGCTCTATGTTATACTATATATTTCGCGACATCGCGGAACAGGCGATTTTTCATCCGGTCTCTTTCTTCGTCGTCTTCCGGTCCTAATTCCTTTGTAATTTTTACGTTCGATTCAATTAGGGTAGATACGGTTTTAGCTAAATTTATGTTAAATTTCTCCAATAAGTCGTCTATGTATTTTCCTTGGGATAACCTGATACTACTCGTATTGCCTTTTTTGTCAACTTGTATTCCTAAAATATTAATAATTTTCCCTAAGTCGACTATTTCAAACTCTGATTTTAGTTTCTGTTTTACAACATTTAATTCCTTTAAACTTTTTGATGCCAAAATAATATCGTCTACATATATTATCATTATAACGCGGTTTTCACTTTTACCGAATATATACAAACACAGATCAGCTTCATTTCGACATCCACCTTGTTGAGCTACGAATTCGTCCAGTCTCTTATACCACTCACGCCCTGATTGTTTGAGACCATATAGTGGTTTGTGTAGTTTACATACTCTTTCATTGTTCTTTTTCATGAATGGATTCAGCTGTTCCATAAACATTTCGTCGTGCAGATCTCCTTGTACAAATGCAGACACTACGTCCATTTGGTGTACACTGCCGCTCAAAAGTATGTGGACACTTCCTCAATTCTTATAAATGCCTCAAAAAAGTTATGATATCTTTGAATAATTTGATTATCTTGTATGTATTCCAGTTCCTCCAGTGTTGGAGGACATATTTTAATAATAATTTATTAAATATCTTACCGATAATGATGAAAAATAATTATATTTTATTTTTGTCCACATATCCACCGCGTGCTTTTATTACCGCGTTTACCAATCGTGGCATCCTGGCTATTAACTTTTTCAGTATTTCACTATGATCCTTTTTCCACTCCGATTCCAGTATTTCCCACAAATGTTTTTCCGACCTTGGACACTGTTTCCGAACTTGTCTGTCCAGGTGGTCTCATAGTTTCTCTATGGGATTCAAATCGGGTGATTGGGGTGGCCATTCCATTAGTCTTCGGTATTTTTTTGCAGTTGCTGTAAGTAAATTATCGCCAATAATTCGGTATCCTGATGGAATTGCGCTTTCGCAGAGAATGTTCAAATAGCCTTCTTTTCTTAATATACCGTTTATTTTTACCAAATCTCCCGTCACATTGTTCCCAAAACATCCACATATCATGACAGAGCGACTTCCATGTTTCACTGTGGGCACAACACAATTGTCACTTAACTTTTTAGTGGTTTTCCGACGAACATAGACACGACGCTTGGAACCGAAAACTTCAAACTTTGATTCATCGGTCCATAGCACCTTTTCCCAGTTTTCCACTGACCAATTTTCATGGCATTTAGCCCACTGCAGCCTCTTCTTTTTGTTTTGTTTTCTTAACAGTGGTTCTTTCACCGCAACGCATCCTCTAACGCCACCCTCTTTAAGACGCCTTTTAACCGTGGAAACTGAAATTGTATTGTTCCTAGGTATATTTATTTCGGTTGTTATTTCGGAGGCTGTGCTTCTTCTACTTCTCTTACTTGTCGTTACAATGTGACGATCTTCTGCCTCAGTTGTTTTTCTGGGTCTTCCAGGTCTTCTTCCAGACGAACAAACACCTGTATCATCGTATTTTTGGATACTATAGCTGACGCAAGACTTTGATACTCCTACTTTCTGTGCAATATTCCTTATCGAATATCCTTCTTTTGACATAGTGATGATTCTGGAACGCATTTCTATACTCAATTCTGATTTCTTCGTGCCCATCGTGATCTCACAAGTATTTAAACGAAACTGATCTCGTCAGAGCATCACAGTGCTCGCTAAGGTCTTAGCTAAGGTTCTTCCGCTTGCAATCATGTTTATAAATGTTTACGTTACTCTTGAGAAGGCAACAGACCTCACTTAAGCGATGTAGTCATTGTAAACTGCCAGAGAAAAGCCTCACAAACTGTACGCACGCAACGCAATATAACGCACTTTTCCACCCACCGGATAGACATTTATTTATTTCAAGAAATTGAATAATTAAATTGTTAATTTAGTCCTATTATAATACATTACATTTATATTCATAATAGAATTTAGCAACAAATATTGTTTAACAATAAAAGTATACAATATGTAACACAAATTTCAAGAAAATATGAGTGTCCACATACTTTTGAGCGGGGGTGTACATGCATTTCTTTTTCAACTGCTGCTGCCAGGAGAGTTCTTATAATTTTATAGCGAGCAACGGGTGCAAATACTTCTTCGTAGTCGATACCAGCCTTTTGAGTATGACCATGAGCCGACATTTCCTTCTGGGTCTCTTTTAATATTGAACACCCATTTATTTATTGCTGTTGAGGCTTTCGAGTGTAAGCCGTGTCCTAAAGGAAGAAAGTTCCCAACGTTTCGCCAGCATTGCAGCTAGCTTCATCAGGAGATCCGAGGACACACTTTTTTGTGCGCACAATTAAAAAAGTCTCGCTTTCTGATTGAGCGCCAGCATCCAACCGGAACGTTCAACCATCCGGAACACAAGCATGGCTCCGCAATATAAGTGGAGACATAACCCGAGTCACACCAGTATCAGTGTGTCCTCGGATCTCCTGATGAAGCTAGCTGCAATGCTGGCGAAACGTTGGGAACTTTCTTCCTTTAGGACACGGTTTACACTCGAAAGCCTCAACAGCAATAACTGTCTGAAGCCGGGCCGTGAAAGCCTCAAGTTTCTCACCCATTTATTTGTAAGAACCTTTTTATTTGTGGGTCGGGGCACCAACGACCACGTTCCATTTTTCGTTAAGGTTTCAAATTCTTTCTCCATCGCTTTTAGTCACAAATCGGCATCATCTTATTCTAGTGCTTCGTCAACCATCAAGGGATCTTCCGTAATGATATTTGCTTCAGGATCTTCTGTAACATAAATTTTCCTTGGACGTCCAGGTTTTCCTGCTCGATTAATTTTTGGCCTGCCTGTTTTACGTTTTAGAGTCTCCCTTATGCTCGGTTCTTGATTTTCTTCTTCGGAGACGTCATTTTCAGCGTTATTCGTTTCGTTGTTATTTCGTTTTTCTTCAATGTCATCTTCTTCGTTGAAATTTATGAAAGCATCATTTCTGGTTCCTTCGCCAAATTTTTCAAAGAATTTAACGTCTCTTGCTTTGATGACTCTCTTGCTACCTCGTTGCCGCAATCGGTAGGCTTTCGATTCGTATGAATAACCTACGAGTATATATTCTTGTCCTTTCGGATCGAACATTTTGCGTTGTGCACTTTTGTTTAACGCGATTACTTGACTTCCTATAATTCGTAAAAATCCAATGTATGGCTTTTCTCCAAATCAAATTTCGTATGGCGTTTTTTTATCCAAAGATTTTATTGGGCACCTGTTCCGTAAGAATGTAGCAGTATTAACTACTTCTGCCCACAGTGCGCCTGGTAACTTCGCTTGAAACATGAGACAATGTGCCATCTCCACCAGAGTTCGATTCGCGCGTTCGGCCACGCAGTTTTGTTAAGGCGTGTATTCAACGGTTAGCTGCCTTCCGATTCTTTCATCTTCATGGAACTTCTTGAATTCTTTGGAAGTATTCCTTCCCATTGTCTGTCCTCAGTCGCTTTATGACGTATCCAGTTTCTTTTTCGATTAGTTTCTTGAAATATTCGAAGGCAGTTAAAATATCCGATCGTTGCAGAAGCATGGTCGTTTCCGTATATCGTGAGTAGTCATCTATAAATGTAGCAAAATATTTAGCTCCGTCTAAGGATTCTGTGTTCATCGGTCCGCAAATATCTGAATGAATAAGACCAAGTTTTTCTTTCTGTCGATTCTCTGAATTTTTATACGGTAATTGTTGCATCTTACCTTTTGCGCAAATGACACACTGCGTACTGTTAGTTTTTGAAATTAAATTCATACCTTTGACCATGTCATCAGACTGTAATTTTCTTAGGTCCGTGTAATTGAGATGTCCGAAACGTCTATGCCATCTCTCCCCATTTTCAGGACCAGTAATTGTTTGCAATTTGCGACCTTCAAAGGTGTCTATGATGTATACGTCGTTCCTTGTTTTAGCTATCAGTTGAACCGTCTCTTTGTTTAACGATCGCCTTATTCTCGACGAATCCATTTTTCGTTATCTACGAGATTGAAACTAAATTATTTTTAAGCGCTGGCACGTAGAGTACGTCTGTTAATTTTATTTGATTCGTAATATTATTGCTCCATTTCACCTTTAGTTTTATTTTTCCGGCACCGCACGATTTCGTCCACTCATTACATGCCGTGTTTACTTTTGTTTTTGCATCTTCGTCAAACATAGTGAACTTCTGTTTATCATTTATCATGTGTTTCGTTGCTGCGCTGTCTAAGCACCACGCGTTTGATTTCAACGCTTCATTGCGTCTTCTTTTCCTTTTGCTTCGCGTTTCTTTCTCCGATAAAAATCGACTCCTCGGTGTCCCACCTTTCCACACTCGTAGCATTTTCCGCTAAATTTCGGTTGTTGCTACGATGGAATATTTTTTATTTTATTCGCACGAAAATTTGTTTGTTTCATCGTCCTACTAAATGGCTTGTCATTGACGTTGCTCTTCTTTTCCATTTGTCCTTTTTCGAGCTTCTCAATACTTTATGCATTGCCATGTTTGTTTCGTGCACACGAATCACGTTTTTCACTGTTGCTATTCTCGAACGGAAATTTTACGTATTTTCTTTACCAATCGTTTTTCGCACAACGAATACGTCTCCTGGGCCCATAACCTGTCAGGAGCGAGAATAACAGAGCACAGTTTCTAAACACAATAAATATATATTTCTATGACACGTGGTGTACAACTAAACATAACAGAACACAACTGAAGTTGCCTGAAAAAGAAGAACTAAAACGTAAGAGTGCGCAGTAATCGCGTAGCTCCCAAATTACATAATTAATTCAAGACAGGGCAGCCAAAGTATTGATCTGCATCAATGCATTCTATCAAAAATGTAAAAATTGAACAATTATATTGCTATATTAGGAACTGAAGATCTATCAGCCCGTACCAAAGGACCTGCTGTGAGTTTCGTGTTACATTTACAAGGAAAGACACGGAAGTGCCCCCCTCCGATTTTGACGAATCTTCGTACAATTGTTAAGCAGGCAAAAATGAGAGACGCATATTTTTTTATCGGTTGAGACATAGCTGTTAATTTTATTAAATTTGTATTGGGTATTGCAAAACACTTATAGTTTGTAGACGGCTAGACCCGGGTACTCGCAGTGCGTCCCTGGAGTGATCCAGTCGATGGAATATTCCGGAACGCATTGTCTTGCCGAAAAACAATCGAAGATCGGGCAACGACGTCGAACGGGCAGTCAGTTGCCGTTTCTCATTAGACTCACACCTCTGTAAAATATATCTAGTATCCTGACCTTTACATCCCGAGCATTTATTTAGAAAACCCTCTCAACAAGTTAAAGTTATATGTATTCTACATGTCAATTTTATTAGGTAACGAACAGTTTAAACAAGTTAGACAACATAATCGAGGTAATAATGGTATTCCTCAACGAAATGTTTCAGACGTAATGGCTTTCGCCACCGAGCACAAGTAATAATTGTTACATCACAACAACATGTGGAAGAGTTATCATACGCAACGCAAATGAGCCTCCGTGCTTCAGGGAAAGTAGACGCTGCTACTGTCGTAAAAGAAGTGACGTTGGGAACTTCAACCAAAAGTGGTAATTACAGAAGATCAGTGTCACTGATTGAGAAAACCATACTTTCCAGCGATTCAGCTCTATCGTTTCTCATCGAACAAAAACTATCAAAGAGGTAGTATCAAGGACTGCGATCTGTGAGCAAGGAAAATAATTGCAAATTATATCCAACATACAAGGCTGTGTTAGAAGCGAAGAAGGATTGCTATCCAGAGAGAAGCAGTATCCTGATAACAAAGTGTTCTGCCGAAGTGAAATTGCAGACTTTATTGGACCACACTGTAAGACCAATTTTATACGCGCAGAATGATACAATTAAGAATTTGTCTTGTGCGACAGTGACACAAATGAATATGATTTGCAAATGGGGTTGTGATGGAACTTCGGGACAAAGTATGTATCAGCAAAGATTTGTCTCTGATGATGAGAACACATTAGATGCGAGCATCTTCGTAACTTCGTTGGTGCCACTACAATTGACATCTCTTGATTCCGAAACACAGGCGGAGATTCTTGCTTGGAAGAATCCGAGACCCTCATCTTCACGATATTGTAGGCCATTGAAACTGCAATTCGTACAAGAAAATTCAGAAAATACCGTGTTGGAAGTCGAAAAGGTTAAACAACAAGAAGAAAACCTTGCTCCGTTCGACACAGTTATAGATGGAAAGGAAATTACAGTAACTACCACACTTGCCTTTACAATGGTAGATGGCAAAGTTTGCAATGCAATTACTTCTACAACATCAACGCAGCGTTGTTTTCTATGCAAAGCAACGTCAAAAGAATTTAATGATATAGATAGAATGCTACAAATGGAGATTAACGACAGAAATTCATGTTTTGGGCTATCCAAACTTCATGCATAGATTCGCTGTTTTGAATGCCTTCTCCATTTGTCGTATAAATTAGAAATTAAAAAGTAGCAAGCTCACTCCGAAGAAGAAAAGACGCATGTAGAAAACAAAAAAAAGACAATACAAAAAGAATTCTGCTTGCAATTGGGACTTCGTGTTGACCAACCAAAAGTTGGATTTGTAAGCTCCAATGATGGCAACACGGCTCGGCGGTTTTTTGAAAACGCATCAACGAGTGCATCGATAACAGGAATCGACAAACATTTAATTCAGAGATTCCATATATTATTGCAAGTAATATCATATGGACATGAAATTAGCGTAGATAAGTTACAGAAATATGCTATTACAACTGCAAGAAAATTTGTGGAATTATATCCATGGTACTACATGCCTACCTCGATCCACAAAATTTTAATCCATGAGCCGGCCATAATAGCTTCTGCGGTGCTACCGATCGGGCAATTATCGAAGGACGCCCAAAAAGCTCTTAACAAATACATAAAACATTTTCATTAAGACTTTTCACGAAAGATGTCACGAACGAAGACTATGGAAGATGTCTTCTGTCGGCTATTAATTGCATCCGATCCATACATCTCTAGCCTGAGAAAATTGCCACAAAAAAAATAAAAAAGTTTGACACCAGAGGCATCAGATTTATTAGTTCCTCCAACATTCAAATCAGAATCGAGCACAGAAAGTGACACATCCGATAATGAATATGACTCCGATGATCCTGCTTAAAATTAAATGTTATAGTAAATGTAATTGGCGTAAGACACTTAACAAACGTAATTTGTTTATTTTTTTCGTAATTTTGCCTTTAATATGTGAAAAAAAAACCACTATGTACAAATTTTCAGATAAATTGAAGAATTCTTCCATATTTTGGCCAGCTTTCTGGTTTTTTTTTTAATACTCATCGCTCATATTGGATTCGCCATTTTGTTTTTCGTAATTTTTACTTTTGATTTATAATGACCGACTTCAAAAACCCCTAGGTACGAATTTTCATTGAAATTGAAATACGCCTTCATATTTTGGCCAGCTTTTTGCGATTTGGGACCACTGTGCGACGTACGCCGAGAGAGGCTGCGGGTTAGAAGGAGATCCCGCCAAGAAGACATAGCAGGAAGAAGGAGACTCCGGCGAAGGGTGGGGGCGATTACGAGGTGTCCTCGTACCGGCACAAGGGCTTGCGCTTAGTTATTCCGTTTTGGCAATTGCCGTAATAAGTGCGCATTAGTTTCGATCGTTCCAGATATACCGTGCCGGACGAGTCAAGAGGACATCTCGGTAAGCCCCGCCTCTTACTATTATCGTTTGTAAACGTCACGAAACCGGGACTTTCGTATCGTGGGTTATCGATCACCTATCGGACAGTTAACAGTCAGGATCTGCAAAATGTAACGTGAAGTGTCGGCCTGTGATCGCGTAGTTTATAAGTAGTTTAAGATAGGAGGGTAGAAACCCTGGGGCCCCTGCCCGGTATATCCGCGGATCCCGATGTCCGGGTGTATCGTTAAACTAGGAGAACTGCTTCTCGATCCTCCTAGAAGCCAAACTCCTACCGGTTACTGAACCTGATCGGGTAATTGTACCGCGTTAGCCACAATCTATGGCGTTTTGCCTTGAATTGGGCCCTGCCGCGTCCCGAGTTCGTGATCTCATAATTACGGGAGCAGATTGTAAAGTTGCATGTTGTATGGTATCGAAAAACCGCTATTTGTCGCTCTAACTCTCTCTCTAGACGGTCGCCATTACGGAATCATCTCGCGCGTAGGATTAAGTCGCGTTCGCGTTGCGTTTTGTTGCGTTCCGTTTAGTACGCATTGCGGCCGGGAATCACGAAAGAATCTAGAGAATTTGGCGTATAACGTTACCGGATTTAAAACCTTGTCCGTTACCGTATCTCAGTCCGTTACAGCGTCTGGCGCCCAACAAATTTGGTTACGTTTCAGTATCGCGAGGATTCGAATCGGGCGCCGAAGTGCTACTCGTCCGCGGATCCGCGGAGGCGCCACGAAGGTCAAACTCGCGTGCGGGCTCAAGACGGGCCGGTAAAGCATCCGTGGATGAGGCGGGGTCGCGGAGATAGCGCGAAGTAACCTTTCCGCGAACCGCGCGTGGCAACATGTAAAATACATATAACTTTCAGTATAAGTGTTTTGTAATACCCAATACAAATTTAATAAAACTAACAGCTATGTACAACAAATATAATTGTTTCTCATTTATGATTAAAAGTAACTGATTGTGTAATGTCGTCCGACATGATCCGCTTCAGTATCGTGCGGCGCGGCTGCGGGCGCGCACGATAAATAAATATAATTTCTAACAGATTTTATTATATATTTTATTGTATTGTAACAGTTCATAATAGAATATTATAACTTTTTAATTTTAATTTTTTTTTTACTGAAAACTATTTTATCGTCTTCGTATGTTTTTCCAGATTAAAATGACAACAAACATGACATAATTTGGACAACATTTACTTATTTATTATTTATTGTATAAATCATTTTACATGAAGGTTAGAACGTTTATAGTTCCCTACATTGTCCGTAAAACGTAGGCTATACTCTTACATTGTTCATAAAACGCCGGAATTTTGGTTGACTCTATTTCCGCTCTTCCCTTTTACTCTGTCCTTTTCTTTGTTCGGCAAACTGCAAAGACGAACTGCAAGGCTCGAATTTCAAGTCTGGTACTTCCAAATTGCCACATTTCAATTCCAAGCTAAGAAATAATGTGAAAGATATTACTGTATATCGTGTTTTATACCTCAGAATATACTAATAATTTCATTTTTGTAAATAATCAGGAAAAATTCCGATAGATCATGATAATATGAAATAACTTTGACAATGGGGAATTTTTAAAATACAATCATGAGAAAATTTTCTACAGAAAAAAAATTGAGCCGTTTATTTTGAAAGTAGCCTAACTCCATTTGTCAATTTTTTCCGGTTACCATGGTTACATGTACAATTTCATGTTATTTATCAGTAAAGCATTTCAGGTTGCTTATATTCCGAGCAAATACAATAATTCTTGACACATAAGTTTTCAGAGTTCGTTCAATAATTGAACCGTGTAGTTTGAAAGTGGCCTAACTCCATTTATACTTAAATCAATATATTTACTATTGATAATGTCCGAAGGCAGTGATGAAGGTAATTTTAATTAATCAGTATTTAACAAGTTAACCTCAGTTTTCGGACAATTGCGTTACTTGAATAACCAGTATGTTTAATTAATATAAAACTTAAAATTTAATATTATGATAAAACGAGTGATGTATATATATGTCTGTAGCGGTGTTACAACGATCTGTTCTCGTTAATGTACAGGGTGTCCCATTCTGAACAGCTTTTTCCTTTGCCAAAATATTGGTTGAGGCTCCATTTTCGAGTTATTTGCAAAAAACACAGACCAATGAGAGCGCGCATAGACCAGGCGCGCGACAGCGTGAGCGAAAGCTTCGAGTGTGACGGTCGATCGTCATCGCGAACAAGCATATCGATACCACGTCAGTATAACAGGAAGCTATTAGGTGAAAGTTAAATCGAATAAAGAATTCAGAAATTAAGAATAATATTAAGATCTTCATTATTCTTAAATAGAAAATAAACCAATTAGTTGTTGTTTACCCAGACCAAGTATATTGTATTTATTTTATGCCTTCAAAAAGGAATAAGGAATAAATTCACAAAAATTAATGTTGTCAACTATTCTAATGAAGCAAACGAATAAATTCATTTCAAAACGAATGAGTACCTTGTCTATGAAATGAGATAGAACTGGAATGGAATATGTAATGCAGTAACTCACTGAAGTCAAATAAATCAATTCCTGCGTACGTTTAATTGTAAAAATTCACAAACAACTTAAATAAAACTTACCGATTGATCCATGAAAAAACTAGCTTCGATAAAAAATATTTGTGTCACCGGGTAGATTCACCGATCAGAACATCAACAGCTGATGTCCTGGCAGGGTCAATGAACTCTCAATTTATTTCACTGTCTCTTTCTAATAATCGCACAACATAAGCACGACCGGTAAACGGACCGAATAAAAACTTGTGAACGATTATTCATAGATACGTATGTTTAACGATACACCGTATTCTCATTAGAAGACATCCGAATTGAGGAATCGGTATTATATTATATTTTATTAGGAGATATTGTTGAACGGGCCACGAATCTCGGTTTCGTTCTCGATCGCGAAGCGTGGGTCGCAAACGGTTGCTATGCAACGGGGATCTGTTGATCGACTGCGGCGACGATCGAGACAGTCATCGTTTATTGTCGAAAGTAACCGGCCGAAATAAAATATATCGTAGTTTTTAATCGAAAATGCCGCTTTCTTTCTTTCAAGACAGTATAGTTAAAATTATTTATGAATATTCGTTCACGTGTTTTCATTCGGAATATTTACGTGTCGGGCTCATAGTGACTAATTAGTGAAAAGTGACAGGGAAAAGTGATAATGAAAGCTAATAATGAAAGGTGACGGTGATAGGTGACAGTGAAGTAAATTGAGAGTTTCTGTGTGGTGATTTATTTTTACTAACGGTAAGGATCGGTGGATCGACACGGTGACAAAGATGCATTTTCATCGTAACTATTTGCGGTTCAATGGGTAAGTTACATTTAAATTTGTTAATTATTCCACTTGAATTTTTATTTGTTGAATGAAAAAGTTATTTAATTTTTCAAAAATGAGAATATGTTCTTTTCCATCATCACAATATCTAACTAGAATAATTTTCCATATTTTATCTATTATTTCTTTGCGATAAGGAATAAACGTATCGAATAAATTCGATTTATTTTGATTACGTAAGTAAGGACTAATTTCTTTATTTCTTATCCACGAATGAATGATAATTAAAAAATAATCCAGATTTTTGGTATTCATTATTCGATGTAATTTTCATCTAACAGCTTCCTATTATACCGACGCTATATCGACGCCGTGTCGGTACGCTTGTTCACGATCACGATCGGTTGTCATATTCGAAGCTGTCGCTCACGCTGTCGCGCGCCCGGTCTATGCGCGCTCTTATTGGTCAGTGTTTTTTGCTAATAACTCGAAAATGGAGCCTCAACCAATATTTTGGTAAAGGAAAAAGCTGTTCAGAATAGCCCCACCTACCTCCCCTTTTCGGTTCTTACACTTATTGTGGGACACCCTGTATAATAACCAACTGAACGGTTCTAACACGCAATTAGATGCTACGTTCTTTCTGGCGCTGGCGTCCGAACCGTAGGTCGCAAGCATCGTCACTCCAACATATTAAATTTTTGAAAATATTTCATCCATGGGGAAGGACAGAACAAGACCATTTAGTTCAGATAGTGAAGAAGAAATAGTAACTAATGATTTAAAAAGAAATCGAAAATGAAACAGAATTATAGAACAATATTCGTCTTCAAGGGATGAAGATACGAATAACAATGAAGAAAAGATTGATGAATCATACATCCAAAAAGTGCGAAAGATTAAACGGAATTCAGGAAAAAGATATTGTACTCAAACCGGAAATATTGTACCTGCCAAAATTTTCCAAAACAAAGATTGCCGTTGTCGGAAAGCTTGCACAAAAAATTACGATGAAGAAGAAAGAAAGAATATTTTTGAGAAGTTTTGGGGTTTGGGAGATTTTAATAAACAAAATGTATTGCTTTACGAAGCTGTCAAGCCCAAAATTGTGAAACGAAGACGTCAAACAATCGGAAAAGGTTCGCCAAGAAATTGGAGTTTTAGGTATTTGTTAAATTCTAAAAACGGAAAAGTTGCCATTTGTAAAAAATTCTTTTTTAATACTTTTAAAGTAAGTGAAGAACGCTTAAAACGAGTATTAAGCTCTGCAAATGTAGGCAATGATTTACGTGGGATGATGGTTGGATTATCAAGAAAATTATTTGAGGAAGAGAAAAAGCACGTTCAAAACCATATTAAAACTTTACCTAAATATGAATCCCATTATACCAGATCTCATAATCCTAATAGAAGATATCTACATCCTGATCTAACTCTTAGGAAAATGTTTAATTTATACGAGCTTCATTGCGAGGAAAATAAAATAAAAGCCGTTAATGAGTGGACTTACAGAAAAATATTTAAAAAAAGATTTTGATTTACATTTCCACCAACCGCGCAAAGATACATGTCAAAAATGCGATTTATTAAACATCAAAATTAAAGCATCGAATGATGATGAAGAAAAGAATAAACTTACAGAAGAACACGATGTTCATTTAAGACTAGCAGAATCAGCTGGGAAGTCACTAAAACAAAATCAGGAGCAAGTATCACGTAATTCAGATTATTATTTCGCTTTCTCGTTCGACTTGTAAAAAGCATTACCGTATCCCAAGTTGACTACCTCAGTAGCATATTACAAACGCAATATGTATATTCTAAATTTGGGTATTCACAATTTTCATAACGATAATGTTTACATGTACGTTTGTGATGAAACTATTGCATCCAGAGGTGCTCAAGAAATTGTTTCATGCATCCTAAAGCATGTTAAAAATTTAAGAAGTGAAAGACACATTATAGCTTACAGTGACATGTGCGCCGGGCAAAATAGAAACATTAAAGTAGCTTTAATGTGGTTAAAAATTGTCCAAACTTTGGAAAATAATGTGGAAATCATATATCACAAATTTTTAGTATCAGGACATTCGTTTTTACCAAATGATAGAGATTTTGGCGTGGTAGAAATGTCATTAAAAAAAAATAATTTACTGTTCGTTCCCGAAGATTATTACAATATTATTAAAAAGTGTCGGAAAGGTAATAACTTAATTACAACAGCAAAATTCAAGGACATAATTGCCCTATTACGATATATACCACCGGAACATCATGATTTCTTCAAATCCCTTTCACACACACAAAATATAGATGAGTAGTATATTGTTTTATAATAAATTTATGTTTGTAATTTTGTACGTTATGTAGTTATAAAATGTTTTGAATCGCATAAATTATGTTTCCGAAGTGTTTTAAAGATATGTAAAATAAATTGAGTATTGTCTTTTTTCAATTTGAAGCATCTTAAATTATGTTAAATGTGTAACGATTCTGGAGCTATGCACAGAAATTTACAGCGCTCGTGAAGTAAAGAGCGGTATTTACCTACTGAACGACTCGTTTTACAATAACTAATCTTAAAGAATGTGGGATTCGTGTGGTGTGCGGTTAAGGAGTGAAATCCACAGGTCAATACCTTTCAATAAGCAGGTTTATTCAATAAAATAATAATGATTAACAATTAACAAAAATAAGAAAATAAGAAGGGTATATGTAATATAAATTAATATAGTGAACGACTACATCAAAGAACTAAATAGATATTGCCGTATAATGAACAGAAAACTCTATAAATTAAATATTACGCTATTCGTAAGTATAAGAAGAATTTAATAGAAACGCAAATTTTGGTTATTTAACTCCAAGTCCTATAATTTGAATTACAGCCAAGGCTAACTCGACTACGCTTTTACAATATTAATAAGACACGAAATTCTAAGTGTCTGTGGTATTATACTCTTTCCAAAGATCACGCAGTTATAAGATTTAACAAAATTAATATGTTTGAAGTCCGGCGCTATTACGAATACTACCTAAGTCTGATTCTTTTCTGGACTTGCCTAAGTACGCTTTTACAATATTTACGAGATTAATACTTTTGAATAGATTTTCCGACGCGGTGTAGTCGACTACGTCTGATACGCTAGAGACAGAACAATATTCTTTAATAGATTGATTTAACTTGACTCAAGATCCTAAGATTGATATAAAGTTAATATATTTTCATCGGAACAGTTACTCTTTTAATTTGTGACGGAGTCTGCTGTTCGCTAGCTACTAGAACGACCCAACGACCCAGAGTCAGATGAACAATATACGTCTAGCAGGGTAACAAATTAAAATTGACTCGTAATTATAAAATCGTAATTACTCGACTGGACCCAAAAGACACGGGCTTCAGACACCAAGCTGCTAAAAAATGGGGAGCTACTAAACTACCCAGAGCTAACTCCGAAAATCTGACGGTGCGTTTAGTAATTCGACAAAAATTACAATATGTGTTTGTGTAGCTGAGAGCTCTCGTTTTGATGTCTCAACCTTTCTTGGCGCTGAGTATAGCACTCTCCTGACGGAGTTTCAGATACAAGGCCGCTTGAATAGGGAGCCTGCTGTTCGCTAGCTACTAGAACGACCCAGCGATCAAGTATCCAAATGGCGTATACCCGCTCTTCCAATCAAGAGTTAAGAATTGATTCGGCTCTGACCAGCGAAAACTGTTCCGGATAATATTTGACTAAGACTTCTAGCTTGCTCGACTTCGAAAATTGTTCTGCTGTGTAGGCTGGTTTCGCTCGGCCTTTTATACCCGAAATCCCTACCCTTTTCAAGGTTATGACGTATATAATTTTGCATACAATTTACATATAATTCTTAATTAAACGTTAATTAATAAAGTAAATGATTTTCTAACATTGCCAATAGTGTTTTCTGAAGAGTAGTTAATGTTTTTAATACAAAAATAATTAATTAATAGTATATTAGCGAAAAACATATTTTCTGTCCTTTTCTACATTCTACGCACGTACTCCCATAAGGACCTGAACTATATGCCGAAGCATATGATACGCCGGAATATTCCATAGAACATTATTACAATTCATTATCTACCCAGATTAACAAAATAGTATCTGACTTCGAGTATCGGGAATTAAACTTAACATAACATTTACTAATTTTATACATTGATGGATTTAATTAATTAATGATCCTAATGACCAATAATACTTGTTAATTGAAATTATATATTCTGTCTTTTTCCAGAGATCGCGAGCCAATTCCAAGAAATCCTTTCTAGCGTTATGTCACGTAGGCACGTAGCATTTCGGAATCTTCCGTACGAAATATTTACAATACATTATTTACTCAAATAGAATAATATGCGAATTTGGCCATCAATGACTCAGCTTAACATATGATTGCATTAACTTTCCTATATTTTAATTCAACAAATAATTATTTAATAACTTTCATATTTGATAGCATTGTTAATGGAAAAATATATATTCTATCCTTTTCTAATATAGCGTTTTCTTTCTACGCGTCCTGAGCTAGAGTCGCAACGCGTGGAATATTCCATACAAAATCTATATAATATACTATTTGTTTAAATAAGTAAAATATTAAAGGAATCTGATAATTAGTGATTGAATTTAACATTTGATTACTTAACTTGTATATTTGCTAACTTAATAATTATTTAATATTCGCGAATCAAAAGTATATACACTATGATCAGAAAGTTCCGGGAATTTGTATTTTAAATGGTGCAAACTTTGGCAATTCGAAAAAATACTTTTTTTTCATGTTGGTAAACATTTTTTACGCACTTCTGTTAAACGTGATCGTCATTTGTATCATTGGTTATTATTTGGCGTCTGTTTATATATGTCGAGTTTTTGCACTTCGTCGCACTTGATAATGGAGAAAAATATTGAACAACGAGTTTGCTTGAAATTTTGTGTTGCCAACGATATGTCTTGTGCCGATGCATTGAAAATGCTGCAAAAAGCCTACGGAGACTCTGCTCTCTCGAAAACACGAGCATACGAATGGTATTCGGCGTTCAAAAAAGGTCTCACGAAGTTGAAGATGCACCGCGCAGTGAACGCCCTCCGACATCGACAACCGATGATAACGTCGAAAAAATTAAGACAATCGTGCTCGAAAATCGTCATGCAAGCCGCAGAGAGATAGCTGGTGACCTCAACATCGGGTATAGATCAGCACAACACATTGTGGTGGATATTTTGGGTATGAAACGCGTTGCAGCACGACTAGTGCCAAAAGACTTGAATTTCACGCAAAAACAGTTCCGAAAGGCAGTGGCCCAGGAGATGATTTCTGAGGTAAAAAACGATCCTACCATGATGAAACGTATAATAACTGGCGACGAAACATGGGTTTACGAATACGATGTCGAAACTAACCGACAATCATCCGAGTGGTGCTATGAAAATGAGCCAAGACCGAAGAAAGCTCGTCAAAGTCGGTCGAAAATCAAGGTAATGCTAACAGTTTTCTTTGATTACCGTGGCGTTGTCCGATTATGAGTACGTACCAGAGGGTCAAACAGTCAACAAAGAGTATTACCTGGCCGTAATCAAGCGATTGAGAGATGCTGTACGTAGAAAACGACCGGAATTGTAGAAAAACAACTTCTGGATTTTGCACAGACGATAACGCCCCCTCTCACAAAGCACGCATTGTGGCCGACTATTTGACCAAACACGCAATTAATACTATACAGCAAGCACCATATTCTCCAGATATGGCCCCCTGCGATTTTTTTCTATTCTCTAGACTTAAATTACCGTTTCGTGGAAAAAGATTTTCGAACATAGAGGAAATAAAAGAGAATGCGACGAAGGAATTGAAAGCTATTCCTTCATCAAACTATGAAAAGTGTATGGATGAATGGATTAAGCATTGACATATGTGCATCGCTTCAGATGGATCCTATTTTGAAGGCGATAAAATAAATGTACCCGAAAATTAACAAAAAATCTGTTTTATTTACCAATTCCTGGAACTTTTTGATCATAGTGTATATATATATTTATATGTGTTACCGACAGTTCAACCAAATTTTGATGGTAATTGACATGCGTAATTGCCGCGGTCGGTAATAAGAGAAGAAATTACGGTCGATAATGGTAAATTAAGGATATCATTGAAGAAACGAAAATGCGATTACCATTGAGAGATTTCTGAGAATAAAAAACAAAAAATTTCTTCAGGAATGTTACAAATGGACTTGGGCACCTTCAAATTTTATAATGAATCTGGTTGTTAATTTTGAAAATGGCCTAACTCCATTCTTGATAAGAAAACGGATATTATTCACTTAATAATTGCCACTATTTTAATAGGAACTATAAATTTAACACCCTTAGATACACTTTAAGTAGTATGACTCATTAGTATCCTGTACGTATATTTTTTGTCGAATCGAATCCCAAAAAACACGTAGCCCGATATTGCGTCGCATAAACATGCACGTGTTGTTGATCGAGAACACGTGCGTCTTGGATAGCTATATTTATAGCTTGAATCCGGTTCATACCAGAAGGTTCGAGAAACGACAGGTTCGAACTTGACCGTCACGATTTGCGAATCGACAGGTTCGTTTTGGATCGTTTTGGTTCGGGGACCTTCGTGACCGTTAGGGCTACTCTACTGAGGCGCGGGGTGGTCACGCGGAAAAAGAAGCCGGTACGGCACGCGCCGTAGAAATTAGTTGCTCTTAGGCAATCGAATCGTCAAAAGCTCTCTAAAGTTCACTAACACGTATCGTCGTCCATAACGGATCAGTTTGTCTCAAGTGCGGTCGTCGTTTATTATTCATTGCGATCTACGATTAACGGATCAGTCGCAACCCTTCACGCGTCAATTAAGTTTTATCTCATTCATAGAAAACAAAGAGTGTCGAGTCACGAGAATCGCGCGGGAAATCCTGACGCGACGCCATCGCATCTCGCCTTCTCTCTCGAACCTTCGCGAACGTTTCACGCGACACTGTCAATAGCACGTTGCATTTCTTTCCGTAAATTCACTATTTTCATACAAGCCGCACGCGGCAATTTATTATTGCGGCCCAGCGTCCATCAATATATTATTACAGCCCAGCGCCAATTCTCAATATTACATTATCTAGTACATCACTAGTTTACATTTATTGCGGCCCAGCGCCCCTCAAATATTACATTATCTAGTCCACCACTAGTTGTCATTTATTGCGGCCCAGCGCCCATCAAATATATCAGTACGGCCCCGCGCTAATTCTGAATATTGTCTTGTCTAGTCCAGCACTAGCCGATTATCGTATTGCGGTTGGATCCAACCCCTCTCGTCTCACACGAGATATTTATCATACACACACACACACACATACGTTCACTTTCAATACATGTACGCCTTGTACATTCTTCGAGGAGGTTTTTTACTTGGCCAGTCCAGGTTTTTCCTCCTCTGGGGCAATAGATTCGTCGTTTGTCCCCAACATTGCGTAAATTTATTTAAACCATTCCCATTCACTCCCCATTAAAATAAATTAAAATTAATTTGCGGAATCTCGGCACTTTGACGAGGTTTCGACATAACATTTTTAATTGCATTGAAACACAAACCCTTAAATATCTCAATTTAAGTATAAATGGACTTAGGCCACTTTCAAAATAAAGGTACAGTCAATGAAAAAGTGTATAAAATATAAACGAAACATGATGCTATTGGAAATATTTTAGTAACATTAATTCGTCGTTAAATTAACAATACAATTTACTTATTTATTTAATTGCTATATTTTATTGATTTATTCTATATACGGTGCGATCATGACTGTCACGCCAGCTGCCTCCTTGGGCTTCATTACAATTCCTCTTTTTGCGCTCAATATAGTAACGATCTGGCAACTGTGCCCTCGTGCCATTTGTTTGAGTAAACTTGGTGGGTAATAGGGACGACCGTTTACTTTTGTATGTATAATCGCTAGGGAACGCAACGCAAGTTTTCTGATTTACAGATATTGTACTTCCACTAATCCCCGTTGGTTTACATCGGTGCTACGATCAATTGAGAAAGAAATAAATGCGTCGCGATCATCTTACAAGGGAACATATCCAACCGGGACACACCGATTTTAATGAAACTTATGTGGAAGATAGTTCTCAAGAAAATATTTGACACGTATTTTTTTATATCGGCAATTGTGCACATTGAAGGGGTAATAATAGCCCTCAAAGTTAAGGGTTGAAATCATATTTTTGGGAATATCTCAGGAATTAAAAGAGATAATTGGAATCTTTTTTTTTCAATTGTTGGTCTTTCAATAGGGAATTTTTCTGCAGAAAACAATTTTAATAAACTTTGTTTGTTTAAATAATGTTTTGAAAATTTATAGTTTTTGTTTAAATTTTTTAACTAAATGTTGATTTATTTTTTGCAACTTTGTATATGTAAACTATGGACTAAAATAGAGGATACGTGTTTTTGGAATTTGTTGTTTTTTGCAATGTTTATTACATATATAGTTTGAAATCATCTCCTGTGATTGCCCCTAATGAGCATTTTTATTAAAAATATCATCATTTTTACAATCTTTTACAATATTCTGAACATTATATACCTCCTCATATGCCGTTAATTGATTTTTCAATAATTATTGTAAGCATCGCAGGTATGAGCGTGACGCGGTTCTAATCACCGCCGCAAGGAGCATAGGCTTTTATGGCTAATATTGTTAAAACATAATTTAATTTAATTTTTTTTTCTTAATTTCTTAAAAATCTCAAAGTTTCCAAAAATTCTAGATATTGTATTTGGACTGAAGACTTTACGACCATAAAAGTATAAAATCAGTATAGGATTTAACTAATTAGACTGAATACACTATTTTCGTTTATTAATTTGACAAGACTAACCGAAGTCCAAGTAACCCTTACAATTAGAACTAGTAAATCGAAGTGACTTGTAAAACTCGTAAACTCGAAGTGACTATTAAAGTGCTAAAATGCAAGTGACGGCTAAAATGGCAAAACCGAAGTGCTCTTCAGAACTCGTAAAAGCGAAGTAATCTATAGAACTCGTAAAATCGAAGCGCACGCTAAATATCGTAAAACCGAAGTGAAGGCCTCGAAGCCCTCTCTCATTTTATATTGTACATTCCACCGCAACGTCTCCTAGCAACCACGCTGATTTCAGAAGAAATCGGCGGCGCGCCCTCCGTCGATCCTTGTTACGCCGCCATCTCTCTACGGCCGGACGGCCGAACGTTACTATGCCGCCATTCCTTTGCAGCCGAACCGCCGCGCCGCACCGCCATGCCTCGTGCCGACACCGACAGCTCGCCGGCAATTTGTCGGTATCCGCCATCAAACGGAGCGGCCCGCACTTTTGCACGTGTTTCTATAAAATATCCGTCAGGAGACGTCGCCAAAGAATGTAGTTCTTTCTTATTTGCCGAAGTCCGCACCAAGGTTCGCCGCCATGCAGCGGCAACAGCAATATCATTTTTTTATTATATCTTTTTGAATACTTCGTTTGGAGAATTACTACTTTGGAACAATTTTTGGAACAACTAGAACAATCTGGAACAATCACGAAAATTTTGATTTTCGAAAAATGAGGTGCCAGGTCAAAAAATTGTTCTTTTTTAATTTTCCGTTAAAGTACTTATAACAAAAGTTTTATCTTCTAGAACAACCTAGAACAATTTTTAGAATTAAAAAATCTTCAAAATAGGGTACTAACTTCATACAGGTCGCAAGAAAATTTGAAAAATGCCAAAAAGTGACGAAAGTACCCCTTGGAGGTATTTTCGGAAGTCGGTCCAAACGAACCCCTTGAGGTAGAAACGAAGTGCGGGTGGTATAAACGGGTAGAAACGAAGTAGAATACAATACAATTTGAAGAAATGAAATTTTTTAATGTCGGGTGCTAAGTTGAGATAGGTGGTCGTTGCTATGTTGCGTGATTATTAGAAAGAGACATTGAAATAAATTGAGAGTTCATTGACCCTGCCAGGATATCAGCTGTTAGTGCTATGATTGGTGCATCTACCCGGTGACACAGATATTTTATTTAATTAGTGTTTGTGCACCGGGAAATTTTGAAAATAAAATATTTCAAGTGCACTATGTAAAGTACGTATAATTAAATGTAATATATTGAAATAAACATAAAATAAATATAAGTTACAGAAACATGACAATGTCACGATTATACGAGAGTCCGCTCGATAGTTAGAAAAATATACAGGAGTACGCCTGGAGAATTTTGCACCGCTAATTCGTACGAGTTTTCAAAAATCTGATCATTTGCTGAAAAAACGTCTCTTTTAAAAGTTCTGTTTGAAAGTTGATGATGGGGGTGGACTCTCCGATTGGTTCTCCAATCGGCAAGAAGGCGGTTGTATTAGCTGTCATTCGTTAAACAAATTCACGCCTCCAATGCTCTGGTCACCTTCAGGTAGGACGAGTGAAGTGTCCGGGAATTTCCAAAAGTCCTAAGTTTGGGTCGAGCACCCCATGACCCTTCTTCATGGTTTGCAGATGCGTTAGATTTATAGTACCACTTAACCGATTTAGCTTTTGGCGACGTTTACGGTGCACTGTAATAAATTAAAGTAAAAAATGTTCTGTGCCTGTGCTGCACGTTTTTGTTTACAATGTAACGGTTTTTCTGTAAGCGTACAAATCCAAACAATTAGTTTGTGCATTTTTAAAATTAAACGTACGCAGGAATTGATATACTTTAGTTCAGTTACTTACTGCATTAGATATTCCATTTCAGTTTCATCTCATTGCATAGACAAGGTACTCACTCATTCGTTTTGAAATTGAATTTATTCGTTTAATTCGTTAGAATAGTTGACAAAATTAATTTTCGTGAATTCATTCTTTATTCTTTTCGGTCCGGGTGTAACTGTCCACCCTTCATGCGACGGGTACGTTATTTCCTGTATAGGTTCAAATATTACGAAATAAATATACTCGGAATTTAACAGAAATTACCGTAACCGTATTTATTCGAAACGATGCGAACGTGTACACTAGGGTGGCCCTTGGCTATAGGGCTCGATTTTTTTTTTCGATTTTTTAATGGTCTCACCCCCTAAAATTTTTACATTTGGTGAAAAAATGATAATGTCAAAATTTCAGCATGATTAGATAACAGGAACCCGTGCCGCAATCGAGTTGAAGTTTTGAAATTTGCACAATTTCAGGTTATCGTCCGATATGTTGGTGGCCTTTTATTTTAAAAGTATCAGTAAATATATTTTAATGAAAATATAATTTTTCACATGTGTAATACTAGCATTTGTAGTTAGCTTTCAATAATGTACACAAAATTATTAAATTTTAGCGTTAAACTTGATATGTAACGTAGTGTTTGATCCACCGGATAATGTGACTGCTAGGTAATTGGGTCTTTACTCATGGAGAGCTCGAACGAAAGAGAGCGATCTCACGATCCGCACGTACCTCGTAAGGTGCTGATATTCGTTAAAAATGTAGAGAAAGTGAAGGGTCCGTTCGCGCTTGCGCTAATCCTATGTAGAAATTGGTGGGTCTCCTTTTACGACGTATGCCTTTTATTATGTTACCGTATCGGCAACTGTCGTACGGTTACAGGACAAACAACAACTAATTGTTTTATCTCCTACTTAAGTAATGAAGACCTTAATGTTATTCTTAACTTGTTCATTCGTTATTCGATTTGACTTTCACTTAATAGCTTCTTGTTATACCAACGCGGTATCGATACAGTTGTTCACAACGACGATCGGCCGTCACACTGGAAGTTGTAGCTCACGCTGTTGTGCGCCTGGTCCACGCGCGCTCTCATTGGTAAGTGTTTTTTTGCTGATAACTTGAAAATGGAGCCACAACCAATATTTTGGCAAAGGGAAAAGTTCTTCAGAATTGTCCCACCTACCACACCTTTTCGGTTCTTACACTAGTTGTGGGATGTTATTTGTACCGCTACCGTTTCTTTTCTTCGGCTCCGAATAAATATTTTATCTTAATACTCGTGAGTCCCTTTTCTTTGACCTCCCCTGAATCCCGTTCCCTCCTCGAGTCACCGGAAGGGCGATTGTCCCGGACGAGTGCGGTAGCACTGGCGCAGAGGATAATCCATATAAATCGTTCTTGGAATTGTGCAGGGTGACACGTGGAGGGCCGATGCCCATGCTATCCACCCCACGCAGGGAGCCTTTCGCCTCCTCCATAACCCGTCATAATATATAGGGTGTTAGGCAGATCGATAGAAAGTTTGCAAGGGATGAAAGAAGGGGTCATTTGGAAAATATTTAGCTATATATACCTTTATGGAAAGTATCATGGTTTTTGAGATACTGACCACTTTTTTAATTAGCTTATTACGGAACATTTCCAAAATAAACGATTGTAGAAAATTGATTGCGATTACTATAATCTTCAAATTTGTATTTTTTTTTATCTTCACAACGTGTTTTATCTAAATCACGCAATAAAATTTTTCTGAATGTGATTCTAAATATTTTGTAAGCGAATGAAACTGCCTGCATACTGTATCTCGTAATTAAAGTAAATTTTTAATTGCTCTTTATTCAAAAACAGTTAGCTCCTATGAAATTAAAATGTTTGTAGAAACTTCTTTGTTTTGTCCTATTTCTAATGGTCTGTAACACTTTAACCATTTTCAGTAAGTTGCTTCTACCTGGACAATAATGTGTCCTGCGAAGCGCTGCGATTGCATCCCTACCTGTTTTAGAGGGGGCATAGATTAAAGAGTTATTATCGTAAATGACAGTCAGTCAGAAAAGTCTCCGTACACTGCATTAAGATTTATTCAATGTTGTATATTGGTCAAGAAGGACGTCAGAAGTAAATAATTTTTTCGTTATTAAATTCAGAAATATAATATTTATTATTAGTGAGAAAGGAAAGGGCATACATCCATTTATTTACGGAGTATAAAGGGCGAAAGTATAAACGTAACAAAAATGCGGCCAAAAAAGTCTACGTACAAATATAATTATTAACTACAGTTTTTTTATTAATGATCAGTGGGTGTTCTCTTTAGTTTAATAATTTCTTGCAACCTTTTTGCATGATACATACCAGCGTTTTAATTAAATCTGGTTGAATATTATTCCATTGTAATAGTATTTTGGATTTCAAATCTTCTTTGTTTTTAATATTGTACTTTTTTCATTTTCTTTTCATTTCACCCCATAAATGTTTGATGGGGTTCATATCGGGTGATTGGGGAGGCGTATGAAGTTATATTGAGATATTATGCGACAACCATTCTTTTACTTTCTTCGCCGTATGCTTGGGGCCGTTATCTTGTTGGAAAATAAACGACCCTTCTAAATTTAATTTTAATGCACTACGGATGTTACCGCGTGGGCAAAAATGCTCGACTTAAATTGTGAAAGAAACTTTCTTCGAATGCCCACTTCACACGCAGACTTGACGGCGAATGAATTGTTGAAAGAATCGATAGTGAAAAAGCTGAGGTTAAATGCAACACTTAGAATATATTTAATAAAAAGCCACAAATATTTTTAAAGTATGTTTTATAAGAACTGTCGGACGGCGAATTAGACTGATAATTAGACGTAGCTTGTATGCTAGTACGTTTGAGTCTGCCTTTTCTCGTAAACATTTCCTCCGCGGTAAACTGCATTTTGCAGTGGGGCTTTTTCTAACGGTGCTTCGGATTGGTTAGTTGATTGTCATAAATTTTTGGGAGATGGAAACTACTCCGTGGGGACTACCGTTAATCCCAGGTAGGGTCTCTGGACCATCAGCGAGTGTAGGGCGGTAATAATTGTAAAAATTTGGATTTTTCCAAATGTGCGAGACGGTGACCTTTTCTATGACCCTGTCATATAATGGGTAATAAAGTCGTTCATTTTGACTATTGCTTGGATTTTTGCTTTACTGCCTTGGGACATGTTTTCTTGAAATCCGTTTTTAAATGACCTTAACAGAACCTTAACCCTTTCGCTACGGGTGCCGTATATATCCGGCATCCACTTGACGACCTGTGTGTACGGGTGCCGTATATATTCGGCATCCGCGTGACGACCTGTGTGTACGGGTGCCGACAATAAAATATTCATACAATATACTCATTTTCATATTTTTCATACAATACAATGAAACAGTTGTTATGTAGGTCTTAAAAAAATGTACATATAAGAGAATTTCAAGGTAGCGTTGAAAGAGTAATAGCGAACACCGAAGACTACCGACGTGCATTGTGCACACTTTTCGGCGCGGTGCCCCGTTCAGTGGTGTCACTCCGGCGGAGCGGACTGCCGTAGCGAAGGGGTTAATAATACTGCCTTAACAGAAAATGTTTTTTCTAAATTCTTTATGCGTCACGGGTCACCAAGCGGACTGTGAATTTTTAGTTTGTCTTTGTTACGCAGTAACAACGGACTAAATTTTCTTTCAAACCGTTCAAGTAAACATTTTGATCCATAGTACCATCGATAAATATCATGTATTCAACTCCCAGAATACTCATACACCCCCAAACCATCACACAGTCGTCTCTATGTTTAAATGTTGGATACAAATGTTTAGGTCCTTGTTAACGTGTACGTTTGCGAATTCTAATCGCTTACATTTATTAACTTAGCTTATAAAAGGTTTTTGGCTAGCCATACGGCCATTGTACCCTGCTTTCCTTATTACATTTTGTATCGTCTCAGGCACTACTTATATATTATAATCAGTTTCCATCATTGATGCCAAGCTTGGAGTACTAGTGCGAGGATCAGATCTAATTGTTTTTAAAATGGCACGCTTATGGGGTGATTCTAATTTTTGAGGTCTTCCTGTTCGTCTTCGATTTTGATTTGAACCTGTTTCATTGTATCTCTGGCAAATATATTGTACTGTAGAAGGTGACTTTTTTACAATTTGTGCAATTTTCCTGAACGATGAACCTGCTTTTCTTATTTCAACAGTTAACTCTCGAATCGCAACAGGGATTTCCATTTTGAAGAAAATACGAACAATATGAACCTTTCTGTTTGCTAGCACTCAAGGAACTAATTTATTTTTAACTTTGGAGTATTGTTCCTGGTTTGTTTCTAAATATTCTACAGGATTCTTAGAAATAGACAGTTGAATACTTCTTTGCACGGAGACTTTTTTGACCACATTTTTGACATGTTAGTGCTTTCGTTCAAAATATATTCTGTTAACAAATGGATATATGTCCTTTCCTTCCTCACTAATAATAAATGTTATATTTCTGAATATAATAACGAAAAAATTATTTATTTTTGACCTCCTATTGACCAATATACAACAGTTTTTTGACTGACTGTATATTTAAAGGAATATGGGATTTGTGTGGTGTGTGGTTAAGGAGTGAAATCCACAGGTCAATACCCTTCAATAATTAGGTATATTCAATTAATCAACTATGAGAATGAATATTACTATTAACAATTATTATTGCAAAAGTATAAAAAGTATACGTATCTGATTTATTATAATTCCGTGAAATGAATTTAGAAAAAGTAGAAAATAGACTTTTATCGCGTAATAAGCAGAGAACTCAACAAATTAAATAATGTATCATCTGAAAATGTTAAACGAATCTAATTGAACAGAAACGCAATTCGCCAATTAACTGTCTCGGAATCTAGCCTTTAGAATATTATGAGTTCTATGTGGTTTCTGATTTTGTTTCTAAACTGAACTCGCTACAAAATTAGTAAAAATTCGGAATTTTAATCAATTAATTAACGTGTTTGTAGTCGACTACTATAACGCTATGCAAGATACGCTGTTTCACAAAAGTTTATCGCAAACTTAACTTGTGTCAGAACAATAATTTTTAATTGAGAAAATTATTAATTAAAATTAATTTAATACGGAACAGTTACTCTGTAGTTTGACTCTATAACTACTGGTACATTAGATGAACAACCAAGTCCAACGGGGTTGCAAATAAAATGACTCTATAGATTGTGATTACTGAACCGCCACCCAAAACACGCGGGCTTCAGAGACCAAGCCGCTCAAATGGGGAACCTGTTGTTCGCTAGCTACGAAATTACCCAGAGCGAACTCCGAGAATCCTGTGGGAGAAAAATATTGATGATCCTTTTTTTCATAATATTTAATGTATATATATATACATTAATGTATATATATATACATTAAATATATATATATATTTAATGAACATAATGTTAATATTTAAACACGTTTCATTTTACACACCGAACGGACATTTCCTCACTCACCCACACTCATCCTGGCAATCCCCCGATTCTCTCTTGTTTTTACATTCATAATTAAATTGTACGTAGTTTTTAATATATATTCTGTGTTAATGTAGATTTGCTTACATCAAGATAAAGGTTTTTATAATTCTCAACTGTTTCTAAACACGATATTCCGCAATGCTACCGCTGTCAAGCCCATGACCATACCAAAAATTATTGCAACAGGCCTCCAGCTTGTGTCAAGTGTGCAGGTAACCATCTTACAGCATTATGTCCGCAGCAAGACAGAATCGCAAACGCAAAATGTAGCAATTGCCAAGGTAATCATCCCGCAAACTACAAAGCCTGTATAGCGCGGAAACAGCTACAGTTAAAACTTTTTTCCATGCTACGAAAAAGAACCGAACAAACCTCAACAGAAATAAATAACAATTTTTCACCAAACAGCGGAATATACAAATCGTCACCAACTCCCGTATCTAACCACTCTCCACCTTTGTGCATAAATAATAGAACATTCGCGCAAGTAATCGCAGAGCATAATGTTCACCAACAAAATCAAAACCATATCTACGTCACTCATCCTAACCACTACAACGTAAAAGAATTCCTAGAGTTAAAACACCTTCTAGTCGAATCAATTAAAAACACAGAACTTATAACCAATATGTTAGCTTCACAAACTACACTGCTACAGCAACAGACCCAGCAAATTGCTACCATGATAGAACTACTAGCAAAAATGGTTAAGAACAACAAATAATGGATTGTTCAATTAAAATAGCGCTATGGAACAGCAATGGGCTACAACATAGACTACAAGAACTCATAGTGTTTATCCACTCTCACGATATCGATATTACGACAATTTCAGAAACCGACTTCATCAAAATCCCCCATTACACAATATAGGATACCAAGCATCCTCAGGTAAAGCACACGGTGGTACCGCCATTATTATTAGAAATAGCATTAAACATCACCTCCATAGTAATACCACATACGACTACCTGCAAGCAACAACGGTAACAATAGAAACCTCAATCGGTGAAATACAAATATCAGCTATTTACTCACCTCCAAAGCATAAACTGACTACTGAACAGTTTGAGTGTTTTTTAAAAATTTTAGGTAACAAATTCATAGCGGCCGGATACTATAACGCCAAGCATAGGCACCGGGGATCTAAAAGAACATCACCGAGGGGTATTACCCTGCTGCGTACCATAGAGAGGCTGTCACTAATACCACTGTCGACTAGCGAGCCCACGTATTGGCCAACAGTTCTAGAAAAGACACCTGACCTAATAGACTTTGCTATAACTAAAAGAATTAATAAGGAGCATTTTAAACTATCGTCAAGCCCGGAACTGAGTTCCCATCATACCCCCATACTGTTAGAATATTTACAAAAACCAATCCAAATACATAATGCTGCCTAAGTCAAATAAAAACATACACGAACCTTCTTCATATAGACCGATCTCTCTATTACCAATATTGTCCAAAATGCTCGAAAAAATACTCCTAACCAGAATTATGGATATAATCAATAATAAGCAGCTAATACCAGATCACCAATTTGGTTTCAGGAAATAGCACGTTACAACCGAACAAGCCAACAGAATGGTTAACAAAATCACGACCGCTTTAGAAATCCCAGAATATTGCACATGCTTATTTTTGAACATAAAAAAAGCGTTCGACAAGGTTTGGCATGAAGGCTTAATGAGAACCATGAAACAATTCTTCCTCGAAACAATCTATGAGCTTCTAAAGTTCTACCTTACCAACAGAACATTTTACGTAAAAGTAAAAAATGCGTACTCAAATATACAAATAATATACGCTGGAGTACCTCAGAGAAGTGTATTAGGCCCAGTACTTTACACCTTGTATACAGCAGATATCCCAGCAACCCCAAATAGCACAACCTGCACATTCGCAGATGATACCGGGATAATTGCAATACATGAAGATCCCTACGAAGCCGTCAGGATCTTACAAAATCACATAAGTCTTTTGGAGAAATGGTTAGAAGGCGGAAAATAAAGGTTAACCACAACAAATGCAATCATACAACTTTCGCCCTCCGAAAAGGAGATATCCCAAAAATTTCTCTCCAATATAACGAAATACCACAAGCAAAAACGGTCAAATACTTGGGACTTCACCTAGATACTAGATTAACATGGAAGCAACACATAACTAAAAAAATACAACAAATCAGAATTCTAAGAAAAGACATGCACTGGTTAACCAGCCATCGCGCGAAACTAACTATAGGAAACAAATTACTAATTTACAAAGTCATAATAAGACCCATATGGACGTACGGCATCCAACTATGAGGTACAGCAGCTAAAAGTCACATAGACAAAATGGAAGCCATGCAATCAATCATATTACGAACAATAGTGGACGCACCTTGGTACGTAAAAAATGAAGAGCTACGCAAAGATCTAAAAATCCGCACTGTCAAGGAGGAGATACATCGACTATCTAACAGGTACAAAGCAAGAACTTCGAACCATCCAAACCCGCTAGCCAATGATTTATACAGGGTGTCCCGCGACAGGTGTAAGTCCCTGAAATGGGTTGTACAGGACGTCATTCTGAACAACATTTTCCTTTACAAAAATGGGGTTTGAAGCTACGTTTTTGAATTATTAAGGAAAAACACGGACCAATCAGAGCGCAGGGATTACGCGCGCCGAGAAGCGGGAGCGACAGCTTCGAGGCTGGCTGCTGAGCGCGAGCGCGATCAAGTGCCTTTGCCTCGGAATAGTCTATCGTCTAACGAGAAGTCTTTACATCGAAACTCAGTTAAATAATCAACAGAATAATTGAAAGTAGTGTCCATTTACTCATTCCTTATGAAGGAGGAACGGAATTAGTTATGTGTAATTAGTAGAAACCGAACAAATTAAATTTCTATAATTTTAAATTTACACAAAACTTATTAACCATTAAAATAGGACTCACCAATTGTTTGAGTATAATCTTGCTTGATTGAAAATGGATCCTCGTAATTAGATCGTTCCATTTATCCTAACTATTCATAAAAATAAACCACTCCCCACAATAGCTGATATCACAGCCGGTTCACTTCACTATTATTTTTTACTATCACTGTTCACTGCAATATTTTGTTGTCACTTTTCACTAATTTTCTAATATAATAACGATGGATGAACAAGCCAAGACGCGTGAACGATTATCCGAAAATAATTTCAGTGATTTTTTCTCTTTAACGTTTCTCTTCGAACGTTCTGTCCTAAACTGCCGATCGTGACTCCAAATGTGCCGAGTTTGAAGAAAGTGAGAATTTTGGACATCGTTTTCGGCCGTTCGGACCGTTCAGGTAAAGAATCATAAAATAATTAAACGGCTCCGTTTTGCTCGCTCGACGGTCGCTTCATATGCATCCGAGAAAAACCTTGTCCCTTTCCCTTTCTAAAAGGCAAAAACGGTTTTCGCCTTTTTATAAAGAAAGGCATACTCTCACTTTCGTTTGAATGTCAAATGTTCTTCTTGCAAGGGACTGTTGTCTAAATTTCCAGTCGAAGATGTTCATCGCATTGCGTTCGGCAGTTTAGGACAGATCGTCGGGTGTTCAACATCAAAGAGAAAATAAAAAGTCGCTAAAATTATTTACGAATCATCATTCAGGCGTTTTCATTCGCGTTCTTTATCTGTGATTATTTCATTAGGAACTTAGTGAACAGTGGCAGCAGAATATTACAGTTAAAAATTCCAATTAGCAGTGACAGTGAAGTGAAATAATCTCACTGACTAGGTTGTGACATTAGATATTGTGCAGTGTGTCTTTTTACGAAAGATTAGGATCGATGAAGTCATAGAAACACAATTTTATTGGAACAGGATTATTTTTAAACAATAGGTGTGTCTGATTCAAATTTGTTTATACGTATTCACGAAAAATGAATAAATGAACATTAATTGTAACTGTTCTGTTCATTATTTAACTGAGTTTTGTCGTAAGGGCTTCTTATTAAACGTTTAGACTGTCCCGGCGCGTAGGCACTTGATGATGATCGCGCTCAGCTGCAAGGCTCGAAGCTGTCGCTCCCGCTTCTAGGCGCGCGTAATCCCTGCGCTCTGATTGGTCAGTGTTTTTCCTTAATAACTCAAAAACGAAGCTTCAAACCTCATTTTTGTAAAGGGAAATCTTGTTCAGAATGACGTCCTCTACAACCCCTTTCAGGAACTTACACCTGTCGCGGGACACCCTGTATATGACGTTTGCCATTATATGCTTTAACTCTTTTATCACCTCACACTACATTGTATACTACTCATTGCCATGATATTTATCATTTTGCAATCACACAGTATAAGCGTACCTCTCCCGTTTACTATATTGCTGCAACCCATGGACGCAGCCGCTCAACTGCAACTATCTTCGCAGATCGTCCTTTTTCTCGTAGATCCTCTACTTCATACCCATCATTCACCAGTACTCGATGTATCCGAAATGGTCCTTTAAATTTTAGTAACAATTTACGGCTTGTTCCTACAGAAATTTCACTCGTGATCTCAACCATTACAATGTCGGTTTTTTTATATCGCGTTGCCTCTCGTTGAGCTTTATCATATCTGTAGGGATATGATTTGTTAAGTTGACTATCCCTCGTAATTTCTCGGTTAGGATAAATTTATTCGCCGATTTTCTTTACAATTCTCGCTGCCTCACAATCTTCTCGCTGTATTTTCGTTGATATTACAGTAGGTATTCCTTCGCTACGTCTCGATTTATATACAAAAATTGTCTACACATTCGCGAGCACACAGATTTCGCAGGTATCGCCCTTTGTGATACTTTCTCTCTCGCACACACATTCTTTCTCTCTCGCAGTCAGTATCGCAGTCGTTCAGCTTTTCGCGATGTTTATTATCGAAGCCGTTGACAAAGGAGAGCGATTACTGCACGCGTCCTAAACAGCTGCTGAATACACAAGTTTTTGCCTTTCTTCCAACGGTTACCGTTCAGCAACGGTTTCTATTGTTTTTTCACATCTCTATATATCTATCCTTTTGTTTCCTTTGAACCTCAGCAATATACTTTGTTATATCTTTCCGCAATTCTTGTACACTGCGGTGCGTAACTACAGTAATTCTTCTCACAGTGCAACGGAGGTCGGAATCGGAAATACTCACTGTGGGAATAGTGGACACGAAAATTGAAATCCGGCGGCTGTCCTTTGTTCGCAAAGACGAGCCGTCGCTGGCACTCCAATCTAAGTGAAATAAAAGACGGCGAGACATTTAAATGTCTGAGAATGTTCCAACAGTTTCCAGAAGCAATACGGGAATTGGATCTGGGGGGGATACGTTGCAAAGTGAGAATTCGGTGTGTGTTTTCGGGCCGATCTGCGGAGGAATAGGAGCCCTTCGTTGCGAAGTAAGAATTCGGTCACAGTTCTCGAGTCAATCTGTTGGAGTAATCCATTTTTTAATGAATGATAAATATTATCCAAATTATATCGTGTTTGTTCTCATTTTAATCGGAAAAACCTCACAAATATATTAAAAAAGTTTGCAGTAAAAAAAATGTAAAAATTAAAAAGTTTTACTGCTATATTAGGAACCGAAAATCTGTCAGCTCGTATCAAAGGAACCGCGGTGAGTGTCGTGTTTCACTTGGACTGGCTCGAGCGAGGGTAACATAAGCACAGGAATGACACACGCATAGGCGCAGGAAGAGACGTTTTGCACTGTGGGAAGGAAACAAGTGCTGCACTGTGGGAGGATTAACTGTATAGCACCATCTACTTTTTTAGTTGTTCTGTAGTTCAGAGTTCAAATGCAAAAAGTCGACTGCAGGAGTTGAAATGGTATGAGACGCAATAAATTTTACATTAAGTCTCATTGAAGTTGTTCTTCTATTCGAAACGGTATAATCGAAAATGTGATTTTTGCTTGTTGCGTAACTATAGCACCAGTGTTATTAAGTTAACTTCTCACCATCCAATTGAACAGCAAACTCACTAAAGCTAAATAATTACATTCTTTATTAAAATACGAATTAAAATTTGACAAAACTCTCTGTTATACAATGCCGCGTGGTAGATATTTGACCGAAGAGGAGAAGGGTAAAATTTTGGCGTTTATGGAGGAAAAAGTTAGTGTTCGAGACATTGCTCGTAGGCTAGGGCGTTCACATAAAGTCGTTTTGAATTATTTAAATGATCCCGTTAATTATGGTAATAATAATAAGGGTAGTCCAAAGAAAAAATTAAGTTCCCGTACCGAACGAGCAATTGTAAAAGCAGCCAGTAACAGCCTACAAAGCTGTAATTAAATTAAAAATGAACTCAATCTGAATATTTCACAGTGGACAGTACGTTGAGTTTTTAAAAATAATCCCAACATTGTGAGACAGAAATTAAAATCTGCACTAAAACTTCTACCACGGCATAATGTTGCGAGACTTGAATACGCTCGTGCGAACATGCATCGAGACTGGAAAAGCGTAAGTTAACTTTAGATGTCAAAATCATTTTACGCCAATTTACTTCAACTTTTATCATTGATAATCAGGTTATATTTTCAGATGAAAAAAAGTTCAATCTTGATGGATCGGACGGCTATAATTCATATTGGCGAGACCTCCGAAAAGAACCACAATACTTTTCAAAACGAAATTTTGGCGGAGGAAGTGTTATGGTTTGGGGTGTCTTTTGCATTGATGGCATGTTGTAATTGGTTTTCCATCGAAAAGGATGGATAGTGATGAGTACATCACAATTTTGGGCAACAATTTGCTACCGCTTATAAACGAACATGATATAATTAATTGGAATTTCCAACAGGACAACGCGGCTGTACACACCAGTCGGACAACAATATCATAGTTGGAAACAAATAAAATTAATGTTATTAAATGGCCAGCATGTTCACCTGACCAAAATCCTAAGGAAAATATTTGGGCCATTATTATCCGAAAAGTTTATGCCGAAAATCGGCGGTATGAAAATATTTTAAAACTTGAAAACGCAATAATAAGAGCAAGTAATGAAATTGGCGAAAGAATTTTTCAGAAACTCATCGAGAGCATGTCAGATAGAATTTTTGAACTTATAACAAAATATGGAGGCTCTACAAATGACTAAAATCATATTTATGTATATATATTTGAGATTCATTCATGTGGTGCTATAGTTATGCTACGATGAAAAATCAATTTTCATATTATATTTTCTTATACAATAAAATAATTTCAACAAATTTTTACTGGAGTTCATTGTTCACCATACTCTTCGATACCATATGGATTATTTTTATCTATTGTTATTCAAAAATCAGAATATACTAAAAATGTAGCTGGTGCTATAGTTATGTACCGCAGTGTAGATCCAAATGTTGTACTTCTGTCTGTATCCCTTGCAGAATTCGAGATTCAGACGGGTGCTTAGCCTTATAACCCATCAATGCTTCCGTCGGAGTGACTTCAATCCCTGTATTGTGCATCGTATTAATAGCACTCTGTATCTGTTTCACATATACATCCCAATCTTGTGAATTTCTACCTGTAGCAGTTGCTGCTAAAGATGCTACTATAGTTCGGTTATATCTTTCGCATTGACCATTTGCTCGAGGTGTTGCCACTGCATTTAACACCTGACGAATTCCATACATCGAACAAAACAGTTTAATAGTTCGAGCACTGAATGTTGTTCCTCTATCGCTGATAATTCGATACCTATATCGTACCCTAATCAGGTATATTATATCTTGTAAAATTTTAACTGCACTTTGAGACTTTGTATCACGCACTGACTCTACTATTGTAAATTTAGTAAAGGCATCCACAATTACTAGGATATATTTATTTTTCTTTTTACTTGTTACAAATGGTCCAACATGGTCAATATGAGTTGTATGAAAAGGCACAGAAACCTTTTTTATGGGATGTAATTTTCCTTGTTTCTTTCTCGCTGGTCGTTTATAATAAGTACAACCTAAACAAGACTGCACATATTTTTTAACAAAAGATGTCATATTAGCAAACCAGTAATTTTCACTAATACGCCGTAAGGTTATTTCCATTCCCAAATGCCCCGCATCATCATAGCAAAGTCAGCAAATTTGAAATCTTGCGACATGAGGTACCACCAATGCCGTTTTCCCATTTTCCAAACGTCGATATACTTTTCTACCTCGTAACATATACTTCTGAAAATACTGCTTCGTAACATTGTTGTGTACTTTTTCCATAAAAATTTCCTGAATTGGATTTCTACTTAAAACATCAACATGTTGCGTACTACTGCCAGCCCGATATTCAATATTAATGGTATAATCCTGAACCTCCAACCACCATCGTCCTACTCTCAGCAGCAAATCTTTCTTTGTAAAGTGGTACGCAACGCATTGCAGTTTGTAACCACTTTAAAAGTCTTGCTCAGCAAATAAACTCGAAAATACCGTAGTGCAAATACCACTGTCATAGTCTTTAATTCATATTCTGAGTCTGCTTGCTAAAATAAGCTACCACACGTCGTTCTCCTTTGTCGGAGTATTGCACTCACTCAATATAGCTCTCACTCCAACCGAACTTGCGTCCGTGTGCAATTCAGTTCGTAAAGCGCTGTTAAAAATAGCAAGTATTGGACGGGCCGTGAGAATTTTCTTAATCCGTGACAGAGCATTGTCTTGAGGAGTTCCCCATGACCATATCGTATTCATTCTCAATAAAGTTGTTAACGGCGAAACAACGAAAGCATAATTTTCTATACATTTTCGAAAGTAACCTGCTAAATCAAGAAATTGTTGTACTCCTTTCATCGTTGTCGGTTTAGGCATTTGCAAAACAGCTTCAACCTTCCTTTTTCCGGGTCGAACTCTTTCTGCGCTAATTTCTCGGCCTAAATATTCTATTGTAGTCTTCAAAAAACATTTATTCAATTTCAATGTCAATCTGTTTCCGTAATTTGTCTTTCCCTTCTTCTACCGTAGTGGAAGGCATAAGAATGTCATCAATATATTGAAATGCAATTTGACTTTTTAATTGACTCAGTACTGTGTTAATTAACTTCTGAAACGCCGCTGGTGTATTTGTTAATCCAAACGGCATTCTTAAGTACTCATAGTGTCCATCTGGAGTTACAAGCGCCGTTTTCTCAATAGAATTTTCATGCATAGGTACTTGATGATATCCTCTCTTTTTTTTAACGTGCGGGAAATCTCCCAAAGGTACCTCGCCCCCCTGAGTGAGAGCGCGGAGTTATGTGGGATTTTTACCCACTAAAATCTCCACAGTGGTCCTTCCATAACGCATTGCGGGCCCCAAAAACTCTAGAAGAACACAACTGGGGACTTGGTGATATCCTGATGCCAAATCCAACGTTGTAAAATATTTAAACCCTCCCAGTCTATCAATTTGATCTTCAATTAAAGGTAACGGATATCGATCTTTAACCGTAATCGAGTTCAGTCGTCGATAGTTAACACACAATCGAAAATCGTTAGTTTTCTTTTTGACAGGAACAATCGGACTAGCATACGGTGATATCGACTCCCGAATAATTTCGTTGTCTAGTAATTCCGTTCATTTCCAATCATTTCCCGAACTATCGCCCTTTCAATTTCCGCCATGCGATAAGGATTACAAACAATCGGCACGTTACTTGTACACCGAATGTCCATTTTTACAATTTTTTTATTTTTCTATCCGCTCAAGAGTACTCATTGAAGACGAAACACAGTCCGAATATTGCTGCATTAACCTCTCGCACCGTGTCCTATTTCCGATATCAATTTCGCCAATATTCAAATACATTAAAAAAACTGATTCAACTATTGTACAACTGCGACGTTGTTACCACTTGTCCCCATATGCAAAATTTCCCTGATTGTTAACTGATGCCGTTGCTTAACCAATAAATATGTTCTTGATCCAAATAATCGCGTCCTACTATCACCTCATAAATCATTTCTATTGCGTCAACTACAGCCACCCATACTTTGGCCGTGGCTTCTTGAATTTTTATGGTGGCCGTAATCAAATGACTAATATTTCGTTCCCCATTATATCTTCGTATCCACAATTTATTCCTTTCTATCATTCTCAATTGTAAGTTAATCGCGGTTTCACGTCGTATTATCGTAATAGAACTACCTGTATCCACCAAACAAGTGATAATGTGACCATTAATTGTCGCTTGCATTTCATACATGTTGTATTTGTTTATGCTTACCTGATTAACTTCTACCCTTTTCCGACGGAAACAAAAACGTTCCAAGTGCCCCTGTCCCTTACATTGGTTACAAGTAATACGAAGTTTTGAACAGCGACGCCACGTATGTCCTTCTGAATCGCAATTAAAATAGGTATGCAATTTTTGTTCCTGAGACGTTGTTGCACTGCTATTTTTCGCCTTTAGACCATTTCAAACATGCAATATTTTCCTTCCTTTTCTTCCTTCAAATACATTATGATTAGAACACGCTGCAGGACGAGGTGTCTGACCTACCGTTACTTGTCGAGGCATATTCCCCATCTCTCTCATTGCTGCATACAATTCATGTACATCTTTATAACGATTCGACCGTATAGTGTGCGCAATTGTTTCGTCACCGATTCCTTCAAATATAACGTCTTCCATAAACCGATGAGGAATGTTCAATTCAAGCGCCCTTAGTTTTGTAAATTTCTCAAAATAATAATCCCTAAGTTTCTAACCTGGGCGAGCTACATAAATAGCTGCTTCCTTCTATTGTCGTCCAAAAGGCACTTGTTTCTTGAACTGCTTCAAGAACAACTCACTAAGTATCTCCCACGTATGGTCAGTTTTTATTTCTTCATCATACAACCTCCTAGCATGGCCTCTCATGTGACGTGATATCATATGAATGATGTCATCGTCCGTGCACGCATATCGATTTACAAGTTTGTCTATTTGAATCACCCACTGCTTCACATCTGAATTATCTAAAGACGGGTCAAAAATTGGTTTTGATGAAATGTGGGGAGGTAATAATATTTAAAATAAAATTAAAACACTGTAATTTTTAAAAGAACTAAATGAATTTATTATTTAAGACTTGGAAGGACCTCTTCAAAATATGTCAATTAAACTTGATCTATGAACATCTAAATAACTCCATATATTTTTTTACGTGTGAAAAATTATAAACCATAAAACAATAACGAAGGAATATATAGATTTTATTTTTTTATATAACACGAAAATCTTATCAAAGTCGAGCGGTATCTTATAAGGAATTGATAGACGCACGAATTCGATTATCGACTTTTCGATACATACATTTATTTTTGCTAATTTAATTGAAATGCAAATTCAACACGCCCCCTCAAAAATAAATCTGTTGCATTTAACTAATCTGATATAACTGAATGAAATTACTTATTAAAAATAAGACTGTCCTTCCTTGTTTCGCTTGGGAATTACATGTGACCCAACATTTGTTGTAAAGAATCAGGAAGACCCAGAAAAACCTGAATAGGCCATCTTCTTAAGTCTAATTGTCATTTACTACTAATTACAACTATTATCATAATTTTTTACACGCAAATATATATAACCATATACGTAAACTAAAAATTATGAAATTTATTCCAGGCCCATTCCTTGTCCGAATTCTATGAATTTCGCCGCTGGTAAAGGCTTAGTCAGTATATCTGCCAACTGATTATCTGTAGGAATAAATTCTAGTTTAATAATCTTTTTCTCAATTTGCTCTCTCAAGAAGTGATACTTTATATCAATGTGCTTCGTCTTTTTATGATTAGTTCGATTATTTGCAATACTGATACATCCATTGTTTTGGCCTGAGCAAAGGTTGCAATTTAGAGTTGAAAGAAGCTTTCTAGTATGCTTCGCTTCACTCGCTGAATTAACGGCGGGCGAATATTGTATGTAAAAAAATGGATACTGATTTTTGCTGAACGAATAATATAACACTTATTTATTAACTATAGTAACAGTGAATTTTGTATGAATATTTTGGTGTTGAACTTTTGAATGCTTATTGATTTCTGCGCTTTTGGGCATATTTTGCCATATTTAATACCTCTGTTCTGCCTTCCTTCCCCAGTTGTACTTTTTCTATCAATAAAATCACTTCTACTCCAATCTGAATCTACATATCCTGTCAAAATATCTTTATAATCACCTTGTTTATACGTTAATTTCAAATCTATTGTACCTTTTATATATCTTAAAACCCCTTTTAAATATTGCCAAAGCATTTTATTATTTTTACTTGTATATCTCCTCAAGATGTTTACTGAAATACTCAAATCTGGTCTTGTACAAAGCATAACATGCATTAAACATCCAATTAAATTTCTACATGGAGCATTATATTTTTCTTCCGAATTTAAAGCATTATAATCTAATTTACTGGGTAAAGGTGTACTAATTTTATTGCAATCTGACATTTTGAATTTATCTAGTATCGTATTTATATATGTACTTTAATCTAAAGTAACTATATTTTCACTTCTCTGTACTCTTATTCCTAAAAATAACTTTACATCTTTTAAATCAGTCATACTGAATTTTCCTTTCACATAATTTTTAAAATTATTCATTGTAGACATATCATAAGTTGGAATAATTAAATCATCTACATACAACACTACATAGATATTTTTCTTTATGTCTCCTCTGTCTAATAAATATATACATATGTCTACTACTGAATTTTTAAACCTTTTCTATCAATACTTGTTAAAATGTTTCGTGCCAACATTTGGCTACCTGTTTTAAACCATAAATTGCTTTATTTAGCTTACAGACTTGATTTCCATTATTTTTAATTCCTTCAGATACATTCATATATATTTCCTCTTTTAAATTACCACTCAAAAATGCAGTTTTCACGTCGATATGATGTACTAATAAATTAAATTGATTTGCAAATGGTAAAATAAACCTGAAACTAGTAATTCGTGCAATTGGTGCAAATGTCTTTTCATAATCTATTATATCAATCAACTATATCTGTATTGCTTTGTTTTGGTACCAGTGTCCATGTTTCGTTCTTTAACAATGAATTAATTTCATCATTGATAGCAATTTCCCATTTTTCTCTACCATCTCTATATTTTACTTGTTGAAATGAACTTGGAATTTTATAAACTATAGATTGCGCACACATAAGATAATCATCCTTATCATCATTTAATTCTAATTCTTCGTAAGAAACAGAAGGTTTATATTACAGTATTCTCTCCGTAAATGTGAAAAAGATCTCTACCGTAAATGTTAAAATTTTATCCCCACTACTGGGGGGATCCCCCTCGAAATCAGTCAAGCATTAAACATGATCAGTCGCCGAAACGACGAGGATCGAATATCGGTGAGACACATACTAATGCAAGCAAAGGAAAAGATTGCAACTTTCTTATTTCTTACTATTTTTTCATGAAACTTTTACTGTCGTATTCGTCTAGTTTTCCTGATTAAAATGACACCAAACATGATATAATTACGTTAACAATTGAGTGTGTAACAAGTGATTAAAGTTTTTAACGTAAAAGAGGACGGCGAATGGAAAAGAAAGAGAGGCAGAAGGTTGAAGCGTTCGGCAAACATGAAAGACTCGTGTGTGTTCTGTCTTTTAAATTCAAAAATCAAAATTCTCTATTTTTGGTTTTTCATCAGTGGAACTTTTACCATCGTATGTGTCTCGTTTTTCTGATTAAAATGACATCAAACACGATATAATTACGATCATAATTACTTGTATAGCAAACTGTTTGGAGGAATTCGTATCTGTGCCGTAAATGTAGTTTGCCGTGTGTCCGTAACGTTTATTGTTTATTACACAAGTAATTATGATCGTAATTATATCATGTTTGGTGTCATTTTAATCAGAAAAACGGGACAAATACGATGGTAAAAGTTCCATTGACGAAAAACCAAAAATAAAGAATTTTGAATTTTGAATTTAAAAAACAGAACACGCACGTGTCTTTCATGTTTGCCGAACGTCTCGAACCTCAGTTCCTCTTTGTTTTTTGTGTCGCTATCCTTTTCTATGTTCGGCATACTACAAAGAATGTAGTACGTATTCCATAAATGTAAATCTCCAGACCCGAAGTTTTCACATTTACGGAGAGAATACTGTATATCCTTTCACTCCTTCGTGCTTCTACTTCATTTGATACTTTATCATTCTTATCATAACATATTGGTTTAATAGTTTCCCTTAACTTATCTGTTCCATTTATAAAATCATTTAATTTACCGTCTAATTTTCTAATTTTGTACGGATTTTGTACAGACTCATCTGATTTACTATTAGGTTTATTTTCCGAAACTTTATCTGATTTACTATTAATATCAGATTTTTGACGTTCTACTGAATTTGATGCATTGCCAGATGCATCAGTTTCTTTTAATTCTACTGATTTTAACCCATTGTCAGATGCATCAGTTTCTTTTAATTCTACCGATTTTAACCCATTGTCAGATGCATCAGTTTCAATCGTAAAATTACCGTCATTTATCTTTCCGAATCTCCCAACTGGACGAGATATTAAATAATTACTTTCATCAACAATTACATCTCTTGCCATAATTAATTTTTCAGTCTGTACATCCCATACATTATATCCATTTGCAAAATAACTAAGGAGTGTAAGGCGTCGGGAAATATTCGTGCGAGGCTAACGGCGTAGGATTGCCGGCCGGGCCCTGGACAATGTCTGTCGTCACCCCCACCGCTTGACGTTGGGAAATTCGGACGACGCTGTAGGGACAGCGGAAGCGGGCCAGGGCAGATCTTCCTTGAACGCCGAGCGATAGCGAACAATAAACGGTTTTACAGAAAGTATCAAACGCGAGTCTCTTGAGTACATCATTTCCCCTCGCCCACTCACGGGATTCCATCTTTCGGGATTTTTATTCTAACAGGAGAATACCTTTCCAGGATTTTTCATCAAATTTTGATTTCCTGGTTTTAGTTAAAACATAAACCGCACTACCAACAATTTTTAAGTATGTTAATTTAGGCTTTCTACTGTGCCACAATTTATATGGAGTTTTAATTTACTTTTAATGCCTTAGTAGGAGTTAAAGTTATCAAATAAGTCGCAGTTAACACTGCCTCTCCCCAAAATATTTTATTTAATTTAGCACTGTTTAAAATTGTACGAGTTTTTCCTATTGTGGCGTCGACATGCGGCCGCCACGTCCCTGCGACGTATATTTAATCTAGGATTAGGAATATTTGTGTGAATGAAATGGGTAAATGAGTTGTTTGCCTGAACGAGTCCGAGTGAATGCGGAGTGGTGTTTGCGAGAGGATGCTTGGATAATCGGTTCGAGTGTCGCGTTGGGTGTCCGAGTTCGAGGAGTGCCTGAGAAATACGTGTGTATCGTTGAGTGATTAGTTTAGAGTGAAAGCGATTCCGTTTGGAAGAAGACAGAATGATTCCGGGATAGAATGTGTCGTTTTTAGAATGAGTGTCAGTTAGTCACTGCGTGTCAAGAAGAACGTTCGAAGACCACTCTTCTATAATAAAGTTCGGAATGGTTGAAGGAGAAAATTGAGAGTCTTCTCTTTTCCCTGCGCGACTCCACATCCCATACTACTATTATTCTCATCATTCGTTCTGAGACACCATTTAACTGTGGTGTATGTGGAACAGTGATAAGTTATCCCATTTTGTACACAATACTCTTTCATCTCATTCGATAAAAATTCTCGACCATTATCACAATATAAATTTACTGTAGGGTTTGATGTTTCGCCGACCTCGGTACCTTTGTGGCCGACTTAGAGGTCTGCCGGGCTTTGAGGTTGGCACAAAAGAAGAGTCGCGAGAAGGCGGCACGCGGTACGCGGCGATAGGCGGCACGCGGTACAAGGCGATCGGCGGCAAGCGGTACGCGGCACCTACCTGAACCTGACACCCGACTTTCAAAAATTTAATTTTTTTAAATGGCATCGTATTCGCCTTCGTTTGTACCCGTTTGTACCACCTTTCTTTTCGTTTGTACCCTAAGGGGTGAAAAGTTACCAGGGGGTGAAAATACCCCAGCACCCCACTTTAACATTTTTTATTTCTTTCAACGCCATCATAAAAAGAGACGTTTGTACCCGCTTGTACCACCCTCATTGTCGTTTGTACCCCAAGGGGTGCGTTTGTACCGCCTTCCGAAAGTACCCCCAAGGGGTAACTTCGCCATTTTTTGAGATATTTCAAATCTTCTTGCGGGTGCTGTGTCCTAGTCGTCTGTACCCGTTTGTACCATCCTCACTTTCGTTTGTATCTCAAAGGGTTCGTGTGTACCGTCTTTTGAAAAAATCCCCTAGGGCTAACTTCGCCATTTTTTGAAATTTTTAAAATCTTTTTGCGGGTGCTGTTTCCTATTCGCTCGTAGAGGTTTGTACCACCTTCACTTTCGTTTGTACCTCAAAGGGTTCGTTTGTACAGTCTTCTGAAAAATTCCCCTAGAGCTAACTTTGTCATTTTACATATACAGTATTCTTTCCATAAGTGTGAAAAAATCTCTACCATTGGAGTAAGGATTTTATCTCCACTACCGTTGGGATCCCTCTCAGAATCTGACGAAGATCGAATATTGGTGAGACACGTACTAATGCAAGCGAGGGAAAAGATTGCAGTTTTCTTATTTCTTATTATTTTTTCATGAATCTGTTACCATCTTATTCGTCCCGTCTTTCTGATTACAATGACACCAAACACGATAAATTTACTATAATAATTATTTGTGTAGTAAACCATGGAAAGGCTCTAGCCGAATAAGGTGGTCAAATGTGCCCTTGAGTCAAATGAGAAACCCAATACGTCAGTCGGTAGCGTATCCAAAAAAAAAACATCTCACACCAAGTTTCAACCCCCTATCTCGTTCGTGGCGGTAGTAAAAGGGAAAAAACGAAATTCCGGTTTTTGGCCTATTTTGCCTATTTAATTTCGTACAAAAATTCTGAAATAATTCTGAAACATTGACGTCCACATAGTGTTGTAGGTGAGGAGATCCATGGTCGAAAAGTGATGTAATAAGTTGTATAAAGAACGAACAAAATATTTATTTAATAAAAAATACAAAATGAACAATTCAATAACGTGAGGAAAAGGCAAAGAACAAAATTCAATCGAAACATGTGAACGCGAGAAGAAATGTTTAATGGTGATATAATAAATAATAAATTCCGTTACATGGAGACAAATGTTAATTCGTGTATCGTTTCGTTTTATCACCAATACATAGCGCATATTATAGAATTTTTTCAAATTTTCTGATCGCAAATTGTAGTTGTGAAAAATCAAAAACCGAAAAAAAATCGAAAAAAAAATGCGATTTTTTATGGAAGATGTCGGAGCACTACTTTTATATTAATGTGGTAGTTAGGTATTGGTACAGCTACTATCCCTTAATTTTTTCAGATTTTTCGGTGAGGTGCGCCGTAGTTAAAAAAATCAAAAACCGATATAATCCTTTAAAAAAGTATTTTCCGCTTCGAATTTACATGCCTTCTTTTCCCAGTATATGTATTAAGTAATCTTAAATAGATTCACATTCATAACTGAGACAAATGATATATTAGTTAAAGAAATAAAATTCATTTATTAATTAATTTTAAATCATAATTGGTTATATTCCTAAACGTAAGATGTTCCTTCAACGAAAGAATTGGCTCAGCGGGTAGGAGTCCTGCCTCGTAATCTCTGTATGTTTTTTGGTCGCAGGTTCGAGCCCGCTGGACTTAGTTTCTTCCATGATACCTTTTTCATTTTTTTTTTTGACGTTTTTAATATTATTAATACAGTTTCAAGGTGTTTTTGAATAATTGTTATACATGTCTGTACCCACGGGGCACAAAGAACCTGCATGTAATAGTGTACATATACAATAGTATTTAATACATACACGGTCTGTCCGGAAAGTAATGCAATTTGTTCATTTCCGCCATTTTTCCTGGTCCGAACATGTTCTTCAATATCGAACAACGTTATGCGATTAAATTCTGCGCTAAGCTGAATAAAAGCCTCGCCGAAATAATAGGTTTACGTTTACTACGATTCTGACGATTTCGGAGCGCAGATCAGGTTGAGGTTGCAAAGATATGAAGATAAGAGTCCCCTACACATATTCCAATAAGTCCGAACATGTTCGGATCAGGAAAAACGGCGGAAATGAACAAATTGCATTACTTTCCGGACAGACCGTGTATATATTAAATACTATTGTATATGTACACTATTACATGCAGGTTCTTTGTGCACCGTGGATACAGACATGTATAATAATTATTCAAAAACACTTTGAAACTGTATTAATAATATTAAAAACGGCAAAAAAAAAATGAAAAACGTATCATGGAAAAGCCAAGTCCAGCGGGCTCGAACCTGCGACCAAAAAACATGCAGAGATTACGAGGCAGGACTCCTAACCGCTGAGCCAATTCTTTTTTTTTTTTTTTAAACATACGTTTATTGTGCAGAATATACATTTGTGGTTTATATCTATATACATTATGTCCAGAAACGTACAAAGGTGGTCATGAGGGATATTGCTTGGATCAGGGCTCTGCATGGAGCGCTCGCGATCTCCTGCCCTGGTTGGGGTTTTCGTGCTACGGTTATCGTTCCGAGTGACGCTTGGTGAAAATACATGGTCCTTTTTTTTATATTGCTGTACATTTGCACGGATGTACTTGCTCCGTGTCGCGGGCCTCGATTGGGGGGAGTTGGGGGATAGGGAGGTGTGTTTGGGAATTTAAATATACATATTTACACTTACAGGCTGTACTATATACAAGGGGTTTGGGTGGTTGTTTCCGTGTCGGGTAGTGAAGCTTATATATATGTTTATATTCTACTTATGATTACTGTTACAATGTCTGTATGTTACATGAGTTTAGTCGCTAATGGTGTACAATGGTTGTGTTTGCCTACACGGGTGCTTATGCGTGTTTGCAGTGTGGGGTTTGTACGCATGCCGATAGCATTAATTAGGTTTTCCTCCTTTTTATTGGAGCCACCAGTACTTTTTGGTGTCGAGTCTGTGTTTGTCATTTATGTCTATATTGAAGAGTTTGAGGTTTCTTTTAGGGTCGTTTATTGGTGGTGTGTTTGTGTCATAGAGGATTTTGGTGTTGTTCGCTTTTCTATTGCAGTGATAGATGATGGGGATCTTGTTGGGGTCTTGGATGTAACCCTGTTCGTCTAGGTGTAGGAAGGATTCCGGTGGTGTGTATCCTGTGTCGCGGGTTTTTCTAAAGTAGAGGGGGTTGGGGTAGGTGGAGCTGAAAATGAGGCTGTTGTTTTTGATTTTTCTGGTGTTTGCCCAGTGGTTGCGCGTTAGTTTAATTGAGAATAAATCTATTCTGGGGATTTTGGCTAGTTCATACATTTTGTAGTTGCTGTATTTTTTTGTGAAATTTGACTCTGGGGTTCTGTATTTGCCGAGACATGCTCTTAGGCATTTGCGTTCGAAAATTCTTAACTTCTCCATGGTGTTAGACGGTAGGTTAAACCAAATTGGGCTTCCGTAGGTTAGGATGGGTCTGATTAGTGCTTTATAGCACGTTAGTTTTGTATTTGTGTTTAGTTGTTTACTGTAAAAGAGGCGTTTGTTGCTGGCAAATGCTTTCTGGGCTTTGGCTATTGAAGATCGCGTGTGGTTTATGAAGTTAAGTTTGTAGTCTAGTTGGATGCCTAAATATTTTACGGTTTTTTTGTTTGTTATTTTTTGCTGTGGGTTGTTGTTGTCGTGTAGGTGGAAGGTTTGGACGTGTTTACGGACGTCGTAGTTTGGTTTGGCGGATCGTACAAGGCTTGGGCGGAAGAGTATTGTTTCGCATTTGTCTGTGTTAATTTTGAGTTTCCAGTTTTGGAGGTACTCTTGTATTTTCGCGAATGTTTCTTGGAGCTGGTTTTTTATTATGGAGGGTTTCATGTTTTTTATGTAGATTAGTAGGTCGTCGGCGAAGGCTATGGCGAATTTGCAGTTGTTGTTATTTAGGTCGAATAGTTGGAGTAGGTCGCTTATATAGATACTGAATAGGATTGGGGAGTTGACCGTGCCTTGTTGTAGGCCGTTGGTTATGGAGAAGGTTTTGGAGGATTGGTCGCGGTTATTGGTGACTATGAATTTTTTTCCGTGGATCATATTCCATATCATTTTGATTAAGTTGGGTGGGAACTTTTTTTTAATTAGTTTGAAGCACAGGCCGTCTAGCCAGACCGTGTCGAAGGCCTTTTCAAGGTCTATGAATAGTGCGCCTACACATTCGCTGTTATTGCGGGCCCAACAGATGTCTGAGGTGAATTTTGTTATTGCGTGGGTTGTGGAATGGTGATGTTTGAAGCCGAATTGGGTTTCGGGTATTATCTGGTTTTTGGAGCAGAAGTCGGTTATGGCGTTGTTTATTGTGATTTCGAAGATTTTACTGATATTTGGGAGGAGGCTGATTGGCCGGTAATGTGATGGGTGGCTGCCGTCTTTCCCTTTTTTTTTATGGGGATTAATTTGGCCGTTTTCCATGCGGAGGGGAAGTATGATCTGTTTAGGAAGTTGTTGAAGAGTATTGCGTAGGCGCGTATGTAGCTAGGAGGGAGGTTTTTTAGGGCAATGTTAGGGATGTTGTCGAAGCTGGCCGATTTTTTGCTGTTTATTCTTTTTAGGAGCTCTTTGAGATTGTGGAAAGATGTGAGGTAATTTGTGGGAGTGTTTTTTGTGTCGGGGTTGTCGGCGGTGTTGGTATTGCTAAAGGTGCATACGGTGACGTTGTTTATTCTGTCTAGGTGCATGTCTTCTTTCAGAGATGTAATTTTTTGTTCTACGATATTTTCTAGTTGTTTCCTGCCTATGTTTCAATTTTTTGTGTGGATGTTCTCGAAGTGTGTTCCTAGTATGTTTAGTTTCTCTGTCGTGTCCGTGATTAGAGTGTTGTTTTCGGTGTCTGTTTGATGGGCTTGGGGCTGTGTGTTGGTGGATGTGAGTAGTTCTGAATTTTGAGGGGGGATCTTTAGGGTGTGTATTGTGTTGGGTTTTTTTGACCGGAATATGCTATTAATTTTGGGGAAGAATTTGTGGCCATCTCGGGGGGAGATTTTTGAGATTTTTTTGTTCCAGAAATTGTTTACCGATTCGTTGAAGGCTTTTTTGATTTCGGATCTTATTGTTTTGATAGCGTCTCTGAGTAGGTTTATTGTGGGGAGGTTATTGGGTGTGTAATTTTCGATCCTGGTTAGTCTATTTAGTTGTGAGAGGATGTGGTTTTTTTGTTTGCGGAGTTTGGTTATTTTTGGCGTGATGTATTTGTCGGTGGAGTTTTGGTTTGATTGGGCGCGTGGGACCGCTGCTTCTAGTGCGTCGTTTATGTGGGCGTCTAGGGTGTTAATGCTGTGGTCTATTTCGTCTTTTGACATGTTCCTGTTGTGTGGTATAAATCAGATGTCTGTATTCGTGAGAAGTTTTTTAAATTTATCTCAGTCTGCATTTTGGAAGTTGCGTTTGTGTGTATGGGAAGGTTCTACTGTTTCTAATGTTGGGGGAGTCGGGGTCTGGATTCGTATTTTGACCGCTTTATGGTCGCTGTCGTATTCAAATGTTTCTAGTTTTTGTGGGCCAAGAGGGTTAATAATGCTGATGCGGTTGTCGACTCGGCAGAGGTCAATGAAGGCTCCGCTAGTTGGGAATGACGGGACTGCGGTACTGAATAGGGAGGTGCGGTATTGGATAAAATTGTCCTGAGTCCATTTATTTATGGACGTTCCTCTGCTATTGGTAATCGCGTTGCCCCAATTCTTGTGTTTGGCGTTGGCGTTCAGGTCTCCCGTGAGCAGGTAGAAGTTTTCCGGTCTATGGAGTTCGAGGGATTCGAATAGATCTGTGAGATCTTTAATGAATTCTTTTTTGCAGTTGCTGGTGGCGTAACCGGCAATTATAAATAGGTTTAATGCGTTTTGTAGTTTTAGTTTTATGATCGTAGATTCGAGGGTTTTTGTGTGTGTATTGTGGTTTGAGGTGATGTGATTGAATTTGATGTTGTTCCTTATGAGGATTCCCGTGCCACCTGCGCGCTTTGAGTCTACTCTATCGTTTCTTATGAAATTGCAATTTTTGAATTCTATTTTGTGTTGCTGGTTTAGTTTGGTCTCGGATAGGAGCATTATGTCGGGATTATGGGTTGCTAGGCAGTCTACAAGGGAGGCGCGTCGGTCGTTGCTGATTATTGAGTTTACATTTATTTGGATTATTTGTATCTGGTCTATTGTAAGTTTATTGGGTGGTTGGATGGAAGCCATTATAAATCTAAATTAAGGGCTTGGGCGATTAATTCAATTTTGTTTGCGTTTATTTCGACGCTGTCTGCTATACGCACTATCTGGGCGTTAATTGTTCTTGTGAATTGGGGGGGTGGGGGGGGGTGGGGGGGTGGAAGCATTGCCTGCGAGTGCTGAACTGTACGACATTTCGGGGTTTATGAATTTATTTATTAATTTTTGTTTCTTTATTTTTTCCTCGATTTGTCTTTTTTTCCCTCCTCTATTATTTTTTTCATTTCCGCTAATTTGGGGCAACCGCGGTAAGAGGCTGGGTGGCCGAATTTCTCACAGTTTACACAGTAGGGGTCGTCGGTGTTGTCGCTATTTTTCGGGCATTCTCCCGGGTTGTGTTGGGAGCTGCATTTAATGCATCGATACGCGAGATTACAGTTTAGTGCTATGTGTCCTATTCTTTGGCACCTCTTATATTGGACTCTATCTTTTTTAATTATTCTCTCCCATTTGATGAGGGTGTGGAGAACTACTCTGATTTGTTTTATGTTATCAAGCTGACTGTCGGGGGATAATTGTACTAGGTAGATGGGGAGTGATCTACCTTCAATTGTTGATCTTTTTGTGACGAATTTTTTTACCGTTAAGAAGGTTAAGTCTGGGGTCATTTTCGAGTTGAGGTTTTCTAATATTTGAGCTGGGTCAAAGTCTCCATCGAGGTTTTTTAGGAGGATTGTTTGGTTTTTCAAGCTATTTGGGGTGTAAAAATAAAATTGAATGTTGTTTTTTTTTAGTGATTCGCATGCTATTGAGTGGTTTTTTAATGTGTCTATGTATACTACGTGTTTTCTGTCCGATATTTTTTTTGTGTAGAAGTTATTTGTTATTGTGTTGATTAGCTCAATGGATTTTTTGTTAGGTGTGTCTGCAATGACTATTGGGGGAGGTTTAGGGCCGTTTACCTGTGTTATTGTGTTTGGTGGCGGGGTTGTTCTGACCTTTTAGGCCATCGGCTGCGGGGTAGCGTACCTGCCTGTGTTCTTGGGTGTGGAGGGTCCTGCAGGGTTGCTATCGGCGGTGCTGGGGAGCGGTCGTTACGCCGCTTCCTTTGAATGTGTGTTTGCTTCTTTCTTCGTCGTAGGTCCTGTCCGTGGGGGGTCTTCTTGAACGTTGACCTGCATTGTCTCCATGGGTATGGGTCCTTGGTGTTGGCTGGTCGTTGGTTGCGGGTTTTCTCTGGTTTTTCCATTTTTTGCCCTTTCCTCGGCAAGTTGTTGGGTAAGGTTTTCAATTGTTTTGTTTAATTTTTCAATGATCTTGTAGAGCCCCGAGTGTTGGAGCTGTTGGGTTTGCTGGTCGCTCTGGTTGCGGGTGGTGCTGGGAGCTCCTTCCTTCTTTTTTGTTGGTGGCATTGTTTTCCTTCGCTTACTTCCTAGTAGGTTTGGTTTTGGTGAAACTTTCTTCGTAGGGCAGATTTTGTTTTTTATGTCTTTGACCCACGCATTCAGGGTTGATGGGTTTTCGTGGGTGATGCTATTTTCTTGTATACTTCTGAGTAGCGCGTCTATATCCTTGGTGTTAAGCTTGGCGGTCCCATTGGGTTGAGAGATTTTTTCCAAGGTGATGATGGTGTCGTGTGGCTTGTGGGTCAGGGGCAGGGCCCCTGGTGAGACTGTGTGGGTGGTTTTGTAGCTAATTGGGTCTTCTATCTTCCTGTTTGAAACCGGTGTTTGTATTGTCACTAAATTCTGCTGGACGCACTGTCTTTGCACTAGAGCACTGGTTTGCACAGGTCGGCTCGGTCACTTTACGGAGGGCTCTGAGGTACGTCCTACTCGTGCGAGGGTCACTGTACGAATGCTGAGCCCATTCTTTCGTTGAAGGAACATCTTACGTTTAGGAATATAACCAATTACGATGTAAAATGAATTAATAAATGAATTTTATTTCTTTAACTAATATATCATTTGTCTCAGTTATGAATGTGAATCCATTTAAGATTACTTAATACATATACTGAGAAAAGAAGGCATGTAAATTCGAAGCGGGAAATACTTTTTTAAAGGATTATATCGGTTTTAGATTTTTTTAACTACGGCGCACCTCACCGAAAAATCTGAAAAAATTAGGGGATAATAGTTGTACCAATACCTATCTACCACATTAATATAAAATTAGTGCTCCGACATCTTCAATAAAAAATCGCATTTTTCGGATTTTGATTTTTCACAACTACAATTTGCGTTAAACAAATCTGATAAAATTCTATAATATGCTATATGGACGTCAATGTTTCAGAATTATTTCAGAATTTTTGTACGAAATTAAATAGGCAAAATAGGCCAAAAACCGGAATTTCGTTTTTTCCCTTTTACTACCCCCACGAACGAAATGGGGGGTTGAAACTTGGTGTGAGATGTTTTTTTTGGATATGCTACCGACTGACGTATTGGGTTTTTCATTTGACTCAAGGGCACATTTGACCACCTTATTCGGCTAGACCCTTTCAGACTTTTACATTTAGAACGAACTTTACATTTACGACGGAGATACGAATTCCTCCTAACGGCTCGCTACACAAGTAATTATGATCGTAATAATATCGTGATTGGTATGGTTTTCGATTAAAATGAGACCAAACACGATATAACCTGGATAATATTTATCATTCATTAAAGAACGGGTTGCTCGAACAGATGGATACGGGACCCGTGCGTGAGTTCTCACTTTGCAACAAAGAATAGAAATCCTCCCACAAATCGGCTTGCAAAGAGCGAATGAATTTTCACTTTGCAACGTATCCCCCCTAGATCCAATTCCGGTACATATTGCTTCTGGAAACACTGTTGATACATCGACAGACATTTAAATGTCTCGCCGCCTTTTCCTTTACTAGATTGGCGAGCCAGAAGCGGCTCGCTTTTGCTGCCGTCGGCAAAGGAGAGCCGCCAGGTTTCAATTTTCATGTCCGTTATTCCCACAGTGAGAATTTTCGATTCCGATCTACCTTACACTGTGAAAAGAATTACTGTATAAGGAAGTCCAAGGAGGTGACTGGCGCGACGGTCATGATCGCTCCGTTCGTATAAATCAATAAAATATAGTAATTAAATTAACGCGTAAATTATATTATTAATTTAACAACGAATTAAAAATACTAAAATGTTTCCAATTTATCGCGCTTCCTTTATTGCAATGAGTGGTATGTATCTTTTGTTTATGATGCATCAATACGACGCGCAATAGTTCGCATATGCGAGCATTGCGGACAAAATTTATAACTTTTCTTCTGTATAGAGTTTTCTCTTAATTTAATTTTCCAATTTTAATCAACAAATGTATAGACTAGGATACAACACCCGCAAGAAGACCTGTATGAAGTTAGCAATCAATTTTAAACATTTTTTAAATCTAAAAGTCATTTCAGGTTGTTCTAGACTTGTTTTTAGTTGTTCCAGAAGATATAACAAATGAAAATGAAGATGGTACAAACCTCTACGAACGACTAGGAAACAGCGCCCGCAAGAAGATTTGAAAAATTTCAAAAAAATGACGAAGATAGCTCTAGGGGATTTTTTCAAACGACGGTACAAACGAACCCTTTGAGGTACAAACGAAAATGAGGGTGGTACAAACGGGTACAAACGAAGGCAAATACGATGCAATTTAAAAAAATTTAATTTTTAAAAGTCGGGTGCTAAGTTCCGGTAGGTCAGTACTAGTTGTTAGCTTTGCGCCTTTGTAGCAATAGAATGTCAAACAATATTTTGAGACAACCTAACCTAAACCGCACAGCATCCAAAATTTTATACCCCAGGGATGATGTTTTTTATGTAGCAAGTATTGGGTTATGTTAGAATGACACAGCGTCCCTACTAATGACTCATCAATTAATAACCCTTTATGTGGAATAAAATGTAATAATTTGAAGACTCTGTTAGTGTATGTCACAAATGGGTCAAATTTTGCACAAGGATCGTATTTCTCACGACCAGGTGGAAAAAAAAGAAAACATAATTATCAATTAAATGAAAATATTTCAAAACTTCTTGTAATCTATTTTGCGAGAGCATTCTTCGGAACCAGGGTATGCAACATGAATTTTCAAACCAATACGGACGTGTATTAGGTTTCTTTGTAATTCTCATTTCTAATTACACTGCTGTAATTGTCTTTCTCTCTAACACACTAACGGATGTCCAATTTTCTATTCTACATGAATCTAGTTCTCCAGATAAAAGCGTTAAATATTCCGCGTATTTATTAGTTTCTTCAACTATTAGTGACGATAGTATCCGATCAAAGTATAGTTCAAAGTATCGCGAGGTAGGTTATTAAATTCTCACGACAGTTATGTTTGCAGGAGTATTTTATTCGTGATAGATGCAGTAGATGGTACATCGGAGGCTCGACTGGTAAACCCTTTTTGACGCCTTTCCGCGGTATATATTTTGACTTCGGAAAAGGCCTTACTCTTGAAACTTAGGGTTGAGTTATTTTCCTATATTGAAAGACATTACAAGATATTGGAAGACATTGTAAATCATGAATTGTTAGCCCAAAGTTTTCTTCCGGCCGCGCTGACCATACGATTTAACGAACCTTAACGGAACATGGCTGGCAGCGTTTATGGTAGGATAGCCCATTTAGCTACGCACGTATAAAAAGTATAAAATAATTTCGCCAAGTTACAGACTTCAGGGTAGGCTTAATTGCCTATACCTAAACATCTGCAAATGGTCAATGCTATTTTCTAAATCAAAAGTATTCGATGGGTTTACTCCCGCCTGAGAAATTACAATTCGATGCGAAATCTTCGCTATAATCGTGGGTGTCATGTTGAATATGAACATATTCGGTATTTCGTAAACTGTTCACTTAACATTGATGCGATAAATCACTGTCACTGCTTAAAATACGTCGTCTGTTGCCCATTACAGGAACTGTTTCGTGGCAATCTCGCGTCGATTGATTGTCCGTCGCGATTACAAAAAGCGGATTAATTTCCTCGGCTGAGGGCGTAAATTCCAACCTATCCTTGAGATTCGTTTCTAATCGCGACGCGTTGATTTCAAAAATTAATTTGAGAACCAACTAGTTCAAAAGGTCTAGTATCCATGACTAGAGGGTTGGCTCGTACGATGCCAAGTTCCGTTCGCTCGAACGATTGCGAAAGAAGAGGAAAAATACTTTAAGTGTCACTAAGCCCGAAACAATGGCTTGTCTGTGACTTTCTCATGATAGAGATCAGTTTCGAGAGTTCTATTAGAGAGTTTGTTTTCGAATGTGTCGACTCACTATCGTCTTGACTACTACAAAGACGACGGAGTCAGAGGTCGTAATTACGTTGATTGAATTTGACATTTTTTCCCAAATTCCAATCAGCGTGTCTCCTTGAAGATTGGGCCCACCCTTCATAGAGAAGTGATTCTTGAGGACGAAGCGAAATTAACTCTAAATTTATGACAAGGACATGCAGTAAAATAAAGTGTTCGAAAACCCCGAAATGTTTTGGCGCAAAAACGGCTGTCTAACGGTCCGATCATAAATAAACTTTCGAAATCGTCACCCAAATGTACCGTCGTACGAAACAGGAACGATGTAATCGTCATTGTCACTAACAAGATCACATGAATTTGTGATTATGTCCATAGGTTTTCTTCTTTGATTAAAAGTTAATCAATAAACCTAGATTAAACTTAGATTTTTTACTTCCTTCTTGCGTTGTTTCGTATAATCATTTTGAATCACATAATTATTAGAGATGAAAAGCGCTTATGAGTCGGCGCGATGTGAAAAAAAGCACAATCACGTTACCTAACACAGTATCGCACCGATTGGGATTTTTCGACATAAAATTAAACAAGCACTGTCGGGCCGCTTGTGATTTTTCAGCATAAAATTAAATAAGCGCTATCACGCCGTTTGAGATTTTCCAGTATAAAATGAAACAAAGGCTATTGCGCTCTTTGGGCTTTTTCGATCGTGTTTTTTTAAAAGTCTCTGGAATTCAAACGTCTTTCACAATAGTCTTTCGATTTTTATTCACACAATTAAATTCACTTCATACGATCAAAACATACACACACTTTGACGACGAAGGCGACACGCACAATTAACGAATAATACGCTAATAGGTTTTCGCTCTAATCGTTTGTCGGTTTTATTGTGATGTGCAAGAGTCGGGCGATCACCTGAATTCGGAGAATCCGTTACAATAGTCTAACGTTTACCTGAAGGTAGACGCTTTTAAATTGTACGCGGCAAATGGGGCGGCGATTAACACCTTCGGAGACAAAATATTATCCTTAAACTTAGGTCTCCGTCGCGACTTTTCTTGGCGGTTCATAATAGGCGATGTTTCAAAACCCATAATAATCGCAGATTTTCTTCATTTCTTCAATTTATTAGTAGATCTACGTAAAAGAAGACTATTAGACGGACAGACGCAACTCTACAGAAATGTCACAGCTACAAATCAAAACACACTTTCTATATCGACTGTAGACGAAGCCAACGTTTTCAAAACACTATTAAAACAGTTCATAGAAATTACGAATCTGGCCGCCAAGGGAAAAATTAGGCATAAGGTTGTACATAAAATTGAAACAAAGGGTCGCCCCATCGCAGAGAAAGCGCGGCGTCTAACTCCAGACAAATTAAAAATCGCATGGACGGAGTTTGAGCAAATGCTCGAGGAGAATATTTGCCGTCCGTCCGATGGCCAATGGGCTAGTCCCCTCCACATGGTACCCACGAAATCGGGTGGATGGAGACCGTGTGGGGACCGTGTGGAGATCTTTTGCCACATATCCACGACATAACCCATAGATTCGATGGATGTACTGTATTTTCAATAATAGATTTAATACGAGCATACTAACAAATACCCGTCGCCCCAGAGGATATCCCCAAGACGGCAGTGATAACCCCATTTGGGTTATACGAATTCATGGTCATGCCGTTTGGGTTATGCAACGCGGTTCAAACTTTTCAAAGGTTAATGGATTCCATATTACGAGGTTTAGATTTTTGTTATTGTTACATACACGATATAATTGTAGCATCCCCAGATATGGAGTCACACGAGAGGCATCTGCACACCTTATTCACCAAGTTAAAAGAAAACGGGTTAAAAATAAATGTATCAAAATGTATATTTGCGCAAGAATTTGTAGAATATTTAGGATATAAGGTACATAATAAGGGTACCGCACCGTTGGACAAACGGGTTTAAGCGATCTTGAATTACACAAAGCCATAAACATTAATGGATTTACGTCGCTTTTTAGGTATCGTAAGTTTCTATCGCAGGCTGGTGAGCTGGGACGATGAATCCGAAAAGGCATTTGAAGAAATCAGAAGACAGATCACTGCAGTATCATTATTACACCATCCGAAAGAAAATGTGACATTAGCACTGCGCACAGACGCTTCCGACATCGTAATTGGAGCGATTTTAGAACAGCGCGTTAATGGTAAATGGGAACCGCTCGGATTTTTCTCACGAAAGCAGGAAAAGGCCCAGATGAATTATAGTGTGTACGATAGAGAGCTTTTAGCCATCTACAAAAGCCTTAAATTCTTTAGGCATTTTGTAGAGGGCAGGGAATTGCTTGTACAAACGGACCATAAACCCTTGATATATGCATTCCAACAAAAAGCTGACAAAGCCAGTCCTCGACAAGTTAGACAGTTAGATTTTATCAGTCAATTAACAACTAAAATAATTCATATAGATGGTAAGGAAAACATAGTAGCTGATGCATTAACTCGAGTTAATGCAGGCTCAAGCAAATGATGAGGAACTGGCTCAATTAATAACAGAAAAATCCAGCAGGTGGAGCTTCCAAAAAATATTTTTGGATAGTTCGGATAAATACTTGTATGAAGACATAATTAGAAACAGCATCAGGCCATATATGCCAAAAGGTTTGAGGAAAAGAATATTTAATCAGGTACACGACCTATCGCATCCTAGTGGACGTATAACGAGGAAGATGATAGGAAAAAGTTTCGTCTGGCCTTTAATGAACCGAGACATAACCAAGTGGTCACGTACTTTTTTACAATCTCAAAAGGCTAAGATTCATCGTCACAGTAAGCCAATACCTGAAAGAATAGAAATCCCAGTATGTCAATTCCAGCACATACATGTGGACATAATAGGACCTCTACCATCGGTAAAAGGATATAGGTACTGTTTAACAATTATAGATAGGTTCTCCAGGTGACCTGAAGCAGTACCATTGACGGACGTTACGGCTGAAAAAGTAACAGAGGCTCTGTATAACAGCTGGATAGCAAGATTTCGAGCCCCAGTAACAATTACTACAGATCAGGGTCCACAATTTGAGTCACAGGTATTCCAATCACTAGGGTAATTCAATCAGGTATTCATCACCAACAGGATGCAACAAGATTACAACAACAATCTACCACCCACAGTCAAATGGAATGATAGAAAGATGGCACAGATCCGCTTCACTACGTCGCGCCATGTGGGTACACTACAGAAGTGAAGAGTCCTTTTCGTTCTTTGCATAACTCTACCCTATCGACGTGTAAAGGAAATTAATTACACTGCGTACTGCAATTTTGTAGGGAATGTTTTCAAATTTATTACTAATAATGTCTTTTACTATTAAACGTGAGTTTATAATCGATATAATAACGTGGACACGCACTTACTCCAATTGCACATTAAAACTTTTAATGCTTTTTTCTTACTAATTTGCGCGACTTTTCTGTTGTATGTTCCACAACGACCCTCGAATGACCCCCGCCCATGTGCGGAAATGCATTTTCCGGCGGATCGGCTGACCGAAAATAGGTGTCGCCACAGAAGTGGCCGTGACGCCACAGATTTAAAAGATTACGAAAGACGCATTTACACGGTGTCTTTTGTACTTTTAGGTATTTATGGTTAAGTGAATAAATATTATGACACAGATAGTTGCGTTTTCAGAGTAACTTTATTTGGAGCGCACGAAGCTATCTTGCAAGACTTTTCTCTAACCGACTGACTATTGATTGACTGAAGGTCTGACTCTGATATCTCTCCTGTTTTGCGCTTATGCTTGCTCTTTTAAAACTTATTTTTTGACTAGGCCAACCCCCGACAAGGTGGGGTTAACCAATTAAAGAAAACCTAAATCCCGCCAAATCGTACGACCTCCCTCTTATGCCCGAAGCACGCTTCCTTGAAGCGGGGGTACGATTTGACGGGGGTAGCGTTTGCTGGCGAAGGTGGCAACGCAGCGGAATTTCCCCGGGCCCTAGGTCAGCTGTGCGACCGGCCGATGGTCGCTTGACCTCGCGACGAAGACCCTTGGGGAAAACCCAGGGTTTATGACATTAAGCGTTTTACTGTTGAGACCATTAGCAAAATTCTAAGTACGGTCATGCTTTCTCTAAAAATTCTAAAACGGTTTTCTCAAAAACAGCTCCGCTGTCGTCCATGTCATAAACCGTGCTAGTCGTTTGCACGTTCGATGCTATTTACAAATTTACAACTTCATGACTAGCCGCTACATACTTTTTATTTGCTCGCCTTTTTCATTGTCAGCACATGTATAAATAAATAATTAGTGGATACGAGGACCGGCCAATTATTTACATTACTCCAAATGATACTCGTGATTCTATGTTAAGATCGTGTAAAACAAATAATCCAGGAGTGAATGATTCTTTGCAATATTTTCATATGTTCAGTGTTTGATTCGTACCAGCACTGACTAGATCGGTCATAAATTTTTACAGTATATGGAACGGAGGTAAAACTTGTGGGAGGGTTTGTATCCCCCCAACAGATTTCGCCGTTGTCAAATACCAACAATTGTAACAACTTGTACTATAAGAACTGAGAATCTATCTATGTATGCCTATACAGGGTGTCCCGTAATTAGTGTTACTCTCTGAAAGGGATGGTAGAGGACGTCATTCTGAACAAGATTTCCCTTTGCAAAAATGGGGTTTGAAGCTTCGTTTTCGAATTATTAAACAAAAACACTTTGTCGTAAGGGCTTCTTATTAAACGTTTAGATTGTCCCGGCGCATAGGCCGGGAATAGAAAACGAAGCTTCAAACCCCAATTTTGCAAAGGGAAATCTTGTTCAGAATGACGTTCTCTACCACCCCTTTCAGGGAGTAGCACTAACAATAAGTACGGAACACCCTGTATACACATACAATAACGTAATTCAAATTTTATTAAATTTTAATTGAACGAACATACATACACATATACATCTACGAAAGTGGCTCTGTCCCACCGACTTTTAAGAATTCGCTTATTTTACTAAAATCACGTAGCTGTACCGCGAATTTGTTTAACACAACGACTCCTCTGTTTGAGGTGCGTACAATATCCGCGAATGTAAGACTTTTACTAAACCAACGTAAGTCGGTTTTGACTCGAGATTATTGCATCGTTTTTTACCGCACAATCCAGTTATTTCGACCTACTCGTAAGCTGGTTGCGAGAAGGCTGTTTATCCCAGATCGACTTCTAGATTCCTGGATCATTACATATGTTGGGAGAAACTTATATCCCTCCTATATGATTTACATATGAGACGGGGGTTGCGCTCGCTGCGCCACTATTCGCTATGGTCTTACCGCGGATAATGTAAATACCTGTATTATCGTATATAACATAATGTAACATTGTTTTTTTTCACGGGTTACCCAAGCAACGTAATCTATGGAGTTCAAAATCGGAAAGTTTTTCTAAGCTTCAGTTAAGGTTATTGAATCGTTTACAAGTATAGAAATTGTACAAATGAAATTAGCCGGAAACGTTTCAGGTAACTACAATTCTACGCGTTTATATGTAAAAATATTAAACACTTGTATTTATTCAAAATTGCAGTAATAATATAATCTACGATGTGAATGCCTCAACGACTTTCTACCAACTGTGTATTTTATTGCTTATCCGTTACTGCGAAACCAAATGCTCATGAACAATTGCTGAATTAATATATCGAATCGAATTACTCTTCCTTCAATTCATGGACTGGTTCCGGCGACCTCGCTCTTCAGCACGGTAGCTTGGCCCTTATGACCCTACACTCAGCCATCATGCATCGGATATCTGGCCTCAGATATCATGTCATTCATTGTCGCAATTTTCGCTCACTTCACTGTCGCTGTGCATGTCACTGTTCTGACTAAACCACGGTTTTATGAACTCGACCGCCATCGATGTTTGCCGGGACCCTCCGTGATTTTCCACTTTTGTCACTACGTATCTGTTGTGTTTTAATACTTTCGTAATTTCGTAAGGCCCAAAAAACTTCGTTGCGAAATTTAACTCGGGACCCCATTGTGTTCTCTTAATCACTTCGAAATCTACCTCGCGGTATCTCCTACTTGACGTTCTTTTCTTATTAAAATGTTTTCCATTCTTCTGCTGTACCTTGAGAATATTATGTCGCGCTTCTTCCCGTAGCACACCGCGGTTCTGCTGAAATGTATCAGCCCATTCACGTTCCACACTGAACAATACTTTAAATGGTGTTAACCTAGTATTACAGCTTACAAGGGAATATATCCAACCGGAACACGCCGATTTTAATGAAACTTATGTGAAAGATAGTTCTCAAGAAAATATTTGACACGTATTTTTTTATATCGGCAATCGTGCACATTGAAGGGGTGATAATAGGCCTCAAAGTTAAGTGCTGAAATGATATTTTTGGGAATATCTCAGGAATTAAAGGAGATAATTGAAATCTTTCTTTTTTCAATTGTTGGTCTTTCAATAGGGAATTTTTCTGCAGAAAAAAATTTTAATAAACTCTATGTGTTTAAATAATATTTTGAAAATTTATAGTTTTTGTTTAAATTTTTATAGTAAATGTTGATTTATTTTTTTGCAACTTTGTGTATCTAAACTATGGACTAAAATAGAGGATACGTGTCTTTGGAATTTGTTGTTTTTTGTAATGTTTATTAGATATATAGTTTGAAATCACCTCCTGTGATTGCCTCTAATCAGCATTTTTATTAAAAATATCATAATTTTTACAATCTTTTACGATATTCTGAACATTATATACCTCCTCATATGCCGTTAACTGATTTTTCAGTAATTATTGTAAGCATCGCAGATATGAGCGTGACGCGGTTCTAATCACCGCCGCAAGGAGCATAGCCTTTTATGGTCAATACTGATTTTATACTTTTATGGTCCTCGGGGTTTATCCCCAAATATTGTTGTTCTTGCCTTTTTATTAACTAATACTTTTCTTTACGCATGAATCACGTGGCTCTGACACAAAGTTTGAGTCTCGAAGTCTTAACAGGTATTATTGTACGGTTTACTCCCTCTACCAGGCTATTCGCACGCGGTATATCTACGGTAGTCAACACATGCTCTATCTTCTAATCTTTACAATATTTTTCGAAATCGGCCAATGTAATTGCCGTACCACGGTCCGATATTATTCGCCGAGGATTACCGAACAATATCGCTTGTTTCTCTAGTCGCCCTATTACTTCCGCTGTATTACATGTCTTTGTCGGGTACAACCATACAAATTTAGAAAATGCGTCTATGGCTACTAATATATATCGATATATTTTCCTTGTCGACGTCGGAGGCCCTAGGTGGTCGATGTGAAAAGTATCTAACAGTACCTCTCCCTTATAAATCGCGTACAGGTATTCCTCGGACTTGTTTTTTCTCCGCAAGAATACAATCAAAATGAGCGTTCTCGTGTGCGAATTTAACAACCTGGTTTTGCATCGCTTTTGAATAGAAAGAGTCTATTTCCTTAAATAATACATCGCCCCTTGTTTCGTGGAAAATGGCTCGACGAGTCCGTCACGAGACGGCCGATCGCTTTGGGATCGCTAATTCTATCCTAACAAGGATACGGAGCAAGGATGCGCAAATTTACAGACACTTTTTTCTTTTTTATAACGAGAAATAAACACTTTAATGTAATAGATATGATTTTTTAGGGATGCGTGAGTGGTCAGGAAATTATTAACACAGCGATTACGTTTTCTGCGTGTTTTATTCTGAGCGCACGTTGTTATCTTCTTTTCAGAACTTTGCAAGACTCTATGATCTTTTTTGTGTTCGATCTCTTGTTTTAAAACCTTACACGTTCTTTTGGCTAACCCCCAACAAGGTGGGGTTAAACAATTACAGACCTAAATCCCGCCAAATCGTACTGCCTCCCTCTTATGCCCGCAGCACGCTTCTTTGAAGCGGGGGTACGATTTAACGGGAGCAGCGTTTGCTGGTGAAGGTGGCAATGCAGCGGAATTTCCCAGGGCCGTAGGTCGGCCACGCGACTAGCCGATGGTCGCTTGACCTCGCGATGAAAACCCTTCGGGAAACGTAGAGTTTATGACACTAAGCGTTTTACTGTCGAGACCGTCAGCATAATTCAAAGTACGGTCATGCTTTCTCTAAAAATTCTAAAACGGTTTTCTCAAAAACAGCTCCGCTGTCGTCCATGTCATAAACCGTACTAGCCGTTTGCACGTACGATGTCTTTTACAAATTTACAGATTCGTTACCGGACAACGAGTAAGGGAATCCTCGAAAAATCGTCTGAGTAGCTTCCCCTCTCAGTCAGGAGGATTCGCCGAAGAGAAAGAAGGAGGAGAATTAAATGTAATCATCGGTACAATGTTTCAACATCCACGTCGTGAGGTCGTCGAAAAAAAAGTGGTCGTTGCCATCATTAGGGATGAACCACAATCCGGAAGTACATATTAAAATTAAAAATGTTCCTGTCAAAGCACTAGTCGATACTGGCAGCACGGTCACCGTTGTATCAGAAGACTGGTATAACGCTCATCAAAGACAGCTGATCAAATGTCCAGCTTTGACAATTGCTAGAGCATTTGTAATCGGAGCAACCGGAAGTCGTTCAGCGCGTTTGAAAAAACAAATCTGGGTATCCATCAGCCACGAAAAAATGGTTTTCGAAACTTCTGTAATTATTGTTCCGAGATTAATTTGCGAGGTTATACTGGGAACTGACACGTTACAACGGACGAAGGCAAAAATCAACTTCGAGCAGGAAATATTAACGATGGTAACGGACAGTGGCCTCATAGAAATCAAAATGACTGAAGATAACATGCAAGAAACTTCAATTAATGCAATTTCTACCACGAAGATAGCTCAAGATCGAGACAACCAAACATTTCAACCTATAATATCATCTATTCTAGACTCCGTTCAAGCAACATCAGATCAAAAGCAACAGTTGGAGCAAATTATTAGGAGCGAACATTAGAAAAATGTGGCACTGCTAGAATAAGATTATAGAAATCTCTTTTTTGGATGTGAACAGCGTAGTTGTCAGAATAAGAAATTTCGGTTGTAGTAAAATAAATAATTAAACTCATTTTATAGTATAATTCACTGAATAGAAGGAGACGGTGAGTAATTGTTGCTTGTACAACTCCCGGGCTCATACAGGCAATTGAAGTGTCGCTCGGCCCACGTAAAGTGTCCCGCCGTATCTTCTAATTGTACCTGTGTGTCCTTATGAGGGGTAATTTCGCGGGTGTAGAATTGGATTATTTCTGACATATTTGATCGGGGCACAGCTCACAGACTCGTTTGAGCAACTATCGCTCAACTCACGAAAGTGCCCTGCCGCTATTCCTTGGTTGTACTCAAATCCCTTTGTGAAGATGTGGACACGACCGTGTGGTACTACTGTCTCGCTGTTTGGAGGTAAAATCGTACGAGCATAGTTCATAATTAGATTGGGTAACCGAAGTATCGCTTAGCCCACATATTGGGCCTGCCGTCATCTTCTGGTTGTTATCAATAGGTTTATGAACTTTATAGTTCAGGCACCATTTGACATTTCCCGAATTGCTCGACAAGGTCGATCTGAGTGTTTCTGTACTATACACGTCGCGAATAATACGATCGGATTTGCACTGTTAGAATCAGGCGTCCGGTATCGGAGGAAATCTTGAGTCCCAATATGGTCCTCTTGACAAACTCTTAGGTGTCTCAACCTGGTTTTGACTTCGTGCGTGTCCCCACCGAAACAACTCCCCTGATTTCTCGGCCGAGTGTAAACGTGCTGCGACTGTGGTCCTCAATCGTACTTTCCACCGAGATATTGACTACCAACAACAAATTCATTCTTTTCCACACGCCATTGCGTGTTAATATATTGAAATTCATTAAATTTTATATAGAACGTATTTTAGTTCGTATCGGAATAATCATTTGTGAAAGGATTTCTTGAGAAATAAGCGTATTATATTTGTTTCTTCAATACCGTTACCATTCGGTATTTTACGAGCGGATTCTGCATTGCGACAAACAAAGCGAATTTGATACATTATTTCGAAGTCTAAATAACTGTACAGATTTGACCAAATATATCTATTATTGTTTGTTATTGCATCAATCGTTTCCAACGTTCTTCAACGGCCAAACCCTCCGGTTAAAATCCTTACTAGAATTTCAATTATATTAACTTAGCGTTCATTTATACATATACGCGCAACCTGGACATTAAATCAGTCAAGATACACCAAAAATATAATTATAACGTTTACAACCACTGTCTACAAATTATGGTAAAAAAAAAACGCTTTCGCTGCTGGCTCTATGACTCTTTACACGGTTTTAACTAGTTTAAAAACAAAAAGAGTAATAGATCGCGAAATAACACTTGCATAGTATACCGAGTGTAACATATTATCACGGTCGTCACGCTGTAACAATATTGCTCCAAACCCGAACTTGGAAACATCCGTATGAAGTTCGGTTTCTGAACTGACCTTGTATAGTTTCAATACCGGTTTACTGGCTAACGGGACTTTCAATTGTTTGAATGCCTGCTTCTCCTCGCTGTCGAAATAAAAGTTCGTCTGCGCTTTTAGTAAACTCGCCAACAGTCACGCTATTAACGAATAGTGGGCTATAAATTCCCGAAAATAGCCCGTTAATCCGAGAAAGCTTTGAACTTGTTTTATATTTATGGGTTTAGAAAAACGCATAACGGCCTCAGTCTTTTGCTGCGATGGATGTTGTACAATCGAAGCTCTTCAACTGAAGACTCTCAATCTATTCCATTAATAATGTTCGTTAAAGTCTCTGAAGCTAAGATTTCTTTCTAATGCTGCGTCGTCGGAATCTCGAACACGAATGACGCGATCTTCCCGAAATTGGCTTTTCTAAGCTCGACTTCCCTTTTAGTTCCGGGTCTAACAATAAGACGTCTAAACACTTGAACGCGATAGGTTCGAGGAAGGATCGAATTTATCTAACGTTCGAAAGGATGTTTAGGCTACGTCGAAGATCGTTAAATAATTCAACCCTATTTTGAACTGTGAAAAATATGGTTTATTTAGATTTGTGCACGGGAAAAAGCCCGAAGGCGTAAAAAAACCCTTGATTTATGAATTTATCGACATTACAAATCTCGATATTGAATGTGTGAGTGTGTCGCGTGTGAAAATAATAGTTTCGTGTACACGAGGTCGGGCGCGATTAAATAATTAAATAATTAATCACGTGACTCCGGATTTTGATTTTTGGGAACAGTTCCCTTTAGTATGTTAGATTTTTGACGATACGGAAACCAGGCTCCGTTAAGTCTCGAGCGCGAGAAATGTCCAGTTGATGTTCGATTCCAGGGATCACTGCGATGCTGACACCAGGTCTCCGATGCAGAATCTGCGCTGGAGGATGTGTATGATTGTGGGCAAAGCGCTGATGTAATGTAAGCGCGAATTGGAAGTTTTAATGTCGCGAGAATATTCTCTGAACCCCATACAAGAAATACAACCGTTATACCGATCATGACTGACTTTTGACTTCGACGCGATGGATCCTTGACTACGATGCCTTCGTCAAGGCGATGCCGTCCCCCTTCAAACCCCTCGGCACGAGATACTTTCTTCAAGAGGGCGCTCCATTGTCTCGTCTCGGCTCGTTCGACAGATGTACCTAACCGATCTCTACTATATGACCAAGGTATTCTATCCGAGATTGTAAAAATTAGCATTTTTCCCAGCTTGTATTCAAATCCGTTTCGCTTACCACGCCTGAAACTATTCTTAACTTGTTTAATTCGCTCTCGCAGTCTTCCGACGGAATGATTAAATCGTCTACGTATAATAAAACTATTTTCTGGTTCTTCAATTCTTTAAATACATTGTTACTAAAACGTTGGAAAACGGCTGGTGAATTGTAAAGTCCGAAAGGTACCTTCAAAAATTCGTATTGATCATCTGAAACAATAAAAGCCGTGATTTTTCTATTTTCTTTGCCAACTTTAACGTGCAAAAATCCATCCTTCAGGTCGAATCTACTATAAATTCTCGCGTTCTGTAATAAATCTAACTGGTCCTCTGTAATGGGCAACGGAAAAGGATCTTTCACTATTTTCCTAAATAGGAAATTAAATAATAGCCGAAAATCAACACAAAGTCTCACTTTTCCATTTTTCTTTTTAACCAACACTACTGGACTTGCATACTCTGATAAAAACGGTTGAATAATTCCGTCTTCCAACCATTTTTAAATTTGATTATTTACTACGTCTCTTTCTATCGGAGACAATCTTCTCGCACGTTGATACACTGCTTCGTTATCTTTTACCACGATCGTCATCTCTATCTCAGATTCAAATGCTTTGTTTCGGCCGATATTTTTTTATTATCTCCGCTACCGCGTTTCGATGGTAAATATTCTGAATATACGCCAAATCTACCGTATTCATCTCATGTTCGATGTCAATGTTCCCTAAATTATTATCCGATTCTATTTTCTTAATCTCGATTTGATCTTGCTTTACGATCAATTCTACATCGTCTAACAAATCTGTCCCTACCACTAGATTGTGAGTTATAACCCTATCCAGCACTACACGAATTAGTATTTTATACGCCTCCGCATCTACTTTAGTGTCCGCTTCGAATTCGCCTATTGCTTAATTCGTACCCGTCCCTATTCCCCGAAAATATACATCGTTTCACACTGATCGTGTCATACTGATCTTTACGCATCAAACACAAATCGCAACCGATATCAATTACCTCTTGTCCACCGATAAGAACCTTTTTGAAATACTTTTCACGCTGAGTCTGTCGCACGCTTAGACTTTGCCCCGCCACCGGTGTCTTCCTGCTCGGGCAGTTCGCTGCAATGTGTCCAAAACCTCGGCACTCGAAACATTTCGAACTCCTTTCTTTGAGAGGACAATCAAAGAGAAAGTGGTCCAGACCCCCACAATTGTAGCACCTTCCTGTTGCCGCGTTTCTTGTTGTCGCGTTCCGCGCCACTTGTCTCCCTGGTTCGTCAACTTAACGCTGCAATTCGTCGCTCCGTTGTCGCTCGTTCTCCATCCGCTGCGGTCCCTGCTGCGCTCGCCACGCCGCTCCCTCGCTACGTTAAATTGCCCCGTCGGTGCGCGGTGCCCGCGTTAGCGTTACACCCCTGAAGGCCTCTAACATCGCGGTCCTTGATCTGGAATTTTGCAAGCGAGCCTGGTTTCGCAACGCATGGATCCGGAACGCCGTCCACCACATACTCAATCACCTCTTCTTCTTCAATCGCCAGTCCATTTGCCAAGATTGTTTTGGTGTGGAAATATTCCGCGAACGTCTCTTTTCTTCTCCATGTTCGTCCCTCAAATTCTCAGCCACTATTCTGCTTGGGCGACTTCCGAACATGTCCTTCAATTCTTTTATTAATTCAGTACTCTCCTTTTCAATCAACTCAGATCTGGAAAGGAACCATTCGAATGCCCGATTTTTTAATCTCGACACCACCATTATCATCCAGTCTGTACGTTAAACATACTAATCCCAATTGCTTTTCCCACCCGTCGAAATTCTCGCCCGTCCCGTCGAAATAATTCAACATCGACTTCATGGACTCTGTAATCGCGCTCGTCCATTGTCGACCCCATTCTTCTCCCATCGATGACACATCAGTATTCAATCTTTGCATCTCACGCATCATATCTACTTCGCGTTTTAACAATTAGACCACGTGATATCTTTCTCCCTTCTAAGAAGATCCCATTGCCAGTTCAACATCTCATCCTCTGGACTTTGATGCCCTATCATTATATCTGCTATCGCACTTGCACCCGCGTCGTTGCTCTCCTGATTCCCCTCTCTTGTGAACTCCTGCATCCAAGCTCCTGACGGATCGTGCACCATGAGTCGAGTTAACAGCTCCTGTTTCAACCCTACTGCATTTAAACTCTTCGTCTTCAAAATTTCCTTTAACTGATGAACCGTAAATTCATGTGGTTGCATATTTTCGTCTTTCCACTTCCCACTCACAGATTGCACAATTTATACCACAACAGTCTAATATTCACTACACTACAATTTAACTATCTACACGTTTTTCACACTTCAACGCGGTCTACTCTTTCCCATAAACAGTCCGTCTACTTCGTTCACACAATTCAGGATGAGCGCCCAAAATTTATGGGAATTTTATAAATGAATTTAATAAAACGATTATAATAATTGAAACTACAACTCTACACTTTAAAACTATGAAATATTATAAACTTTATTATTATTAACTACGTTTGAACAAATTCAACGACGTGCACAACTGAAAGTCTTATCACCGACTATCAACTTTTTTTATTTTAATCCGTTACCTCGTAACGGAAACGCCAAGGAACAAAAGATTTAATACATATCGAACGATTCAATCGATTCACTGTCGTACAATTTTATCACATTCACAACGCCCGTATCGGCGATGTCATTCTTAAAACCCTACACTACTCTACAATATTGACATTTTCTTTTCTCTTTTCCTAGATACTACATTCTGCCTATATTTCCTATATCTAATTATTTTCTGACGCTGCTTTAGAATGGTCTGCGCACGATTTGCGTATTCTCCGATTCTAGCTACAAATTTTAATCGATCTACTACTACTATTCCTTGGTAAACTCTAGCGCGTTGTTTTTCACCTTTAATGTCGCGTACAATATAACTATCATTTCCAAGTACTTTTTCGATTTCATATGGTCCTCGATATTTTGGTGACAATTTTCGACTTTCGCCAGTCGCAGATATTTCGCTTTTTACAAGAACTAAATCACCTACTCGATATTCTCTCGCTTTTGTTTCTTTTTTGTTAAATTGTTCGCTGAGCGCACTTTCATTTTTCTTCAACAATTCAGTAACATTTCCATCTGTAACCGTTCGTTCGAGGTTACTCGCGTTGCGACTTGACCGCACGGAATTTTATTTTCCGTGACATGAGGTTGTAAAGCTCGTGTCTCGTACGCTTACGGATTTTCGCAACGCGCTGCTCTGCCGAACTAACATTAGAGCAGTAGTTCAAATACTAAATCCCTTTCGATCGACAAAGGGTGATTAGTTATGTCGAAATGTTTTCAAAGTCCCGAGATGATGAACCTTGGTCGAGATTGTACTAATTCCGAACGATTGACTTTTATAAAGTACAAAATGAGTCCGAAACGATTGACTCTTTACTAGTTGCATGTGATATCTTGACTCTACGAAGAATTTGATGTATCTGCCTTTGCTCTCGATCGTCAGAGCAAAGGAGCCCTTGCGAAAGTTTGGGAAATGCGCTGATTGGTTTTTCACGATTTTGTAAATTCGAATCAGCGTTTCCCTTGACTTTCTCCCACTCTTCCGTTACGCCCTTAGCGTGTTTCGTTTTTAGGAAAGAGTGGGATGGTACCAGGGCGTACGCGAGAAATCCGCGAGTCCGACAACACCGGAGTTTTTCCTCTGGGTCTCAAGGCCCGATGGCCAAAAAGTACCGTAGCGAATGTACCGTCGAAATTACCCTTCGGAAATACCAAGTTTATGACAGGAAATGGTTATTGAGGACTAAACGAAAACTAAAATTCTAACTCTATTGTCCGAAAAAAGGTAAATGATTTTAACTACGCGCGAGGAAAAAGTCTTTCTCAAAAATAGCCTTTTGTCACGAACCTATCATAAACTTTCCAAGCGAAATCTCACGTACCGTGTTCCAACGGTTGAAACACCATCCGCATCTACCACTTCGCATTGCGCGTTAATTTTTCGAATTTCTAGAGTAAGCTCGCTTTCTTGCCACCCTGGCGCTTTACAATTAAATGTAATTTCATACGGTGTTTTTCGCATAATTTTATGCTTACTACTATTTATACCCCATTGCACATCGTACAGTCTCTGATCCCAGTTTTCGCCATTGATTTCGCCATTGATTATATGTATGATCACATATAATTACAGCCACGTATTTATTGTTACACTCTATTGTCGGTAACAGCCTCAAATGGTCTATGTGGATAGTTTGAAACGGCGCACTACCCTTATCTAGAGGGTGTAAAAACTCGAGCTTCCTTCCTGTGGTAGCCTTGGAATACAAACACGTCACGCATTGGTTTATATACTTGGTAACGAAATCTCGCATCTTTGGAAAATAGTATTCTTCTTTAGCTGTTTCTAACGTTTTATCGACACCTAAATGTGCTACTGACCGCTGCGCTTCGGCTATTATAACGTAACATAACTCGCAAGGAACATACATATAATCATCATCGTCCTTTTTTTATAAAGTCGCGCATTATACATTGTGAATAGTAAATATCCGCCCACTGCATTGCAACTACCCAGTCGGTATTGCGTCGAATTCCTAAAATGGGCAGTCCCCCAACATCGGTATTCTCGGGCGCCTCCACGGGATTTTTACTTAATGCATATGCTCCACTATTTCGTTCACCTTTTTGGTACTCAATGCTGTAGGCGGACTCAAATCTCGCTTATTCCCTAGCATTTTCAAACTATTGCAATCGGTTTTAATGACAGAATGGATTCCAATTAAGTAGACTTGAAACTTTTCTAACGCGTATACTATCGCCAGTGCCTCAAGTTCATATGAGTTATATTTTGTTTCCTCGGAAGTTGTTCGTCGTCTATAAAAACTCAAACGGGGTGCCACCTTCCATCTGGTTGTTTCTGAAACAACGCTGTCCTAATCCTAACGCACAGGCATCCGTACGAACTTCCGTTTCGGTCTCGTGATTATACAGTGTGTCTCACAACTAGTATAGGTCCCGGAAATGGGGGATAGCTGACGCTATTCTGAAAAGCTGTCGCTCTCGCGTCTTACCGCGCGCTATTCTCGCGCTCTGATTGGTCAGTGTTTTTCCTGAATAACTCAAAAACGAAGCTTCAAACCCCATTTGTGCAAAGGAAAATCTTGTTCAGAATAACGTCAGCTGCCCCCCATTTCTGGGACCTACACTAGTTGTGAGACACCCTGTATAATATATTGCCAAAAACGGTTTCGACGTTAACGCTACCTTGATTATTTTAAGAGCCTCGTTTTGCTCATCGCTCCAGGAAAACATCGCATTCTTACGGGATAAATTGGTTAGTCGACTCGCGATAACAGCAAAATTTTTAACGAATCGCCGAAAATAACTAGCTAGCCCCAGAACACTGCGTACATCTCGAGCACATTTCGGAATTAGAAATTCGCGTACGCTCTCTAGTTTTCACTGGCTCGGTTGTATACCTAATATCGAAGCTTCGAAGCCCAAGTATTCTATTCTAGATTTGAAGAAATTGCATTTTTTTTAATTTATAGTTAGTCCTGCGTTCCTAAAAATTTTAAAGACTTGCATGAAACGATTCAAGCCCTCCTCTACCGCCATGCTTGGCATAATGACATCGTCTAGGTATGCCATGGCTATGTCATAGCGCAACGATCCTAAAATATTATTTATCAAACGTTCGAATACCGCGGACGCGTTACACAGGTCAAAAGGCATTCTTTTGAATTGGAAGCGTCCATCTGGCGTTACGAAAGCTGTCTTTTCTCGTGAACCTGATTCTACTGGTACGTGGTAATAACCGCTAAAAAGATCTATGCTTGTGTAATACCTTTGACCGCGTAATCTATCCAACTGGTCATCCACGTGCGGCAGTGGATACTTATCCTTTATGGTCGCTTTGTTTATTGCTCGATAATCGACACACATCCGCATTTCGCCGTTTTTCTTCCGAACCAACAAAACCGGACTACCAAAAGAAGAGTTACTATTCTCTACCGCATCCGCCGCCTACAATTTATCAACCATTTCTTGTAATTGTCGCCTCTCATGATAAGATACGCGATACGGCCTATATACAACAGGTTTTTCCGACGCTACATCTATTCGCATTGTCGCTTTATCAGTCCTACCTAGCTGTTTTATCGTTTTGACAACCAGATCGCGGTTTTGGTTAAGTACTCGCAGTAGCTCATTCGCTTCTTCCCCGTCCAAATCTGTGTCGATTTCATCCTTGCTGATGAGGTCGTCGTTGATCTCTCGTGTGAAAGTCCGCTACTCGCAGACTTCTCCTCAGGTGACGATTTCGCCTTGCTGGATCGTTACGTGCCGACCGGTTATTTTCAAGACAGGTAGAACGACTTGCCCTTTCGTGTCCGTGGCGACGATGCACCTGGGTATTATGGGGCCGTCTCCGGTAGGCCACCATCGATGCACAGCTTCTCGTTTGGCACGCTACCCGCTACAATTATATGGCCTAGGTAATTATGCGGAATTACATATTGATGTTTCATAGTAAGTTAAACCAAGTTCGTTAGCTACGTCTTGGCACAGTGCCACCACGCTGCTCCCCAAATCCACGTAGCATCTGACCGGGTGGTTGTTCAGCATAGCATCCTGTGATGTCCGGATAACAAAGTCGTGGATAATTAATAATAGTATTTATTCTGAGCTTGTATACATGGGTCGTAGGAGCGAGGTCTAGATCAGTTGCTGGCTGATACGCAATTACACGCAGTCGGCATCACCGTTTAGCGCTACATAACACGTAGCTCATGTAAATTATATTCAATACATAATAACTCTCCCGCCTTTTTAATTCGAATTTTGTTGAGACGTGGAGAGCGGTGCAAAATCAGCTCATCCGCTTTACCTTTAATTATTTGATCAACATGGCGCTTTTGAATTACATTTTTGTCGGTTCGTACAGCATATGTAGATGGCGAAGTTTGTTTCACAATTTTACACGCAATTTAGTGTAACCGGAAACTCTACATTAAGATGGGACATAAATGAATTATTACAACCGATCATAAAGGATGCATTGTCGTACGCCATTCCAATAATATTTTTCCAGAAGTAAGATACTATTTTCGGATGAATTTGTTAAAAATGCTGTTTTTAACCGTTATTTGTAAAGATCTAATGCCGATACTGCGATAATAACATTAGACGCTGTCACCTAAAAAAAATAAAAATAGAAAAAAAAATAAAAAATAAAATTAATAGCTATAAGAAAAAAAAATTCATATATTATATTTGAATGTTGTATAACATTACCTGACATGCTTTTCTTCATACGCGAAGTGTTCTTTTCCTTCTCTTTCGTAATGAAGAACTACATGCGCTGCCATACTTATGAAAATTTCTTTCCTCGCAAATCATCTATTGTAAAAATCTGTAACAAAGTATTAGTATGTCTTAACCCTAACTTAGCAACTAGATCAAACGGAGGTCGTCCGTCGTTACTCCAGTGTCCAGCAACTCGTGCGATCGCATGATCCACGAGTACAATCGCATTCTGCAATTGTGAACCACCGACAAAAGTCGATGGAACTGCACATTACAGTACAGTGCGACGCCGGACTGTTGTAACCTTTGTATTAGATTCGGAAAGAGTTCTCTTTCGCTTTTTCAAGAGCTCTCTTTCCTCCATTATGAATGGGGGTTCTCTTATGGGCATACCCCTATTGTACCGGCTATTTATATACTCCGGTAACATGCATTCCATATAAAATTTTATCAATTTTGGCTCCATTTCGTTTTGCCAAAATTCGTCGTCTCTTTGGACGGTAGTGCATTTTATCCCTTTCGGGGTCCACATGCAAAATATGCAATATATTCTACCTGTTATGTGCAGTTGTCCTTGCACTTGGTAGAAGTATGCATGTTTCTGTTTAGCTGTGTTCCTAATTCATCGGCAAATATCCGTCGGATAGACGGAATCGACTTAATTGTCTCTTCCGGCAACAAGTTCTCAGCTGTTTTTGGGCATTTGATTTCAACAATGCCCTCTTCATCGATAACACCATCCGGTGATGCTCCCAAGAATGGATGAGAGCTATCGATAAAAACTCCACATTCTTTAATTTCTGTACCTGTACATTTTCGTAGTTCTTCACGGGCAGTTTCTTCACATTCTTGCCCGTATTTAAGTGCAGGTACACTAATAATTTGTGGATATATAATTTTTTTAACTAAATTCGCACATAAAATGTCACTTCTGCGACGGCACACGCTTCCAAAATTGGACGCCGTCAGAAGTTTTGATTTATATGCGTACCAGCGTGGATTTTTTGATTGTCCAACTGTTTCCTTTTCAACAGTATCTTTTCTTTCTTGCCACTTTCGGAGCATTTCCAAATGTTTTTCTTCTTCCAACTTATAAATATTTGAATCCATGTCTGGTTGTGCAGTGTTTGCTCCATAATCAAAATCTTTTACAGAGCGCAATTTTTTCTGCACTCGCTCTGCAATATTCTTTTCACGTTTTTCATTGACTATTTTATTTGCACGTTTTCTTTTTTTTCCATACTGCATACAACTGCGGGCGGCTTCTTGTTCATCGCCCTATTCAACCGGGATAGTGCTTCCTTAGTGTTGTATTGTAACACGGCAGCAGCACATCTTGCCGTGTACGAACTTCTTTCCCCGAGATTCAGTCTTTTTCCACCAATGTATTTGGCGACGATCCCGCTGAAGCTTTCTACGCTATTATTGTTGCAGTTGTATAATAAGCTCTCTGCATGAGCTACTACTGGTCGAAGTATATCGTTGATTTACTGATATATTCCCATGTTCTTTAATTGTGGGACGATATTTCTTTCGTTCTCTTTGTTTTTCCCGTCGCAGAAGTACTTGATTTTTCTACACTCCACGTGTTCGCCAAATACGTGGCTTGGTATATTATATATATCGCCGTATAAATTTTTCATTTTTTTGGCGGTCGATATATATTCTTTGTCTCTGTACTGCGCGGCTTTTACAATCGCTGTCCGTATCCGCCGAATGCTACTTTCAACGGCTTTCCTCATAGTTCCTACTGTTGTTTTTTTTGCAATGTCTCTCATTTTTCTGCAGAAATTATGTAATAAATGGTTCAAACATTCAATTTTTTTCACACGAATTTCTGTTTTATACGGATCTGCGTCGATAATTTTTTTGTATACGCTGCTGTCTCCATCGGCAATTAGCGTGGCATAAATCAATCCACGCTTTTCCACGCTGGTTTTAAAGCCTTCCACTATTGCGTCGCTTTCCATAGCGGTGGATGCTTGACTCCTTGTCCAGTTCACGGCTTTCTAAACTCTGTTGAGGGTCTTTAATACCTTAATGGAATACTGGTAAGCCAATATTAAAATTCCTTAGGTGCGGCAATGGAGTCAAGTGATGTCTTCGCCTCGACATAGGAGGAAGTACTGAGCATATACCCGACCGGGTGAGGTGGCATATCCGTGCCCCCTTCGGGGTGGCCGGATTCACAATAGTCCTTGTCCAGTTCTTAAAACACATATGTTTTCGTGGCTGTTTCTTATTTCTTTCAGCAAAGTCGCAAATTTTACATCTTTTGTTCCGCACTCCAATGTATAAAACTTTTTTGGTGTGATATCCAATTATTACACCAACTCCCGACGCAGAGTTATATGTACCAGTGCGATACGATCCTTTCATCAAGCTCCCGTCGGCAACAGTGGGAATGTGCGGGATTCCGGAACCAGGAAGAATATCTCCTCTTCTGATAGCCAATTGTTTTTCTTCTTCAGCCGCTGCTATCATTTCTTTTTTAGCAGCAGCAGTCAACGAATTTACGATTTCATCGTGATGCTTTACATATTGCCTCTTCGACATACATTTTATATTCATCGCAGCAAGAAATTCTTCCATCTGCGCGTAGCTGCCCCCAGTAAGTATGGTCTCAGCCACGGCACTACGGTTTACATCCATTTCTTCAACATCGTCAGGTTGACTTCGGATTTCCCCTTTGTAGTGGCACATAGTGCACACTACGGTGAGCGTGGTCTTGAAGCTCGACTGTTTTACGCCGGTTATTTCCAAGTATTTTATACCACAATCTTCCCGATTATCGGCATGATGGCCAATTTTGTTAATTTCGACAAAAATGTGCTGTAAGCTTACGATACTTAATCCGCTTGAAACAGACGGCATTTCTTCTGGCCCGCTTGTTGCTATTTTTTCAACGATCCAGGTATCTTTTTCTCCGTCTGAAAATTCTGCCGACAAGGTTCCTTCTGAACTCTCTTCTTCTTGTGCTGTTGCAGTTACGATGCACAGTGGAAACATGGATGCTCGTTCATTGGATGTTGACGGCTGATTTTCGTATTCCTCAGCAAGTTCTCCTTCCTTACCGAGTACGTCGTCAACATCACTTACCTCTATATTCCTTTCCGAAGCAGCTGAACGACGTCGCCTTTCGGGAGTTCCTCTCTATTTAGAATACCTCCTCATCGAAGGGAATAATTTTCGTTTTTGTTTCTTCTTATCGCTTGAGTGATTATTTCCACTGTCTTGTTCATTACACGTTCCACTCATTCTCATCTTCTAATTCACGTAGATTAAACACTAAATAGTTAACACTAATTAACTTTATTACTAATGATAACTTTAATTACTAAATAATTAAAAAAAATTATTAAATAATTTAAAAAGAACAGAACTTAAAAAATAAACGATTAAATAATAAATAAGATATGATTATTAGAATAATAATAACACAAACAACACAAATGGAACTTCACGACGCGCAATTACAATTCTCGGCTTCTCACAATGCAATGAGTACTTCGCTTCGCTCCGAAAACAAAGCGATTCTTTCTTGAATTTTCGATAGCGACATCGATCCCGGAAAACACAATCCCATTCGTTTTTGTACCAAGCTTCATTACAAACAAGCTTCATACCAAGCTTCATTTTTATCATGCACCCATGCCACTCAAACGAGTAGGAATAGGAGGCATAGCTTAAATCGGTCGATAACTGTAACAGAGATTTCTAGACTGGGTATGCTACTGCGCATGGCATCGCACATGTCACATAATTCAATTAGCTAAATATATATAGCTAACTTCTTAACGTATTGATAAAAATGTAAAACATATGGTACAAAAAATAAAAAAATTGATATATGTACATTTTTTTTAAATTTAATAATAAAATAAAAATACGCAAATATTTTTAAATTCATTTTATTTTAATAAAAATTTTGATTTATATTATAATATCTTTGGCCACCTTGGCCGACGCGGTCTCCCCGGCCTCCCTGGCCATCCCGGCCTCCGCGACCATACAAAAGTCGCTTTAACAATTTTTCGGATTTTCCGTCGTCTTTTGTTCTTTTTCCACCGCCTTTTTATCTGGCGGCTTCTCTGATACATTATTCGCTTCTTCCTTTTGTTCATTTTGTACAGTTTCAATATCCATCTGTAATTAAAATGATTTATTTATTATTTTGACGTAATATAATAATGTATTATTTTATTCTATTTATTGTTCATGATGTTATACGTACTTTTTACTCACCGTTCGCTGCCATGATTGTTTGTAAAATGGCAGTCGATCGACGATAGCGACCGATAGGAAGTCCATAACTTCACTACACATATGCAAATATCAATAAATATCGAAAGAAATAGCTTCCATCCATTCTTGGTAGTGTTGCGTTTTCTTCTGGTTATTTAGGGAATTTGGCGTGCTTCGTTCTCAAAGCGCTAAGGGCGCTTGATTTGTAATTCCGCGAATAATTTAAAATAAAAGAAACTAACTATTATTTAAAAGATGAATTTAATTAAATAAACAATTTAATTTAACTTAACAAAATCAATTTCGAAACTAATAAAACTAACTGAATTAACAAACTGAATTCTAATATTTAAGACTTTCAGAATACGTGTTGCGGCTTTTAGTTCTAGGATTTGAATGATAGATTTTAAACTGAACGTCACAAAGAAATGATAATTTGTTTTACAATTTGTTTTAACATTAAACGAGTGTTTTACAATTTAGCTATGAAAATTTACAATAAATTCTAATATACCTTGTGTTCATATTTACAATTTAAACGTTGCGCATTATTACAAATTTTGCCGCTAGAGGCGCCACTGTCACACATACATTTCGTTTCTACAATATTATTTTACAATGTTAGATTGGCAAACGTTGGCAGCACAGAACACCTCCCCCCTCAATTTAAGAAGGTAAGACCGTTGGGATTAACTTCTAATTTTCTGATCAAATTGTTAATCTATTCTTATATGAGCTAATTTTAATTTATTAACATGCACTAACTTGGTTTTGTTATTTGTTATTGCTATTTCTGCAGTTAGATCGTTAAATATCTGAAGAATTCTGTAAGGACCAAGCCAATTTGAATCGAACTTCGATGTCTTTGGTTCTTTTAATAAATATACGAAATCATTTATCAAAAATTTTTGAGGATTCAAATGCTTATCATAATTCTCTTTACTTTTAATTTTTGCTTCATTTAAATTTCTTGCTGCAATTGCTTGAGTGCTACTGATTTTCGAAAATAATTTATCTAAATAATCAACAAATGTACGTTGAACTTTCTGCCTTACAAATTCCGAAGGTATTGTAGCTTTAACTCCAAACACTAACTCGTGTGGAGTAAAACCCGTTGCCTCATGAACAGATGTATTATAAGAAAGTATACCAAAGCGAATCCAATCATCCCAATCAGTTTTAGTACAATAATGTTTCAAATATTCAATAAAAACACGATGCGCACGTTCTAACGATCCCAAAGATTGAGGATGAAATGCAGTTGAAGTGATTCTTTGTATCTTAAATATCTTGCAAAAATTTTTCATGACGCTACTGACAAAATTACTTCCTTGATCTGTTTGAATAATTCGTGGACATCCAAAACGACTTATAAATTGTTCTGAAAGAACCAAAGCTACTGTTACTGAATCTATACTTGAAAGAGGAATAGCATCAGAATATTTTGTAAGATTATCCTGAAGCGTTAATAAATATCGATTTCCTTTTTCTGTTAAAGGTAAAGGTCCAACTATATCCATTTGTACTTTTTCAAAAGCTGATTTTGGGGTATCAGTTATACGCATTGGTTGTTTAGTTTTTGCTGATAAAATTTTATTCTTCTGACAACTTGGACAAGTATAAACAAAAGTTCTTATTTCCTTTTTCATTGATGGCCAATAAAAAACTTCTCTGATTCTTCTAAAAAGCTTCTTTACACCTAAACGTCCACCTACAATTGATTCATGAAATTCCTCAATGATAAGGGGTCTTTGAATTAAAGATGGAATTTCAACTTCTCCTGTGCAAACAGTTGTAGTATATTTAGAGTCATTAAATTTTTCTTTTAAAAGACTTTCAATAGAATCCCAATTAATTGGCTCAATGCTATTGTCTTTTCTAGAAATACTAAAACTTCTAACATTTAATGAATCCATAAGATGTCTAAGTGAAACTACCGAAGACGCAAGGTTAACCAAATTTACTGGTTCATCTGAACTAGTTTTTACAAAGAGATGAAAGGTAAGATATTTTGAATTAGGAAAAACCATTGTCTCTCCTATATTAACATTATATCCTTTAATTTACTCAAGAGAAAATTTATTATTAGTCAGTAAGGCTTTTGATGTCTGTGATATTACCAGATAATCAAGAGAAAAGAAATGAATCAAATTATCCTGACGCATAAAAAGTTGATCCTTTGAATCTAAAAAGATAGGTTGAAATGTTTGAGGAAAAGAAGAATTATTTTGAGAAACAGCATCCGCAATCATTACTCTTGAATTCTTATCAATTAAATTCTTTGAAGAAACTTTTACATCAAAATTTTTATCAATTAAATTCTTTGAAGAAATTCGAATCATGGCCTGTGTACTTACATCCGTTTTATGAAAAAAACTCTGGAATTCGCGCCCCACTACCGAGAAAAACCTCCTCAACCGTTCCGCCGGGATGACTAGCTCCTTGGCAGAACAAATGAATGTCTGCCCCTGCACCGAGGAAGAATTACTCAATCTTTCCTCCGGGATAAATCCTTCCCCCATCACTAGTGGGACAACTGAATGCTCACCACTCCTTTCCCTGAGTAAGAACTCCTCATTTTTTCCACCAAGATGACTAGTTCCCCTATCATCATCGGACCAACTGAATGTCCGCCCATTATTTCTGTAGGAACGGGGTGCGGGACAGAAAAAATGAGTCGTTAATTGAAGTGTGATAAACCGCTATATTCTAATTTCGTCCAACAAATCTCAATATCGTCGTTACGCTGTACATACACTCGCTGCTTTTTCAAAACTGTCCCTCGCTTCAACTTTCACAACGCTCGCAATCCGCATTCGCTCTCTTTCTTTCACATTCGCTCTCTCTTTCACTCGCATATGTTCCCTTTGTTAGTTCGCATCCATACTTCGCATTCGCACTATCTCGCTCGCACCGTCGCACTCGCACTATCGCCCTCGCACCTTCTTAACGGGAGCCGTTCGAACGGCCGTGACGCGGTGTTTTGAAGACGCGTTCGAACATATGATCGGTTATTGCCCTCCTACACTCGGCCGTCCTGACAAATGCACCTGCCCTCAGGTGCCGCTGCTTGATATTTGTTTATTCAGGATTACTATTAATTATTTCTTCGCGATCTTCTACCCACGGCTTCATATGGTCTACCGCTGTCGAGGTTTGTAGGGGGCCCTCGTGATTGCCGACTTTTCTTACTAAATACCGATCATTGCGCAGTGCTCTCGTTATTGTATATGGCCCCAGAAACTTTGTGGTGAGCTTTTGTCCTGGCCCCATCTGAGTTCTTTTTATGGCTACTAGTTCGTCTTCTTTGTATACTTGCGCATTTTTTCTTTTCTTGTTATACGTTTTCCTGTTCTCCGCCTGCATCTTCGCGATTTGCTCTTTCGCATTACACCGCAGCTCGTTCCATTGCCCTCCTACATTTCCAGGTACTGAAACCTGAACAGACTGACACCTTAGCCTGTCGTTCCTCCCATCTATTGATACTGGAGTTGGTGATTCAAAATTGATGTCACCATTGTCCTTCTGATCAAGTCGGGATTTCGCGACATTTTCCTGATTCAAATTCCAATTACTATCTTTGCTATTCATTTCTTCTTCATCCGCAGTAAAGTATTCCTCAAGATCTGAATCAATTATTAAACCATCTGCATTATTAATCTCAATTTGATTGTTTGTAACTAAAACTGATGCTGCTTCATTATTTAAATAGGCGTCCTCATTCATTTTAAAATCCTCAACCGGTTGATCGCTACCGGTAGCAATTACTTTTTGAGAACATCCAAAATTAGGACTGAAAGATGAAATTATAGATTTAGATGGAAATAAAGATAATGAAGTTCCAGTAGTCATTAATGGTTCCGAATCTATTTCAACTGGATTTCTCGATAAAGCGTCAGCATTTGAATTAACCTTTCCTGGTTTGTAAATTATATCATATTCATATTCACTTAATTTAATACGCCATCTCATAAGTTTAGATGTTGGATTTTTAACAGTATGTAACCAAATTAAAGGTCGATGATCCGTAACTAATGTAAAATGTTGACCATATAAATATGGTCGAAAATGTTCCACTGCGAAAATTATTGCTAACATTTCTTTCTCAATAGTTGCATAATGAATTTCAGATGAACTTAAAATACGAGATGCAAAAGCAACTGGAAGATGCTTACCAATTGGACCCTGACTCAAAACAGCTCCTACAGCAAATTTTGAAGCATCAGTTGTCACTACAAAAGGTCGAGAAAAATCAGGAAATTGAAGTAAAGGTTCTGAAGAAATTACATCTCGTAAAGTCATAAAAGCATTTTGTGCCTTTTCCTCCCATTGAAATGGTACATCCTTCTTAAGAAGCTGAGTAAGTGGTTTAGCAATTTTAGCCATGTTCTGAATAAAACGTCTGTAATACCCTACCAAACCTAGAAATTGTTTTACATTTCTTTTGGTTTTAGGAATTGGAAATTGTTTAACGGCCAAAACTTTTCCCGGATCTGGCTTGACACCATCCACTGTGATATAGTGACCCAAATAAACTAGCTCTTTTCGAAGAAAATGACATTTTTCCGGTTGAAGAGATAATCCAGCGTTTTTCATCCGTGTTAATAAGACTGTTAATTTTCGTGCGTGTTCCTTCAAAGAGCTTGCATAAATCACGATGTCATCCATGTAGATAAATAATTCTATTCCTTGTAATCCAGATAGAATTAGATCCATGCAACGTTGAAATGTAGCAGGTGCATTTTTCAAACCGAATGGCATCCGATTGAATTCAAAATGTCCTTCCGAAGTTGAAAAAGCTGTTTTTGCTTTCGAATTCGGATCTACCGGAATTTGATGGAATCCAGAAGCCAAATCTAAAGTGCTAAAATATTTCGCACCACCCAATTGATCAAGAATTTCCGTAATGTTTGGTAATGGGTATGCATCACTAATTGTCTTTTCATTTAGTTTTCTATAGTCAATTACCATTCTCCATCGCGGTTTTCCTGATGAATCGGCCTTTTTTGGAACTATCCAAACCGGCGAATTGTACGGTGAATTTGACTCTTTTATAATTCCATTCTGAAGAAGCAAATTTACTTGCATTTTAATTTCTGCTTTGTGAATTTGAGGGCTGTTTAGCTTTAATGGGTAATTCATCTATTGTATTAATGGTATGAAATATTGAATTTGTCGATCCTAAATGATCTGTTGATAAATGAAATTGTAATAAAAATTTATTAATTATTCCCAACAGACTTGACTTTTCCTCTTCATTTAAATGTTCTAATTTTAATGATTTAACCAATTCATTGAATCTTGATGTCTTATTTTGCTCTTTCTCTAAATCTGAATCTATTGTTTCAACTAAACGTGATGATTGATCCATTATTTCAAATTCTTCTAATTCAATTTCAGGAATTTTTAATGATACAGATTCCTCATTAATGTTTATTGTGAAAATTTTAACGAAACCGTTCTCCTGTGTGGCCAAAACTTCTCCCAGGAAAACACCAGGAGCAATGTCTAACTTTTTAATGTAACCATTATTAAGTGAATTCCTAACTGGAATTGTTACTAAAATTTTGGACCTTGGTGGTAAAGTTATGGAAGATGAACGTTCTAACGGAATTTCAAATTCTCCAATTTTGAAAATATTAGGTAATGTATTATTAAATTTTAATATTACTCCCTGCGTTTCTAAAAACGGAATACCGATTATTCCTGTTTGTTTAATATGAAAATCATTATTTACAATTTGAAATTTAATATTAACTCCAAGAATTGAAATAATTACTTCTCCTTTAGTTAATATCGACCCCAACTCAATTCCACAAAGTTTGCATACAACCTCCCTGTCTATATAAGTGTCATTTGGAATTCCTTCTTCCTTCAAAAGATTAATTTGACATCCAGAGTCAACTAAAAACGAAACTGACTTTCGCGGAAAAATCTGTTGTGGAAAATTAATTACGGGTAACTGTCCAATTCTTTCTGAATTTAATTTAATATTTACTGTTTTAATTTGGCGCCTACAATCAACGGTTCGGATCGCCCTGCGCCCTTCTGCGATCCGACTCTGAAGTTTAAATTCTTTTCATTACTATTTTGATTTAAATCTTTCTGACTATTTAAATATGGATGTCCTTTCTTTTTAAAACAGTTTTCCTCAATATGCCCAGCTCTCTTACAAAACGTACACCATGTCTGATTTAAATTCCTCGAATCAAAATTCCTGTTATTTACTCTACAATCTTTCTTTAAATGACCAAACTGCTTACACTTATAACACTGCTTTTCAGAAACATCAGTTACCAAAACTCTAGTTAAAACTTTATTGTTTTCAATTCCAGTTCGTCTATTTTTTCCTTTTACTTCTTGTTCCAATTTTATTGCTTCAGAAATTATAGCTTCTAAATTTTTAGTTTGATCTTTTGATATTATTAAACTAATCAACTGATTCTGCAAACCCCTTATAAATCCATTTTTTGCTGTTTTATCTAATAGTGCGATTATATCGGCTTTTTGTTCTAAATTGTAATTTTCTTGTATTGCTTCCATTCCTAAATTTAATTTATTACTTACTTTTTGTCCAAACATTTCTACTGTTTCATTTACTTCCTGCTGTATTAATTTTAATTCATCGAATATTGAGTCTAAGTCATACCTTTTAATTAATACTGACTTTAAAATTTCAATCAATTCATCTAAGTTATTTGATTCAGTACGATTATTAATAATTTGTTCCGCTAATTCTCCGATTTTATTTCGTACTAAGGCAAAAAAACTTTTTTGTTCACTAGGCTTGATTAAGGAGTTTGCTAATCGACATTGCTTAGAAAATTTAAATATGGTGCACGTTGTTTGACCATCAAATCGCGGGACTAAATCTATAGCCAAATTAAAGAGTTAAATAAGAATTGTCCGAATTATTGGATTTTTGAATACTATTTTCATAATTTAATATTTGAGTGTTGCTGCTATTACTTGAATTTCTTTCATTGTTTACTATTGACGAATTTGAGAAAGATGTTGCGGCTGGAATACAATTTAGCATAAGATTTGTGTTTGTTTGAGTTTGTTCAACGCTTAAATTTTCAATAATTGACGGTTCTAACATTCCTGGTACATCTTCTACTTTGAATCTCCTTCCTAATTTTACAGAAATTTTGCGCGTTTTCCTAATTTTCCGAACAAATCGTTTCTTATACGGCGGCATTTTTAAAAATTAGCTAATTTCTATCTTAATTTATATATTTATAATTTAATTTAATACGTGACTTAATAATTCCTTTTCAGGCGAGGCGTGTGGCGTTCAGGTAACGTTGCACGGACGCTGAATCCACTCCCCTTGGTATTCACCCAAAGCTCCAAGGAAAACCGTGCGAAAAACCTGGAGAAGGAGTCCGCAATCGCTTGATCGTCACGTTCAAATTAATTTGAAGACAGCTGGCTTTGAATGATCCCGATCCGCTCCACTTCTTCCAAGTTTGAGCCCGCCAGAATAGTGCACTTCCTCTCGTTCTGCCCCGTTGATGGTGATCCTCTTCTCCCTATTCTTCTCCAATGATCCGTTTCGATTGATGATTCTTCCCCTTTTAAGATCCCGTTGATTTTGATATCCCACCGCTGTCACCAAAAATTATGTTGCGTTTTCTTCTGGTTATTTAGGGAATTTGGCATGCTTCGTTCTCAAAGCGCTAAGGGCGCTTGATTTGTAATTCCGCGAATAATTTAAAATAAAAGAAACTGACTATTATTTAAAAGATGAATTTAATTAAATAAACAATTTAATTTAACAAAATCAACTTCGAAACTAATAAAACTAACTGAATTAACAAACTGAATTCTAATATATAAGACTTTAAGAATACGTGTTGCGGCTTTTAGTTCTAGGATTTGAATGATAGATTTTAAACTGAACGTCACAAAGAAATGATAATTTGTTTTACAATTTGTTTTAACATTAAACGAGTGTTTTACAATTTAGCTATGAAAGTTTACAATAAATTCTAATATACCTTGTGTTCATATTTACAATTTAAATTTTGCGCATTATTACAAATTTTGCCGCTAGAGGCGCCACTGTCACACATACATTTCGTTTCTACAATATTATTTTACAATGTTAGATTGGCAAACGTTGGCAGCACACAACAGTAGCATCACCGAATGGTGTTATCGATGAAGAGGGCATTGTTGAAATCAAATGCCCAAAAACAGCTGAGAACTTGTTGCCTGAAGAGGCAATTAATTCGATTCCGTCTGTCCGACGGATATTTACAGACGAATTAGGAAAACAGCTAAACACAACACATGCATACTTCTACCAAGTGCAAGGACAATTGCACATAACAGGTAGAAGATATTACATATTTTGCATATGGACCCCGAAAGGGATAAAATGCACTACCGTCCAAAGAGACGACGTATTTTGGCAAAACGAAATGGAGCCAAAATTGATCAAATTTTATATTAATAAATATGTCCCGAATTACATCATGTTTGGTCTTATATTAATCAGGAAAATGTCACGAATATGATGGAGAAAATAGTATGAAACATTAATGAAAAATAAAAAAGTTAGCAACGCATTATTATTGTAAACAATTGAAGAGACTTTTGATCTTTGCCGACTGTCACGATCGCAGGGTCTCTCCCTTTTTCAATCGCTATCCTTCTCTATGTTAGAAACTTTTATCGTCAAAAACCAATAAATATAGTCCAAATTATATTGTGTTTGGTCGCATTTTAATCAGAAAATCGTGAAAAATCTATTAGTAAAACTTTGATAATAACAAAATAAAAAATAAGAATGTTTTATATTTGCATTGGTATTGTCTCACAGATATGCCCGAACCCGGATCACGTTACATTTCTCGGCGATCGAGCTTCGGACGTTTCGAGGTGTCTTCCCCTGAGTAGTGGGGATAACATTTTCGCTTATATCGTGAAGGACATTTTTGCGTATATAGAATGATTACTGTATTATTTTCTGTTATGATATAAATTTGGTGCAATGTGATTCCGTTATTACGATTATTAAAGAGCAGAGTTTAAAAAAGTTGTGTAAGTAAACGAGTAGACTCGCTGGCTTACCATGATGAAGTTCCGGGTTCGATTCCCGGCAACTGAGATCGCATTTTTTCTCTCTTCGATTTGATACAATTATACTCGTAAATGAGATCATCGATGATATTATGAATTATTGAGATTTATTATTCCATTTGAATAATAAAAAAGAAAATGAATAATGTAATTTACTCAATATTTTAATTGGTGTATACAAATACGTATACACCAATCTTTTTACTTTTTGTACTATATGTTTTAAACTTTTATGAATACGTAAATAAAGTAGCCATTTACATTTAGCTGAACATTTCAATTATGTGACGTGTGCAGTGCAATGCGCAGTGCCATACCCAGTTTAGAAAACTATATGCAGTTACCGACCGTTTTGTGGTTTCATCGACGTTGTAGGTAACTTGGCCAAAACCACGAAAACATGCGACCAATACTACAAGCGCTCGTAGCGGATAATCGTGAAACTATTATTGTATGGCGGAACATCGTGACAGGCGCCAGTGTGCTTAATCGTATTTTCGTTCTCATTTCTTCCAGAAGTGATAAATTGACAAAAATTGGACCTAGGCGATATTGTACTATTACAGTAATGCTGCGCTGCTATCGTTTTCGGTGAGTAAATCTATGAATTTTCTGTAAAATGAAAAATACGGCGCAACGTATCTAGGAACCGCTATCTTGATTGTTTACATCTATGTCTGTCTCACGCTTACGTCTCACGAATTTTTCGTTTTATTCAATCTGTGATGTTTGTTGGCGTAAAAACGATAGCAGCACAGTATTGGGTGTAGCTACCGGTGCTAAAACTATCCACAGAAAATGAATTTATGCAATTTTCGAGACGTAGGATCGAAACTACGAAATCGTCTCTCTCTCTCGCACATCGCCTATACGTGCATGCCCCGCTACGTGTGAGTTTACGCACACAAATACTGTGGGACACTACCCTTAAATTCCTCAATTAGTTTGTATGCTTTTGTATTATTCTTAAAATTAATTATCTTAGGCCATTTGGAATACGTATCAACTGTAATTAAATACATGTTCCCATAAAATGGTCCCGCGAAATCACAATGTATGCGGCTCCATGTCTTTGTCGGCCATGGCCATGTTGTTAATGGTGTATGCGGCGGCTTCTTGTGCTGAATTAAACAAATTTTGCATCTATTCATTAAAGCTTCTATGTCAGAATCTATTCCTAACCACCAAACATACGAGCGAGCAAACATTTTGATTTTTACAATACCTAGGTGTGTAGCATGTAATTCATTCAAAATTAAAGTTCTCATGCTTTGTGGAATAACGGCTCTTAGGCCCCAAAATAAACATCCTTTTTCAACTGTTAATTCTAATCTTTTTGAATAATAATATTTTTCGTCATTCGGTAATTCTTTTACATCTGGCCAAACATTTAATACGTATTTAATTCCGTTACTAATTGTTTTATCTTCCTTATTTTCAGTAGCTAACATTTTATAATCAAAAGTTTTAATTCCTTCTTCAAAAAAATTGACATGTAAAAAATCAGGTTCTAATTCTAATAACAAAATATCATTTCCTTCATCTTCAATGGGAAGTCTAGACAATGCATCACAATTTGCATTCGCTTGCGACCTAACATGTTCAATTTTATAACGAAATCCTGAAAGAAAATAAGTCCATCTTTGAAATCGATTATCGGTTGTTAATGGAATCCCTTTACGCGGCCCTAGAATCATTTGTAATGCTTTGTTATGAGTTCTTAAAATAATTTCTTTTCCGAAAATAAACTCATAAAATCGTTTAAATCCAAAAACTATAGCCATTGCTTCTTTGTCGATTATCGCACGGCTCATTTCTTTTTTCCCAATTCTCTTTGACGCATATGCAATTGGTTTTTCAGTGCCGTCCCTACCTATGAGAAAGTATAGCGGAAATTCCATAGTCTGACGCATCACATGCTAAAATTATTTGCTCATTCGGGTTATAATACGCTAATATACAAGGTGAGATCAATTCATCTTTTAACCATTCAAACGCATTTGTACATTCTTGATACAATTCAAATTCTTTTTTATTTAATAATGTATATAACGGTGTTAGTTTTGCTGATCTATCTTGCAAAAATCTACAATAAAACGTTACTAATTCTAAGAAAGAAGCTAATTCTTTATGATTTTTCGGTTGAGGGGAATCTATCATTGCGCACACTTTTGATTTCGCTTTATGTAACCCGTTCTTATCTATAACGTAACCTAAGATTTCGATTCTATCTTGCATAAATTTACTTGTTTCTTTATTAATCCTTAACCCGCATTCTTCCAGTCTCGCACAAACTTTTTCTAAATCTTCTTTATGTTCGCTTTCTGTTCGCTTTCTGTACGGCCAGTTACGTAAATATTGTCAAGATACGCGATCGCACCATCGATTCCCGTTAGACATTCATCTCTTTTTCTTTGTACATCTGCAGGCGCCGGTGAAACGCCCTCTGGAATATTTCTATATCTAAATAAGCCTTTGTGCTTTAAATCCAAGTCCGAAAAAATTGCACCTCCTTGGAGGCTTGTAAAAATCTTGTCGATCGAGTGGAGCGGATATTTATCAATAATTATATACGGGTTTAATGTCAACTTAAAATCTCCACAAATTCTAATATCTCCATTACTTTTGAAAACCGGCACGATCGGCGTTGCCCATTCACTAATTTCAACCGGCTCTAGATGGCCCAAATTTACCAGTCTATTTATTTCTTTTTCGATTAGTGGTTTCAACGCATGCGCGACATGCCTACATTTCATAGCTACTGGTCGCGCATCGTCTCTTAAATGAATTTTCGTTTCGCTTTTATTATATTGTCCCGGAGTATCGCTGAACAGTTTACTATACTTTGTGAGAAAATAGTTTTTAACGCTTTCAGTATCAGTTTTATTTATACGATTCTCATTTACATCGCTCCATTTCAACGGCCATAGTTCGAAAACTTGTAGCCACTGTCGGCCAGTTAACGCTGGTCCCGGACCGGGTAAAACAACATTCTAATACTCTTTTTTCATTTTCTAATTCAACAGTTAAATTCGGCAATTTACCAATCGATTGCAAAATATTACCGCCATATACTTTGAATTTTCTATCAGATCTTACTATTTTAAATCGTTTAAAATAATCATCGTAAATTGTTTCCGAAATTATCATGGCGTATGTACCTGTATCTAATTCCATTTTCAACTTAATCCCGTTCACGGTCAGATCAACAAGCATCGGCTGCGCGTCACGGTCACTCGCATACGTTACACTGTCATATTTATCGCTCGATTCGATGTTGTAGAACTCGTTGCGATGGGTAGTCGATTCTCGAATCGGTGACGTCTCGTTCTCCTCTCGCATTAGTTTGACGTCGCTCTGGTTTTGAAATGATCCGGCGGCGGTCCCCCTTCGGCACGCTCGCTGCAGATGGCCTTCCATGCTGCAGCCGCGGCATATGTAGTCTCGATATCTACACTGCCTATTCGTGTGGTTTAGCTTCCCACAGCAATAATACACAACACTCCTCGTATCTCCTGATGGCTTGGCGTTGCTTGTTGCTTTGAATCGGCTTCCGGCGAATCTTTCGGTGGCTTCGTCGAATTGCCTCTCCTGTTGCTCCAATTTTTCGGCTTGCGTGTATTTTGAAATGCATGTATTTCACTTTTGGCACTTTTATTTTCTAGTACTTTTAATGTATCCTTTGCATTTTTTTCGGCAGCTTCCCGAGATACGGCCTCTTTATATGCCGTTTCATAGTCCAATTTGTCTATTCGAAATAGTGCTGCTTTAGTATCGTGATCTCTTAATCCACTCATAAATTGATCACGGAGTGCCACTTTTATATCACTAAAATTGCACTGTGACGATAACCTTTTTAACTTTGCTGCAAATTCAGCCACTGATTCATTCGGTTCCTGTTTAGCCATATTAAATTTACATCCTTCCATTATTTCAGATGGCCTTGGATTTAAATGTTCAGTCATAGTTTTTACTAGATCATCGAATGTTTTAGAATTCAATCTGTCTGGCTTCACTAACTGCTTGATTAGACCGAACGCTTATTCATCCAAGCGTGTCAACAAATGTGCGGCTAGTTTTTCGACTTTAATGTCTTTAGCTGTGAAGTATAGCTCTAGCTGTTCCACAAAATTCTCCCAGTTGTCTTTATGTAAGCAAAATTCTAGCCTGATACCGTCGCATGCATGTTGTCGCCCGGATCGCTCTCTGCTTCGCTTTCAGCTTGACTGTAAACAGACTCGCTGGACGCACTTTTGTTCAGGTCGACCTTCTCTTCGTCGATCGGCTTATCGTTTGTATTACTTGTATTAGCTCTTTTTTCAGCTATTTCCTTTTTCACGCTTTCTCTCAGTAATTCACGCAAATTTTCAAATTTATTGGTTTCAGTGAACGCGATACTCCTTTTAACTAATTCTTCTTTAATCTGCTTCTTATTAAGCTGCTGAATCCACGATAATCCTTTCTGCCCTGACATATATTCTATTGTTTATAATTTCACTGCACCTTACTACAGCGTATTAACTTTTTAATCGGCTGCACCTTACTACAGCTTAATCTGGCCCTTGTGTTGCATACGTGGCGTTCTGCACGCCAACAACGGCGTGTGCGTGTATTCTTATGCCTTTTTTACTTAATCACATCACTTGCACATTAGGTCCTTATGTTCGTCGATCCTCGTCACCAGTTGTGATGTCCGGATAACAAAGTCGTGGATAATTAATAATAGTATTTATTCTGAGCTTGTATACATGGTCGTAGGAGCAAGGTCTACATCAGTTGGTGGCTGATACGGCACTACACGCAGTCGGCGTCACCGCTTAGTGCTACATAGCACGTAGCTCGTGTATAGCACGTGGCTCCGTGACGTCACGTATTTCAATACACCACACATCCTTGAAATATTTTTGATACGTGTCGCCGGTAATATGCAAAACCGTAGTCGCCCCATTTTGCGGTGCCGTCGGGGTCGTCATTGGAGTCGACCGCGCTGACACCCTTGTTGATCTCGAGGTACACTTCTGGCCACAGTTGAAACTCGTTGTTAATAGTCTTACCTTTGGACACATACGCGTGATATGTCCCGCCTGTTTACATACGTAGCAAGTTATCCGCGAATTTGGCTGGGTAGAACCGTTTGTATGTCGTGTATCTGTGACCGCTGGTGTCTCCTTCAAATTCAAATTCGAATGCTACAAATCTGTTAGGAGTTTGCTTGTCCATCTATAGTGGCTTAGTGGTCCTAAAAAATCTCGGAAGCGGGGGTTATTTAATCCGTCCACAATCTACTCTATAGTTTTGCGGTCTCCCATTTCCGTCTTATTACATCTCGTTAATTTCTCGTAGTATTATTCTACAATATTTTCATTCGTTCGTCTCTTATAATTTAGAGCTTGTAATTTTTGACTCACCATGCTCTTATCCGATGGAAAGTTTTTGATTAGTAAGTCCTTCCATTGCGACCACGAGCGCGCAACACATTGTAAGTTGTCTCGCTATTTTCTTGCGACGACGCGTCGGTTAGTTTCGACAAGGCGTAATGTCTGTTGGCTATCTCATTCCAATTATACAGATCGCTCACAGATTGATTTGTGAAATCTGCATACCTTTTTCTACAGACGCAGTCATAAGCGTTCTTAACGAACTGAGTCTTGCAATCGAGGCGAATGTGTCATGGAAATCAACGCCAGGACGTTGTGCGAATCCCTTTGCAACTGCCTGGGCCTTCCTTCGTTCCAGCTCTCCGTTCGCCTTGTAATTATTTCTCAGCACAGTTCGGCAGCCGATCATCTTTTCATCATTGGATTTATCAACGAGTCTCCAGGTATAGTTGCTTACAAGGGACTTGATCTCAGCATAAACAGCGTCTCGCCATTCATCATCGTCTGGACCTGAAACTGATGGTCGGAAATCATAATAGTGCCGATTGACTGGCGATTGATGTCGCTGATGTGCGATCGCTATACTACGTTGGTCGATCTTCGTGGGAATTTAGTTAGTCGCAAACCAATTCTTTTCTTTATGATTAACGGTCATTCGCCGATTTTGTTGCAAAATCGGTGTAATGTGTAATCAGTGGATCTTCGTTAACGTGGACATCTTCATTTACAGGTTGTTAGAGTACACTCTCCCAGTACATTTATAGCAGCGATGGCCACTATTGAGAGTGGTGACTGTTACGGTAATTTAAGAAAGAAGGAGAATTCCGATGAAAATAAGTTCATTTAGACTGCTTTGTGTATACAACCGCTTGCTATCGCTTTTAAAAAGAAGTGCGTAATATTAAAAAGACGTCACGCGCTCGTCCCGCTCGGAATCGCATTGCCCCACTCCTTGGAAAAGTTTGCGCGCGGAATTAGAATGTTTCGGACCCTTTTTTCTTTCAACATTCTCCCTAAAAGATCCGATGCATTCTCCCTCTGTCTTATCGACATCTGACCTGCATCTTATTCCAATTTGTTTTCGAAGAAAATCAAATCTGGATTTATTAAGTGGCTTTGTTAGTATATCTGTCAGTTGATTTTCTGTACAAATATATCTTACATCTATTAATCCTTTCTGGTACAGTTCGCGTACAAAATGAAATTTTATATCGATATGTTTGCTCCGCTGATGGAACTCTGTGGGTTCTTTACCAGCTTTAATGCGCTTTGATTATCTACATATAGTACATTGTTGCTTATTTCAAAACCTATGTCTTTTAATAGTCTCGTTGTCCATACATTATCTTTCGCTGCTGTGGCCGCACTAACGTATTCGGCTTCCGTTGTTGAGAGCGCTACGCATTGTTGTTTTTTACTTTGCCAGCTTATTGCTGCACCCGCAAACATGCATATTATACCACTTGTAGATTTGAAAATCTGAATTCTGACCATAAAGTAGCCCGTAATCGCATGTCCCCTTGACGTATCGGATAATTCGTTTAGCTAGATTCCAGTGAGCCAACGTTGGGTTTTCTTATGCTCTAGACGCGATGTTTAGGGCAAATGCGATATCCGGTCTATTTACAATTTGGAGAAACATCAAGCTTCTGATCGCTTCGCGGTATGGTACATCCTTATCAGCCCTCTCGGAGCCGCCCGCATTCCATCCATTCTCTATCGGTGTTTTTACAATTTTTGCTTCTACTAATCCAAACCTTTCGACTAATTTTTTCGCGTAACTTTCTTGATTTACAAAAATTGAGCTACTTGGCAACTTTATAATTTCCATCCCTACGAATTTGTTTACAATCGAAAAAACGTTTGCTTTAATTTTTTCATACAGCTTGCTTAAAAAGATATTAATTTCTTGCGCACACGAACCGGCTATTAGGCCATCGTTGACCCACAACGCTAACATTAGACTGCTCTTATTCACACAGACACGGGTCTGCTGGGCTCTCCCTCAAACCATAGCTACGTAAGAAATGTGAAAAATGTTCGCACCAGCACCTTGGTGCTTGTTTGAGTCGGTACAAACTTTTTCGTATCTTGCACACTCGATTTGAACCATCGTCAAACCTTTGAGGTTGTTACATGTATATTTCTTCGCTTAGATTCCCGTACAGAAATGCTGTTTTAATATCAAATTGTCTTAAATGTAAGTTTTTAAGTGCTGCTAAACCTATCATAACTCCAAGTGTATCGTATCTAACTACTGGACTGAAAGTTTCGGTAAAATCAATGCCCCGACGTTGCGAGCAACCCTTTATTACCAATCGCGCTTTGTATATCTTGTCATTATTATTATTGTCCTCTTTTATTCTAAATACCCATCTGTTGTTTAAAACTTTTGCATTTTTAGGCTTGTTGACCAAAAACCATGTGTTATTTTCATTTAAGGAATTTATTTCATCTTTCATCCCGTTACTCCAATTCTTAATATCTTTAGAATTTACTGCTTCTTGGTAGTCTCTCGGAATTGTTTCTACAAAGTACGCTAATGGAGTTCCATAGAATTCCGTTTTTTTAAGTTTGTTCCTGTCACGTAATTCCCTACAGTTCTCTACCTTACTTTCTTATTCGGTTTCTTCTTTATCCGCGTTTACACTTTCATTTCCAGTAGTCTTTTCTTCTATGTCTACATAACATGACGATAATTTCTCTTCTTTAAATATGACATCGCGACTTTCAATGACTTCGCGTGTTTCTGGTACATACACCCTATAACCCTTTAGATCTTCCTTATATCCGACAAGAAATCCTCGTATTACTTTCTTATCTAGTTTACGTCTTTTTTCTTTTGGTACATGAATAAAGCATTCCGTGGCGAAGATTTTAAGATGGTTTACAGGCGCGCTTTTATTATACCATAATTCGTAAGGCGTTTTATTTGCAATTTTAGTGGAACCGCTTCTGTTTAACACGTATACTACAAAATTCATAGCCTCTGCCCTCAGCAACTTCGGCAGTTTATTTTGTGCATACCGAATCAACCTTGCTGCTTCTACAATGATTCGATTTTCTCTTTCAGCGGTACCATTTTGTTCTGGCGTGTGCGGAATTGTCACGGCATGCTTTATTCCCCTGTCATGTAAAAAATCAGTAACCTCTTTATTTATATATTCTCTCCCTCCATCTGTAATTAATTCTTTGATATCTTCACTAAACTGATTTTTAATTTCGTTACAGTAGATTTTAACCTTTTTTATTACTTCTGATTTTTGACTAATAAAGTAGATCGCGCGAAAACTGGAGTACTCATCTTTAAACACAACGTAATGTCGGCTTTTACCTAACGACTCTACTTCCATTGGACCGCAGACGTCTGAATAAACCCTTTTTCTTGGAACGCAAGCTTTGTTTTCCACCCGTTTGAATGCGAATCAGTGGTGTTTCCCTACAGCGCTTGCATCGCAGAACTCTTTATCTACTTCTAGATTTATTTCAAGTTTTCTTACAAAATCCTTTACGCGTCGTTTGTTTTGATGCACCAAACGCTCATGCCACAATTGCAATGAATCTGTTTTATTTGCACTGTTTGCTAATTTACGCAAGAGAATATGAACATCAAGTCGGTAAAGCTGTCCATATTCTAATCCTTTCGCTACAATTTTACCTTCACTCGTAAAGATGCATTCTTTTCCGCCGTTTGAAATCAGGAAATTTTTACCATCTTTTACGACCTTGTTGACGGAAAAAAGGTTTACATTTAGCTTTGGAACGTATAAAACATCGTACAGTGTACCGGTAATCCGTTGCCCTTGAACTTGTGTTTCAAAGTTTATGTTACCCTTACCAACCGCCGTCAGTTGCTCGCCGTTGCTGATTTGAATTTGTAGGGGTACCTCGAATCGTTGAATGTTGACAAACCAATCGTCGCGATGAGTCATGTGATCGGACGCCCCAGAGTCGATTATCCAGTATTCGTCTGTGTGGTTGTTGTCCATGTCCAGGCGGCAGTGATGGTCAACGCTGTTGACCATAAATGATACATGTTGGGTGTCGATGTCCTTTGGACCTATGTCGCTATCGTTCTTCTTATTATTTTTTGGACAGTTCCAAGAGAAATGCCCCTTCACACCACACGTATAACATCCATTACACTGTTTTTGTTTATGTCCCGTTCTTCCGCACGAATAACACCGAGCTGTTTTTGAATTTGCGTACCGTTTCGTGTTTACGTTTTTTCGTGCTTGTTCACTTGTTTTTACTTTTGACAACAAAGCAACCTCCGTATTCTCCGTCATATCGTTTTTAACACGCGATTCCTCTATCATTAATCAGGCTATTAAATTTCTTAGCGTTTTCTTTGCACTTTCCGCACTGTCCCACACACTGTGGAAATAATGGAACATCGGTGGCAACGTTGAAAGAATTCGCGAAATTACCATAGAATCTGAGATATCTCCACCGAGCGCTTTCATTTTTTGCACTAATTGCTCGACCTTAGAGAAATTTGATGCGACATCAACTGCCGTGTCCCACTTGAATTCGAAGAACCTTTTTTGCGTTAAAGACAAACTTTTTTCGCTTTTCATATCGTACACAGTACACAACTTTTGCCACATTTCACACGCGGTTTCACAGTTCATTATTAATTTGAGTGGCTCATTTTCAATTGTCGTTACTATTATTCGTTTAGCTGTTTTGTTAGTCTTTTCCCACTTCTTAAGTTTGTCTTCATAGTTTGCTGCTCCTTGCTCTGGTTTTACAAGTACACCGTTGCATACACTAAGCAAATCATCATCATCGAGCAGGACTTCGATCACAAATTTCCACTGCTGCCAGTTATTAGCACTACGTAAGTTTTCCATTTTTGAGCTGGTCTCCATTAAACGTTACGCCGAAAGATTCCACGTGTAGGCACACTCAGTTTGTTACCTCTATTTAAACGAATCTTTTTCGCTTTTCACCACTTCACACGTCTAAAACAAACTAGTTTCGGTCACTCCTCACTCCTGGGCCCATAACCTGTTACGGTAATTTAAGAAAGAAGGAGAATTCCGATGAAAATAAGTTTATTTAGACTGCTTTGTGTATACAACCGCTAGCTATCGCTTTCAAAAAGAAGTGCGTAATATTAAAAAGACGTCACGCGTTCGTCGCGCTCGGAATCGCATTGCCCCATTCCTTGGAAGAGTTCGCGCGCGGAATTAGAATGTTTCGGACCCTTTTTTTCTCTCAACAGTGACGATAAACAGTCACCACTTGGGACCCTTGCCGTGGATCTTGACTTCGCTCACCTCGAAGACGCTCGTATTCCCTCCCATAGTGAAACGCGCTAAGGGCGTACTGGAAGGGAGGGTACGAGGGTACACAATTTACTTTTCCAGTTTAGTTCAGTTTTCGCAGTCCACAGTTTTAGTTAAAAATTCAGAAAATACCATCTCGACACGACACAGATTGTAATGAATACGTACACCCACACGCGCAGTTACACTTCCGCACACCACACAGGATATTTTATTCCCAATTAAAGAACTGGGTGGTCCTTTTGTTAGAGTTTTGTTTTCCAGCGTGGATAATAGATTAAGATAATCAAACCTTTACTATAGAATCACAAATATATTTTTATTAACTAACATGCGTGCGCTCCGTTTCGTGTCGCTAAGGCAAGAGAGGGCCGTGCTCCGTTTTTCGTGAGAGCATGGTCACCAGAGGAAGCGGGAAGGAGGGAAGAAACAAAACACATTGCAATAGCTGTAAATATTGTCCGTAGATGGCATAATCCGAATCGGAGTATTTCAGCCACATCGTTCCCCGCGCGTCATTTAAAAATATAATATTCAATATATATATCACATAAGGTGATTACGTTTTACAACACCTTCGATCAGAAGGCACAACAAGAAGTGCAATATTCTAGGTAGATCAGACAACTTCCTAAATACAGGCGGTGAAGAATGGACTTCTTCCTTTGTAGGCGGTGAAGAATCATCATTCTTATCCTCATTTTCAGCCATAATATCAGCATCTGCTGAATGTTTGGGTGTTCGATGATGGTTCATTTAATCATTTATTATGAAATCTATCCCTATGATATTATTTTTCGTGTCGAAAAATGTACTATTATTTGTGTCGAATCCATCCAGGAAGTTCACATGCCTTGCAACAACGGCTTTTCAGTCCTTCTTATTCAGAACGTGAACTTTACATCTAAACGATCTAACAAAGATGACTTATGTCCGGCTTCTTGCCTTTCCATAGTTCATAAGGAGTGTGTCCGTCGAAACTCTTAGTAATATAACGATTTCGTGCATAATTCGAAGTGTTGACAGCTTCTGCCCAAAATTGCGTCGGAAGTCCGGATTGTGGCAGCAGGCTACGAGCGCTTTCAATCAGCGTTCTGTTCTTGCGCTTGGCGATCCCGTTCTGCTCGAGAATGTGCGGAATGGTTAGACGTTGTTGAATTCCGGAATTTTTTAATATTCGATCCATGATGGAGTTGCAAAACTCCTTTCCGTTATCCGAATAAAAAGCTTTCACCTCGAGATCTGTCTGATTTTTAACGAAGTTTTTGAGTTCGCTGAATTTACTTGTTGTTTCATTCTTGCTCTTTCGAAAGTAGACGCGACACCATCTTGTGATATCATCGATGAGTGTCATGAAATATCGCGCGCCTCTAATAGAACTTACTCGCATTGGTCCGCATAGATCAGAATAAATGATGTCGAGGTGGTGCTTTGATCTGTTTGTTCGAGATGAGAATGGTAAACTTGTTATTGTTGTTTCTGTGTAATACATATTTCGCAATTCAAAAACTCGCAATTATTTTTGAACTTAAATCCGGATACCGGTTGAGTTTTTGACATTAGTTGTAAATCTCTTAAATTAAGATGACCGAGATGATGATGCCAGATTTCTGTATCACAGTATTTCTTCTGCAAAACTGTAAACTTAACTTGTTCGCCGGATTCTTTCAGAATCAGCGGTGAGCTTAATATCCTATACGAATGCTTTCTTTGAGCCGAATACGACTTGATAGCCTTTGTATATAATCTTAGCTGCAGATAATAAGTTAGTTCTAAGATCTGAAACATGCAGTGTATTTTCCAGTCAAATTCTTTTAGTTTTATTATTAACGCGTGTGAGAAGCTCTACATTCCCTTTTGCATTTACCGGGCTTATCGCGTTGTTGGCTAACCTGATGTTACTTTGTGCGGATATTGAGTTTGTCAGCATTCGATCTGTTTCGTACGCGTCCGCGGCGAGACTATCGGAAATCACGAAAGACCGAGTCAACGAGGGTCGTAAATCCTCGACACGGATGAACCGACGCCACAACTCGTGTACGACCCTACGACCTTTTAAGGATATAGGACTGATATAGGTTAGACAAATCGAAATTGAGAATGTTCTTGAAATAAGTTTTAATTTTTACACGATTAAAAGGTTGACGATACTTGGAATGAACTGTTATTGGAGAGAGAACGTTCTCCGTTTAATACAGAATAATAAGTGCCTTTTCGTTGACACGGTGTCGACGAAGAAGACGTTGTTTGGGGGTGGACACCTTGGATCCGTCGACCAGGAAGCCAATCAGTGGTGACCTTGATTGTGCCATCTTCTCATTGACCTCCGGTTCATCGAATCGTCTCTCGTCCAGAGGAGGTATTTTGTAATTACGGAATGACCTGGCCTTCTGGCCAAGGGTCGCGTCGCGATCGGGAAAAAACCCGGGTCAGCGCGACACATGTTGTCGTTTGCCGATGCGTTTATGACACACCGTTACCCTTGGTATTCCGAGTTTCCAAGGATTTTTTATGGTGGCCTGTTCCGACCAAAAACATTGTGCCGGACCCGGAATCGGAATCTTTAGAATTCTAAATGTGGCAGTTACGAAATGAGTTGTATACCGGAATAATTTTTACTTATTTCGTTAAGCAGCTTATGATCGTAAACTGAGAATTTCCGTGTTTGGCAGAGGTGTTAATTTATATTATTCTTTTATGGTGGCACGGACAAAAAATTTGAATCGTAATTCTCAAGTGAACAACCGTGTTTTCTAGCGACGTATAACACGATCACCCTTACATAAATGAGACGTGCATCCGCTGTCAAGACACCATTGACTTGCGCTAACGTCCCTGGCAGGTTCGGGAGACGAATACTGAACGACATGCGTGAAGAAATTTTCCACTTCCGTATTGTTTGATTTTTCAGCTTCTAGCGTCTTCCTTTTACGACTTTCGGTGTATTTATGACCTATCATCTTACAGAAAAAGCATTTCTATTTAGGACGAAATGATGCTTTTGTGTTTTTATCATAATGTGACGTTGATGCGTTATTCTTGTTGAATGTCGAATTCGGATTGCGTCTGCCGTGAGTGAATATCGCGCCTGATTCGTTGATGATGACTTCATTTCGCGTTTCGTATTCTTCTACGATTTTTATTTTTAATTTCTCAGCGTTTTGCAGTGCATCGCGAGATTCTATTGCGCATCTATAATTCTCGAAACTGCTAGGTAGACTATAGAGAAACATAATCAAGAGAAGATCTCCGTTAATCTGAACATTTCGTTAATCTTAACGTCATAACCTTCCGACATTTTTGTTCGAATAAAGCGTTTGAATAACGTTGCTTTTCGCTCAGGACCTTTCGAATCATATATGGATTTTAATTTGTCCCACACATCTTTGTTTTACAACCACGTACCTGTTTAAATTCAACGGGACTTATGGCTGGAATTAAGTCAGATTTTGTCTTGCGATACTCTTTTTTTCATGTTACGATGCTGCTCGAGTTGCTGTGTTGTCAGTATCGCCACGAGATCTCGGAAATGGTCTCTTACCACTTGCGTAGTACTAGTTATCTTTCCTAACGAGTAATGCTTTTACTTGTATCATCCAAGTATCAAACTTGTACTTGGTTAGCGTTTCTAATCCTGTAGAATTAATCGTATTTGTCTGTGCCATCTTCAATTTTCTTGCGAAATGTACTTTTCTTTTAATAGCGGTGGTTCTTTTACAATAGGTCACGTTCGGAAAGAACATAAGAAAATCTCTGGTGCATTGGACGAATTTATATATGAATAAATATTACTTTAATTTATTGTTGCGGATCTGGGCCCATAACCTGTTAGAATTACGCAGTAATAGATCACAACAGAGAATAAATAAACGGATGTTAATCCGAATATATCTCTTCATTTTATTAAAATAATATGATTTTACAACAAATTGATATAAATGACACGAATGCAACTACACGATAACAGCAATACGGGTCGGTGTTTACGATTATATAATGTAACAAGAGAGTAAACTAACTTTTGTTTATCGATTGATATATCTAGTTTATGCACGATAATTTTCTATATTCTTAACAAGTTACTTGCTTATTAAGAAATTAACTAAACTATTTATATCGTATGTTAAATGAAAAAATTCTTGAATTAGCATGGTGACACGTTCAAAATAATGATGCTTGGTATTCTGTATATTTCATTTCTAGTTGTTATTATCGAAATGTTGACATTTGAATTTATGTTCTGGCAAAAATTAAAAGCGCAGACGTGTAGTTACGATCGAAACAAATGTACCATAAAAATCATTCCAACATGGAGAAATTTCGTGTCTAAAATATTATCTGAATATAATTGAGGAAGACGGCGGATAAAATATACATTAGACAAAATTGAGCCTGAAAAATAATAATAGTTTATTGGCTCGAATAATACAATTTAGGGAAAAAGCCTTGCGGTATTAAACATCCTTTGACATATATGTTTATTCGTGATTGAACGGTGAACGTGTAAGCGGTTTATGTATATAATGCGTATGTAATTGTGCATGATCTCTACTGTGTATGTCATTGTGTATGTGTAGTCAGGGCGAGTGCGCATGCTCTATTGGCTCTAGTGAATAGAGTCAGCTTATTTGAGGAGTGCAGTGTCCCACTCGAATAGTGTTGTGTGATTTAGAAATAAAGGTGCCGCGATAACGCGATTCGCGAATGTGTAACGATTCTGGAACTAACAATAAGCTCAGAAATCAACAGCACTCGTGAGGTAAAGAGCGGCTTTTACCTATTGAGCGACTCGCTTCTATAATAACTAAATCTAAAGAATGTGGGGTTTGTGTGGTATGCGGTTAAGGAGTGAAATCCACAGGTCAATACCTTTCAATAGTTAGGTTTACTCAATTAAATGATGAGGATGATGAATTTTCCAATTAACAATTATAACAAAAATATTAAAAGTATATGTATTTAATATTATAATTTCAATAATGAAACGACTCTGTAAAAGGAACTAAGTAGACATTGTCGCATAATGAACAGAAACTCAATAAATCAAATAATACGTAATCGGTGAAAATGAATCTAACAAAAATGCAATTCGCTGGTAATACTTTTGGAACCTAGATTGGAACGATGAATCCTACCTAAGTTTGATTTTCGTTCTAAGCTTGCCCAAATACGCTTTTACAAAATTGACAAGATTAATACTTTTAAATCGGTTGTCTAACGCGGTGTAGTCGACTACGCGAGATATGATTATGACAGAACAATATTCTTTGATTGATTCAAAATTCTAAAATTTGTATGAAGTTAATAAATTTTGATCGGAACAGTTACTCTTTTAATTTTGACTCGACAACTAATTGTCCATGACCCTTTTAGTCAGAGCATATGTAACGATTGTGGAGCTATGCACAGAAATTTACAGCGCTCGTGAGATAAAGAGCGGCATTTACCTACTGAACGACTCGATTTTACAATAACTAATCTAACGAATGTGGGATTCGTGTGGTGTGCGGTTAAGGAGTGAAATCCACAGGTCAATACCTTTCAATAAGCAGGTTTATTCAATAAAATAATGATGAGAATGATTAACAAATAACAATTATAACAAAGTAGGAAAAGTATATGTAATATAAACTAATATAATGAACGACTAGATCAAAGAACTAAATAAATATTGTCGTATAAAGAACAGAAACTCTATAAATTAAATAATACGCGATTTGTAAGTGTAAGAAGAATTTTAACAGAACGCAATTACTGGTTATTTATCTTAAAGTCCTATTGTAACATTTCTGAGGAATTTTTTTCTGTTTTTATATCTTCTGGGAAAAATCTCAATTGCAATCTCATTTTCGTTCTTCACAATACCATTAGTTTTACATTACCGATCGTATTTTCATCTTCATCGTTTATTACCGACCGCGACATTAGACATATCGATTACTATCAAATTTTAGTTGAACTGTCGGTCACATGTATATATATATATATTTTCCCAATTACA